>BSWB01000008.1:127920910-129145655 GCA_033239125.1 Fagopyrum homotropicum
TGCACACTATTCCAGGCCTTGCTGTTAGCGACAAGCATACTTACATGTTTTCTGCTGGTGATGATAAGATGGTTAAATGTTGGGACCTTGAACAAAATAAGGTTAGAATATTTTGACCATATTACGGCATGTTTAATTGGTTACACTTATGGCGATGGACTTGATGTTTATGCAGAGGGGCATATACTTTTTCAGGTAATCCGTTCTTACCATGGCCACCTGAGTGGGGTTTACTGTCTGGCTCTTCATCCCACCATAGACGTTTTGCTTACTGGTGGACGTGATTCTGTTTGCCGGGTGTGCATCTATCCTGAAACTCCTTTTTTTTTTTAGAGTTTCCATTTCACCTGACGGAAACAATCTTACTTTATGATCCATCTTAATCCTTTGGATCTGGTTTCAGGTTTGGGATATTCGTAGTAAGATGCAGATTCACGCCCTATCAGGACATCAAAATACTGTGTGCTCTGTCTTCACTAGACCTACGGTATGCTCTTCACTCCAGAGTTAGTAGTGTTATTAGTTACCCTATAATGTAACAACGATACTGGTTCTCATTGTCTATTTATTTGCTAGTTACATGAGACTGCATGCGTTTGTTGATGCGGCTTTAACACTTTCCGTTCTCATCTTTGAATAAGAAGTGATTCTCGAGAGTATTAAATTGGTCTCTATCTTCTGTTGCTTTGCATTTTGTATATAGCTTTTTGTATAAATAGTAGTGCCTGTTTCTTTCTTCCCTTTCCCCCTGGACGCTGTTCGTTGTTTCATTTTGTTTGTAAATTATCTCTTCATAATTAGTTTATTTTCGTGCTGTTTTTTAAATGCGCCGATAACAATAGTGTTGTGGTACTTCTGCTGATAAGCATTGGAAGGATTTGTTGGAACCAATCTCCTTCATTGCTGTCTGCACTATTGCAACCCTTGATCAGCTTTCATTAACCTTTTCTTTTGTTGCATAGGATCCCCAAGTGGTTACTGGTTCACATGACACAACCATCAAATGCTGGGACCTTAGATATGGTATATACAACAGATTCCAATGGCTGAACTCCTTCCCATAATTTCTGTGCTTCAAAATATTCCATGCTAAACTGAATTCATTCTGCAGGAAAAACTATGACAACGTTAACACACCATAAGAAATCTGTCAGAGCAATGGCTTTACATCCTAAAGAGTATGTGGCTGCCCATTGCTTCCATTTCCAATATGCTGATACGGTTGGATTTAGGGAGATATTAAGAAAAAGGATATTTCAATATTAAAGATATTATATCTGTTAGATTTAGGATAGTTTATATTTCCTAGTTTATAGCTTTGAGATATCTTTACTTTCAGTTAGGATATCAGTTTTATATTTTCCTTTGTTAATTAGCAGCCTATATATATGGCCTTTAGGGTGAAATAAAAGATAAGCAGAATTATAATCAAAAGGAGGCTAACGTTAAACCAAGATGGTTTACACGTTATACCTAGGAAGAGGCTCGGTCTAGGACGAGTCTACTTTCATCTATCCATCATTCCACTTTCATCTATCCATCAATCCACTTTCATCTATCCTTTTATCCACAAATCATTCGTGTCTCTTATCTGAGATTCGATCCTACATCCGGGACCGTAACATATGCCTAGTTTTATCTTGGGTCTATCCATATTCAAATGTTCTTATGAACTTACGATTGTATTACTTGGGCACACTTCTTCTTGTACTGGTTTGGATTGACTGGGCGTGTTTCTTTTTGGTGTTCTAGGCATATGTTTGCATCTGCTTCAGCGGACAACATCAAGAAATTTACTTTACCTAAGGGAGAATTTATGCACAATATGCTGTAAGCTATCTCCACTTCTGGGATTGTACATTTGCAATTGGACTTTTTTTCTTCTGTAGTTAATGAGTTGAATACTTGGGCATTCTTGATCAGGTCTCAGCAGAAAACAATCTTAAATGCAATGGCTGTTAACGAAGATGGAGTGTTGGCCAGTGCAGGTACAAAAGTTGTAGAAAATTTAAGATTGCTTATTTCATTTCTCAAGTCTCTGTAATGCTAAGTATAGTTTTTCTAGTCTGCCCTTCGAAATTGTTACCTCGCAAGTAGTTTGCTGATATTTTGTCAAGCAATCTTCACAAGAGTGCTTCAAAAGAAAAATTAACGACTCAAAAAACACTTGAGCCATCTTTTTGAGGATTGTCTTCCTTGTATGAGGCCGATGCATTTTTATGAAGCTGGTCATGCCACGTGCCTTAAATTTGCATAGGAAGCAAAAAATTACTCAAGTGGCCCGTGTTGGTTGACAAAGCGCTATAAATCAACCAACCTGACCCAAAACACTATAAAACATGACCTAACATCGCATCTCACAATGTGCATGTTTTAGTTTTGCTTTGAATTGCATATAATTTCCATGTCATCCCGGTATTGCAGGTGACAATGGTAGCCTGTGGTTTTGGGACTGGAAGAGCGGTCACAACTTCCAGCAGTCTGAAACTATTGTTCAGCCAGGTTCGCGTCCTAACTTCTTCTCACTCACTAGTGCTTTTACAAATCTTGAAAAAACATAAAGCTATAAGTCATTTTATGTTGCCGTTGTTGCAGGGTCACTTGACAGTGAAAGTGCAATCTATGCACTTTCGTACGACAGAACAGGAACAAGACTTGTTACATGTGAAGCTGACAAGACTATCAAGATGTGGAAAGAAGACGACAATGCCACTCCTGAAACTCACCCGATTAACTACAAGCCACCCAAAGACATGCGACGATTTTAGCCGCTCTCCTTGCTATTGGATTCAACTTGTTACAAAGGCTGCAAAACTATCTAGATGTCGAAAGAAAACGACAACGTTGCCCCTGAAACTCACCCTCGTAACTTCAAGCCACCCAAAGACATGCGATGATCTTAGCCCTTGCTGTTGGATTCCACATCGTTGAGGAAAATATTTGAACAATACGGAACCCATCGAAAAATATCAAAATTTGCGGTGATCATTTTGTAGCGGCTTGATTTAGATTGTATTTTAGAGTAATTTTTAAATTTGTATTTTAGGTGAGCTTTTTATTGCAAATTTGTAAGGAGAAAAGTCGTCAATTTCATCCTCGAGCGATCTCCTATTTTATCATTGTGATCAATTTGGTTTATGTGCTGAAATGTCATTTTACCAAAAAAAATGCTGCATTAGAATCTGCCTTGTTAACATATAGTAAATAAAATATATGCTTAATAATTCTCATGATTTCTTATATAGTTCTCATAATTTTTTTCGTCAAGGTCTCAAAATTTTCATAAATTATACTTCCCGAACTTGTAACAGACCAATACTCGGTTGGTCTAGTGGTTCTGGTGCTAGACTCCTTAAGGAATTTAGAACTCGTAACAGACCAATCTCAGGGCTAACACTTAAGTGTTAGCCCTGAGATTCGAGTTCTGAACCGAACGTAACATAACACATTGAAATCAGATTAGAAAGCAATGGAGAGAAAATGATGTCAAGGGAATATAAAATGTGTCATTTCATAGGTAACAGAACAAATGCCAAATACATCTTTGACTCTTGTAAAGCTTGATACTGAAATAAAGAAACCAAACTCAACCTCCACCGTCCATACAATACAACTCTCTCCCTTACCATGCACCCGCACTAGCTAATTCCCTGTTTCTCTCTTCTTCATCTTTTAGTATACTCTGTTTTTTGAAAATATCAAACTCCACCAACAAAATCAACAAAACCGCCATTAAAACACTGTTTACTTTCGAGTGATTTAGGGTGAGTGGATTTTCATTTCTCTTTTTCTTCTGTACTTATCAATCACGACCAAGATTGAATAAAGATACGCGCTTTGAATTTAGTCAACCCTTTTGCTCAAAGGAAAAAACAGAGTGCAGCCGTAACGTATGGTTTTGAATCGCGAGGTCCCCATATAAGACTTTGGAAATTTGTTTTTGTTTTTGTTTTTGCTTTTGACTTGTAAACTAAACAAAACAGAGTGCTTTCTTTCAAGTGCGTTACTGCTGTGGTGACTGGTGAGATTAACATAACAAAAACAGAGTGCTTTCTTTTAAGTAGAAGAACTAATGGAAACTGCAGGATTTACAGGGGAAAATCAGCAGCAACAGCCACAGAGATCATGTCCACGTTGCAATTCAAACAACACCAAATTCTGTTACTTCAACAACTACAGCCTCACTCAGCCTCGCTATTTCTGTAAAGGCTGTCGCCGGTACTGGACCCACGGTGGGACCCTCCGAAACGTCCCCGTCGGAGGGTCATCTCGGAAAACCAAACGCCCACGTTCTTCCTCCTCCGCTGCAACAACCGCCCCTAATTCGCCGCAGCCACCAGTGGAGGATGCTAATTCAGTCCCGCCGGCGATGGGTTCTAATTTCTTTCAGCTCCACGGTGGCGTTGGGGGTGGTGGGTTTTTGTCTTCTTTGGTTGTGGGTCAATCCATGGGTGGATGGCCACAGAGCTTCATCGGCGCCGGAAGTGATGTGAGTGCGGCGGCAGCTGTGAGTAGTGCTCAATTTTGGACGTTGGGTGGCGGTGGGGCCGCTAGCAGTGCAAGTGGAGGCGGCGATCAGCGTTCAAACCCTAATCAATGGCGTGATTTTCCCGCTGTCAATGGTGATGGGGCCGATGATGATCAGTGATTGATTAGTTCAAGTTTGAATTTTCTTCTACCAACGATTCTAATCTCAATCATCTTTCGTTACAGTTTTTGTCGATCATTTTAGGATTATAACAACTAATGATAGGGTTCTTACACCTTCTAGAAGTAGATGATTGAAAGTCTCGACTATAATGTTATGCTATGGCATGTTTGGCAAAGTGATTGATTTGCCAAACATGGCTTTATCCTTTAGGTTTAAGTTCGTTCGATTCTCGACTACTCCAAGAGATCGGATCTCGTTATACCTATCTTCCGACGGTGATATTCTACTTAGTGTTTGATCCATTCGGCTTGTTGATTTCCTAGATGTCGTCGCTCCAACTTTTTTTTATTCTACATGTGCTTCTGTTCGGAAAAATTCTTATTGTTTGGAAAGTTATCAAGAACCATATAATATCGTATTTGGATCAGATTCGACTACCTCGTCACAAACTTTATAACTTTGTGGAATAAGACCGACTTTGATATATAGGGGCGGAGTCGGTCCAAATATTATATAAAATGTGAACTAAGCAAATGTTATGTTTATTCCATAGTAGTAAGTCATCACACATGTTTCTCTCATAAAGATTCGTTGTACAACACTTTATATCATCCATTTATCTTGCATCATTTGATTTATTTGTTTTTCTTTGTCTTTTAGATAATATTTTAGTTAAAAGTTTTTTAAAATATCCTTAATCTAGTAAATAAAAATGTATTGATAATTGTTTTTATAAGATCCATTATCTTCTCTCAATGTCTTTCAATATGATGACATGAGTTAGGGCCCGTTTGGAAGGCATGTTTGTAGTAGTTTAAGACTTCGTTTGGTAATCTAATATATTAATAGATTAAAGTTATGATATTTAAAAGAGAAAATAATTCTCTAAATCTTGTTTGGTAAGGGAATGACGGAGTTAAAAGAGGTTTATTATAGAAATTAAGAGAATTAGATTATGAGAATTCAGTAATCCTATAAAACTTTGATTGTAAAGATTGTTGAGGCTAAAATCTCTTTTTTAAACTTTTATTTTAACAAATATTCATTTCAATTATTTTTCTACTCATCCTCTTCATAAACAATTTCATCTACTTAATTCTTCATATAAATAGCTCTCTTCATCCTCGTCCTCGTATACATAATCTTACGTTATCAAATGAACTTCATGGATCATGTGAAGATTATCGAACTTATGATAAAAAAAAAAGAATAAGTAATGAAGTTGAAGTTAGAGAACACAAACTTATTTATTGAGATTATGGTAAATTACTGATTGATATCTGTAAAAATTGTTGGGTAAAATGGCTAACTACGCCTACTTTGATAAGTTTTATTCTCCGAAACACTCGTCAAACTTATTACTTTTTTTTTAAAAATCATTCGATCAACTACATATTTCTACTACCAAATAAACTTAAACTTCAACTACCATAATCTCTAAATTTAGCTTCCTTTATCTTTATAACATCCATATTTTTAGGCATTACTTTTACATCTTTCGACTTAATCGATTAATATCGATCAATATTCAAATGAGATACATTTAGCATCATACCAACCGAGTATGTCCATTAAAGTATACCTATACACACTTATTGTGTACACCGGCCCACGACCACATACCACACATTTGTAACAAACATATATGTATATACATCTAAAACATATATAAATGATTTGACCCATCAAAAAAACTTACATAATTGATTTATATATGGTCAAATCCAAATCCTATCGTGGAAGAAGAATCCATCCTATGTGAAAGAGTTGAGTACAAGCTATGTGGCCACTGACCTTACAAAAATGTTTTAACCACTAAAATGGTATACTATACTAATTGACGTATTAGGGTGTCACGATAAAGGTTCACATTCATTCAAAAGTCAACGTATTATTCGTATGATACGAGTTGGATTTTGCTATATGGTGCATGTATTACTAATCCAACTCGTATGATACGAGTTGGACATGTATGATTTGAACGTGAGAGAGCTTGTAACATCTCGTAAAATTATCATCTTGTATCATTTGAATGTGGATTTGTGATTGACTTATAAGGCTGGATTACTACTCATGTCAACAAGAATTCTTCTTTTTCACTTGTGGAGTAGGAATAGATAACTCTGAAATTAAGCGTGTTCGTGCACTGGATCCAAGTATATAGGGGTGAGTCAAAATTTTCGATATGACTAATCCGAAAAACCGGCCGAAAATATGACAATATATTCGTTAACTGATGATCCGAGTCAAAATTTTCGATCTGGATATATCAACTCATCCAACTAAAAGCGACGATATCTGAATATTTTAGGATTTTGTTCGAAATAATATAAGGTCCCACCTCGAAGATGAGGACACTCCGAGTCTGGTATATAAGGTCGGTGGGCTACTCCTCCTATTGTCAATTGGTTTTAGGATGGAACCTCGCCGGGTTTATGTGCTGGACTTCGGCCTAATGCGCATGTGCACTCGTATGCACACGACCCCCGCTCTACCGGTCCGTCTGTATCGGACTTTGACATGGTATCATAGCGGTTAGCCTCACTTCGGCTCGCGATCGGCTCGCGATCCTAACCTGTGGACAAGTGCAACTTGTTCTATATCCTCTAGTTGCACTTGCGGGGGCGTGTTGGAAATAATATAAGGTTCCACATCGAAAGATGGGGACACTCGGAGTCTAGTATATAAGGTCAGTGGTTGCTCCTCCTATTGCCAATTGGTTTTAGGATGGAACCTCGCTGAGTTTATGTGCTGGACTTCGGCCTAATGCGCATCTGCGCTCGTATGCACACGACCCCGCTCTACCGATCCGTCTGTATCGGACTTTGACATTACTCATGTGATTCTCAGTTGGGTTCGTTAGGGTTATGCATGTGATTTGGTATTAACGTGCATATACACTTAAATGTACACGACCTCCCTCTATCGTCTGCATTTTGCGTGAGACTTTAACACTAAGCTTAACGCTCACGTTTTGTAATTAGCCCGACACATAATTTGACGTTACTATAGTGTAGTGGGAGACCGGGTGACCACAATTGATGGAGACTTTGATTTTTATGTTGATTGATTGAATCGTCAAGTGTGCACATAATTGCCCTCGTTTATTAAGCATCACTTAATCAATCATACTTTCAATCAATTTTACCAATCATCATAGAAATTTAGAAATAATTAAATATAATTTTAATTTTATATTATATTTTAGCTCAGAGTGTAACTTATGCTATTGTACGTTTATTTCACTAAAATAGATAAATGTGTATAAAAATATTATTGATATATTTTTATACACAACATTGATGCGTGTTGTTTAGAAAATTTTCTTAATATATGAGGCTAAAATTAAAAATAATTTAATAATGAAAACAAGATTGATTAGAATATAAAATGATCTTATATATTCGTATTTTTTTAATTATAAATATTGGATATGTAACTTTGGGCCAAAAATAGTGGGCTTTGATTTTGTTATGGCCCACCTGGAAATATCAATAGTAATTAAATTTTTTTATATAATAAAAAAAACGTTTAAATTGAATTAAAATTAATTAAACTTTTAACATTCGTGCGAAGTTCACGAATATCCCAAAAATTACCGTAAAAGTTAAATGGTTTGAACGGGTCAAAAAGTAATAAAACTTCAAACATTCGTGCGAAGTTCACAATTATCTGGAAAATTACAGTAAGAGATAAATATTTCGGGTCAAACAATCAACAACACAGTTTTCTTTATAATAACTTTACGTCATATTTCATTAATTTTGTGTAATTTTTGTCCTTTCTACTAATTTTGTTAAATATTTTCTCCTTGCTTTTGTTGAAATAGGAGAGAAAATTTTGAGAAATTAAAGTTATTGAGAAGGGATACAAAGTAAGTTTTGGCCTGAAATTGAACCCTTTTAAATTTGTCAGATCGATTTCAACTGGACTTGAATATCCGATTCAGTCCAACAAAAACTTTTTGGTCTAAGTATGGATTGGATCGAACTCTAATTGTGAAACCCTAACGGGAACGAGATCAAACTACACCTCCGACACCGAATTCACATGTGTAGCTTGAACAATAGTAGGAGTTGAGCATCAATCTGAATCAACTTTAGGCACGTAATTAAAGTTTGTATCGACAAATATAGCCAAAATGACTTAGGTGTAAAGTGGAGTGCAGTACGTAGCAAGCACATATGAACATATATACAAACTTGAATAGGGAAACATAGATATATGTAGGGACATCTCACTTGTGACTTTTCCCAGCTTTAGTGAACATACAGGAAAGGGCATGCAAATATGCAATTGCACTCTCTCAAAAGAAGTGACATTCACCAACACATACAAGAGGGAATATCACCATTTCTAACTCTTTACCAACATTATAGCATGCCTATGACTTGACTACTGACTTGTGATTATCTTCATTCAACACCGGAACTATGCGGGTTGGGTGTGTAGTTTTGAATATTTTGTTCTGGTTTCATCTACACATTTGGAAAGCGTAGTTAGAGCCGTTGAACTACACATTTGGATGTCAAAGGAGTAATCGTTTGTTCGTTAACTTCTACTTTGGTAATCAACCGTGTCTTTAACTACTAGTTTGTAATCAATTGCGTAGTTGACATCCAATCGAGTAGATAGGAACTTCTACTATGATAATCAAACGCGTATAGTGCAACGGTTTTAGGTGGCTTGAGTTCAACTCCAACTACGCTTCCCAAATACAGAGATATCAGTATGACAGAAAAACAAAACTACGCAACAACGTGTATAGTTTTGATGTACATATAAGATTAGGTCTAAGACGTAGAGGTAATATACGCTAGGTAATTCTACACATACAAATCCACGGGTTCCATATCCTAAACCAATGGGTAATTGATCAAAGATAATCCATGGATAATATTTATTCGCATTAACACTTTGAGCATGTAATATATTCACACATCTCAACACTTTACCTGAATTCCAATACTATAGAAATAGTACCCATGAAGGATGATAAAATTATTGTACGTGCAAAGAATCATGAACAATTATTTTCACATGATGCAGGCTAGGGGAATCAGCTACAATTTTACTATGCATTTTCATTTTATATAAAATGGTTCTTAGTGATTTATGTAATATGGTATATTATTTTAGATCGTGTTATTTCGGTTAAAGGCGGGGTGAGAGACTTTTCGAGAAAAATCGGATTTGAGGTTTAATTGTATAGATTCGTATCTTTAAAGCATGTTAGAAAATCCTCCCCCGTAAAGGAGTTCTTGGTCCATAAAACCCCGGGTGATTCTTTTTTTGTGGTGTGTGCGATTGTTATCGGTCGGTTTTTCGTGTAGTTCCTAGTAGTGGAGGGTTAGGAATTTTCCGGAGAGGACCATTTTTTCCCACATTGCATATGCTTAAAAAATTCTTCAAATTGACGAATATTACATTTTTTCATATTGCTTCAATTTTTAAAACCATCTTTATATTCAAAGATATAAAATTTTAATTTTTTTTTTGTTAAAAATAAAGTATGTCGAATAATTAAAATACTAAAAATATGTATAATAATAGACAAAAAGAAAATTTATAAGCATTGTCACTCCTATGAACCCAAAACATCTATATAAATAAAGTATTAAAACTACAACTATGAACATTTAATGTAATTTTCAATTTCTTTGATCCCATTCTAATCTTTGAAGTCTGAATTTAGTGACATAAATTTGTAAAATTTTTTATAAAGTTGATCATCACATGTTCATCCGATTTACCGAAGTGATGTCCGATTGGATGCACCAGATAAGGTTAAAGGTACCGAAAATGTTTCACCCGCCCATAATCCGACTTATAATCATGTTTTTTTTCTCTCTTTCTGGTTTTATAAAACTAACAAACATTAGACAACATAATAGATCAAATAAACAACAAGTCATTAACTAACATAAACACAAATTAATCACCCCTTTTCTATACCAGTACGTATACCAGACATTTGCCCCCCTAACCTCATAACATTACCAACATAAACACACCAAAAACAAGAAAGACAATATTGCCCCTCTCACCTCTCTTGTACGTAGCTGCAAGAATGAGGATCTTGAACATGTAAGCCCTCAAGCTGCAGCTAAACCAGTACTTACACTAGATTGGAATCAAGAAAATTCAAAGCTAGCATGCATGCAATTGATCAAACATTGTAGCTGCAGCTTTCACACCCATATATATACATAATACAACTAGTTCATCAAATAGTGATTAGAAGAAAATCAACCAAAAACTTACTGATAAAGGATCTTCCACATTCATCTCGACAGTGGTGGTGGTGATGATGATGTTTCTGGGTTGGGTCAATTGGTGAGATGCAAGAGGATCCGAGTTTCTTGTCAGCGCAAACTTGATGATCGGTTAAGTATGCAGCTGACATGATACTCCGATCCAATCCGCTCTCACTTGGAATTGAGAAGCCTAAGTAACTGGTAATGATGATAAAGATGATGATTAGGGATAATTTGGTGATATGAACTTAGATCAAAGATGGGACTGAGGATGATCCTAAGTTTGAAAAGTTAGGATCAAGCCAATTTGTATGATTTTCATTCCACAAGATGGATGAATCTGAATCTCCTATGGGTTCTTGTTGATGCATCTGATCAAAACGATTTTGAATTTGAGATTGGCGACGAGAATGATCAGTTTCTTCCAACTTCACACTATCTCCATGGCAGCCTATTTCTTTGGTCTGTAGATCTAAGCCATAGGGCAAAAGGGTTTCAAAGTTGTACTTTTGTTGGTGCTGTTGAAATCTAGAAGTTAGCAAATTAGATGACATGGACATTGAATTAGGGTTAGAACTAGAAATCAATTCTTGGAGGATTTGCTTATTTCTTGCCCCTCCATGATCCAAAATCATTCCATTTGAAGAAAACCCTAATCCAACCCCACCCAAATGATGATTACTATTCTCATAACCAGATGAGAAGCTAGGGAAGCCATTGATGATAGCTTCATGAGGAACAAGATTAGTAGGAAGACCATAAAGCAAAGGACTAATCCCATTAGGGTTAGTGTTCAAAGATTGAGAATTGAAATTTGATTGATCACTAATATTGGAAGAAGAGTTATTACTTGATGAATTAGGGTTAGAGAAATTAGGGTTTCTCCTGAATCTCTTGTTCTTCCTACATCCACCCCCAACTGGAACATTCCTTAGGGTTCCTCCCCTTGTCCAGTATCTCTTGCAAGCCTTGCAAAAGTGTCTTGGTTGAGAAAGTGAGTAGTTGTTGTAGTAGCAAAACTTGGTGTTTGAAGATTCACATCTTGGACACTTCAATGGCTCTTGACTTGCTGCAGTTTTCTCCATAGCTTTTACTTCTTCTTTAGTTATCATCATCTTCTTGTTGCTATTCAAGGATCTTTGTTCATCATCCTCTTTGATCTGAAAATTTAGCAGATATATATCAAGAGATCTAAAAAAATACAGGAAAGATGAAAGCTTTTTAATGGTGATCCAAAGTAGTTTGATTTCTGGATATTCTAAATCCAAAAGCTAAAGAACAAAGAACAAGAGGGAGGGTTCTATATTTGTACATATAATAATTGTGTTTGTTTGTGAAAATGATGGATGGAGAGAGAGAGAGAGACAAAGAACAGTAAGAACCTGTGGCCATTCATTAGAAGCCGAAAGCATGCTTACAATCTGCTCACAGCTACCCACCATTTTCTTTCTTTCTTCTTCGTCTTCTTCACTGTGTAGCCAGAGAGAAAGTGCGGTTTGATGAGCTTTGAAATTGAAACAGTAGTAGATAGAGGTTGTTGGTAGAGAATAATTAAGGAATAATGGATGATTAATTATAGAGGAATTCACGTGATTGTTTCTGATTAAAATTATTAGTTTAGTGGAAATAATTATAAATAAATTGAAGAATTGCGAGGCATTCAAAAATTGGAAGAAGAAGACAGGAGGATAAAGTGAAGATAACAGATGAAATCTCTCGACAATTTCGAGAAAGAGAATTGCAGCTTACACGCATTACTATGTAATTATTCTTTCGGAATGTTAGACTTTACATCAATGTTTACAAAACACTTAGTTTTTATTTTTTAATCATTAATAATTGTTATTAATGATTTCAAATTAATCTTGAAAAACATACATAATGATAAAATAAATCTATTTTTGTAATTTATCATAATATAAATACCCCTTTAAAAATAATTAACAAATAACCTTGAAATACATACACAATATAAAA
The DNA here is from genome assembly GCA_033239125.1 of Fagopyrum homotropicum. Classification (NCBI taxonomy): domain Eukaryota; kingdom Viridiplantae; phylum Streptophyta; class Magnoliopsida; order Caryophyllales; family Polygonaceae; genus Fagopyrum; species Fagopyrum homotropicum. The sequence continues at coordinate 127,933,796 of BSWB01000008.1, forward strand.
TAAGTATTCAATACTTTTCATATACAATGGGAATATTATTTCCAATTAAAATTATCTAACTTTAGTTTAACACTAGCTTGCCATTAACTATTCGGACTTGACTCAAAAAAAGCTCGGTTTAAACACATTTAGGGCCTGTTTGGTTTGAACTCCGGATTCGGAAACGGAAGGGAAACGAATCTAGTCCATATGTATACTCTTGTTATGAAAGTTTGTGGAATCATTCCTTGTGATTTGAAATAATTGAAGTTGAATTTGATTACTTTTGATACCCTATAGGGTAACAAAATATAGGGAGACAAGTGTATTTTGCCTGTAAACACAAGGAATGATTCCATAGAATTTCATGAATAAGGATATGCATATGAACTAAATTCAATTTGAAACATTTTGGTTTACTAGGTTTTTTGTAGTCTTGTGTTTAGTAAATGTACCCCTTGAGAGAATAGTGTGTAGAGTTTGAAAATAAATACAAAAGGTTGGGGTATATTTACTTAATTAAAACATTAAAAAGCATAGTTACTACTCTAGTTTTTCAAAAAGGCTTAGTTACCAAAATTGTCCAATTCATTTACATTTCGTTTCCGTTTCTGGAGTTGGAACCAAACAGGCCCATACCTTCTAAATGAATAAAAATATGGACACATTTAAAACTAGTTTAAAATTAAGGTTCAACTCGACTCGTCTCCTTTATAAACGAACCGAATTTAAACATATCAATGTACATTTTGTTCCCTCTTGTAACAATTCTTATAACAATTATTAAATACTAATTGTTACTTAGCAACATTTTAAAATTAAAAAAATATTGATTAGAGAGACGACAAGAGGAAATCCCTAGAGTTGATAACCCTACAATATCCCATACGTATCTTTGTTTCAATAGGAATTCGCACTTCACTTACTTTAAGGCAATGCTTTTCTCATACGCAATTTAGTCCTATTATATTATTCATTTTAAATGTATTACGAATATACATAATATAATTCTTCTATTATATTATATTATTCTTTCCATTTACATATCCATAAGTTGCTTTGAACTTAGCAAGGTCAACATACCATTTTACGTACAACTACATTTTTCTACTACAATATTCTTCTAATTCTCAACAAACACATTCGACAAGGACCATTTTAGCTTCATAAGGCTCATACCTTTGCCCTACATGAAAGTTTGTACAATTGTTGTCACCAAGTTCACACTTCTATTTCGTTTATATTTTTACAATATGGACCCTTATTTATGAAATCAAGCATATATACATATTGGCCATTTTTAACTCGTAATCGGTTAGCTCGCTCGGAGTGTATTTCCGCTTTTGGAAGAGTCGTCCTTCATCACTACCTTGATTCATCGTTTGCTTTCGAGTATTTGAAGTTTTGTTCTTTCGGGTTTGCAATCACCCTCCTCGTCGCCTTCGTTCTTTGGGGTTTTATTCGAATTGTAAGGTTCCGAAATCGTGATGCTTCTGTCACACATTTGCAACGCCCGTCACGGTTACACGGTTACGCATTATGAATTATAGTTGACGTTAATCAATCGTCATGTCTTTATAACTTTTGTAATCCATCTCGGAGTTTTTGTACGATTTTTAATGGAAAATCACCAAAATTTACAATAAAATAGTTTATGACTAAAATTATTAAAAAAAATAATAAGTTAGAGTATTCATAAAAATAACAATTCACACTTTCTAATTTAGTGCATTTTATAACACAATTTCATCTTATTTTTCCTCAAACAAACTTCATTCAAACTTTATCAATGTAATATTCAAAATTTACAACACAATATGTAGCAAAATACTTATTTTATGTTAAAAACTTTTTGCTAGTTAAACACAAATGAATAGTTCATCCGACAAGTAGGATGTTGAATTGTTTACCTTTTAAACATCTCATGTATGAAGTTGCTATATTACTATCACTATATATACACGCTCTTGTTAGTTTGACTGACTTTAACACGATATCAAAACGGTTAACATAGTCGGTCTGTCAGACTAGTTTATCCAATTGTCAACTACATATCTCTGATCTTTAACACGATAAACTGGTCTGTCAGAACAGTTTATCCAATTTATCCAAGTATTAACCACGTATATAGTATTATTCACTTGTATACACACAACCCAGTATATCAGATCCACTTTGACAACTTCAAAACTCCTTCATTAGTAACTCACTCTTGACCAACCAACCCAATCAACATGAACAAGAAGTAAACAAATGATATTCATGGGTTGGAATTTGAACTAAAGCCGCCGTCCACTACTTCTTTTAAGTTGAAAAATACATAGTGCGTTATACAAATTTGTTTGCATATGTTTGTTTCAAGTGACAAGTGTAACAAAACTCCACACAAAAGAAGACAAGGAGTAAGAACAACCTCCACATCTTTCAAAACAAGTAAATTTAACATGGAACATCGATGCCTAATAATGCCATTTTCCTCTTCTCCTTTGTTTTCATACGTATGTACGTAACAGATGAAAGTTTATGTTCGGTGCTTTCGGTTGACTGGATCATCCTTCTTTCCCTTGAAGACTTTTTCCTTTTGGGTCCTTTTTACGTATTTTTGTATATTTCTTTTCTCATTTGTTTATGATCCTGCTTGACGGTTTGACCGTCAGCCGGTCTTTTTCGGCCTTTCGATCCACTAGACAGTGCGCCGTCTAATTGTTTGAACCGTCTTCCATTTGAAAAAAAAGAAAAGAAAAATTATGTACGTAACACAATAACATCCACAAGGAACCAAACAACATATACTTATTATTACCTTCCAACGCATGTTTGAGGTAATTTTACATCATTTATCTCTATACCCATCTAAGAAAAAGCCTCCAAACCCTAACAGAAACCCGGAGTTGATACATATGCAAGATGTCAAAACTATGCCTTTCACATATACCCTACCGTATACGTTTGATATCCGACCCATCCAAAACATTAAAAAACATCAAAATACATCCAATATCGATCCAATATTTGTCATATATAATGGATTGTTCGAAGATAGATAGACTCAGTGGCGGAGCCGGACAGAGACGAAAGGGTGTCATTTATAATGTTACGGTTGTCCGGTTTATAATGTTGAAGGAAGGGAAATTCGGGTTCAAATCTTGGTAAAATTTATTATGGAATTGATTGTTTATTAGTCTAATTGACTTAATATATAATTTTTCATTTTATTGAAAAATTTCATTGAAAATTTATATTTTGTATTTTATGTATATTTTATTCAAATAACTTCTAATTATAAATAAACTAATTTAGTTATTACATAAGTTAAAGTATATAAAAAGAACTTGTCGGATGAATTTGCTCAATTTAAAATTTATAGATATCTTCTAACAATGAACTTCAATTTATAGTATTCAACTCTTCTTTTTCTTTTTAACCATTGTTTTAATTTAATATGCATAAATGTTATTTGTTAATTTTAACTTAATTTATGAAATAAAAAAAGGGAAAATAAATTGAAATTTGTAGTTTGAAAATGGGCTCTCTCGTGCTTGACATTGTATCCCGTTGGACCAAGACCCCTTACCATACTCCCTACATTAGCAATCTCTGGTCTTGGCTTGAGTCTTGGACTCACCGGAAGCCAAACCTGCTAGATAGAATCCGGATAGCTTCTATCACCTCTTTCATCTATCACGTTTGGATTGTTAGGAACAATATGGCATACAATAGCACCTTCACAAGAGTTGATGATTGTGCCGGTGAGATCATAAGATCCATCAAACTCCACTTCGAGTACGGTTGGAATGACAGGTCACCCTCCACTCTTGATGCTGCCCGTATGTTGAACATCCACTTTGTCTAAGTCTCCTACTCCCCTACCTTTCCTTTCATGCTTTTAGCTTCTTGGGAATTATGTCTTTGAACATGTAACCTATGTACTTGATCGTGTAACCTTTGTATATCCTTCTCTCAATGCAATTAAACTTTCAAAAGAATAAAAAAAAAAGAAAAGAAAATGGTCTGACACGAATTTGACTGGTGTTAAAGTTCGATACAGACGGATCGTAGAGCGGGGTCGTGTGCATACGAGCGTATATGCGCATTAGGTCAAAGTCCAACACGTAAACCCGATGAGGTTCCATCCTAAAACCTATTGGAAATAAAAGGAGTAACCCACGACCTTATATACTAGGTTCGAAATTATTATCTCTGGAATGTCCCCACTTTCAATGTGGAAACTTATTATCTCCAACACGCCCCCGCAAGTGCAACTAGTCCCTCCGATATAGACGGACCAGGCCCAACACATAAACCCGATGAAGTTCCATCATAAAACCAATTGACAATAGAAGGAGTAATCCACCGACCTTATATAATAGGTTCGGAATATCATCACTTTCAATGTGGGAACTTATTATCTCCAACAATTGGAGTTGGAGTTGGATCGGTTCATATATGCTTAGGTTTTAGATCAGAATGTATCAAACCACTTTTAGAGATTCATGAAAGTCTATATTACTTCAAGTTTGAATCGGTCCGGACCGGAAAATGATCGTCCCTCCTCATTAGGGTCGTTATATGAAATAAGTTATTCGGACTCGGCTCGTGTTCGGCTAATCAAAATCTCGGCTTGAGCTCGTTTATTTCAAAACGAACCAAATAATAACACATTTTAAAACTCGTATAAAATTTAGGTTCGACTCGTTTATAATCGAGTCGAGATACTCGGGCTCGGTTTGAGCTCAACTCGTCAAAAACTCGATTCAAACTCATTCATTTTCTAACCGAGCCGAACTTAATCATGTTAATGATCAGCTCGTTCGGATCGTATAACACCCCTACTCCTCGGAGCATACAATAATGACTCAAAATTGAATAGTCATTCAATATGACCGGTTAGTACAATATATAGTACTACACATTCATACACGAACATGGCAACTTGAGACCTCGTGATCATGTGGTGCCACCGTGGGCAAGCTCATTTTCGGTCACTACCTATATTTCATTTTTCCCCCTCCCTTTTAGCTATAAAAATTTAAAGAAAGGGAATAAATAATCCGTATATAAAGAATAATAATATAAATAATAACAAGAGAAAGAAGTATGCGGACCAAGGGATATCATTTTCTTCCCTTTTCTTTTTTCACGTTTGGTGATTTGGGTGATGACGCGGTGGAGCTACTTAGAAGATTGGACTCGATTGCTAAAGAGCTACCTGGATATAGTAGGAGTACTTGCTTTATTTTGACTAGGATTGCGTTTACCATTCAAAAGGGTTGTGGACCCCAACTTGTTAGTCGGCTCCCTTTCACCAACGTGTAACGTGTTTTCCTTCATCGTAATAATAATAATAAGCATGGGTTATTGTGGGTGTGGGGGTAGAAGAGGAAGCAAATGGATTTTGTAGGGTCCCAACGGATATTTACATCATTATTCCTCTCTGCACTCTCCAACATTCTCACTTAATAAACAAAGTGTGACTTATTTACTACAATACTCATAGTATGTGGTGTCATTTAAAAAAATATGTATAGTTTTTTCTTATTAAAAGCAATTATAAACTAAATTCTTTCGAAAATTAACTTTTTCGGTCCAAACGTGTAATAATTATTGCCCAATACAAAAATGTAAAAGTCTGCAATGGTGATTGTTTCATGGTAAACATGGTAGAACTGGACAATTCGGTCTCTACTTAAAAGTCTTGGCAATTGTTCATCAGAGTAGCGAGAGGATGAGCACGAGGAGACCTTATGGAGTAAATCCATCGTCAATTTATAGTCCATCTTAAACTATAAGTTGCGAATCCTAAATTTTATACAATCTTCTGGCCGATGAAACTGTACAGATGTCGTGCACCCCTCCTTAAATCCAAATAGATTGTAAGGTTTTTAGTTTTAATCTTTTTTATTAATTGTTTATCCAAGTCATCGATTTTTTCCGTCTTGAAACTGAACCATAGCGTGAATCGGACCGTAAAAACGATTTCAGTTTTATGGTCCGGTTTAAAAATACATGAACCTAATATGATGATCAATTTATCTAAATTAGTTTTAATCTTTTTATAAAAATACGTGTAATCATGAGAACAATTCATAGTTATTGGTTTTGTTACGAAGGTCACATATCGTTTAATGCATTATTCGTACTTATCGTTTAATATATATATATATATATATATATATATATATATATATATATATATATATATATATATATATATATATATATATATATATATATATATATATATATATACTACCTCCGATCAAAAATAACTGTCATTTCAGCCTTTGACACAATTTTTAAGAAAAATATTAAATAACATAGATTTTGTAAAGTTTTTCTAAATCTTATCACATATTTAATATTCAACCTTCTTTTAAACCAATAAGAAAGATTTTAGAACTAAAATTAATCATTTACACCAATTTTCAAGAACATTTCTTATAATTATTGTTCATTTATTGGCCTTGAAAACTTAAAACGACAGATAATTTTGATCAAATTTCTAATGCTAAAACGACACTTATTTTTGATCGGAGGGAGTATATATATATATATATATGAAAACCCAATTACAGTTTTTTACTAGAATTGTCTAGATCGATCAGCATAGGACCACCAAGGCACTAATAAATAATGCCCTTTTGCAAATATCATTAAGTAAACTCAAATTATAGTTAAGGTAAGGCCTACCTATTTTGGCAATATATGTCAAGAAAAATGTTAATTTTACTTTTAATTTAATAAAAACAAAAATAAAATCAATTAATAAATGGAAAAAAAATTGGGAAAATAAATCAATTATAAATACTAAAGTAACTTATGACGTGTGTCACGTTGTAGAATTCAAGGGTTATATGTAAATCGATTATCGATCCATAAAATCTCATTTTTAATAATCATTAATTCTATAACTCTTTTTAAAATTTCAGTTATATTATTAAAAAATACTTCTAAAAATATGAATTTAACAAAATTGTTAGTGAATTAATTACTATGATTTATTTATTTAATCAAGCGGCCCAACGTTTGCTAGAGGCCCAGTTGATAGGCCCAATATTAATGAAAACCGGCCCAAATTCTTTCTGGAGGCCCAATATTATTCAAAACCGGCCCAAATGTTTGCCTTCTTGATGTCGAAAAGCAAAGGGTTTTTTTTTTTTCCTCTTAAAAAGAAGAAGCAAAATCTCTCGTAAAGAATGTATAATGAGTTGTACAATATGTTGGAGCTCATTTTATTAGGGTGACTTTGGTGACTCTTCGGGATATAATTTTGATGGGCTTCGACCATCATTAACATCGAAAAATGAATATGTTGACTTCGTTTACTCACCTACATTTCTGTAATATATTCGTACATAAAAAATATATATTTATTCGAATTAGAATCGGAGGTTTAAAGTTGGTTGTTTGAAATGCAAAATTTGGATTATATGGGTTAGGTCTTAGACGTCGGTTAGTCACCCAACACTATCACTTTTTTATTTTACCCCGATCCATAACAACACAACACCTTCCATGCATCAAATACGGGTGAATGGACTCAATCTTATCAGTCAGTTGCGTTTGACGATTCTCCCATTAAATCTATGATCATCCGGGTTTCTCTTCAATCTCGTAACTCCTCCACTACATCTTGAGACTCTATATATATATAGAGAGAGAGAGCTCTCACACCTCATTTTACACACATACGGCTTAACACTCTTCCATTGTTTCTTCAATTTTCTACATCGAGTCTAAGGACCCATTTAGAATCTATAAAAATCATTCTCGAAAACAGGATAATTACGAATCAATCAAAAAATCATGTTTGTTTAGTGACTAAAATTGAATATTACAAGTCTTTTATCACATGAAAGTAACCTAACTATTTCCATTTACTTCTTCATAACCGTTTTTATTCTACCACTTCAATCACTAAAAGTACTCTACAAACGACTTTCATGGCTTCTAACTTTAATCAAGCAAACTAGAAATATTTTTACAGTTGTAAGGGATCAGGCTATCCTCTGAGGGTGTAGTTGATCTTTTACGTTTCGATTTAAGTAGTCAGGCTATCATCTAAAAATATTTGTACAGTTATATCTTGAGATTTAGATGGTCTAAACACCACCGTCGTAAATCAAAACAGCTTTAGAATATAGGAAAGAGCGTATCGTTTCTATAATAGTTACCTACAATCTATGAATTGTACGTGAAATTCGTTTGTAGTAGAGCGATGGTGCATGAATGCGTGCATAGTAACCTAGCTTCCTCTTTTTGAATAGCTTAATCATGTTTATTTTTTACTTAGGGTTGCTAAATTGCATGTGGTTGGCTAAGCTAACACCTTAATATCATTCTACAGCTGGAAGATTCGATTAAATTCTCCTTCAAATGACTAAACTATAACATCGCTTTCATTAGATTCGTGAATACTATAATTTCACACGTTAATAAAGAATATGCGAAACTCTGATGACAAACTCTAAACTATGATTGTCCCGTCCAATTGGATTAGCCTAACTTAAGACATGTTAAGTGCAAATTAAATGTATTCACATCATCGATAATAAAAGTATACGGGTCAATATATCAGTTGGAATGACCAAAATTCATAGGATTTACGTTTGCTCGGACGTGGGTTTGATGAAACCCACGATATCTTGGCCCACCGAAATTTCACAAAAACCCCTTAACTGAAAAATATATTAATTGATAAATCAAAATAATATCAAGTTTAAAAATTATAAAAATAATATAAGCTATTAATTTATAAATAAAAAATGATTTAAATTTTTGAAAGGGTTTACAAAGTCGTTTATATTCTTAAAATTACAGAAAATCTAGTAATTTATTAATTTTAATATAAAAAAACACATTTTATTTTTAAATATCTCAAATAAGTTGTTAATCCCAATTTCAGATGGCTTAGTTTTTAGATGATCGATAATTGAAGAGTATGTTTATAATAATTATATAAAGGTACGATTAACCCTAAAGATATGTTTAATTAGATTAATTAGTTTGTTAATCTGCAATTTGGGGTTAAATTAGAATATTTTACATTCATGCTATGGCTAGGATGATTTGGATGTTTAGATAAAAGGGGACACTCTTTTAGGGCTATCGAATATAAATTGAAATAAAATAATAAAAGCATAATATATCATAAACAAAAATAGACAATTAGACATATACAGTAAGATTCTTACAATTCACTTTTAAAAGCTTAAATATTAAATTTGAGTCTCTAGAACTAGAATTCATTCAACAACCACTAAGATCATATCAAATGACTAAATCAAAGGACCAATCAACATGAATGATGATGTTAATTATACTAGAGTATAGTACGTGTACACGAACGCATATACGTGTTAGATCGTTAATCCTTCATATACTTTTAAAGTGCAGTTGTTTGACTCGGTTGACACTTGACGACATGTATTAAGACAAGCTAGTCTAATCGGACAAGACAACCGTTGTTCAGATTACGTCACCAGTTGTCTTAAGGCCGGCAAGCTCAATCAGAACCCTAGAGATCGAATGGTTATGATAGCATGTGAAATTTTGACGGGTCAGTTATAACACAGAGGGTTCATCCGAACAATGAACACTAGAAAAATGGGTTTGGAATCTTTCATTTTCTTTACAACTAGCCGACATATGACGATAGTAAGACGAGACGGTTAGACCAATATTAGGGTTAGGTTTAGACTCAGTACATATGCACTCTTATGTTCATGGTTGTTGTTGCTCCAACTCACTCTAACAAAAAATCCTTAAATAATTAAGGATCATAGAGCAACATTCGGTTGATGTCATTGGTAGATTTAAAGGGGTGAAGATGGTTTCATGCATGTCTTGTTAAGCTTTTGGTTGTCTAGAATATCAAATTAAAATATATAAAAAATATTATCTACACATGCTGAAAAGAATATCATTAATGACCCATATTGCAAAAAGTTACTATAAATATGTTGTCAAATTTAATAGTGATGTTAGAAGCAAATATTTTAGGATACGACGTGGTTTACGCTGAATCGATTATTTTTACGTTATATTAACTTTTTTTTAAAAAATATATTGAAAAATTTAGATTTAAAATGTAATGTATTCACGGATGTAATGAAACTTAAATGGAATTTGACTCTTTGTTACGAAAGTTTTTGCGTGTGTACTATCGATTAGATGTTAAAATGTCTTGATTATAGCATTTTGGCGACTATGAATACGACCATATAGAAATAATAGATGATATCCAATTAGCTTGCATGGTGCGACTTATGCATCAACGTTCACAACCAACCCAAAAGGACACTATGAATTTGACCCTTTCTATTTTCGATGTTTTGGCAAATTCAAAGTTAAGCAACATGCCATATATGTACTCTTTTAGGAAATATCTTTGGACATAGTGAACCAATATGATTTTGGTATCTTTGCATCTATGTTAGATTCCGTTCAATTGAGGGATCGAAGGAGATGAAATTGGACAAAATCTTCTCACTTTTACGGGATAGATTATAGTAGGAAGAGGAAATTATGGGGTTGAATGAGATCAATCGAACGGACCCTCAGTACAGAAGCTTTTTTATAAGACTAAATCATTCGGTTTTGAGTTTACATTGAAAAACGTAGTTGCTAATTAATCATTTTGCTCTTTTGTTTTTGTAAGAGATCGGACTATTCGGTTTCAGTATGATTATTTCCAAATAACTATGGTTACTGATGATCTTGCATCTCTTTTTAGTAACGAAAAGAGGTTGGTTGAATCATCTTCATTCTAAAACATCTTTTTATTCGAACCTCGTGTCAAAACAAAGATCTATCATTGAGTTGAATCACGCATTTACAACTAACTCCAAGAACCTTAAAGAGCTTTAATAACAAAGATCTGCACACTTTCTGGCCTTCATGTTATCATAACGCTTACAAGTAACAAATCTTAGAAGTTTCTCCAGAAACGAGTTTTGACCCACCTTACGATATTAGAAGTAGAGGTATACTTCATATAAACTTATCAATAAAGGGTCAAATAGTAGGGCATCTTCTAATGACAAAAATAGAAAAAGAAGGCAAATATCATAACAAAAAGGACCCCTAAAGGGTTGATTATTTAATATAGACCACCAATTATGACACCATTTCAGTATTGATTAAGCAAGAGCATAAGAATTTAAAGATTATTGAAGAGTTTGTGGTCCATAGCTCTCAAACTCATCTTACATTATTGTACTCCCTATTCACCAAAGCCGGTTTTTTCCCCAAAACAGTACAACTACATATTCGTATTGTTTCCAATGCCTTTGTTGCGTCTTCGTCTCGTTGATCTGGCTACCACTTGTGTATATATCTTTGGTCCAGACCTGCACTCATATAAGAGTTTCCCTACAATCAAAAGCAACTCAGAATAACACCAATGGAGTCATATGATGAGGGTTCATCTTACACAAGTGTTTTCTGTCAAGCAGAGAATTGCACTGCCGATCTAACCGATGCTAAGCGCTACCACCGTAGGCACAAGGTCTGTGAGTTCCATGCTAAGGCTCCGGTGGTCATCGTTTCTGGACTTCAGCAGAGGTTCTGTCAGCAATGCAGCAGGTTACATGGTCTATGTTCTTGGTTTGCGTATCGTTTCTGGAATAGTTTATGTAGACTTCATAGTGTTGCTGTGTGTAGGTTCCATGAGATTTCTGAGTTTGATGATATGAAAAGGAGCTGCCGGAGGAGGCTGGCCGGTCATAATGAACGCAGGCGAAGGACCTCAACGGAGGCCAACTATGGCGAAAACAGCAACTGATTTAAGTTGCTCTCTATCTTCTGTCAATCTGATTACCCGTGCTTCTTACATCCTTTGCTGATCTGTTGATAGGCAAATCAACCTGTCAGAGAGGATTCCCTCATGAGTCATCAGTGCTCATCTCTAAGATGCTCTCTGTCTTCTGTCAAATTTCCAGTTTCATGTTATCTCAAAATAAAAGGCCAAACTTGAGAGTTCTCTTGCTGTACTCAAATATATGTAAGCTTTGTTGTTCTGTGTACCTTTGTTTGTTTACTAGTAAGCACGTAGAATATTGAAATCAAGCAGCCAATTCAAAGATATCAAGGAATCCAATGATCATACTTCTTTATTCATCAGTTGGAGCTAGTTTACAGTCAAAGCCCGAAAAATGTACCGGGTCATTCTCAAAATTGCAAACGCAATCTCGTAAAGGTACGAGGAACGTGACCCAGAAACCCCGAGAAGATTCAGTCTACAACACTATCACATTACAGATCACATTACAGATGACAAAGAGAGGGTTTGCTATTGGGAGCTTACAATGAGCTATGAGACCCTGAACAGAGGATCTCATTCAGCAAGAGCGAGCTAATAATGCTTCTGCGACTGGTTAGCAATCACAGGAGTAACAAATTTCTACTCATGCTTTGACCCCCATTACTTTCGTAGCAAATTCAAAGGTTACAATTGCTGCAGCATTAGCGGGGAACGCCCTTAGAACTGTGGGACCTAAACCTGCATAACATCCTCTTAATCCAGCCCTACTGTAAACCTAGCAATTAGTAATTTAGTGGTCAGTGGTTAATTCCTTTTTTTCTATATTAATGTAGCATGAACAAGATTATCATAAAGAAATGTTACCGAGCTCAGAACACGCAAAGGATTTCTTGAGTAACTGTTGTCGGGGTCAGTCTGGATGATAGTCTTTGCCACATCCAAAGGTAGAACAGCACACCAGAACTGAGAATTTCAACCAATTGGACACAGTCAAAACAAAATAGTAAAGAGCACTTACAAAATAGACATGTATTTAACAAAGAATCACATACAGCAACACCAGCAAGACCACCACTAGCAATCCCGATTCCCATCTCAGTCAGGTTACGCCGATCTTCTGAAGCATCCTTTAGTTGTAATTGCATGACATGCTTGACATACTCATAAACACTAAAGAACACCGCATTTCCAATGGATTCCCTCATCAAAGTTGCAACACCTCCACGAAATAATCCTCTAACCTACCGTGTGTATTAAATGCCCAAATGGTGATCACTGAACACACACTTCAGATAATCTTTTAGCTGTAGAGAGATTACTCACCCCGTCTGCTTTTATAGTTTGAAAGGCACAATCCACGGGACCTGCATATCTGTTGGACCTTGGAACTAGCGAATCAGTGCCCTGAACTTGCATCCTACACTGCAGAAGCTGACAGTCACAATCCGAAAAATTGGTAAATTGGAATTCCACCTGCATGAATTACATACCTTTACTAGCTCAGAGGGGCATAGAATGAAGCTGATTATGGCACCACTAGTAGCCGCTGAAGGAATGATTACAAGGGGTTCTGGGCCGCTGCTTTGCAGACTTCCCTGTAAGGATGCAAAAGTAAGTCTTACCTAATTTCTTCCCCAAGCATGTGCTACAAAATCACACACTACTAATTCTAGTGATCTGAAATGTGTTATTTCTTCACAGTATATACTGTGAGGCAAGCTACCTGGAGAAGAGACATTTTCATTTGAGAATACATGCCAAAAAGAATAGAACTTTCAAAAGCCATCCCCACAAAAGAAGATGTTGCACCACGGTAAAGCCCTTTGACCTATGAACAAAAAATATGTTAAAAGCAATTGTTACAAAGAGATTTAACTAATTCTACCACACAAGTGAGGGAAAAACATAAAGTAGTGATCTTCAACTGATGGACTTTATATGAAGATGTGAAGGTGACAGCTAGTTCCAAACCTTCATGGAAAAGTTGAATGAATCCTTCACAGTCCACCCTTTATAAAAGCAAGTCGGTATCTTTGTTTGTGTCTTAAGTGGAGTTAGAATTGTGTCACCTCCAATAACCTCCAAGTATTTCAGATCGTTAACTTGTTGATACCAGAAGTGCATCACTAGATATAGAGGTTCTATGTGAAGCTTCAGTTTCAGCATTCCTAATTACTTCCAACTGTCCATATTAGGATTGTTCAAAATGTAGCCTGAGCCACAAAATAAGCATTCAAATATTTAGAAGTTATAGTCTAAATTTCATGAAAATTTGAGAACAGTTAAAATTGGTGGCAAGCTTTTAACTAGTGCCATTTCATCAATGCATAAGAGACTTTGTTAACTCAAAACCTACTTCAAAATGGATCATCTTCAGCAGTCTAATCTCTGGAGAAATGGAAAGTATACCATTAATAAATTAAGGTATTCTTTTTTGCAACTTTTGGATGAGATCAAGAGAAAATGGGTTGGTTAGGATTTTCAAACTCCAAAAAATAAATTATAACTTGGTTTAGTTTATGGATTAAAGAATAATATGTCAAATTAGAATGCCCCTAATCCAACTCAATAGACACATCTCTGAACTTCAATATTTTCACGCTACAGTGAACAAATAACCACAATTAGAGCAAATGAAATCAATAGAAATGGATAAAACATAGTCTCCTTTCTTTTCAGTTCCATCTTTTACATCTTCACCATGTGTATGCACACAGAAATTTCCTTTCCAAGATCATATAGAGGGATGTCCAAAACTATAAGCATTAATAAGTTTTTGGATAGTCAACAAGAAAAATAAAAACAAAGAAAGAGGACCATGTAAAGTTGATCAAATATCAGAAGATTATGTTCAAATTATCAGTGGTACACAAAGGAACAAAAAGGACTACTCATAATAACTACTAAAATATGTAAATCCTCCAAGATAAAGGTCTAAGAACTTACCCCTTCATATTTGAATATCCTAGCAGCACAATGCAGACCATTCTTATACTGTATTCCGTGTACATCTGTGTTGTGCTTTTGCAACTTAACCTGGAAGCAGCCAGAAACTAGTAAGGATTGTTTTTTCCATATATAATAATTTTCAGTTGCATGGTGTTAAAGAAGGATAATTAACACAAAAGGAATGTTAACAAGGACATATTCCGAAACTAAAATCAAATTAGAAGGGGCTCACTTGGTAAAAAGAAAGTGACATTAGGTTTTCTAATACATCAATTAGAAAAAAGAAAATGTAATATAGCATGCCTTGAAAACCAACAGCGCAGGTGCATTCCTGGTGCCACATTAGGAGCTAAGATCAAAGCAAAGTGACATTCGGTTTTCTAACAAGCCCCATCGTAAGAGATATCATGGTACTGAGTAATTCTAGTTAGGCTAAAGCTCAATGTCAGACATGCGGGCAATCATCAATTTCTATCATTGCAAATAGAATGAATGTAGCACGACCTTCTCCAAGAATCCTAATCAAGAACTCAAGAATCGCAATCTTACCACCAATAAGGCAATAACCCTAAATCAATGAATTTGTTAGGTGTTACTGCAATTTAATCAGCATATTTCTTCGAATAGGATACTCTTATACATTGATATTCTACGGATTGAATATTCGCTTTCAACCGAATCGTAATTACACAGAAAAAGATTCCAAAATCTTTTTGGAAACTATACCTACATCTGAAACTTACATTGATTTGGAGAAACAAAACTCAGATAGAGATACAAAATAGAGTGAATGCTGGAGCGAAATGGATAGGGGAAGGAGATAACCTTGACAGTATCGAAAGGATGGCCGATGATGACACTGGAGACGCCGGCAAGCAAGCCGGCGACATACTCCTTGTAAGCAGATGAGGCGCTATCGCTAGCATTTTTCTCCATTTTCCTGATCTCTGGGTTTTCAGCTTGTATTGGTGAGGGAGACTAACATGGCGCGTGTATTACGGAGTGTCTCTGCTATGGGTATGTATCAACCCGGTGGTTGTCGAAGGCAGCTGTGCACCCTCTACCTGTTGACCTCTTTCTTTCTTTTTCAATACTTGATATGTTTATTTGTTTACCAGTTTATTTATTTCCTTACAAGTTTATTTAGATTTTATAATCCTTAAAAATAAATTTATCAATTATTTTTTTGAATTGGTTCTTTTTTTTATTTCTTTGTTTTTCTAAATTACGTTACAAACGAAATTGTCCTAATCTTCTATGTATTCTATTCTCAAAAATCTATACTCTCCATTTGTAACCTGGGAGACGAGCAAATTTGCAGAAAATTGTCCTAACCTTCTATGTTTTCTATCCAATAATCTTGTAGGGATCGTTTGGTATCGATATATTAAAGGTATAGGTATGGGTATCATCCATACTTATACGTATACATGGTGTTTGGTATTTTAGGGTATCGGTATTAAATACCGGATATCTGAATTTTCCCAATTTAATATACTGATATTTTTTTAGCTATCGAGACTCAAGAAAGATCCACTACTTAATTCCTTCTCTCTCGACATTTTTCAACTTCCTTTCTTTAATCCTTCCTCACACAAGAGCAGCTTTTCCTTCCTTCCCTTATCCCGCCTCTTGACGCCGCCAACCAGGATACTCACTACTGACCGCCTGTTGCTATTGTCGTCGGCCGGAGCAAGGAGCTGCCACTGTTGTTGTCCCCTTCGTGTGAGACCTCCAACACCATGTGTTGTTGCTACCTTGCTTAGCCGCCTCCATTTGTCCCTCTTATAGCCACCTCCCACCTGCTGCAGTTGACAGAACCGTTGTTGGTTCATCCATCAAATATTTTTAAACCCTTTTTTTTCCCTCTTCTTGATACTCATATCTTAATGTCAAAGAGGATATCACATATCAATCTAATACTCATATCTTGATACTCATACGTGATATTCATACCTTGTACCTTTAATCAGAATATCGATACCAAACGACTCCTTACTCCACATTTACGACACTTCAACACAAGCAAAAATTTGCGTATGGGTAATCATTTGTTATTCTTTAAATTTTTTAGGGCCAAAAACGTTTTTGAAGTAAAATAAACTCCAACTAAACATCTTTTATCTTATTTATTATATAAATTTAACTATAAACTCGTATAAACTCATTTAAGGATTGGTTTACTTGTATATTGAATTATTTTCCGGTTTATAAATTAATAAATGAGTTTATTAGTTTTTGGCATGTTCGTATCTCCGGATTCAAGCGTTACTCATTGTCCTCAATAGAAGGATAGCTGCATAATATAATTTCATCAATTAAACTTGTACAGTTACACCTACCCAGTTGTCTCCTACATTTCAACCACTCAATCTCATCATAAAGATCGCTCCCCAGCTCCAAACCCACAACTGACCAGAAAGAAACCAAAACGATGGTGCATCCAGTGGCCGAAGCAAACGAAACCAGCCCCTTCGGATCCCGAACTCCATCGGAGTTCTACGCCCACCACTCGGTGAGTCACTCATCCGAGTACATCACCGATTCACGCGGGCTCAAGCTCTTCACCCAAACGTGGACCCCACTGCCTCCATCCCAAATCCTCGGCACTGTCTCCCTTGTCCATGGCTACACCGGCGAGTCCAGTTGGATGCTCCAACTCACCGCCGTCCACATCGCTAAGTCCGGATTTGCTGTCTGCGCTATTGACCACCAAGGCCATGGATTCTCTGATTCGCTTGATGGACTTATCCTTCACATCCCTGATATTAATCCAGTCGTTGATGATTGCATATCGTTCTTCGATAATTTCAGATCTAAGTTCGACGCTTCTTTGCCGTCGTTTCTTTACTCGGAGTCGCTCGGTGGTGCGATTGCGTTGCTGATTACCCTTCGCCGTGGAGAAGGAACCGGCCGTCCGTTCGACGGCGTCGTTTTGAACGGGGCTATGTGTGGGATTAGCGCCAAGTTTAAGCCTCAGTGGCCGCTTGAGCATCTCTTGAATTTTGCTGCTGCTGTTATTCCCACTTGGCGCGTTGTTCCCACACGCGGATCCATCCCTGATGTCTCCTTCAAGGTGGAGCGAAAGAGGAAGTTGGCGCTGGCGAGTCCAAGGAGGAACACCGGAAGGCCACGCGCCGCCACAGCAAAGGAGTTGGTCAGGATTTGCACCGATCTCCAATCACGGTTTGAGGAGGTAGATGTCCCTTTTCTGATCGTCCATGGACAAGACGACGTCGTTTGCGACCCTGCTTGCGTCGAGGAGCTCTACAATCGCGCCTCCAGCAAGGACAAGACGATTAAGATCTACCCCGGCATGTGGCACCAGCTCGTCGGCGAGCCTGACGAGAACGTTGAATTGGTGTTTGGGGATATTGTTGATTGGCTCAAGAGCAGAGCTCTACGCGCCAAGGTGGCGGATGATGTCCGCGCGTGATGATCCTTCAAATGTGTGTTTATTTTGCTTAATTAGTATTATGTAATGTGAACACATGAATTAAAATGATCTGATTTGTTCTAAATTGTGACCAATGTATATGGACAATAAGGCAACAAGGTAATCGATGGCCAAAATTCAATTGGGTCATCATAACTTGCTAGGAATCGTATCGCGGGGAAGACTTCTGCTAGTCTTCACTGGATTTGGTTCCTTCAACAACTCTTCCCTATCAGCAATGAACTTCGCAAACCGAGATCCTTTTCCTTGCTCGTCCTTCTTTAACAAATCCGACACACCTGGGATTGAAGGGCTTGGTTCAGTGGGTACTGGAGACATCATGGACCAGACTGAGGAAAGCTTCTTGTTTGGCTTGTCGAGTTCATGAAGGAGTGATATGTTCTCAGCATCTAGGATTTACAGGAAGCAGAGCATTGAGAATCGTCATCTACTTATATTACAGTAAAGCTTGAATTGATGTAAATAGTTTGTACCTGCAGCGAATTTGAATATAGGCTCCATAGCAGCACAAGGGATGCTGAAATTCATATGCGGTAAAATTGTTCGTCCACCATGTTTAGCATTGCTGCACCAACGATGACCAAATGTAAACACAACTTCATCCAGCAAGATGTACAGTGAAATGGCAACTTAATGGAATTCTAACTAGCAAGAAGACTGACATTATTGTACATTCACAACTATCTCAACAATAGTGCATTTTCCATAATAAGTACCTAGTGACAAGTCCGATCATACAGCCGGCTGAATTAACAACGACTCCTCCGCTGCTACCTGGATGAACAGCAGCTGTTGTCTGAATCATTGCTGGAACATCTCCACAAGCATTGTCCTTTAAGGATATTGAAGATGCAGGAGCTATGCCGGACTTTACAACTTGGGAAACCACACCAGAGGAAACAGATGGATACAACCCTGGTATAACATCAAGATTCAAAATTAACAAAAAACTAATAAATTACCAACAAAAGATTGATGTTCTGTGATGAGTGATTAATTGGCTTAACTAGAATACTTTATTTCAGAGAACATTAAATATTTGCTGGGAACAATTGAAGGATAAAACTCAATGATGATTTTAACCAAGCATGGATTAAATCAAGGAAAAAGTTCCATTGCCTGCAAATGAACTACACGATGAGAGATTCATCAAGTTTCTGCAGTAAATCGGTAGGATCTTTGGTGGTTTTTAAAGTACTTAAATCATAGTCAAAGAAGTAACTTCTGGTCTTGCACTCTTACCACAGCGAGGTCCAAACAGTCCATGCCCAATAATGAATGCCTTTGATCCTTGAGTTGGGTGGCTGAGATCCACATTGATAGGAAAAAGCTGAGTAGGAACAGATTCCAGCATCAACAAGGCGATATCTAGACTTCCTTGGCAAACATACACTACTTTTGCAGAACACCAGACCCATGGGTCAACATGATCAAGGCGAACAGAAATTTGGCTCATCCCTCTGAAACCAGGATGAGATTTATGCCCTTCATATAAATGATCCAGAGAAGTAGTGTTTGGCTGCAATATATTAGTTTTATGGTACTCGCTAGCTATACTATTCCTGACAGTTTCGGAATCCTTGAAGAAAATAACAGGCTTCTCTATTTTGTTTTTAGCAGACCCACTTTTGAGTGTTTTACCACCAAATCTCCATGGTTCAATTAGGTGAGCATTCGTTAGAATTAATCCATCCCTATTCAGTACTATACCAGATGCCCATACTGCATCACCAACTGTAACAAGGCAAACAGAAGTCATAACTCGTTCCACCGGTGATGAAGCAGAGCAGCCTGTGATCTGCTTCTTGATTGAAGTGGGAGGTATAATCCTGTTAGAACTTTGCATCACTGATATACTTGTATTGGAAAAAGTATCTTTAATCAATTGGACTTTCTTCTTCTCATTTTGCCAACCTATCTGACAAGAATCTCTGCAAGCAGCTTCAATTGCGTTCCATGGTATCACTAACTGAAATCCAAAGATAGATCTCACAAACCAGTGGAATTCAAATTTCAGTAACAACAGTAACAACTCTGAGCAACCTGTATTTCGGCCCCTCCATTTTGTCTTAATGGTCTGGTAAGGAGACCAATCAATTTTGATTGTTCACCAAAGATTGGAGCACCTTCCATACCTGACAAACCACATTGTGTATGGAGGTGGTCAAATATGCAGCTGCTTGGCACAAATACAATAGAAAATAGAAGAACATGCATACCAGGAAGGCAATGAATGTCAGCCATCAACAATGCTCTATCATATGAGGTTGGCGGGTAGCAGTTGGCGGTGTAGCCTGCTGTTGCACTGGCTCAAGTAATAAACAGATTAACATCACTCACAGTTTAACATACAGAAGGCACATGATAAGATGAATGTCCACACACCATTGCGCCACCCCCTATGTTTCCTACGTAGGTTGACTGGAGTTGAAGAAGAATAAAGAAAAACTGCACCCTCACACAACTAACACTCAAGTTAATACCCTTCACTGATATAATGCTTAGCACAAATCTAAGAGGCTAAGCCACCACACAAGATGCGAAAAATGGTCATCATAAATCAGAACAACCACCTTGTCCTCCAGATGAGAATACATCTAGGTCCCAAAAATGAAAATGCACATATTTAAGACAAGAGGCAGCAGGCAAGGAAGAGGGCACAATTTTCATGGACTCCGGTGCTTCACCTCTTTGCCAAATAACTACGAAACTGTGAGAGAGGCTTCACCTATCTAAACAAATCGGAATGCCTACAAAATAAATATCTTAAACAGATGCCAGTTTATTAACAACCCTTCACATAGTGTTAAAATAAACCCAGCAAATTCTAATAATGCGTTGACAATTGAAATAAAGTACGAGTATAAGAGGATTGTACCTATTGAAGAAATGTACTGGAGAAAGGATGCCAAAGGGGGAGCCCAAGGTAACCAGTAAATCTCCTCTGTTACAAGATGGTGATATAGTGATCTCCGGCATATCCTAGACAACAACGATTTCTCCTGTCGATATGATGAATTTTGTAGTCAAATTTTTCCAAGAAATAAAGGATAAAGGGGTTGGTCACCTTCTTCCATAAATCAGGTACTAGGAGAAAAACTATTCTGGATATTGCCTGGCCCATCAAATTTGGTTGACAACTTTCTCGAACAGGCGTTTCACTCTTTTGGGGGAGTAAATATTCAAACTTTTCCTGAGAAGCAAAAAGGTCACAACAGGTTACAAGCCAGGGTAAGCTAAATACACCGATATAGAATCAACATCCGAAGTAACTGACCCGGGTTTGCATGGCATTAATTGCTGGATGACCTGCATTTGAACCCAAGGACCAGCCGACCTCCCATCTACGTTCCAGAGATTGAGACGAAGCTTCCATTAGCAACTCAACTGCCAGTGAAGATGCTGGGACATCAACCTGTTCAAGAACTAAGTGCTTGAAGATAATCATCAAGGCATTGCAAAAGATAGCACTCCATACAATCCTCGTATTTCTACATTAGATGGTTTCAAAACTTGCATAGTTTGAGAAAAACACAAATACCCAGAGACATGCGTTTATGTACCAAGACATACATTCGGCATGTTTTATGACACAAATTTTTATATATGACTTGGATGTTTACATGCAAGCAAGACTTTGTGAACCGAAACCTAATCAATATAGACCCC
Source organism: Fagopyrum homotropicum (assembly GCA_033239125.1). NCBI lineage: Eukaryota > Viridiplantae > Streptophyta > Magnoliopsida > Caryophyllales > Polygonaceae > Fagopyrum > Fagopyrum homotropicum. The sequence goes on from BSWB01000008.1 coordinate 127,955,614, forward strand.
TATAACGAGCAAATGGAGATGTTTCGGATGACTGGTGAGATCTCCACTCTTTCAATGCTATACTGTTTCAACTTGTATGATAACTTAAAAGAGAGACTGCAAAACATAAAATGCACAGAACTCACATGACATTGATGGTATACAAAACATAAGCATAAAACATATTTGCAGCACAATAACATCAATGTGGCATTAGCAGATAGATGTAATACATATAACCTTGATTATGACAATTGGGATATATTCTAACACATACCAATCTTAAGATTTTAGCAGGAAGCCACCGTGCTGCATGATCATCCACGCCCTCTATGCTTTGCTTCGTATGTCCTCTTTGCTGCAAACACAATATCAAATATTCTCTAGGAAGTCAATAATTTAAGCTTGTTTCCAGACAAAGAAGTATCAATAAACATTGTTATAAATCAAGGACAAAAACAGAAAAAGAATACATACATCAATCATGACATCAATTTGAGCATGTGGAATCAGCTCAGGTTGAACCTATAAAAACACAGTAACTAAGTCACGTTAGTCATAAACAATTTCCAGGCAAGAACATACGATGGACTTCGTGAAAATCAACCTTCAGATTAGCCTGTTTAGATTTAATTGCCATGAATGGCTCAACAATTGAGGCAACAGAGACCACAACAGCAGCACCGGGAGAAATATCGTCATTTGTAAGCATACAAGATTTGCAGAGGTTATCAGGTAACAACATCCCTGAAGCAGAAAGGGTTGTGGTACCCGAGCTATACAAAAAAAAACAAGAATCAGACATGGAAAACTAAAAAAAGGTACCAAAATTAGGGGTTTCACATACTTATGATTGTGGAAAGCGTGATTTCTCATCTTCAAACCCTTAGGATCCTGTAATGAATTTACGGGGAATTAAAGGACGAAACGAATTGAGTATCGAAGCAACTGAATAGCATAATTAGAAAGTGATAGAGAACATACAGCGCCTTTGACTCTGACCATGGTAGCGAAATTACGAGCGAATTCTACAATCTCCGGTACCTCCATGGTCATCTGCAGATGGATGACTGGTGTTTGGGAAGACGAAGCCTGTTCCGCTGTTCTCTCTTCCTTCTACTAAGGGAAATCGGCAGGAAGCTGTGTGTCCCTTGTCATGATTGCAGCAGGAACTTTGCTTCCTGATTGCTTTCCTTACCTGCACACAAATATTCAACAAAATTAATAAAGAGGTCAAAACCTAAATTACATTATTAAGAAGGACGCTTCATCTAATTTTCTCTACTTTATATTCAATAAAATTAATAGAGAGTTTAATATACTTAAAATAAAACATTTCCTCTAATTTTCTCTACTTTAAATTCAATAAAATTAATAAAGAGTTTAATATACTTGAAATATAACATTGACAAGTTTTTATCTAAAAAAATTAAAAATCTAATTTAGCCTGAATTCTGAAATGAAACTGATTTACTAGTAATTTTCATTAATTTCACCAAATGAATTGTATTAGGTAGTATTAAAAAACGTTATTGAAAATAAATCAACAGGGGATGTAGCTCAGATGGTAGAGCGCTCGCTTAGCATGCGAGAGGTACGGGGATCGATACCCCGCATCTCCAAATAATTTTGGGCCAAGCCCACAAAGCTGGTGGGCTTTTGTGGGCTTTCTATTCCATGCATGGGTTGGACTGGGCTGATGATCCACACTACTTTTTTCCAATTTGTTTACATGTTAAAAAAAAAAAACTGAGGGAATTTCGTCTGGTGTTTGTGTTCAATTTTATTTTTTTTAATCGTGTCCAAAGTCTTAATATTAAAAAAAAAAATCAAAAAAATGGGCATTAATTCCCGAGCCCAATGAACACCGTCTCAAAGCGAAATTTTTAGTCTAAATACTAATGTATGGTATCAGAATAATTTTAGGGCTCGTTTGATACGCGTGTAGGACACCCGTAAGAATCAAGCATTGAAACGGAATGATCATGAAACATGGTACTTGACTACTTGGTTAGATTTGGAGTAACGTTTTGGCATTTTGGTCGTTTGTACATTCCAATTAATATGTGGGCCGGACTATGAGGCCCATTAACTTTGGGCCGCCCAAAAGATGTACTCCGTAAGAAATAATGGGGCCCATCCTAAAAATATCTATGAAAGAATATGAAACGGATAAGCTATAAAGCTAGCGCCTGACGGGGTAGCACTGTTACTGCTATTCGTACCACCTTACCTTAGACATGTTATATGTACCCCTACTACGCCAATGTACCCCTACTATGCCTACGCATTGCGTAGGCGTAGTAAGTTTTTCTTAATTTTTTGAATCAAATGTATACGCTTTACGCGTCCGCCAAGCGTAGTCGTAGTCATTTTCCTTTATTTTTGAACGAAATGAGCTTGTTCCTACGGCTACACGTTGCGTACGCATAGTCGGAGTATAAATAGTATGTTTAAGCTGGTACGAATAACAATCTCGGGGTAGCACCTTAGCAGTACCAATTATTTAATAAATAAAAAAGAAATTGAATATATTTTAGTAAAAGAAGTGGGGACTGGTGGAGTACTGAGAATCTGAGAAGAAGAAGAGAGGTGTATAGAGTAGGTGAAAGCTGAGAGAAAACAATACAGAGAAATAATATAAAAGAAAAATAAAAGAAAAACAACGAGGCTTCGTGTGTCGAGAAACAGCAACAAAAGTCGGGGATGTCTCAGATTAAATTTTTTAATTTTTTTTGATAAATAATAAATAATAAAGGAAAAAGAAAAATGAAGCAGGAGTCCACGTGGGGGGGACCTGAGAGCGAATGACGTCCCACTCGGCTCATCACCTGACGGCCTGACATCTTCCGCAGTCTTCTGATGAGTCTGTAGTCTGTACACACCCACGACGATTCAGAATAGTTGCCATCCACTCATATACTGACACGTCATGTCACTTACCTCACTCTCCCTATCAATTTCCTCAAACTCTAACCATTTTACAATAATTAATATATAAGCTCTCAAAATCAATTATTTTGTATTATTTTTGAACTAGAAATTATTTTAATATAATTGGAGCATTTTTTTTATATCATTTCTTCAAATGATGATTTCAGAAATATTTTATACTTTTAACCTGAATAAAAATAATACCAAATTCTGAAATAAATATTAAAGAATTATTTTATTTTTTAAATTAGAAAAAAACTATTTAAGAAACATAACAAGTTAACTATACGTCTCGTTATAAATATGACAGACCGATAAGTAGTCATCGGAAGAGAAAAAAATAAAAGAAAATATATACAACACAAGACGTAAACGATTTAAGTAAAGTGTAACAATAGTTAAAGTTGTACACTAATATAATCACTTGGTACCACCAAATAGACCCTCAGTAATCATGTAATTGAAGAAATTGACAGAATGAATCTTAGATTTCCAATTTCCCTTGAACTTTTAGATAAATCATCCATCTATCACACCACTATAATAAAAACAAGTTCAACCAACCTTTTAAAACAATATTATCCATCATATTATCTTTAAATTTTCATCAAACATTTGGTTTCTTTGAAATAACAACAGTCTAAAGTTATACACTAGTTTAAAATGGATAGTTACAAGTTTTAGGGTGTATTCGGCGTGTCAAGAAATAAGGTTATTTGGTACCACCAAACAGACCCTTAAAAATATAATGTGTATATTAAAAAAATTACAAAAGTAACACACTCTTTATTATATGAGCCTTTTATAGGGTAATATTTTATATTTCAAATGCACAAAACGAAATACTTTTTCCAAAAGATTAGTCCAAATTGCAGAAAAAAGTTACAAACTTTTTAATTATTATTTTAGGACTTTTTTGTACCCCTCTCTAGCCTACTGTCCAGTGACAAAATCCAAATATCGGATAACATTTTCCCACTACTTTTATTAAAAATAATTATTTACATATTATGCGATAAATATTTATTATTTTTAAAAAGAAAACAAAAAGAAAGGGTGTGCCGTCCAGCCGACGATTACGGGAGGAGGAGAAGGGACAAGTTCTAAAGGCGGGCCCCACACTCTTCTTCCTTATTATACATTTGCTCGCCCACTCTCTCAATCTCCTTTCCATATCCTTTCTTCTTTCTTTCTCACCACCGGCAGGAGAACCTCCAATGACATCAACGGCCGCCGCTACAAACACCACAAGAGAAGCCCACTACAGAGGTGTAAGAAAGAGACCATGGGGTAGATACGCCGCCGAGATCCGAGACCCGTGGAAGAAGACACGTGTATGGCTTGGTACTTTTGATACCCCCGAGGAAGCCGCCCTTGCTTACGACGGCGCCGCCCGTTCCCTCCGTGGCCCTAAAGCTAAGACTAACTTTCCTCCTCCTTTACCACCACCACCGCCGCCTCCTCCACCGCCACCACACTCCTCAATCTCCTTATCGCTTGACTTAAACCTCCCTTCCTCCGGCGAACAACTTCCTCCGCCTTATCCTCGCTGGAATCCCCACTTCTACCCCAGCTGCTTCGTCGAGTACTTGCAACATCCCGGCCCGGTCGTTGGCCCGCCCAGAAATGGATTCAGGCCAGCTACTATCGGCAGAGTTGTCGTTGCCGGTGGGCCTGTTGTACTTTCTGATAAAACGCCGTCGTTTCTAGGATTAACCAGACCGGATACTGCAGTAGTCGGCGGCGGCGGCGGTGGCGGCTTGGCTATTGATTTGAATGAGCCGCCACCTCTATGGCTTTGAATTGCGAGGGTTATTGGAATTTGGAGAAGCTAACTTTTAGCTTGACTACTGAGATTGTCGTCTTGTTTTTTCAAGATTTTCCCTACGACGTCGTTTTGACTTATGTATATTAATCTCTGCTTTGTGTATTTATCTCTACTTTGTCCTCTCCTTTTCTAACACTTCTCAAGTGTTGGTAGAGAGGAAGCTAATTAACCCTATGCTTAGACATGTATTAATATTAATATAATAATAATTATTATTATTATCTTATTTAGCAAAATATATATATGTCATACCATTGCATTTTGCATAACCTAAGTAACGTATACTCTATTAGATTTTGTCGAATCAAATTAATGTGACTGTCTATTTGTCTGCGGTCTTATTGACTATTTGGTGGGGTCGGGTCAGGGAAGTGGGTCCCGCTTTTGGCCCGGCGACTGTTGATTGCAAATCGAACCGGGTTTTTATTTTATTAAAAATAGCAAATGCGTGAACAGAATCGTACAACACCTAATTACAGTGTACAGTATATAATTAACATTCAATAACGAATTTTAATGTTATTTGATTATTTTAATTTCATTGTTAAAAAAAATAATACTTTCAAATAATTATAATTGTACTTAGATAACCCGATATAATTAAATATTGGTTGACCCACAACGTACAATATGAGGTCTCTCTAGCCCATATTTTTCAGAACATAATATTTTGCAACTAGGACAGCAAATTTTGTTTCCTAAAATCGATCGGTAATAGAAGCATTCATCCTAAAATCAATTGATAATAGGAGAATGAAGTTCACCGACCTTATATACTAGACTCAGAGTGTCCTCATCTTTCAATATATGACCTTATTATCTCCAACACCCACAGGCTAAAATCGCTACCGGTAGAGCGGGGTCGTATGCATACGATCATCTCGATGGGTCAGTAACGACTCCAAAAACCTTACATTTTTTATCCAAAATATCAAAACAATATCCAAACTATTAGAAAATAAAGGAATATAATTACCGAGTCCAAACGATTTGTATAAGTGTAATTCAATGATATGATAGATATAACTTTCATCCACCCGAACTGGAGACACGTGGATTGATGAATAATGGTTAGTTTAACGTGGAAGCTCAGCAATCACATGCATGTACCCCTTCAGACTTCTATGCCAATTCTTGACTATACTCCATCTTGACCCTCTCAATTTAAAAAGCTATATAGTTGTTAAGATTAATTGATAATATGATAATAACCGAACCTAATATATAAGTACTAGAACTATTCATTTTATTGTCATTTAATTTTACGATGGAACCCCGAAAACTTATGTGTAAGGTTCACTTAAGTGCATCTCCTCCGTGTACTAAAACTTTCGGATTATAAAAGATAAAGATAATTTAATATTAGTGTAATTATTTTTTTTATTTTATCTTATCTACCACTAGTTATACATCTCTCCGATTTACTTGGGTGTTGTTTGATCTAATTTGCTCGTGATCGGTAGATAGTTTAGATTTGGGTCTTTCTCACAATTTTACACCATTGCTCGTGTGTGTTTTTTATTTTGATAAATTTCTGGTGGATTTCGACCATCGTTAATACCTAACAAAAGTATTGACTTCGTCTTCGTGAGTAGTGAAGCGTGGTGTTACACCATTAAGTTACATGTACTTAACACAAAACAAAGGGAAAATGAACAAAAAGTGACTCCCACATCTACTAAGAGGAATATAATCCTTACGGCATATAAGGAGGAAAGACGCTTAATAACAGAATAAATGGACAAAAAGTGGCTCTTCCATATCTATTAAAAGGATTATAATCCTTATAGTATATAAGGATAAAAAAAACGCTTAAATAATGTAATCTTTGTGCCACTACCCATTTTTCAATGAGGTATAGGGGTAGCTAGCCTAGCCGTTGACTCATACTTAAGTTATTCGTCTTATGATTAGAACGGATTAGATTAATAGTATTAACGGACTTCAAAAGTCAAAACGTTTTTTCCCTTTTTCTCTTCAAAACTCGCGAGTGCAACGTATAAGCGTTTCGCCAGATTTCCAAAGTTATGACAAAACTTAGATGTATTGTAATTTTACCCTAAAATTCAGAACGCTATTAAAACCTTAAAACTGACATAATACGAAACGTTTTCAGAATTAAAGTTATTCAGATTTTTTTGTTTATCAATAGTGTTCTCACAATTTTAGGAAAATTTCATTAAAAAAAACGTTACTACATATATATAAATTTATGTACGACCCTAATTATAGTTTGGAAGAGAGAAAAGTGATTAAGAAAAATAATCCAAAACATTGAAAAACGCAAAGAAAAAAGAGGCGTTGGAGAAATAAAAGAAAAGAAAACAGCTTTGCAGTTTAAATGGAGCAGATAGATCCAAATGTTGACATAAAAAAGATTTGTCAGGAGATTGCACGCAACACGTTACCTCCACCCTCCACTGCCTGCCCCCTCTTTTTCACGATTTGACTAAAATACCCCTCACCGGCTCCACTATTCCCTACTCTGCCTTCCGGCGTTGTTGCGCAATGCGCACGCAGAATGCGAAGAAAGACAAAAAAGGAGAAAAAGGGAAATGTGGGGAGCAGCAGCAGCCTATTTCAAATACTTTGGCAGCCAGTCACACTCCCCACCTCACCATCAACGTCATCATTGATTCCCTTCACTACCACCTTCCTATTCCGCGCGTGTCCCCACCCGCCGTCTAATTTAGACTTTATTTTCTTACAACCTTTCATTTATTTTTAAAAAACTTATTTATACTTAATAAATTAATTATTTCATTCACTCAGATATCTATTTTTGTTTTTAACTATAAATTACTACAAAAATCCAAATTTTATGATGTAGATACATTTAGTGCCCGTTTGGTTGGAGCGGTGGAATGGAAACGGAATGGAATCGAATAAGGGTAGAGAAAGGAAATGGAATGGATGAGATTACTTTTATGTGTTAAAAGACCACTAACCAAACGTAGTTTTTGATTGATTTAGAATCATTCCGTTACCGGAAATGATTTCCGGTGCTTCCAAACGGGCCCTTAGCGTATTTAGGGTTTGTTCGGTTTTTTTATACGGAGAAAATGATGGTCAACTTCTAGAAGTGGCCGTCTAAAACATCTTAAATAAAGTTTTAATTTATTGCGGAAAGTTTCCGTCATGTGTGTTTGATCTCTAACTTAGAGATGTAAGTGTCTGCAAAAGTGTGTTGAATTTTGACTTGATTAAATCATGATATCGGGTAGGAGATGTCGGATATGATCATATCTTTTGTACATAGTTGTTTTCAAACCTATTGATTTAATTAATGAGTGTTAAATTATTTCCTTCGATGTCAATGGTCCTGAAGCCAACACTTGCAGTTTTTTTGAGGTTCTCTTAGTGCATAAGCTTCTACATCTAGGGAAGTCTCATCTTCCCTCACGTGTAGCAAGAGGGATGGTGTTATGGTTGTGTATAATGTAGCCAAAAGTAAATCGGTCCATTAAATTTCTAGATACATCATAATTAATTTTGACAAAACTTTATGTAGTTCTTTGTCATTTGATATTACTACGTATTTGTTTTTATTTTATTTTTAATGGTTAATTTTGATGCTTTTTGCATTAATATCATTACAAATTTTGATTTGTTTTTAAATCACATTAGACAATTCTAGTTTTTTTTTTTTAATATACTACTATTTATTTTTAGTTCTGCTGGATTACTTTTATGATTTATTCTTGTTATAAGGTAAAAAATCGGTAAAGTTTTATGTTGTTAAAATAATTTTCGTTTAATGGTTGATTTTTTCATTTGTTTGTGAAGAAAAACATATTCTTAGTAATAATAATGTACTCTATATTAAAAAAAAAAAAGAAATATACTTTATATCAAAGTTTTAAAATCTTTATTTAAATAGATGTATTATGAAAATTTCACTAATTTACTCTTCTACTGAGAAAATCAACAAATTAACCGAATAACTGTACCAATAAAAATTATAAATTAGTTAGGAGATTATTTTTATTCTTAAGTCTTATATCGTACGTGAGAGAGGCCCGCCTTGCTGTCGGTAACGGCGCCGGCCATGATGATGTGGTTGACGGTCGTCTTTTTGAATGTTTTCTTTTTTAATTTATTTCGCCGACTGAAGTCTCCGCCGGCTGGTAGCCCCCACTTTTAACGGCGCCGTTACCTACTTGCTAACTTTTCTTTTTTTCTCACGTGGTCCCCGCCTATTTTTGTTTTGGTAGTTGAATCTAAAATGCGTCATTAATTGAGACAATTTGTATAGATTACATTTTCTAAAGATTTAATTTTTTAAAAATATATTGAAAATTCTCAACCTACAACGACAAATCAAAATTCTTTCTTTTTAAGCGGTCAAAATTCAAATATTATACTCTAAAATATCAAATTAAAGTATTTAAAATTAAAAGGACAATTTTGGTAACTAGATTTTTTTGAAAAACTATAATATTAACTAAGCTTTTTAACGTTTCAATTAACTAAATATATCACAACCTTTTGTATTTATTCTCAAACTCTACGCACTCTTCTCTTAAGGTACATTTACTAAACACAAAACTTGAAAAAAAATATAGTATACCAAATTGTTTTAATTAAAATAGGTGAATAAGATGGTTTCTCTAACATTTTTTTAACGAAAAAGGGTCCGTTTCTTAAGTTTTCTGAAAAATCAATATTTTCTCTCTCTAAAATTTCAACATATTCCAATAGAAAGTTAATAAGATAGTTTATAATATCTCATAAATTGGTCATGTTTATCTTACGGTGGAGAGATGACAACTCCTTATGAACGATCTTAATGTCCTTAATCACAAGGTTTATTAAGCCGGACAACCCGCCAACAACCGAAATTAATACATTATCATAGAGCGTCAAAAAAGAAACAAATATCTCGTTTGTTCTGTTTGAATGACGATTCAAGACTTCTAATTGGTGTGGTCGCGAACTTGTAATCGGCTCTCAAAATTCCTTGGACGAATCTAAATATGAGTTTTTCACAGTTATTCTAAAGAAGTTTTTTGTAAACTTCATTTGAATGATCTTCTTACCATTATTTTGCTTTAGATCATTTATTTTCTCATCGTATGTCCATTTTTCAGATATATTTCTGTTTGTATCGTCTTTAGTTCTTCTCTTGTGTTGCTGCATTAGTTATCTATAGTGTGTTCTTCTGTCGATTTATCTACCCCCATCAATTGAGTAGCCGATTTGTTTCTTATTGTTTTGAACTTGTTATCTCGTACAAAAATATTTAGGATAAAAAATGTATTATAGTATGTAATAAGGGTTTAGTTACACTTTTCATATTGTTAATGAGATAAAGTATTAAACTTTATTGAATTTACACATGTAGATTTGAAGGGTAGTTTGGTGATGTACATAAACAACCATGCATGATGGAGAGAGACATAGATGCCTAGATGGTGATGTGTATGATGTAACATGCATGCATGAGTCATGATACATGTGGAGTACGATAGGGTTAGGTTGGGGTTAAAGTAAAAAAAGAGAATATGCAGAGGGAGGAGTGTTTGACTGAGTTGAGTGGGTTTAATTTGACTTTATTTGGTGTCTGTCACAACCTTACCTTTCACGTCATCTTCTTCTGTCCCTTTCTTTCTTTCTTTACTTTTATGATACCAATTATGTAATTTTTGTATAAACAGGGTTTAAGATGAATTTACCATGTCAGGGTCGTGGTCCCGTGGTTCAAACATGACCCGACCCGACCCGGAACCTAGATCCGAAACTTATTTGGACTAATAAACAAGACTCACCAATCACCATGCTTCGTTTTGAATTCGTTTCTATTATAGTTGGATTCAAACTCGGTGGTATCCGTTTGGTTAAAGGGTGAAATGAAAACAGTTTTTTATTGATTCGGTAAAATTTAGTTTCGAAAAAAGTAATTATTGCCGATTTCAAATAGACACTCAACGGAGTAGCATAAAGTCTATTTCTTTTTCATTTCAAATAAAATAGTTTTTTTTGGATAATGGAGTCGATAGGTTGCTCTACTTACTAGAGATAATCTAACTTAAAACATCATTGTTGACGAAAACACGAAGTTTTGGATCATTAGAAAATTCTGGTGTTGGAGGTCGAGATTTATAGATGGGTCAATCGGTCAGCAACACAATTGATTTCTCTAAAAACATGTATGATCTGGACTTCGTTAAAAAAACGAATATCTGCTCTGGAGCCAAATATAATCATTTCAACCTCCCACGAACAACTCCACAAACCTTGGAGTGCCTTGATAACAGTATAACACACAAGCTATCAACCTCAATTTCGGTATTTTTGATCTGCAATCTAACATTCTCTTGTAAACCTGATTGAAGAGCAAAAGTTTCAGATTTTATTATCAAGTTGAAGTTTTTATTTTTTAGCATCGAGGGTAATAACATCTCCTTTAAGATTCCAAATCACATAACCAATAAATGGTACTCCTAAATCGAGTTTTAATCCATTAGTGTTAAGTTTATAAAAAATGGACTTTGATTTATCCACTGAATCTTGAAATAATACCGATTTTGAATAAAAGAATATACAAGTTGTTTTTAACTTATTATTAATGCAATTTTTAAACATTCTATCTTTATTTTAAAATCAAACCACACTTATTACTTATAGAATATGGTGATGTAGATTTTTTTTTTTTGACTTTAATTTTGTTTACATTTTTATTTTTTATCACTCTAATTGACTTATACTATTATTTTATTAGGGGTATATTTATTAAATAATATTATGTTACAAGTCTATTTAATAGAATAATATTGCCAAAATGTCTAGTTATTGTTATTCACCCTTATTCTTGTAGACCAATGCGAGGAAAAAGACAACATGACTAAAACTTTGGTATTTATTTTCAAACTTTACACAATCTTATTTCAAGGGGTACATTTACTAAAAACAAAATTAGAAAAAACCTAATAAACCAAATTGTTTCTCGAAAACTTGAAACAATTATATGGTAAAAAAGTAGTTGACAAAAGCAATATAATTAGGGTAATGGCACCTTTAATTGTTGCATAAAAAGTGGTACCTCACTTGTTCCAAACCTACATATTAAGAAAAGACTATAGGTGACGTCTATTATGGCTACTACCTAATTGCCTATGTATAGTCATCTATGTCAACACTTACATCACAATTTACTCTCCACTCACTTAATATCACATGATATTGAAAGTCATTAAAGTTCGAATCTTTTGATATTCAAAGTGTCTACCAAATGGATAACGAAGTACCTGAATTGTTGTTTAAGAGATTAAAGTTTGATTCTTTCGATATTGAAATTGTTTACCCAAATGGATCACGAAGTACCCGGACGTAAAAGGACATTGATTGGTCGAACCGGATATTAGTAAAAGAGTGAAATATTGCAACTTGAAATGATTCCGAGACTTGCATTAAAAAAAAAAGTTTACTCGGATCAATTCGATAAAACGAGATTTTTGGATATTTTAAACTTTTTTAACTGGCATAGTTTCGAAAGAGGTTTATAGATTATAAAAATGTAATAATTGTTTGATAGGTGTAGATTTTGGATAGTTTAAACTTTCGTAGTTGGCAAATTTTCAAAAGAGTTTTCTAGATTATAAAAATGTAATAATTGTTTAATAGGTGTAGATTTGTGGATATATTTTTATGGTAAATATATAAAATAGAACTGGTTAAAAACAAATAAATGGGTACCACAACATTGAATTTAATTAATATCGCACTTGATCCAAAAACCGAAACAAAAATAATTGTAAATAAATAAATAATTTAATAGCAGATTTTGGTCCTCACCCGAAGCACATAAATGGGTAATTCTTATAAATAAATAAACATAGGAATAAGTTGAAAGGTATTTTTGACCAAATTATTGAAAACTAATGAAATTTTTTTTAAAAAAAATCACATAGCTTCCAAAAATCTATTAAAAAAAGCTACTAAAACAACTAATCAACAATCATCAATCATCCATTAGATATCAAAATTCTAGAAACTCTCAAAAAAAATCTCTAATGTCTAATAATCTCATCTTCATAAAATTTTACAAGCACAAAGATCCTTTATAACAACAGACTTTCCTATGGTTAACAAATTTACATGGAGACTTTGGACGTGCATTTTTATTGACACCATTTGGACGCCTTACATGTATATTATGTTTACAAGTTTCTACCGTGTACTATAACGGAACTCTTCCTTCCGTGTCTACGAATACTCGGTATCGCTAGTATTTTCACGAGTGTCCAGTAGATTGAATTCAGTGACGCTATCTTCGGTTATCCTCCATCTGGGTATCATTCATCACATTCAATAATACGAATACCAGATCAACTCAAAAGAGATCAAGAACCGTAAGTTTACCTTTCTAGTACCACCTTCCCTTCCTTGTACTTCTGGTTCTTGTCTCGAGCTTCCATCTATACGGCTCAGTAGCCAAAGTGGCAAATAACCATAAGTTTCAATGAAAGAGACATATATCTAAATGGTAAGAGGAGACGTTTAACCTAACATAAGTGACCCGTTTATCTTCTTCAATATAAACGATGCCAAATGTAAAAACAGCATTGTCAAAACCCAACTTAGGACATTCATTGCCTACACAGATTCGCTTAGGAGGGGTCGGACGAGAACCTAATGAAGAAAACAGGTTGACGTGGAATGACTTGATAGATTATTTGGACATAACCTCAAACGTTATCGCATTTCTCTTTCTTTTCACTTTAATTTCCTACCTAGCAATGTCCCGAACCAGCATATAAATTTTGCACAGAAGAATATTCTTCTTCCTAAGACACTAAAGACCTTGAAATGACAATAAAAATATTATTCTAACAACTGTCATTTGTTTGCAAAAGGTGGTGAGACATTCCAAAGGAAATATGGGAATACCAATCATTCAACAAGGCACTGTTAGCCTGCTAGGCGGAAACAAGGTAAACAGAGCTATAGTTTTTTTAAAACAAGTTTCATGTTCGGAGTATGTTCAACTAATATAATGTTAGGCAGAAAATCTAGGTTTCTGAGAACACTAGGATGACTAGTCTCAACAGGAAGGCACTTGCACATAACAGTTTAGGATTGAGTATGAGTTTCAGAAGCATACATATTTCCAGCCAACGAGCTGACCGCAAGAGCAGCAAAAGATATCAGCCACAGAATGTACACCAGATAACATCACTCTCTCCTCAGCCTCCCCAAGAGATACATTCACGCTGCATAAAACAACCGAAGGATGAATCCAATATTAAATAAACTCTAATTAATAGAGGTAGGCCTTGATTATCAAAATGCAACTGTGTTGGTCAGTGAATGTGTGAATTTTCATTTGGCACAGAAGAAAAATCAGTTTATGGTCGGGGGGGTATTATTTTTGCAAATAGCATTTTATAGAGCAAGGTAAGAATCTCACTTAAATCAAGGATGTTTGGGACCTATGGAAAGTACGTACACTAAACCCCTATGAGAAGATGGAAGTATTTGCAAAGTCTCTCAGAGCTGATTGCATATTCATTCCTTGTTATTGCTTCTAATAATCAGATCACAATAGTGACTTTGTTTAAATGATCATAGGTCAATACAATCGATAATTCATAATCCCAAAAAGAAAAAAGTGCAAGCCATAATAGATCTCAGCAATTTGTTTCCTGTACTCTCACGATTCCCTTGCACTTCTGAAATCTGAACATAAACACAAGTTAACCAGCTTACACTCAACCAGCATGAATGTTAGTAGATCCTTAAATATCTCTTGCATTATGAGCTACCTCAACAATTTATCACACTGCCCGGGTTAAAAACGAATGATAAAAAAAAGCAATCAGCAATAGCTTTACATTAAACTGCCATCATCATCTGAAACCGTGTTTTGACTTGACTGGTATACGTTATATATATATATCAAATGAATCATACTTTCCACACTGTTAAGAGGCCTGTTTAGTATGACTTTTTATCGGAAGTGTAAGATTTTAAAAAGTAGTAGCAACTGTCTGAACAAACTTCTGGTCTAGAATTATGATTTATACATAGAAACAACTTTCAAGAAATGCAAGTAACTTGCTTGATCAATAAAAGTTATTGAATTGTTTGATTCTCATCATGCCATTCATGCGACCAGCAGTATAAAAATTGAACATAGACAGTTCAATTCTTAACATTTCAATTCTGTAACTATTGTCAACCGGCTTGTTTAGGAAACCAGTCTTACATGATTAAAAATGAACCACAAAAACAAAGCAATATATAACGAAGCAAACAGGGGAGAGTGGGTAACTAGGTAACAGGACTTACGCATTTTCAAAGAGGTATGCTCTCCCTTGGCGGCAGTTGAATGCCTAAAAAGAAGGTAAAACATTTACTCAGAAATATAATAAAGACTAATCAAGACATTTTAGGACTACCGACATTTCGAGCACAAAAAGGTTTGGGAAAGGGAAAAAAAAACATCTATTACATGTATCATAAGTCGTGTTCCTCATGATAACCACAGCATGCTTTAAAGCCCAAACTACCAATGAATGGTTCATTAGGAATGAGACAGCAAAATGTCAAAACTATGTGTAAACAAAGATTCAAAATGAAACAAAATGCATCCTAGGGTTATACTTTCCAATTAAGTAACTCTACCTTCCTCTTTTAGTGCTAATAGACTTATTACAGCATAAAGGATAGTTGAAACACAGAAGAAAGCCAAGATTTAGATATTCTTCCAGATAAGGTAATCTTTTACTAGATTATCTTGTTCAGTAAGCAGAGTAACTGCTTAAATTAGCTGATCCACACACTCCATGCCACCAATTCGATCTTTCGGAAACACGAAAATTAGGTCAGATCCCCGAAAATACCTCATTCTACTTACCCAATCTACAATCCTGAAGTCCAATTTTATTACACCAGAAAGATTGAAAGGTAAATTTGATTCTAACTTCAGGAGAAACTTCATGCCCTAGAATCCTACATAACAACACAATACCAGGTACATCATTTCCCAATTCAGAGATTACTTAACCACACCCAAAACCCTTAACCTAAAGCTAATTCAATTGTTGCATATACCCAGGGAGCTCTATGTAGGCAACTATGAATCAAAAATCGACATTAATTCATCTCAAAGATAACCCAAAAAGGGGGCATCCTTTTTAGGTCTAGGAATTGTGAACCTACAAATTGAAATGACTTGAAACAAAAGGAAAGGGGGGAAGGTGAAAGAAGGAAATGGGTACCCGAGAAATCACATCATCAGCAAGTGCTAAAGGGATGTCACAGAAGCGGCAGCGATAAGCTCTACCTTCCACCTCCACCAGGAAAACTCTCCCCATCCTATTCGCTTCCTGATTTTACAGTAGTCGCATTCAACAAATTTCTACAGAGAAGCGGTGAAGTTTCTTGTGAGAGAGTGATGAGAATCCCATCTACTTTGGCCCTTTTACAAGTTACCAATTGGACGAACCTGGTGTTTCTGTGGGTTGTACTACAATACAAGCGGTCCAAAGACTCCAAACTATAGGAATGCAAATTTCATCATCATAAGAAAAAATGATTCGAAAAGTATAGGGTTTTATGGCATGTTTGGTTAATAAGTATGGGGACAACAATTTGATACAATGTTTATACTTGTATTTTTCATGCTTCTTATATTCTTTTTTTAGGACTCTTTGTTTATATCAATCTCAATGCCGATACCGATATATTGCTACCAAACATACCTTCAAATGGGTAAAAGGACGGTCACACTACGGGTTCATTCGTTTGGTGCAGTTCATAGGGGATCAAGGGAATTATAGGCGTTGAAATTTTAAGGTAAATTTTAGCTGAAATGGGAAATGATCTTACTTCCAAAATATTGAATGGACCATACACCTCAATCTCCAATGAACAACATAAAGTTAAGAGTTTTTCTAAATTTAAGGAATGTTAGGTACGATGACGAATTATATATATATATATATATAAAATATACTGATTTACGTTGAAATTAAAAGAATCTATTCCGAAATACTTTGAAACATTTTATTTTAAATTTGTCAAACCTTTCATCTTCATTGATATTTCTCACATTATTTCATTTTATTATCATTGATTATAATAACCATACAAATTCTACAAACTTTGTACC
Organism: Fagopyrum homotropicum; assembly: GCA_033239125.1. NCBI lineage: Eukaryota > Viridiplantae > Streptophyta > Magnoliopsida > Caryophyllales > Polygonaceae > Fagopyrum > Fagopyrum homotropicum. The sequence continues at coordinate 127,972,470 of BSWB01000008.1, forward strand.
TTAAAATTTTTTATTAGCATGGGTCACTCATTGTATTGTAACATTGAATTGTGAAAAAACATGTACTCTATATAAACATCATCCAACATATACCCACTCATGTTCATCCCGAGTAAAAGTATTTAGCCGCATCGAAATTTGATTTTTTTTTTTTTAGCATGGGTCACTCATTGTATTGTAACATTGAATTAATCATCCCACATACTATCATAGTTTATTTTAGGAAAATTCCGCTTGGTGCCTTCAAATAATTCGTCTTTTTCGGTTTGTGACCTCGAAATTTGATTTTATATTTTTTTTTCCGTTTGGTGTCCTTATGATTTAAGTATGTTCCATTTTATCCCAATCTCGCGCCCAACTATTAGTTTCGAAATTTGTTATGATATAATTATAAAAAAAAAGAAAAATGAAAAAATACCCGAACAAAGTATAGACTACGGTCCACGGAGTATGTTTTAACATTGACATTATTAATTATTTGTTTATTTTAATGAATAAATAAACTCACTATATATCAGTTGAAGATGTCTAAATAACTGATACATGACACAAACGCATAAATTGTATCAATTTTACTCATATATTTACATTAACAAAGAATTAGATACGTAGGTCGTGAAATCCGAAAGATAAAATAAGGTGATAATTATTTTATTTGTTTATCAATTATACATTTAAAAAGAATTTTCTTGAGAATCGTATTAACTTTTATAAATATACGTTGTTGTTTTTAAAAATGTCAAAGTCCCTACATTTAAATTTTATCGAAAAAATGATAATTATGGTCAGGAGTCAGGACTCTCGTATACACTCACTAGTGTATTACCCGCACTTTATGCGGTTGAGTTTTAATAAATATTTACTACTTAAAATTTTTTATGTATATTTTTATAAATTAAAAATCTGGAGAATGAAATTATAATCATTATTATAATTTTTAAAAAAATAATCGTCCAATAGCAAAATCTCTTTCATTGGAGCCTTTGAATTGTTTGTATCATAACAAGCACACACGTGTTTACACTCGACTCGTCTCACATTCTCCCATCTTATCTTCTCGAGTCCAAAAATAAACCCTAATTAATTACCCTACAGTCTGAGATTAGCGATTACATTGTACGACTAATCTGGTACCATAAAATAATAATTAGTTGCTAATCATATTAATTAAAAAATAAAAGACGACAAATAAAAAGTAAGAGAGAGATGTAACCTTCGACGGCAACAGATTCCCCGTCGCCGCCCTCTTCCCTTCCTAGTTCCCACCAAACCACATCCACTTCATCATTAAACGTGTCGTTTCATTTGACGCTCTCCGTGGGCCCCACTTAACCATTTGCGAACGGTCCCCACATACCCACTAACTCCAAACCCAACGGCGACTCGTCGGCGTTTACTGTCCGTCTCTATCCGACACGTCATCCCTCACCCCGCGCCGTAACTTCTGTTCTCTTTTTTTACCTTTTTCATTATATATATTTATTTATTGAAAATAGTTAAAATAAAATTATATTACTTTTGACCCTTCGTTTAAACTATCAGAACACTACATCAACTATTGAGTCACACGTTTAGTTAACATTTTGGTATTGAATATTAAGGGCAAAATTGTCCACCTACCTTATACATAAAGTTATATTAGTGCAGATTTTCAATACCGATCTATTAACTTAACGTGTGAACGGTAATCTAGAATCTAATCTTTAGTTGGACTCAATATTTGAGGTATCGTTCTGCTAATTTAAACGATGGGGTTAGCCAACCTAAAAACTATACTATTTAGTCAATTTTTGCTAGTTTTTATTTACTCCAGGCAAAAAATCAATTAAAAAAAAACATTTATTTTATCAATGACAAAATTTAGGGCCCGTTTGGTTCCAACTCCGGAAACGGAAACGGAATGGAAACGAATTTAGTCCATATGTATATCCATATTCATGAAATTCTATGGAATCATTCCTTGTTTTTACATGCAAAATGCACTTGTCTCCCCATATTTTGTTACCCTATAGGGTATCAAAAGTAATCAAATTCAACTTCAATTACTTCAAATCACAAGGAATGATTCCAACAACTTTCATGAATTAGGGAATACATATGGACTAGATTCGTTTCCATTCCGTTTCTGATTCCGGAGTTCAAACCAAACGGGCCCTTAGTTCTTCCCCACTTAATTTTGTCGATCGATTAACCGAAAGTGGCCACATCCTTTTCCCTGGTTCGTCGGTCCTTTGAGGTGAGCTTTCCTCCACGTGGCCCCCACTTCTTATAATACAGTACATTTTACTCAAAAAAGTAAAATACATAAATATAAATATCGATTTTCATAGGACTATATAGATTTCACAAGTTTGCTATATGTATTTTATGAAATAATTTCCCCCAATTTTTAAGATTTTTTTAATAAATAATATAATTTTAAAATTCTCAAACCGGTGAGACGTTACAATTAATTTCTCTTAAATTTACGACCTTTGCTGGGTGTTAGTTGAATCAAATACTCTTTACATAAGAGTTATATGTTTCGATTCTCGAGATTTGGTTAAACTTACGAATTTAAATTTCATAAAAGGTTGTTGATTTGGTACATGCTAACGATGAAATAGTCGATTTAGGTCCAAAAATTAGACCTTTATGACATTGCTTAAAAACTATATATAATACGAGACTCAATTATTATGGGCATAAACGAAGCAACTTGAAGTAAAGTAACACAAAATACAAAGAGTTACATGCTTCAATTCTTGAGATTTGCTTAAACTTATGAGTTTAAATTTCGTAAAAAGGTTGTTGATTTGGTGCATGCTAACGATGAAATAGTCGATTTAGGTCCAAAGATCAGACCTTTGTGACATTGCTTACGAGTCTCAATTATTATGGGCATAGACAAAACAACTTGAAGTAAGGTAACACAAAATACAAAGAGTTACATGCTCCAATTCTTGAGATTTGCTTAAATTTACGAGTTTAAATTTCGTAAAAAAAATTGTTGATTTGGTGCATGCTAACGATAAAATAGTCGATTTAGGTCCAAAGATTAGACCTTTGTGACATTGCTTAAAAACTATATATAGTACGATACTCAATTATTATGGGCATAGACGAAACAAGTTGAAGTAAAGTAACACAAAATACAAACCAAATTGCATGAAGAATGACAGACATTGATCACTTTCCTTAAAAAAGGTAAAGGAAAAAAGAAGAATTATTTGGTTTCCCGCTTTTGACAAATGAATAGATGGGAGTCATAGAGTCTGCACGCGACACGTGGATTACAGTTCCCATCATGTGGCCCCCGCCGCCCTCAATCAATTTCCTCCGACCACGCTCCGATCAACAAAAAATTTACAGGTTATTCGGATGTTGCTTTCATTTCTGGGTTATTTGCCGGAATATTACATTGCAGACATACAGTGAATGAAACCAACGTCGAATGAACCTCTCGAAATTTTATCTCCGGTGCAAAAAATTAAAGGGAAAAATTTAGAGCTATTCACATACATATCAGAGACATGAATCGGCAATATCAATGTGTAGATGCACATGAAAAACGGATTATTGCCTATCTGGTCTCGTCCAAATTCATGGGTTTTTTTTGGCTAATGATTCTAATTAGGGAAACACCTCCGATGGCCGGAAACCAGTACAGATAGATTTCGAGAGATTTAATGAACGTTGGAGAAGATGATGAATTAAGCTAGATCTGGTGGCGGAAGTTCGTTCAGATCGAAGTTGAGTTCTGATGATGGGGCGCTGTTTAGATCAGGTCCGTTTAAATCAACGACGGATGATGAATCGGAGTCGCTCTGAGCTCTGCCGGTGACGGGGATACGCATATTAAACGCAGCCGGACTGGAAATCGGCTGGTAGGTGTTGAGCTGATGTTGAAGCTGTTGAAGGTGATGAGCGGTTGGAGGAAATTGACGGTGGTTGACGATTCCAGGTCGACCCATGGCGTCGAAGAGCAAAAATTGGTTGGTAAAAACTCCGATCGTCGTCTGCTGTGACTGAAACGGTAATCTAATCGTAGAACCAAACATTCCGGGTCTGGGAACGACACCTCCGGTGGAGAGTTTCAGATCCAGAGGGGGAGAGGATGAATCCAACTTGTCTTGGCTAGTTGACTCGACGGTGCTTGTCTGGCTTGGAGTACTCTGACGAGTGTTTCCGACTCCGGCGGAAGAGAGAGAGAAATTAGTCTTAGCCTTAGCACCACGAAACTCACGCGCCGCGCTATCGTAAGCGCGAGCAGCTTCTTCGGCGGTGTCGAAGGTTCCAAGCCAAACCCGGCTTTTCTTGTTAGGATCTCTGATCTCCGCCGCGTACCTCCCCCATGGCCTCTTCCTCACACCTCGGAAATGATGCTCTTTGTTTACTCCGACATCGACGGCACCACCGCCGGGAGACTTATCTTTCGGCGCCATCTCGGAAACGAAACGTCTGTGATGGTTTTGAGGAAAAGAAAAAAACAGAGTGGGCGAGTGGGGTGGGGCGGCAGAGAGATGCTATTTAAAGAGAATTATTACGAAAGAATAAAATAAAATAAAAAACAAATGAATAAAAGGTGGGGATTTGACTGATCTGGGTAGCCGCCCGCGTCGTCTTCTACCTCCAACTGAAATGACTGTTTTACCCCTGTACTATCTACGTGGCAAATGAGAATAAGAGACGAGAAAGCTATGATTGCGTGGAGAAAGTTGTCCGAGTCTATAGCAATCATAGCCGTAGATACTGATTCCAGAATTGGTGATCTGCAGGTTCATTGAAACGTCCACTGTTCCCGCAGTGTACGCGATTGCTCCCCTTATGCAGACAGAGAAATTGCACGCACGGGGGAACCGCCATTATTAACCCCACCACCTTCCTAATCTAACGGCTGTGCTTTCACACCCGAATTTCCAGCGCGTGAATCTCACACAAATTACTTATCCTCGAAATCCCTGCATGCCATTTAATATTTATTTTTTTAAATCTTTTAATCTCTCGTGATTGATGGGTGCTGTTGAAACGCTCCATTGACCGTAACATCTGATTGGTCGATACAGTAGAACGAATGGGATTGTGACACGTTGTCAATAGTGGCGCAATTGCTTGTATTTGACATGAGGTATCCTTTTTCTCCGACAGCTTTTCGCCTACGCGTTTACTCTAATCGTATTCTACACGCTCCAAAGTAAAAGTAAAAAGTAAATACCAGGAGTTGTTTCTTGTTCGCGGTTTTCAACCCAGTAATTACTGCTCGGAGTCAAAAATGATAATTTATTAGCGTAATAAGACTGGATTCAAATGTAACGAAAGTTATGACATTATTGACATATTTGGTAACATTTCTGATGTACATGAACAAAGCAATCAATGTGCTTCCACTCTTTATAAGACTTTGTAAAAACATTGAATATCAATTAGTCTTTGATCTATTGACGGTAAAAGTGGATATTTATTTACTTTATAAACATTGTATTATTTGTGAAATTAGTATCTGTATTCGTCGTAAAATACTACGGCATGATAAAATTTCTTGATTCATTGATCATATTTTTTGTATTCAGAGATTATATTCAAGTAACTTGAAATATACTCTGCATTCCACGAAATAATGGAATGGGTCAATATAATCAATGTGGAGGTTCGGGTGAATAGAGCAAAACTAATAAAGATGAAAACTTTATTCAACATATCATCAACTTTACTTACATGACAAATTGTATGAATAGTGAAAATGTTGTGCATGAATTGTGATCTTATGTAGACAATGTAACAAATTGTATGAATAGTGAAGATATTGTGCATGAATTGTGATCTTATGTAGACAATGTATCTATACATTAGGTGATTCAACTATCACAAAATATCAGTTTTTATGGAAAATTTAGAGGATTATATTTATTTTCTTTAACCGTCTTTCTAGTAAACTGCACAATTAGTGTTTATGACTGTTAGGTATATGGGTGCGGGATGGAAATAAGAAAACAAGATCATTACACACATTGGGATGTGAAGTGAAGCCGTACTTGGCTGGTTTCCATTATATCAGGCAATCCATAAGCGTGTTTTTATTCTGATCAGTTTCCATTTCGAGAGCTAGACGCGAACTTGAGTGGTTTCCATTATACATACCATATGCGTATAAATAGATTGTTTCGGCTCCAAACGTGTACTACGTACTTCAAAACCCATACGTCTAACGAACCCTTAAAAAATAACTGCACCCAAAATACTTAAATGAAGTATTTCTAAAATTAATTACGTGATTCGTCTAACAACTTTTTAAGTAATTTTTTGTTGCATTCAAACTCCATCATACAAATTTAAGGACGTGTCTAGGTAAAAATAAGACATTGTTGTTTATGATTTTCCAATCTACATGTTATGAAATTCCGTTGGACCAACCTTAGATGGGTTTCGTTGAGGTATCAACATAAAACATATTGAAAATAAAAGAATTAACTTACCAAATTTATTTACCTCCGTGGTGAGTTTATTCACTATGTGACTATTGTGAGACTATTTCTTCTTCTCAATTTCCTCAAATGCAATCTTCGAATATGAACGTTTATGTTCGTTGCCTCCTGCTGGTTGGATCTTCCTGCTTTACTTGAAGACTTTTTTGTTTTCGATTTCATTTTGATGTATTTCTGTTCTCCTATATTTGTGGTCCTTTATGACGGTTTGACCGTCTGCCGATTTTTTCGGCCTTTCGACCCCACTATACGGCGTGCCGTCTAATGGTCTCGAACCGCTTTCCATTTTCAAAAAATAAAAAAAATAAAAAAATTAGGTACATCTCATGTATTCAACATGAGGCAATATATCAACCGGTAAACATAATAGTTGAAAGACAATATCTTTTTGACCTAATCTCAATTAGCGACAAGAGTTGCCCTAAAATTCCATGAAGAAAACGACCCATAAAAAAATAAAAATAAAAATAAAATAAACAGCCGCACTTTGAACACATACAAGTATAATAACAATATAACAAGATCTTGGTAATCTTTAAAGTTGAATTGGATTTGCAACATACGTAACGTGTCCTATTATCACAGGGGCATTCTATTTCGTGTGGACCCACCTAAAACGACACAAAACAGTGTTCAGTGTTCAATGGTGGGCCCCGCCGTTCACAGCCGTCCTGATGAACACGTTGCTGACTATTCAGCTAATTCGTTGATTGAATATAAAATTATAAATAATATCAATATTTGGCCCAATATTACACTCTGTTTCACAGTTGAGCACAATTTATGTTTTTAATGTTTGAATCATTCACCAAGTTAATCAATTATTCGGTTTAGTTATTGTAATATAAAATAGATCAGTGTGACAGTGACTTATAACTATATATATTTGTTACATACTTGTAGTATTATGTTGTTTAAATCATCTATTTTTAAATTTAAATAAGGGACACGTTTTTGCAATATATGTAGAGGCTGCTGAATAATTTTTTTTTTGTTTTTTTGAATTTTATTTTAGATTATAACATTATAATACTAATTTATTTTCAGAGAAAGTTTAAATAGTACAATCTTTCAGACTGACTAAACTTTAGTAACCCGTCGTTTAAATTATCAAAAGAGTACCTCATCTATTGAGTTCGACCAAATATTAGTACTTATATTATTGTTCAAACGTTAAGTTAAAAGATCGGTGTTGAAAATCATGGGTAAAATTGTCCACCTACTTTGAACATAAAGCTTACATTACTACTTACTTTCAACCTCGATTTGTTAACTTAAAATGTGAACAGTATTTTAGGTACTAATATTTGATGGACTCAATAGTGAAGTATCACTCTAATAATTTAAACAACGGGGTATTAAAGTTTAATCAGACTAAAAGACGGGGTATTGTTTAGACAATTTTCTCTTTATTTTCATGAATCAAATATATCACACATATATATTAAAACACATTCAAATAATATAATATGTCAAGAAATCAAACAAGACATAATTTGTTCAAATATAATGTTAGGATGGTTTTTATCTATTCACATAAATTATTTTCTTTTATTATCCTCTTGGTGTTGTTTTTTCCTTTTAATATCTATATGTTTTAAAAAAAAATTCATGATATCCATAAACTATTATAACATTCCTTTTTATACCCATTTTATTTATTTTTAAGATGTTTTAGATTTTTTAAACAAAGTTTTTCGTATTTTCTAATACAAAATATAGGATTATTCGTTAATTTTTAATTTTTTTTAGTCTTATTCATTTTATTAAAAACAATTCAAACTATTTTATTTATTTTTGTATGAACAAAGTTTTCTTTTTAATATCTATATCTTGATTATATAGAATTTAATACTTTTATTATTATTGATACAATATCTATATCCAAAATGCTCTCCCCACTTAATTTTATGAAATTTAGAAAAATATTGGACTTGGCTTTATGAAACAAGCTGGTATTAACAGCTAATGGTATTGTGTTATTATAATTTTTTATTGAGAAAGTAAAGCACAAGTCATATTTTAAATATGCTTAAAAGTGTCTTTATTAGCAATTAATTGGTCATATTGACAAATTCTCACCACTTTGAATTTGTAAGGAAAGCCGACACGTACGTTCATTTTACAACATGTGTGGTTTTCCTCATTATCTCGTTTATATTGTTAAATATTGAATTTGGTCAGATTATTCAAAGTAGCCGATAGAAATATATCATGACAAATTGACAATGTATCTAGTTACAACCGGATAGTCCGTTCGGCTGCCCGAAAAACAACGGGTATCAAACATAGGAGAAAGTTTGACCGGGCTGAAAAGTCTGCTCCGTCAAGTCTTCCGAACTTAATCCGGATTAGGGGTGTAAATGGGTTGGGGATTCTCCGAAATTTGCGGGTAATATCCGTCACGGGATGAATATGGAGATTTAACACGGGGATGGGGCGAGGATGGGTCAAAATTTGATTCCCCGCTTGGGGTTGGGGGCGGGATGAAGCTAGGGATATTCACCCCGCTTCCCGATCCGAACCTGAACCCGTCGGGGATCCCCGACGGGGAATCCGCCGGGGAACCCAACGGGAAAACCCGAATAAACAATTTACATTTATATTAGACGTACATTGTAGTTTCAAGTTTAATCGAAATTTAATTCAAAAATTGGGTTTATATTAAAAATTGTCGACAAATACTAAAATTTCAAATTATATACAGTTTTATGTTTTAAGAATTAAGAGTATCATACTTATTTCTACGATCCTACTTGCTCAAAATAATATAACACTTTATTTTAATTGTGCAACTTAAATCCCAAAACCATAAAATTGAAATTATAAAATAATATAACACTTTATCTTGAGATACGTATTTTGATTGTTTAACTTAAATCTAATATATACCATTTTATGTGTCTTAGTCTCTCAGATACGTGTTTTGATTTTTTAACTTAAATCCTAAAACCATAAAATTAAAATGCTAACATAATGTAACACTTTATCTTGAGACCGTAATCTAAGTGTTATTAGGATATAATTATTTTAGTTTATAGTAGTTTGTACTCTCAGTCTCGATCATACAGTTCCTACATGAACCAACAAAACATAATATCTATATACACACAATAAACTTTTCTATACTTTGACATATTGGACAAGGTGATGTGTTAATCAACCAATTTACTATGTACATTTTGCTAACCCAATTTACGATGTACATTTTATTATGCAAGTTACCTGAACCAGATGAGGTTGCTGAGTAGATGACAGTATGCTTGCACATTGTGCAAATTTCATATGTCCAGCTTATAACATTTTAGCAACTTATTTATGAAATATCTAACCCATTTTACAATGTACATTTGCGGGAATAATATGGTGACGAGATAGTCGTGAGTCGTGACAAATGTGGGGATGGGGAATTCTTCGATGGGAACGAATATCCGACTTAGATGAGGAATTTTGCGGGGAAAACCCATTAACTTTAAAACGGAGAAAATTAAACGGGGATGGGGATTCCCCGATGGGAGCGAATATCTGACGGGTACGGGGATGAGGACAATTTTCAATACCCGAACGGGTATGAGGATGGGGACGGGGGCATTATACTAAACAGGGATGAGGATGAATATGGTACTCCCGACCCAAATCCGACCCATTGACACCCCTAATCCGGACACCACTCTATGCTTGTCGGGTCAAAATGTCTGGCTCATTGGCCTAGATAAAAAAAGATATATTGTATATAGTATATGTATTAAGTATAAAAATCAAAATAAAAATATTTTCATATAACAGAAAATAAAAACAAATAACCGTAGATCGGCCCACCCGGTCGGGTACCACAACCACTATAAGGCCAGAAATCGGGCTCGGCCCGGATCCGGATAAACGGATTAAAAAAAATATAAAGCTCGACCCGAGTCCGGATATGAACAGGTTTACCCTTCACGATCATCCTCTTTTAGCAAAATCCAATTTAGAAAAACGGATTTCGGATCAAACCTGGTTTGATATCTATACAATTTTTCCTTTTATTGACTCCAAACAACGTGGTAGGCATACAACCGGTAATCTTACTCACAAGTCAGATTGTTCATCCATACTGGACAGTCTGGCCCGGACTATACTTATGTTTTGCACTGGACCTGTAACGAATATTCAGGTTGAGACCGGTTTGGTTGGACTAAAATTTTCATATTTATTTTTTGACTTTTGGAATCCAAAATTACGCCCTTTTAAAAAATGACAAACATGTACGAACCCGTATATCAAGTCTAGTTCCGGGCCTAGTCCAACAATATATTTTCGGGAGTGTGATATCAGAGCAGGTCCAAACGCTCTTCCATGTCAAACAGACGGAAAAAGAATATGTATAAACGTTTTATCAACTAAAAATAGTTATAAAAAGACGAAATTGATAGAAATGAATTTTTAAAAAATGATAATTTTTTGAACGAAAAAGATAGTATAATTGAAGTCTTTTTTAATTAATTGTCGTGAGATTTTGAAGAAAATATATATATTGGTTCATCGTATTCATAATGTGGCTTTAGTTTTCTGTTATTGGGCTGTGATGGGCCGATAATTAAGATGCTTCGGCCCAAGAATGGGGAAGATGATGGGCTTTTTGAAGTAAGTGGGAATCATATAAAGCCCAGTAGAAGAATGAAATTTATATACCAATTTTATTTGTTTCATCATATTATTAAAATTTATTTTTATAAGAATTCAATTATAATAGATAGATAAATTCTAAATTTAACATATATGATAAAAAAAATTATTATGCAATGAGGATTTTTACGCCTACAATTAGACCGAACTCGGACCGAGTCTGATTCGAGCTAGACCGAAACAAGACTTTTAGATTTTTTTATATTCATTTTATATAAATATTCTAATTTACGCCTACACGAAAATTGAATTGAACTTTTAGATTTATTTTTTTCCCGCTGGACCGAACTTGGACCGGGTCTAATTTGAGCCTAACATCTTGCCTATATACGTCCGAATCAGACTTCAGATCGGCCTCATACTTTATAATTATTTATATACTTTTTATAAAGAAAAGTAATTCGATTTATTAGACGATACACCGTCTGATAAATCGAAACGCTGAATAAATCGACAGACAGAGTAACAATTATGAGAGACCAGAACCTAAAAAGGATATCACAAGAAAATTTTGACCACAATAAACTGATCTAAAAATACAAATAAAAAAACATCACAAGAGAAAATAATCATATCAAATATATTTATAAATATTCTTACAGTAAACCAGCTTTACCCACACCTACCTACAACACAATTCATGCACAGTCTAAATAAAATATAAATCAAAAACTTTTTTGTGATGGAAGAATATAAATAAAAATTTAATTATCATTTCTCCTAGATAACCATAATCATTTCCCTTACCAAAAAAAAGATAACCTTAATCTATAGAAAATAAGTTAGTTAAAAAAAATACAACTTTTTTTTTATTGGAGGAAAGGGATTCTATTAGGGTTGTCCATACAGTTCGGACCGGTGGACCGTAAATTGATAATACCTTGAACCGTAGATCGGGACCGGGCCGGTCCGATTTCGGGTTGGACCGTAACGGTCCGGTTCCGGGTTGGACCGGTTTGTATCTAAATTGTGCAATTCTAAATATCTCGGATCGGACTGGATCGGTTTGTACCTAAATGGTGCAATTTTGGTGAGGTTTTCCGGTCCAAAACCGGACCGGAATGGACCGGATCGGACCTAACCGGACCGGAAATCCGTAGTTTACGGTCCAACCCGGTGTACGGTTTATACGGTTAAAAAATCAGACCAGACCGTAACCCGGATTTTCGAAAAACCCTGGACCGTAAATTCCGGTCCGATCCAATTTTGCACAGAATCGATACTTGAAGCTTCCTCCTCTTGTACCCATACGAGCATATTATTTTATTTTATATTATACGTTATAGCATGGATAAGACTCGTTCTAGATGTACACATTTGTTCAAACACAAAACTTATTTCTAATCACAATGTAATAGAAAAACGTCAATTTAGAACACTAAAAAGACTATGCTTTAATTCGACGTGTTAATTATATTATTACGGATTATTATATTCGTAGGCCCCATTTATCTTTTGTATAATTTCTTCATAGCTACGTAACATAATCCAAAATGCAACATGTGACTACGAGCTCCCAAGCGCGTTCAACACGAAACACATGTAGGGACACTTTACAAAAACACTCTCAAATTATACCTATTTGCAAAACTATACCTAAAATATAATTTAGAGAAAATTGTCCAAATAGTACCCATCTTTTAGGCTGACTACACTTTAGTACCCATTGTTTAAACTATCAGATGAGGCCGACCAAAGATTAGTATCTAGATTACTTTTCACACGTTAAGTTAACACAACAACTTTGCTCCTAAAACTTTCCCTTTTGTTTTTTGTTGAATAAGTATGCCTTATAGGCCTCATTGCAACTGTCTTAACCTTTTACTTAATGTGTGAACAGTAATTTAGATATCAATTTTTGGTCAGACTCAATAGGTAAAATACCGTTCTGATAGTTTAAAACGACGGGTACTAAAGTTTAGTTAGCCTAAAAAATGAGTACTATTTAAGCAATTTTCTCTATAATTTATAAATAAAGCACTCGCAAAATATACATATTATTTTATCCTTTGATGCCTCGCAACTTATTATAAGTTAGCTTTAAAACAAATGCATATGCTTTTATAACCCAAATAAAGTTATTATCTTTTGCAACAACAGTCGTGAATACTTCCACACAAATCTGTGTATAATGATCAGTGATCACCCATCAACTAAACAATACGGTATCCTAAAGTCACAGGGGATTCAATGATATTGACTCTTTCACCAAATAGTTCTATAACCCAAAGAAGTAGGTGTTAACAGCATTGTAGGGTGTTATACGAACCGAACGAGCCGAGCCTTACCATGCTCAAGCTCATCTCGTTTATAAATGAGTCGATCCGAGACGAGCTTTTCACGAACCGAGCCTGAGTAGCTCATCTAAAATAATGCTCATATAGTGTAATTTTAGCCGAACGAGCCGAGCATTGGTATGCTCAAGCTCGACTCGTTTATAAACGAGCCGAGCCCGAGAAGCTTGCCTCATGTATCGGCCTTGCAGCATTGGGATAGTTTCTTACAACTATTACCTTTTTGGGGTGGTTTTATGTAATTTATGCTTTTATAGATGTATTTTTCAGAAAGGATAAATTTTCCGGGTGCCATTGTGAAATTTAGACAAACAAATGACGAAAAAGGAATTACGTATAAGTCGGGTCGGGGCCCCTACACTCTCCGCCCGGAGAAGTCGATTCTCCCACTCGTATTTGACCGTTGACCACCCACTCTCCACGTCCTTCTCTCATGGCCGCCTCAAAGTTCTTCTACTGCGCGAGTAAATTCAACTGAGTTTGTCTTGAAAAACAAAAATCAAATTTAGTTTGTCAATGGTGGAAGTTTCTAACAATCTACCTTTTCAGGCTTCACACTCCTCTTTTTTGATTTATTATTACTACAGTCAATACGACCAATTCTACTTTCTCTCTCTTTCCCTTTCCCTCTCATGAATGCCTGAGCAATCCCTATTTTTGACCGGCAATCTGGAGGAGTTATTGTGGCGATGATGGATTTCTCTAGTATCAGTCGGGTAATGAATGCTCAGGCAGCCGCCGAGAAGGCAGTTGCGGCTATTGGTTGCGGTTACGATTTAACTACTGATTATCGGCTTTCGTCTTGCAAGTCCAAGTCCACCGGCGCCGGACATAGTTTGATTGACTTGGATAATAGCGTCACTAAAGACCTTGTTCTTCCTGGAGGGATCGTTGTCCCCCGTGTATCGGCGTCGATCAAGTGCGATAAGGGGGAGCGTACTCGATTCTGCTCCGACGTTCTCACTTTTAATCAGGTAGTTAGGGTTTTTCATCGATTGGCGCGAATTATTGATTGAATAGTGTCAATTTAACTGATGCCATATCAGTTTGGATTGTGGTTGTGAGTTTGCAGTAGAAATTCTGGAAACAGTATTTTTTCTTATCTAAACATACAGATAAAGGATACAAAGTCAGCAACTAAGGTACCTATTTTGTGATGAATTATACAGATGTCAGAGTTGTTTAATCAAGAGATGTCTCTCTCTGGTAAAATTCCTTGCGGCCACTTCAACACCATGTTTAGTTTGAACCGTAGCTGGCAGAAGGATGCAGCTGTTACTAAAGCTATGGCTGTAGATGGATGGTGGATAAGCTTGTATACCGTGGAATTGGCCAAGTCTCAGGTTAAGTTGTCCGAGGATGTCAAGCGGGAAGTACCTTCTTCATGGGACCCTACTGCATTAGCCAAGTATGACAGATTCACTCCAATTCTCAAGCTCTTACTTCTTTCTATAATGTTTCTGCTTATTTCTGATGATGCACATTGAAATTCTTTGCCCTTAAGTTGGGATGTTCACAGTTTCTCATTTAGATTGTTCTTTTGATGTCTGAGAGGCAGTATCTGTCACCACTTCTATGTGTGGAATTCAATGAGTGAAACTTTGAAGCACTCAATAGTACATGCTCTATGCTTTCTCAGGTTCATTGAAGACTATGGAACCCATGTTATTGTTGGGGTGAAGATGGGAGGCAAAGATGTAATCCACTTGAAGCAGCTACATAGCTCCAATCTCCCACCAACTGAACTGTTAAGGCTATTGAAGAAATTAGCAGATGAGCGATTTTCTCAAGATGCAGATGATAATGTTACCCGGCAGTCTGCAACTTCATCCGCGGGAAGGAACAAGGCATGTGTAGTGTGTATATCTGAAAATCTCAATCACGGATCTCGTTGCTAGTTATCTCTCTTATCAAGGAACCTGTTTCTGTATTATTTTGTAGGGAAAACGGGCTATCGATTTGGAGCTCCAACTAAAATTAGCGAGCTCATTTCTACCAGCTGTATCTTCTCACTCAAAGAATGATGTAAGGTTTCTTACTCACCCTTTTAAATAGGCCCCCTATATTGTTTATACAGTATGATAAAATATGACCTGAATAGACCATAATATAACAATTGGGCAATCATTTTAATTCTCAAATCTGCAGGATGTATTGAGCACTAGGGTCAGAAGAGGAGGAGTTGATTTAGGCCTCCACAAGCAATGGCTATCAACTATATCAGATTCTCCAACTGTCCTGTCAATGTCCTTTGTGCCCATAACTTCACTTTTGTATGGGGTGCAGGGCTGTGGATTCCTTAGCCATGCTGTCAATCTGTATCTGAGATGTGAGTATTGATCATTTACAACCTATAATTTGCTTTATGAAGTAAAAAAATATGCAAAATTCTTGCTTCAGCATTCAGCTCATGAGTTTCAACCTCTGCATGCAGATAAGCCGCCAATTGAGGAACTTGCTGAATTTCTCGAGTTCCAATTGCCCCGACAATGGGCTCCAGAATTCAACGATCTCCCACTAGGACTCCATCGCAAGAGAGGCCTTTCACCTAAGCTCCAGTTCTCTTTTATGGGCCCTAAGCTCTCTGTTAACACCAATACGGTATACTGCTTGATTTCTTTTCAATTACTATCTTGATTTGGAACGTTTGCATCTCTTAGTCAATCAGAAACAGTGAGGATACTGTCATACATTCTACCATTCTAGTATCTCATTTGTCATCTTAGATATCATAGAACAATCACAGTGAAATTAGTTTCTTTTAGATTTCGGATATAAAAAAAAAACTCTCCATGAACATTATAGGTTAGCACTGGAAACCGTCCAGTAACCGGAATGCGGCTATTCTTGGAAGGAAAGAAGAGCAATCACCTAGCAATCCATCTCCAGCACCTCTCAGCTGTCCCCAAGATTCTCTCTCTTTCTGATGATGCTGATCATCATCAAGGTTCCAAGAGAACTGTTGATGTAACCAGTGACAAAGAATATTTCGAGCCTCTCAAATTGAGCATCTTCTCCCATGTGTGCACAGCACCAGTAGAACACCATGACAAATCAATGGATGAACCTGCTTCTATAGTGACCAAAGCTCGGCTTGAGGTCAAGCATGTCGGGATGAAGAAAGTTCTTTTTCTGAGACTCGGATTCTCAAAAGTAGCATCTGCCACAATTCGAAGGGCCGAGTGGGATGGACCTTCATCATCATCTAAAAAATCAGGGATGTTTTCGAACTTGATTAGCGGAAGGTTTAGCACTAGTTTGACGCCACAACCCGAAGAGCATCAAAAGCCAGATATAAACTCTGCCCTTTACCCTGGAGGTCCTCCTGTCCCTGCTAAGGCACCTAAACTTGCAGCCATTGTAGATATGAAAGAGATGGTTCGAGGTCCGGAAGATCATCCTGGATATTGGGTTGTTACAGGAGCCAAGCTTTGTGTAGAGAATGGTAAAGTCTCTATCAAAGTGAAGTACGCTTTGCTGATTATATCAGAGGAGGATTCTATTGGTGATAGAGATTAGTAAGTGGAAATTTTGTTTTGTATGATATTGTAATATTTCATTCTTTTCTCATGAACTTCATGACAGGATCATTCATTACCTTGTTCAAAGATGCAAGTCTTCTGTAAAGATCCTAGATGGGATTGTAGAAATGGTGAACTAGGATTCGTCCACAACCAATGTGAGAAAACTAGCACGAGAACTGGTAACCCAGTTTGTCACGGAACTATGTGGCCGTATGACCAAGGGCTTGTTTTGATGCAAAAGATTACGGTTAACCGGTTTGGATGATCGCGGCCTCACATAGCTCAAACCTAACACACTCGCCTACTCATCTGATAGAGAGGGATATTA
Organism: Fagopyrum homotropicum; assembly: GCA_033239125.1. NCBI lineage: Eukaryota > Viridiplantae > Streptophyta > Magnoliopsida > Caryophyllales > Polygonaceae > Fagopyrum > Fagopyrum homotropicum. Next base: position 127,989,742 of record BSWB01000008.1, read on the forward strand.
TTCTCCAGCCAAATTCCAAGCTTAACCAACAAATGTTAGTGTTATATTCTGGTCCAGGAAATAACCCATGGCTCATACTATTTGTAGAAAAATACAGTCAGAAGTTGAACCGATCCAAAAATTTACATAAATCAAGATATGTGATAGTAAAAGGGTTATTAGACACTACGTAATTTATATAGTCTTGATTTTCACATTAGTAATTGAATTAGAGTTTGTTTTTTTTTACAAGTTTGATGGGTGTTGGAATTAAAATTGGTTTATTTGATATTCCATAAACTACCATAATTTTCATAATCTTCTTTTATATAATTTATTACAAAAGAATTAAAATTAATTTACCACACTTAGGGTTTGTTTGGTATTAGAATGTAGGAGATTCATCCAAATTGTTTAGGTGAAGAATGTTGGGAATTATGTTTGGTATTAGATGAGGTTTAAAGATTGTATCATATTTGAAGATTATATTTAAGAAAGAATCGAGTAAATTCAATCTCGTGGGTACAAGATTTCTCAAAGAATTTCTAACAATCTCCATGTACCACAAACTAAAAAAGAAACTCATCTGATACCTGATACCAAACATGCCATTAAAATGTGCAACCAAACTTCAATACGATAGACTTTGTCTTTAAGCATATGAAGCGAAGGTCAACAAGAGGTAGCAACAACAGATAGTCTTCGTTTTGATTCAATCAAAATACATCTATAGATTTGTTGCTCTTCTTATGCTTGTGATCCAAGAAATGAAGAAATATAGACAGTTTCATTATTGATTTCATTCTACAACAAGGACTCCAGTTGTTATATATCTTCTACTATCCAACAGAGCCCAAGAAACTGCAAAATCACAGCAAGTGTTTGAATGAGAAAACTTCAACAGTGATTATATATATGAAGTGTAAGTTGGATACAAAAGCAAAGTAACCTGATGTTAGGAATGGCTATGTGGTGAGTGAGGAAATGGAAGAAGAAATGAACTCCATGGAAGAATACTACCATCCCTGTGCATCCCAACACCAACAACTCCACCATCATCTTCTCCACCTCAACAAATACAGTTGCCTTCAAGATATCAAAGAACAATGGTAGATGATGATATTTGAGGAGGTGAGTGTTAGGACTTGTTTGGAGGAAGGAGATGGAGAAAAAAGTCAATCTTTAAATAAGATTTCATTTTCAATACTTCTAAATGCTACCCACAAAAAAAAAACACTTTCTTGACACTATGATTTTAATAAAATGAGAAAATATGGTTATATTTTTTTTTGAAACAATTTGGTTTACTAGACTTTTTCTAATTTTGTGTTTAGTAAATGTACCCCTTGAGAAATAAGTGTGTAAAATATGAAAATAAATACAAAAGGTTGGGGTATATTTATTTAATTGAAATATTAAAAAGTCTAGTTACTACTCTAGTTTTTCAAAAAAGCCTAGTTATCAAAATTGCCCTTTATTTTTTAGTTATATTATGGTGATACTGGAATTAGTCATATTGACTTATTTTAAGAATATTATTATACTTTTTATATATGCTTAGTTTAAATATGTCTTCTAAAGTGTATTTGTTTGCACACCATTAGATATTAGTGTACATTTAAATTGAAATTTAAAAAAAAAAACTCGATAAATATTGAATTATATCTTAAAAATATCATAAATTGCATTTGTTTATACTAAAATAGTTTAAATATTCATAGTGACTATTTTACCTTAGATATCCTAATTGTTTATTTTTAACAAAAACAATTAAAAAATAAATATTTTATTTTAACGTATCTTTATATCACTTTGAATGTTTCATTTAAACAATAAATTAAAATTTAATTTATTAAAACAAACATCATTTATATAATACTTCGTATTTTTTAAATATAACTAGTGTTGAATTATAAACAAACAAACAAACACGCCTTAATTATGTGATCGTTGATGTGGATAAAAGTTAAAATATTATAAATTCAAAATTTTCTTGCGTATCAAATCTATTTTATTTTGATACATGAATCAAATAATAGGGAAAAAAAAGCAGATTGTTATTCGTACCACCTGAAACATGTTATTTATACCCCGACAATGCGTACGCAATGCGTAGCCGTAGCAACAAGCTCATTTCGTTCAAAAATAATGGAAAATGACTACGACTACGCTTTGCGGAAGCGTAGTCATACTACGCATACGTCATGTGTAGTCGTAGAGCGTATGTGTAGTAGTCATAACATACATTTAGTGCGAAAAATTAAGGAAAACTTACTACGCCATGCGTAGGCGTAGGAAGGTTAAAAAATAAAAATAAAAAATTACGCCTACGTATTGCGTAGACGTAGAACGAGTACATATAGCATGACTAAGGTGATACGAATAGCAGGAACGGAAAAGAGAGAAGTAATACACGTGTATATGCTAATTCTTTTGTCAATGATTGGATTAGGGTTTAATCCAAATTGAGAATATCTCCGACAAGTGGGGACCACTAAAAAAGCAGCGAACCACCGGTCAGCCGTCCTACTAACCGCGGGTTAGCTAATCATCATTATTTAGCTTATCTTCTTATCTTAATTATTGCTTACTCCGTACATTGACGAGTCAAACAAAAAAGTCAACGTCTTTTTTAAACATTCGTACATCATCGTCCATCACATTCACCTCAGTCCATAAACATGACTCATAATAAGCGAAACTGGTTGGGCCCACAATAATCGGTCTAGGCTAGGCCCAATTAGAAGCCCGTTATATTTAAAAAAAAAAGGTAAAGTCGGGCCGGCCTGATAAACAATCAAGTATGGCCCGAACATCCAAGCATGTTCGTATCAGAAAGCATGCAAGACATGTGTTCAGAGAAATCAACTGTGTTGTTGACCGATTGACCCATTTGGAAATTTCGAGCCCCAGCACACCCTTTTTTAACTACCCAAACTTTGTGTTCTCATCCGTAAGGATGATTTAGGATGGACTATCTCGAGAAGATAGTCTTTCCTAACCGCTTTCCTTTTTCACATATATATATATATATAGAGAGAGAGAGAGGAGGAAGCTTACCGAACCAAAAGGTTTGGCCGCCATGCCCATTGGGCCGGATCGGGCACCTCTAGGGCTACCGGTCCGGATAAAAATAAATAAATATGTTATATTGTATATATTATATATATAAGTTTAAATATATAATATTTAATATAATTGTAATAACTTAATAGATATTCCGTAAAATATCTTAAATATATTTTACTTTTATAACCTAGACTAAAAAACAAAAATTTTAAATATTTTTTATATAATAATGAAAATAAAGGATAAAAATGGGTATCAGCTGGGCCGAACGGGTACAACAGCTAATATAGACCCGTCAATCAGACTCGACCCAACCCAAATCCAGACAAACGGGCCAAAAAGTTTATAAAACTCGACCCGAATCCGACACAACCATAATATAAACACGTCTAATTACATCATATCCTTGTATCGCACAAACACTACACTTAGGAATTAATACTACAATGAAAAAATAAACGAGCTCAAACTAAGTTTATTCGAACCAAAATGAAATAACTCAAGTTGGAAATAACCCTAGTTAGAGGGTCACATATATTATTATTATTATTTCTGGGGGTGTTGGATTGATTGTTTTCATCAACATCATGAGTGGCAAGTTGGTAAATAACGCATCTTGAAGCTATAAATGCCTAAATCGATTGGGCATAAGTGTAAGTATCGCAAGTTGCATCCATTTGTGGACACCTCAAAATTAAACTACAACATAGCCGTAAGAAGTCGATCACACATCAACGCCCCAATCTCAACAAAAGCACAAAACCGCCATCAAAGAACAACATTAAACTTCAGAAGACGAAATTGCGAAATACGAGTAAGATGGTGTATAAAGATGTAACCACTATACATGCCTAAATCGATTGGGCATAAGTGTAAGTGTCACAAGTTGCGTCCATTTGTACAAGTAAGCACTTAATAGTGTCATGAATCATGATGATGGTCACACGTACCCAAATGTGTGGTGCTTGTTTTTCTTTGTTATTACCTTAAATGGTGTACTTTGTAATGTCACTACTACCTATCTACTTTGGCTTACTTAATTCGATAATTGCTTTATAGTTGATGTTATACGTGGGGATATATTATACACTCGTGAAGTTGCACTTTGCAACTTTCTTACATGTCATAATTGCTCTTTCTTTTCATGCTCATCTTTGTCTTCCACTTAAAAGTGTAATGCAACCTACCCCAAATCCCTTGCACTTGCGAATTAACATTACAACTCAACCATCTCTAGTTTATCCATGAGAATAATTGAATTGATTTACGATATGAAATGGAAAAAGAAATCCGTTTTAACCCATATCCGATTTGATCTAGATCTGGACAAACTCGGTCATTAACCGGTTCGTTTTGACCTAAATCTGACTAGATCTACACCTGGATAAACTCTGTATGATTTTTTTTCCCTATTTTTTCGCGTTGAACTAGAGATTTGGGTTTAACCTTACTCATATATGTCCAAGTCCGGTTTTGGACTTCTAGGCCGATACTCTTGTCCTTAATCATCCAATCTAGAGGCTCTATCCATATTCGCCAGTTTATCCGGATGGACCGATCCGCCTTTGTCCAGTGTAAATAGATCTGATCGATTTGATCCGGATTGGATTTAGATATGGGTAAACTCGATCTCCAACCGGACTTTTAAGATATTTCCCTTTTTTCTCGGGTCAAACCCGAAATTCGGGTTTAACCTTGCTCATATATGTCCGAGTTGGGTTGGGCTTCTACCTCGGTTATATACCCATTTCCGTACCATCCAATCCGGACTTTGAGTATGTCTAGAGTCTTTGTCCATATTTCTCTGTTTATCTGGATGGACCGATCTGACTTTGTCCAAGTGAACCGGATCTAACCGACCCGATTAACAAGGGGATGAAATGTGATGTATATACTTGAGGAGCCTAAAATAAGAATGGAAGAAAGAAGAAGGTTGTGGTATTCAAGGAGATATGTCATGTGCAAATTAAATGTGAATTGATTTATGCAGGAAGACAATTCATAAATAAAAGTAACATAGTTCATAATAATGGCCAACAATCCATCATAAATTCTTCCTCCTTTGGCTCAGAAGGCAGGAGCCATTATTACTATTCTCTGTGTGTGCAGCCCAATTCCATTCCTTTAGGAATATTGCTCTATCAGCATTCTATTTTGTTTAAAATTATATTTTTTTTAGTAATATATAGATAAAACTCAAATAATATATATTTTTCATTATCCGATCACAAAAAGGACGAGAAAATATTAACGAGGCAGTTACAATAGTAACGAAGAAATGAGTGGAAAAATATGCAGATGCCTATTCAATGCTGGGTTGGGTTGGGCCGGGCAAAGCTGACATCCGGCTGCAGCAGCGCCCTCAGTCGTAGTACTTGGCTGCCCCCACAAAATTCGGCCATGGTGTTATGTGTCTTATGACAAGCTAGTGAAATAACCCTCTTCCAATAAACAAGCCAAAGTGCACATAGACCTGTATATGCTGAATGTTAGTAAGACATGAAATCTAGGTATACCGATATAATGGGTCAAGATCGAACGAGACGAGATCTTTTTGGGTCGAACTAGGGATGTCAACGGGGCCGAGTCGGGGTGGGGATTACCCTCCCCATACCCATCCCGTTAGTTTTATATTCCCCATTCCCGTCTCCATTCCCGTCCGCATCCCCGTTCGGGGAATCAAAATTGCCAACGTCCCCGTCCCCGTCGGATCTCCGCCTCCACCGGGGAATCCCGTTCCCATATACTATTCTCAACAGTCGATTCCCGTCAAAGAATCCCCATCTCCATAAAAAAATTTCGTCAAAGCAATTTAAAAAAATAAAAAAATCAAAGATCTAAATTTTTTTTTAAAAAGAATATAAGAAAAAACTCCAGTATATATTAGCAGTTGAATATATATGGAATATGGCAAAATAATTTTATCCTAACTACTAAATAATTACACCATAGTTCCTATAAAATTTGTCAAGATTGTTAGTTATACAATTATAATAACTTATATTGTATTTTAATTTATTTTTCATTTATATAAAGACCAAAATAATTAGTTATACATATTATACAATTATAGAAATTAATATAATACTATGGAGAAAAACTTATTTTAATACGCAAAACTCCGATGGGATCTATACGGGAAAATCTGGCGGGGAACTCTTTGGGGAAATCCAGCGGGGATGGGGACGGGGCGGGGACAAATGTCCCTGCCTCCATCCCCATCTCCGCTCGGGGAATTATTTTTTACTCCATCCCGCCTCCATCCCGTTTAAAATCTCCATCCCCGTATCGGAGAATTCCCGTGGAGAATGGGGATTATCCGCCCTATTGTCATCCCTAGGCCGAAGGCCCATGAAGAATAGCGAGAAAGCGAGGTTTAGGGTTGTATTCTTTTTTATCAACGAAAGTATATTCTTTTTATCAACGAAAGTATATTGAAAACCATAACTGCAAAGTTTGAGCAGCAAAACCACAAACGTTTTGTCTTCTCTCTCTTCATTGATTAACTCGTCGAGAATCACAAAAAACGAACACTTTGAACATACCCAGACCCGTCCGGTTCTGGCGAATACGGAACTTAGAATACCTATAATAAAGTTCTATAACTACTAAGTTTCAACAACACATTATCCTAATTTTTAGTAAAATCAAATTTGTAATTCAAAAGAGGTTATATATGCCATGGTCTCGACTTTCGGACTTGACCCGAATTCGGTCAAAAATGGGCAAGAAAACTCATTCTGTCCAACCCGAGAAAAATGGGCAAAAAAACTCATTCTGTCCAACCCGAGAGTATGCCAGATCTACAACCTCGATAACTAATACCGTTATGTTCAACTTGTTTAGAAAGTGAAAGAGTTCGAGCCGTGCTTTTTACGAGTCGAATCCGAATAACTCATTTAATATAACAAACATATAGTGTTATTTTAGCTTAACATTGACATACTCAAACTCGACTTCTTTTTAAACAAGTCAATCAAATACTAAACTTTATACGAGTTTTTAGATGTGTTAACTCCACCTTGATAAATAAGACATTACTTATGGTTGATGAAAGCCAAAACCTTGGTTTCCAGGTTTTGGTAAGATCTTACAAGTGTTGGTAAAGTCTTCACAGTGTCAGGTAAGGCCTTACCATATTACAGAAAACCTTGGTTTCCAGGTTTCAGTAAGGCCTTACATAAACTGGTAAGACCTTACCAAAACTGGACAAAAACTATAATTGAGTTACGTACGTCCAAGTGGCTTTTCCTTCTTGTTGAGTTATTTAAGGGATTTGATTTTAACAAATCTTTGATTTGTTTTAATTAAATCTTCTTAAAGATAAAATTGGAAGATTTCCTAAACTCAACAAATTATGATTGACGTGCTTGACTGGTTGACTTCAACAAACAAAATCCCAACAAAATAGAGTGGATCAAATCTCAACAACCCAAGATCTCAACAACCCAAGATCTCAACAACCCAAGATCTCCTAAGATCATGCAGCCAAGATCTTCTTCAACGTTAAACTCAAAAATGCTGATACGCTTGCCTATTTAAAGAGACAAGGAAGGAGAAACAAAATACACGTTCATTGCCTACTTCGAAACCCGAGTGATAAATTCTATTTATCTCACAAAGAGCCGATCTCACATTCGAAGCTTCATCATTATACTTCCCTGAGAAGTGTGAGATCTATTTCGAGCTGATAGTACAATTCAACTAGGATTATACAAACCGTTATCATTTCTAGACACGTTGGATACGAGTGTTGTATCTGGAGTACTTTAGTTTTTCTTTTCGAGTGAGTGAGTTGCTAGATAGGAAGTGTAAGACTTTTGAGTTTAGAAGAGGGAAGGTCTTCTGAAGATTGTATCTGGAACTCATCAAGAAGAAGGAAAATAAAGCTACTTGAATCCTAGGGTTGAATCAATCCTAGGCGGGGACTAGGTCGTGTTGGTGACCGAACCTCGTTAACATATCGCGTGTCCTTTACTGCTCTTTATATTCCTGGTTTGTCTAAATCTTTACACTTAATTCCAATCTTAGAGAAACGTGTAAGGTCTTATAATTACGAGTAAGACTTTATCTCAATTGATAAGGTCTTATCTCTTTCGATAAGGTCTTACCTATCCTAAGATTGCGAAAAGTTTCCATACTCTATTCATCCCCCCCTTCTAGAGTATTGGATAAACTATTTTATCTGCCTATTCCGCATTTCAATTGGTATCAGAGCCTAACTCACGTCTTTTTAGATATTATTATCTGTGAGGCTAACTAATGGCAGGTGAAGGTCAAGGCGGATTTGGACAAGGAAGATCAATCTCTCGACCACCTCTTTTTGTAGGAAACAATTTTATGCACTGGAAATCCTTGATGCAGATGTTTATCATCGATCAAGATTTGGAACTGTGGCATATTATCAAGAACGGACCTCTCACTCCTACCAAAGAAGATCCCGACGGTAAAACAGTAAACAAGACAGAAGCTGAATTCAATCAGAAGGATCTTGAGAGCGTGGCGAAAAACTACAAGGCTATTAATCTTTTATATTGTGGTTTGAGTACTGATGAATTTAATCGTATATCTTCATGCAGATCCGCTAAAGAAATATGGGATAAATTAGTAGTCACCTATGAAGGAACCAGCCAGGTCAAAGAAACCAAAATTAGTATCTTTCTGAGGCAATACGAATTGTTTAAAATGATCCCAGATGAGTCAGTCAAAGTAATGTTCACCCGTTTTACGGAGATCATTAACAATCTTGACTCATTGGGAAAGACTTTCAACAATGAAGAAAAAGTCAGAAAGATACTTAGATGCTTGCCTAAAGCAAAATGGGGTCCCAAGGTAACCGCTATAGAAGAAGCCCAAAATCTCAACACACTCGCTCTTGATGATTTGCTAGGCAAATTAATCACCCATGAATTGATCCTCAATGAGGACGATGGGGATGTGCCAACAAACATTAAGAATTTAGCACTCAAGGCAAAGAAAGAGGAACCACTGGAAGATTCTGAAAGTGATGATGATGAAGATCCTTTTGCTCTTATCACAAGAGGACTAGCTAGAATATTAAAAATGAAAAAGCAATTTTCAAACAAAGAAAATGCTGGATCTTCTAAATACAGAGGTAAGTCTTCTAACCCCGTGAAGAAGAATCGTGTTCTAAATTGCTATGAATGTGGTGAAACAGATCATCTGGTTAAAGAATGTCCTCAAAAGAAGAAGAACAAATTCAAGAAAAAGGAATTTGGCAAGAAAGCCATGGTAGCAGCTTGGAGCGATTCAGACTCCTCAAGTGATTCAGATTCTGAAGATGATCATGCAAACTTATGTCTTATGGCAAAATCCGACAAAAATCAAGATCAACATTTGGATGGAATGGTAAGAAACCTTATATCTAGTCCTATCGATGTTTTATCAGAAGTACTGAAAAACATGATTTCTAATGAAGAATCTTACAGCAAAGAAATCAACATTTTACAAGAAAAGCTCAATGATCAGGAAACTTGCATAAGAATGCTTTCGCTGAAAGTTCAAGATCTTGACAGCATACAATCAGATCTTCACACTGAGGTTAAGGCCTTACGATTGGAAAATTCCGATCTAAAGGCAAACCTCTCATCTCTTAAGACCAGTAATACTGACTTAGAGATTGAAAAAGTGAAACTTTCTGAAAAATGTCAAGAACAGCAAATAGCTCTTGTGCAATTTACTAAATCTAAAGCTACTCTTGATAAAATGCTTGGAGAACAACAATTATCCTTAAATCGAAGTGGAATAGGATATAACAGGAATTTTCCTGCTAAACCCACTACCACATTCGTTAAAGCAAAAGGAAATTGGAGATCTCCTACGTGTTTCTTTTGTTGTAGAAAGGGTCATGTAAAAGAAACCTGTCCATATAGGAGAACGGATCCATACATTATTAGAAATACCTTTTCTGTACGTCTAAATGAACGGGTAAAACACATATGGGTTCCCAAAGGGACTAGGCCATCTAATATGGTCTACCCCCATAATGGATCTAACTCTGTTTATTGGTCAAGCCGGAAAGGATGATTTTCTGTTTTGCAGGATATCACCAAGACTCAAAAATGGATAATGGACAGTGGTTGTTCAAGACATATGAGTGGGAAAGAATCTCTTTTCGATACTCTAAAGAAGAAAATCACTGGCACCATAACTCTTGGTGACAAAGGAAAATGTGACATTCTTGGTATCGGTAATGTTGGTCTTAATTCAAATAATAATATTAAAGATGTTTATTTAGTGGATGGCTTAAAATATAACCTTCTCAGTGTTTCTCAGCTTTGTGATAAAGGAAATTGTGTTAGCTTTGACAAGAGGAAGTGTGAAGTTCGAGATGAAATGACAGGAAATTTAGTGCTAACAGCTCACAGGGATAATAATATTTATGCTGTTAATACTAACCAAATTACAGGGACAAATCTAAAATGTCTCAAGGTCTTATCAGATGACTCAAGACTATGGCACAGACGACTTGGTCATATCAGTCTACATTCTCTTAACAAACTAAAATCAAAAGATCTTGTAAGAGGTCTTCCTGACCTAAAGTTCAAGGTAGATGAATTATGCAATGCTTGCTCAAGAGGTAAACATACTCGTAGTTCTTTCAAAAAGAAGCAAGTGGTAAGTACTACTAGACCTCTTGAACTTCTCCACATGGATCTTTGTGGACCTATGCGCGTCAAATCTCCCAAAGGCAAGCAATATATTCTTGTTATTGTTGATGATTATTCTCGATTTACTTGGGTTTTCTTTCTAAAAATGAAATCTGAAGCACTTTTATACTTCTCAAAACTTTGTAAGGAATTACAGACTTTGAAAAACCTACCAATCGTTTCTATTAGAAGTGATCATGGTAGAGAATTTGATCAATCAGACTTTGATGCATTTTGTGAGAAATATGGTATTTCCCATAATTTCTCAGCTCCTAGAACACCTCAACAAAATGGGGTTGTGGAACGAAAGAACCGCACCCTAGAGGAAATGTCTAGGACAATGCTATTAGAGAATGATCTGCCTAAGTCATACTGGGCAGAAGCTGTTAATACAGCAAATTACATTCTTAATAGATGTTTGATTCGATCAATTTTAAAGAAAACCCCTTATGAGCTTTTTAAAGGAAGAAAACCAAGTATATCTTACTTTAAACCATTTGGATGTACGTGTTACGTGCATAATAATGGGAAGGATAATCTTGGAAAATTTGATGCTCGTAGCGACGAAGGTACATTTCTCGGATACTCGACTCAAAGCAAAGCTTATCGAGTATACAATAAACGTACCAAAGTAGTCGAAGAAAGTATCCATGTTTTGTTTGATGAAAATGATAATGGTATCTTGAGTGAGAGCTTTGCAGATCTTGATCTAAATAAACATGAGGAAGAGGAAGAAGAAGTTGATAAGAACGTCAGAAATATGCAAGAGCCATTTCAAGATCTTACAAAACCATCTCAAGATCTTACAGATGGGTCTCAAGATCTTGAAGCACCCCCTCAAGATCTTACAAATGAAACCAATCGTGAAGATACATCACTACCTGAGCCACAAGAGCCATCTTCCCCACTTCCTATAAATTCTGAACCTGATGTTTACAATCAGAGAAATGTCCGGAGGAAATTCAAACATGCATCATCCCATTCAACTCAGGATATTATTTCTGATCCCTCATCTGGAATACAAACTCGATCTAAATTAAAAGATTTGTGTGCTTTTCATGCGTTTGTTTCTCTTGTAGAACCTAAGAAATATACTGAAGCTCTTCAAGAACCCGACTGGATTATTGCTATGCAAGATGAGCTAAACGAGTTCGAGCGAAACAAAGTATGGACACTTACAGCAAGACCCAAAGGCAAATCAGTTATCGGGACAAGATGGGTTTTCCGAAATAAACTTGATGAAAGTGGTAATGTCATTCGAAATAAAGCTCGTCTTGTAGCTCAAGGTTACAATCAGGAGGAAGGTATTGACTACGAGGAGACTTTTGCTCCCGTAGCCAGGCTTGAAGCCATTCGCATACTTCTTGCTTTTGCATCTTACATGAGTATTAAACTTTTTCAAATGGACGTAAAATGCGCCTTTTTGAATGGTTATTTAGATGAAGAAGTTTATGTTGCTCAACCTCCTGGCTTTGAAAGTAATGAATTTCCAGATCATGTTTTCAAGCTTGACAAAGCTCTTTATGGCTTAAAGCAAGCCCCAAGAGCTTGGTACGAGCGACTTTCAAAATATCTTTTGGAAAATAACTTCAAAAGAGGGTTGATTGACAAAACTTTATTCATTAAAACTCATGGAAAGAATATTCTTGTTGTTCAAATTTATGTGGATGATATCTTGTTTGGAGCAACTAATGAATCTCTTTGCAAGGAATTTTCTGACATCATGTGCAAGGAATTTGAGATGAGTATGATGGGTGAATTAACCTTCTTTCTTGGACTACAAGTACATCAAAGCAAAAAGGGCATATTCCTCAATCAAGGAAAGTACACAAGAGACCTTCTAAAGAAGTTTAAGATGAATGAATCAAAAATAGCCAAAACACCAATGAGCTCTACTCTCTCTTTGGATCAAGACCTTACCGGCAAACAAGTAAATCAAAAAGAATATCGAGGTATGATCGGATCTTTACTATATCTTACTGCTAGTAGACCTGACATTATGTTTAGTGTTTGCATGTGTGCTAGATTTCAAGCTAACCCAAAGGAATCACATCTCATTGCGGTAAAAAGGATATTAAGATATCTTAATGGTACAAAAGATATAGGTCTATGGTATCCCACACAAAGTAGTTTCGGTCTTATCGGATATTCCGATGCTGATTTTGCAGGATATAAAGTGGATAGAAAAAGCACTTCAGGGTGTTGTCAATTTCTTGGTACTTCGCTAATAAGTTGGCATTCCAAGAAGCAAAATTCAGTGGCTCTTTCAACAGCCGAAGCTGAATATATTGCTGCTGGAGCTTGTTGTTCGCAAATCTTATGGATTGCGCAACAACTCCAGGATCTTGGATTCAACTTTAAAGATATACCAATAAAATGTGACAATACCAGTGCTATTTCTATCTCGAAAAATCCTGTACAGCATTCAAGAACGAAACATATAGATGTGAGACACCATTTTATACGTGATCATGTAGAAAAAGGTGATGTGTCTTTGACATTCATTTCTACCGATCTACAACTGGCCGATATCTTTACAAAACCTTTACCCGAAGAGAGATTCAACTTCATAAGGTTAGAACTTGGTATGCTTAACAGGGAGGCACAAATGTAGGGGGAGCAATTATTGTTTTACAATATTGATCTTATTCCCTACATTAAGACCTTAACATGCATTTCAAGGTCTTACTACAATAGTGTTACAAACACTGATCTTATTCTTTAGAATAAGATCTTACAATACATCTCAAGGCCTTACTAAATAATAGTATGTTCTTGATTTTTGTTTAAAAGATTAAATTGGATCAAATCTTTTAGTTATTATCTCAATAGATATATAACTAATAGATTATTTTATTTTTTAAAATCTTTCGGTTATAATTTTAATCTTTTAAAATTACTTAAAATTTTACAAAGATTTTCTTTTCAAAGATTTTCTTCTCTCTCTCCGTCTTATATAAAATCTTCAAAGATCTCCTATTCGGATTCTCTTCTCCGCTTCTTTAAACTCTCCGACTTCTCGTCTCTCTCATTCTCAAACCCTAATCGACGATGGCCCCCAAACGTTCTTCGACTCAGTCCTCTGCTCCAACATCCAAGAAGCAGCGATCGGCGGCTAGAAAAGGCATAGCTGTTCTAAAGGAGTATAATCCGGATTCCGATTCTTCAATGTCTACTCCCTCTCCTTCTCGGCAAGTGGCTCAAGCTATTTATCCCCCAGCCGCAAAGGATACACCTCAACATCGTCTTCGATCACCACCGTCTGGATTTGAGGTTAGTAGTGAAGAACCTTTTTCTTGGTTCTTGAACTATACTAAAGCGGGAATGTGGAAAGATGGTTTTGGTAATCGTCCACTGAGTTTTTGTGAATCTGTTGATGAGAACTTCCTAGAGTCTATGAATCTGCCTTGTGTTAAATTGCTGAAATGTTCGAATGTCTGGAGTTTGTTTAATCTGGGAGATTTTGCATTTCCACGACTTACTCGTCTATTCTATGTCAACCTTTCTGCACACCGAGAAAAGGGGATTTTAACTCTTCATTCCCAGATTAAAGGACGACCAATTACCCTAACTGCTTCTTCCTTAGCAATCATTTTAGGAGTCCCTGAGGAAATCGACACCAAAACTCATCCTTCGAAAAATGTATGTCTTGCCCATGCCCAGAAAACATTTTTTGAGAAACCAATTCCTTCTGGTGCTACCTCCTCAAAGCCAAAGCCAAAACAAACCCATAATGTCTTGACTTTAGAGGCCAAAATTGTATTCACCTTGCTTGCTAGGTGTGTCTTACCACGAAAGCACTCCAGAGAGATTGTAACTGATAATCTCTTGGAAATTCTGGATTTGATCCTTACTGGGTATCCTATTGATGTCCCTAACCTGATTTTATCTTACATGGTGCACACTGTGAATACCCCTTTGACAGCCCCTCTTCCTTATGCCAACTTATTTCCAAAGATTTTCGAATTCTTTGAAATTGATACTACAGAAGAGGATAAGGTTTTTCATAAGGGACAAATTGATGAGGACTGTTGGGGAAGGCTTGGGGTTGAGAAAACTTTGTCTGGGGATTGGATTCTGAAGAAACATCAATCAACTGCTCAACTCTCATCTGAACAGAGAATTCAGGATTTGGAAGCTGAAGTGGATGCTCTAAGGAAGGATCTGAACACTGCTCGTGCTGACATTGTGGATAGACAGGATGATACGCATGAGAAGTTGCTAATTGTTAATGAGAAGCTCAACCAGTTACTGTTTTTGACATCTCTAGCTCATAGGGCAACTACTACGATCATGCCTTTGGATGAGGATGCTGTGGAACACATTCAAGAAGTGTGTCAAAATGTGGTCATCAACTGTGAACGCAAGGTGCTAAAAAGAGGGATTCTTCGACCCATTGAACCTGAGCCGACTATCTTGACAGTGGAGGAATATGGCTTAGTTAAGAAGTACAGAAATGATCAGGAAAAACAGTTAGCCAAAATGATGGCTTGGACAACTACTGGTGAGGCACAGCAGAGATGGAGGGCAAAGGTGCGTGCTCGTTGTCGTAAAAGACGAACTGGATCTTCTTCAAATTACGGGCAATGGTTTGAAGAAGTGGTTGAAGTCTCGGATAATGAAGATTAATACTTTTAAGTCCTAAATTTTTCTTGCTGAAAGACAAAAAGGGGGAGAATATTTGTCTTTTGAAATGTTTTTGAAAACTCTTGGTTTGATTTGGTTGTTTTTGGTTTTGAAAAAAACTTGCATTAATTTGATCGTTTTCAAAATTTGATCCTACATATATGCTTATGTTATATTGTTTGTTGTTGTGTTGTTCAAATGCAGGAAATAGATCATAAGTTTTGTCTTTCATCAAGGGGGAGATTGTTAACTCCACCTTGATAAATAAGACATTACTTATGGTTGATGAAAGCCAAAACCTTGGTTTCCAGGTTTTGGTAAGATCTTACAAGTGTTGGTAAAGTCTTCACAGTGTCAGGTAAGGCCTTACCATATTACAGAAAACCTTGGTTTCCAGGTTTCAGTAAGGCCTTACATAAACTGGTAAGACCTTACCAAAACTGGACAAAAACTATAATTGAGTTACGTACGTCCAAGTGGCTTTTCCTTCTTGTTGAGTTATTTAAGGGATTTGATTTTAACAAATCTTTGATTTGTTTTAATTAAATCTTCTTAAAGATAAAATTGGAAGATTTCCTAAACTCAACAAATTATGATTGACGTGCTTGACTGGTTGACTTCAACAAACAAAATCCCAACAAAATAGAGTGGATCAAATCTCAACAACCCAAGATCTCAACAACCCAAGATCTCAACAACCCAAGATCTCCTAAGATCATGCAGCCAAGATCTTCTTCAACGTTAAACTCAAAAATGCTGATACGCTTGCCTATTTAAAGAGACAAGGAAGGAGAAACAAAATACACGTTCATTGCCTACTTCGAAACCCGAGTGATAAATTCTATTTATCTCACAAAGAGCCGATCTCACATTCGAAGCTTCATCATTATACTTCCCTGAGAAGTGTGAGATCTATTTCGAGCTGATAGTACAATTCAACTAGGATTATACAAACCGTTATCATTTCTAGACACGTTGGATACGAGTGTTGTATCTGGAGTACTTTAGTTTTTCTTTTCGAGTGAGTGAGTTGCTAGATAGGAAGTGTAAGACTTTTGAGTTTAGAAGAGGGAAGGTCTTCTGAAGATTGTATCTGGAACTCATCAAGAAGAAGGAAAATAAAGCTACTTGAATCCTAGGGTTGAATCAATCCTAGGCGGGGACTAGGTCGTGTTGGTGACCGAACCTCGTTAACATATCGCGTGTCCTTTACTGCTCTTTATATTCCTGGTTTGTCTAAATCTTTACACTTAATTCCAATCTTAGAGAAACGTGTAAGGTCTTATAATTACGAGTAAGACTTTATCTCAATTGATAAGGTCTTATCTCTTTCGATAAGGTCTTACCTATCCTAAGATTGCGAAAAGTTTCCATACTCTATTCATCCCCCCCTTCTAGAGTATTGGATAAACTATTTTATCTGCCTATTCCGCATTTCAAGATGTTTTATATTAGACTTGCTTAACGAGTTTTTAACAAACCGAATCCGAGTCGAATACCTGTATAATAATCTTATGGGTCACACCATTAGCAAGGAGACAATAGAAAAGGCGCAGGTTGCTTGCTGTAAACATAAGTCAAAGCTAAGGTTAATTCCGTCGATTGCGGGGAGATGAGAAAGCTACCAACTTTTCAATGGATTTATTTTGTTGTTTGTTTATCTGCTGCCTCTTTTTAGTTGTCACTTTAGGAGCATATTAGGCAGTGTTGCTTTACCCACCATGCTCACTGCTCAACGGAAACTACTTCACGGTTCCGGGGTTAAAGATAAAGTTGAAGACGAGGATTATTGCTTCGTTTCTAGCTTTACAGGTACAGTAGACCTTTGTCTACTTCACCTGAAAGTCTAGAAACGAAGTTATTATGATACAGAATGATGATTAATTGATTTTATGAAGGAATTCATATACCTTATTTGATGATACGAAGTTATTATCTTAACAAAAGCTTGCTGAGATGTAGGAAAAGGTATCTCACTTCGATAATACAATCAGGTGATACTACCATATAAGCATCTGAGCTACTCCTCCAATTGACAATTGGTTTTAGGATGGAACTTGTGTGCTTGTATGTGTGGTTAACTGTACGTCTGCCCTCCGCGTCATTTGGTCTCGGAACGGATATAAGAAAAAGTAACATGGTATTAGAGAAGTCCGTTCTGGGTCCGGTTTCCTGACTTCGGGATTAGCTAAAAGAGAATGAGATGTGAAACCCGTCGAAAAAAGAAAAAAAAAATTGTGTGCGAACTAAAAAGAGAATGAGATACTCGACTCGAGAAAGAAAAAATGTGTCAAGTGTTAACTATCTAGGTACAAGTATCCCATATCGAGCATCTGGGCTACTCCTCCTATAATCCTATTCCCAACTGGTATTAGAATGGAACCCCGTGTACTTGTATGCGTGGTTCACCAGATGTGTACCCTCTACGTCATTTGGTTTCGGGATGGATATAAGAAAAAGTAACAAAGTTAACGACAATATAGACAAACTTGTCACTCTAAACTATGTAAACTCCAATGATGGTTTCAATATCGTTTTTACCCGAAACGATACTTTAACATGAAACATAGAATTGAGTATGTTATGTTATCTTGACCGAGACGACTATATCTTGTTACCATTATGAAATAGAACAAAGGCAAATGTTATGGAAAAGAATTGCACATGTCGATGAGGTTAATGTTATTATAGTAATACAATGCAAGTAAAGGAGGCGAGCTAGCTAACTAGATATAGCATCATATTAAATGCAAACTTATACTTCATGTCACACTTCATGCTTCCTCATTTAACTCAACACACGTTACACACTCCATGCTTCTGGTATAATCATAAAGACAAACTATACAAGAAAAAACAATAATGAAATACATGTACAATAAAATTAAGTTCAAATTTTATGTTGTGGACCTTCACCTAACCTTTTAGGATCCGTTTGGTTCCAATTCCGAAAACAGAATGGAATGAAAACGAATTTAGTAGATATGTATAACATTATTCATGAAATTTTATGGAATCATTCCTTATATTTACATGCAAAATGCACTTGTCTTTCCATATTTTGTTATCCTATAGGGTATCAAAAGTAATCAAATTCAACTTCAATTACTTCAAATCACAAATAATGATTTCAAAAACTTTCATGAACAAGGGTATATATATATGGACTAGAATCGTTTTCATTCCGTTTTCGATTCCGAAGTTCAAACCAAACGGGCCCTTATTATCTATATAATAAATGCACAATCAAAATTTTAAAAATATCTTTATTTTATAAATTACTAATTAATCCTAAATATAAACAATTATTTTGTAATAAAAATACTTCTATAATTTTTTCAAAAATAAATATTCTCAATCAGCCACGGTTAGTTATTGAATTATATTTTTTCACAAAAAATGTTAAATATATATAAAATCTGTTTATACTATTATTTTTTATATTAATTTATAACTTATAATTTTAAAATAAGTATAATATCACATCAAAAGCTAGCCTAAAATAGATTTCACTGACGCCACGATATACCTTGTAAAATATGTATGAAAATATAGATTTTATTACCTCTTCTATTTCATATCAAATCTATATTTCTTTCTTTTTTTATTCGACCATTTGATCACCTTTAATATCTTGTAAAATTCGTATGAAATTATAGATTTCTTTACCTCTTTTATTTAACATAAAATCCAGATTTCTTTCTTTTTGAATATTTCATTCTTACAATATTTGGAAATATCCTTATAAATTTAGTAAAATCAGGAAATGTAAGTAAAATAATTTTGATTATTCTCAGTAAAAAAAACCCACAAAATAGTTACACGTACTGGAATTTACCCAACGCCATTGACAAGCTTTTCAACGACATTAATTATGATGACCTTCCAGTAGGTGTGACTGAATTTAATGCCTTTTTTTTAATATTTTTAATTGATTTATAAAATTTAAAAAACGATATTAAAAATCGTATAATAAAGAAAAACATCTTCAATATTCATACGATACTGCTACATATATAATTTACCAGACAATTTCAGGGATGAAAAATCCCCATTGATCGTTCAGAACAATATTAAAAGATTGAAAAACACGAAATATATATTTTTTAAAACGATTTCAAGGATCAAAATATAACTCATCGTCTTCCTCACGGATCTGCTGTCCATTGTTCTTGTAGTATTTATCATTGAAGCTCGCAGTACTACCACTGTAATACCCTTCATTGTTATAATACTCAGGACGTCTTCCATTGTTGTTCTGGTAAGCATCATAGTTATAAGTAGGCAGATTCTTCTCACTGTTAACATCGTAAAAATACTTACCATTCTCCATAAATCTAGTGTCACTCATCCCTTGTTTCTCGCCATGGAAGTAGTAGTTCTTCCCCTTCTTGTTGCTGTAAAAGTAAGCATTACCGTTTCCCAGAGAATACCCATCAGCCCCTTGAAGCTCGGTGGCGTAGTTTCTCCGGTCGCCGGAGTTATAAAACTCTGGTTCAGTGGCGTAGTTTTTCCGGTCGCCGGAGCTATAAAACTCTGTCTCGGTGGTTGTGGCGGCTGTGACTGGGATTGTGTCTACGGTTTCGCTGGCTCCGAGACCGTACGGGGTGTTTTGAGAGGTTTGAGGGAGGAATGATGGCTGTTCTTCTTCTATGGCTTCGGATTTGACTTGTTGGACATCGTTGAGTTTGGTGTTTGCAGTTGAATCTCTGGTTACTTTGCTGAAGAAGCGGCTTTCTCTGGCTAGGGTTTCGACAGAGAAGACGAGAGTGATGAGGAAGAAGATAGCAAGAGATTTTGCCATGGCTTTTTTTTCTTTTTCTTTTGGGAAAAAAATGATTTAGAAATGGAATACAATGAAGGTATTGTGATATGGGTTAGGGTTTATATAGAAGCATTTGATATGCCTTGTCTTGTCTCTTTCACCATCTTGGCCCCTACACAAAATTCATTTTAGAGAAATTTAAGGCTTTTTAATGATCTACTTTATTAATATCACATTAAATTCTCCTACATTTTCCACAATATACAAATATAGATGGCATCACTATAATTTATATTTAAGGATGGTATCATATATTCTGATTTTTTAAAATTATATTTAAGGATTTTTCAGAGGCACAAGACAACAAGACGTAAGTGAATAGCATAAATCGAAAATTTTTCGGATGATATCTTACATTTTTGATTTTTTAAAATATATTTAAGGATTTTTCAGAGGTATAAGAAAAGACGTGAGTGAATAGCATAAATCGAGAAGTTGAAAAAAGAAAAAATAAACAATGATTGTCGAGTGTCTTGATCAATCGAGGGATATCTTATTCTTTATTATTTGGTAAGTGTTTGATCTTAAATCTCTTTTTTAAAGAAAGATTTATAAAATTGGATTGTATACTTATTGTCTAAAACATATAAGTGGGGTAACAAAAGTAGTTGACAATTTCACGAACTAATATAACATCTCATTCTCTTTATATACAGTTCACATGTTAGGATCGATGAAATATTATGTTAATTGTTTTGATGTCATATTAAAGTTCAACACATGTACGCGTTACGATCAAACTTAGGACCTTTACATTATATAAGAACAATGTAGTAATGATTCATAATGCACCAATTTGTTTAGATGATTAACCATGATAATAATGTAACACATAAATTAATAATTAGTAGGAGTCAAATAATGATGATTGCAAAAGCTTCTTATTGAATAATTTGTTTAATATTAAACGATCGGATGAGAAAGTGAGAATGTCAGTGAACCCTAATCTTGACTAATATATCACAAGACAATCAATTTTGGTAACTACTTTGCACCCAAATCATCACCCTACGTAGCAGTCGTCAATTTATTGCGTGATTAGCGGTTGGCTCATCAAATTTTCACCAAATTTTGCTCATTGATATGCATTACGTCATTTAATGTCATCTAAACGTTCTTGGAGGCCCAACAATAGAAAAAATTATGCTTTGAACGAAACATCATATTTCAGTTTGTTTTCAGTTAATTGGGCTTTTGGGCCTATCAAAGCCCAAATTTTAACTTATCGAGGAAATTACTGGAAATCACCCGTTAAATAAGTCATATTGCAAATAACCAACCGCTATATTGCTATTTACCGGAAATCACCCGTAAAAAATACTCCGTTACCATAATACCACCTTGGGTTAGAAGACCGTCAATTTACCGTTTTGTGGACGCCACTTTATAATAAAATATATTATTTACTTAACTAATAAAAAAGGTAAATAGCCACCCATTTTTGTTTCTCTCTCCTTGGCTTCTTCTTCTTCCCCTCTAATTTACCTTTTCATCTCCTTCCATTTTTCCCCTTTTGTTACCCAATTAATTTTGCTATGTTGATGTTGGATTAAGGGTTTCTACTCAGTTTTCGTCTAATTTCACTGTTGTTTTTTGTTGTTGGTGTTATGTTGTAGTAGTAGTGGTGGTGAATTTGGGGTTTAGGGTTTTTATTAGGGTTCAGTGATGGCGGAAGTGCCAACGAGTCCTGGCGGAGGAAGCCATGAGAGTGGAGGAGATCAGAGTCCGAGATCGAACGTTCGTGAGCAAGAAAGGTTTCTACCCATCGCTAACATCAGCCGGATTATGAAGAAAGGCTTTGCCCGCTAATGGCAAGATTGCCAAGGATGCTAATGAGACTGTTCAGGAATGTGTTTCTGAGTTCATCAGTTTTATCAACAGGAGTATGAAATAAAGAAAAATTATTATTTTATTATAAAGCGGGGTCCACAAGACGGTAAATTGACGGTATTCTAATACAAGGTGGTATTTTGGTAACAGAGTATCTTTAGCGGGTGATTTTCGGTAAATAGTAATAGAGCGGGTGATTATTTGCAATATGACCTATTTAACGGGTGGTTTCCGGTAATATCCTCATATAATTATTTAAGGCTATGCATATTGTATGCATAAATTGAATTTCTCCTCAAATGTTATGATTTTTTTTGAAATATTCTATTCTAACATGAGTTAACATTATTATATATATATATATATTCCAAAAAATTTTTTTATTAAATTTGAGGGAACGTTCAATTTATGCCTATGCAACACATCCCGTGTATATATATATATATATATATATAGAGCGAACCATGTGGTACGAATAGCAATCTCGGCAACGGAAGCATATGAGGAGGTGTATATGAATAGGATGTGTGCGAAAATATTGTGGACACCAAGAGACGTAAACAATATTTATGCATGAAATAAAAAATGTAATAATAAAATTCTTCCACTTTATTTAATAATAATTTTGAGACTATAATATATACTCTACTTCCACAAATGTACGTCCATATGTACGTACAAAGAGTAGAGCATTACACAGTAGCAAACTTAAATCACTTAGTAGAAGCACGGTGGAGGCCGACTAACATAATAGTGAAGAAAACCGCTACCGCTACAAGTAGCGGTATTCCGGGAGGCCCGAATGGACCCATCAGAAGAGGAGCGAAGGTTATCACGACAAAAATTGCTAAGAACACCGCAATGGATATCGGTCCCCACCCATATTTGATCTGGTCCATTCCTCCGATTGATCTTGATTCACCGATAAGGGTTTGAGTTCTGTAGTACAGTGTGCTTTCCGATCAATTCTCCACCGGAAATTTGACCGCACAATGTAGGAATATATAGGTTTTTTTTATGGGCAACGGTTGGATAGTTATGGTATTGGAATTTGAAAAACAGTTATTTTTCCCGCGTAATTAGGCTAACACCTGACGGTTAATTACAATTTGTTTTCATTGAATTGGGCTTCTGGACCTATCAGAGCCCAATTTTAAACTTCGGCTCATTTTTAGAAGATTCGAAGACTCGGATATTCGAATCCGATCCGAATATTTTCCCGCGTAGTTATCCGAATCCGATCCGAAAATAATCCAATACTTGATAGTGATACTTTTACAAATCGGATATTCGATCCGAATTGTTTTGTCAAACCCACTATTCTCTATCTAGTGAATTGCGACGGCGAAAATCTCGGGGGTGATGCATTTAGGAAGACGAAGAGGTCCTCGGCTTTAATACTAGGGCTGTGCATACGGTCCAGACCGGCGGACAGTAAATTGGTAAAATCTTGGACCGTAGACCGAACCGGGGTCCGGTCCAGACCGATTTGGTTCCGGGTTAGACCGGTTTGTACATAAATTGCGCAATTTTAAATATTGTAGACCGGACCGGTCCGATTTGTACTTAAATTGTGCAATTTTGGTGAGGTTTTTGGGTCCAAAACCGGACCAAAATGGACCAAATTGGACCGGCTGGACCGGAAATTCGTAGTTTACGGTCCAACACAGGTTACGGTTTTATACGGTCCAAAAATTGGACCGAACCGTAACCCGAATTTTCAAAAAAACCTGGACCGTAAACAGACCGGAACCGATCCGGTCTATGGATCGGACCGTAAATTCCGGTCCGGTCCGGTCCGATTTTACACAGCCCTATTTAATACATAAAAATCACGAATTTACATATAATCGATACACATCATCCACTACACGAAAATTAAAATGATATCAACCACAGAAAAGAGCAATCTTTTTATCTCCGTCGGAAGATGCAAATCAGGGCTAATCAATCATATTGGGGAAAAGGATTCCAGAGGAGAGTCGAAAGCAAAATCAAATTGGGAAGCAACACTGGAAACAAAGGATTGACATGGATGTCATCTCTTTTTCGTCCAAGCAGTCTCTTTCTGACATACTCTCGCTTCTCTTCGTCTCCCCAACGAGGCTCCTCCAATCCCTTGGCCAGAATCAATGGAGGTGGCTGGAAGTAAGGGCACTGACTTCTCCATGACGTTTCAGGAATCCCAAATCTCGGCGCTTTTTTCAAGTACAGGTAACAAAACCCCCATTTGAGGTGATCTGGAAACAAGCTGGTAGCTGGAGAATTTGGACATGGAAGGAGCGGTGGGTAGTCCCAGTTGCGGTAACAGGGCAGTTGGGCGGAGATGAAGAGTTGAGAGTGCAACGGCGGTGCTATTGAAGGGGTTGTTAGGATGTGGGTTAGTGCTTGAATTCTTTGCTCCCATGTGCTTGCTTCCATTTTTAGGGATTTTGTGGAACGTTGTAATGATTGTGTTGTTTTTTTGAGCTTCCAAGGGTCAAAAGGTGGCATTAGTTATTGGGCCTCGGCCCAATTGAGGCCCATTATGTAATTTATCTATTTGGCACGTCGTACATTTTTGGAAAATTTCTAGTCGTTTCTATTCAATATTCCATCAATTGAAGTTCATAAAGAAAGGTTTTAACATTCTTGGGTGCAGTTTGCAAATTTTCCAATTTTTGCAAAAACAATTAGCTATCAATTTCTCACAAATAAGTTTAGGGTTTAGACCTAGTACAAACCAAACGACAGTGGTCTTAAACAACTCAATATTACATATATTATACTTTAACGTTAATCTCGGTTAGCCCTTGATTCTTTTGTTCTCCGGACGATATTATTTTTAGGTACCCTTACAATATATTTAATATTTTGTTTTAATTATACTTGTACTTTTTTTATGTTTTGAGTCATATATGACTCACTTTTTATCCAATTTTATTAGATATTACCCATTTCTACCTAAGATTCTCAACTGATTATAATTGGACCCAAACAATACAATTTTTTTTATGTATCATTACGTCAAACACCTTTACGTATGTTGGATTAATTTTCAAAAAAATCAAGAACCAATTCAATACCTTTGGCTTTAACTTAAGATTTTCAAGCCAAATAACAATGAATATAAAGACAATGAATCATGGTCTTAACCATCTAATTTGTTATTGATAGGTCATTGACAATAATAACATTTTTCGAAAAATAAAAAATATTTGGATAAAATTCGAAAAACACACAAACACATGACATAGTTAGCAAAATCTCTAATTTTTTTTGTCTTATTTCTCATCCTTATTAATTAAAAATAAACAATCGAATAAATTTAAAAAAACACATAAAATAAATGATGCAGAAAATTTAGGGAGAGAAAGGGTCTAAACAATACTCCCTATGTAACAAATTGTTTGTCATTTGAGCAATTAGTTTAGTTTAACAAAATGTTTGTCACTTCTATAATATTACACTACTATCAATGAATTAATTATGCTCAATTTAACTCCTTATACTTTATAATTGGCTAAAATCTATTGAAAAATGAGTTTTTTTTTAAGAAAAATGAATAAAATCATTAAAGATTATACTTATCAATAAAAAAATTAAAAACTCTATTTAATTGTTTAAAGTCATTAACTATTCCTTAATCCATATGTCCAACTTTCAAATAACAAACATTATGTTACGGGAGGAGTATTAAATAAATAAAATATTAAATTTAGTAGAATAATACGTAAAAATTAATAGTTTGGGTTTGTTCTTTGGGACTAGCTAGATTCTTGGAAATAGTTAAAGGTACTAATGTTTTTTATTTTTTTAAATTTAAATTTATTATTTGGAGCCCAGAATCCGAGATTACAGTACCAGGGCCGGTCATGATGTTAATACCTTTTTAGATCTTAGGAGCGTGATATGTGCTTTCCGTCTCTGCAAATTCTTCGACAGTGAGGCACTGAGGCAGAGATCCATGGCGAGACCCTCTCCGATGGTATCAGCTCTTCTATGCCTTTTCCTGCTCTGTTCTCCCACCTCCTCCGACGCCTTTTCGCTCATAGAGCTTCACACTCTCTTCTCACTGGCTCCCTCCTTCGTCACGCGCGTCTCAAACCTACGAGCCGCCAGGGGTGACCTCGAGGGTTCCCGTCGGGCTCGCGTCATAGCCGAAAAACTCGAGAAAGGGCTAGGGTTAGGGTTTTGGAAACTCTTGTGTTCCATGGGCTGGGACTATGCCCGAAGTTATGCCTGGAGGGATGCTACAACGTCGTTTCAGGTGCTTCGCGGTGTTGTCTACGATGCTAGCCAGCTTCTGAGTGTGCTCAGCGATTTGACTCGTCTGCGATCGGATGCTGACTTGGCTGCTTGGCTCGAAAGGAGTTACAAAAATGTTCTTAGAATCTCCAACTCTCTCTTTGGGAGGTTGCTTACAGTTTTTCGCAAACCGGTGAACATTTTTCCAATTTTTTTATAGGGATGGTTTTGTGCAAAATTACTCAATATCTTTTGATTGATTGTTTTCCGGTGATTCTAAACGACAGGGGCCATTGAGAGAAATGGTGGAGACCTTGAAGGTAGAATTGGAAGGTGAACTTCTAAGGGACTGTATTGAAGTAGGAAGCAATGATTTGAAAGGTCTGTTTCAAATTCTGAAGGATTTATCATCACAATACACTTCTGCTGAATCGCAAGAGTTGTGATTTACATGTGAGTTAATCGTGCTTCATGGAATCATAGTTTTGGCCACACCAATGATTCCAGTTTTGGTTACGTCTTCTCCAACTACTGATATTAAGCTTAAATTTGATTTGATAATCGAGCAATTGGGTTTGAGCTGGCTGGGAAGATCTTCAATTGGCATCAGTAGCTAAAATTTTGGAGTTCTATAGCTTATGATATTACTGTAACTGTCATGATCTATCTGTGTATCTATTTACTGGAACCTTCTGTAGTAGGTCCATTTTAACTTCTAAGTAGAGCAAATGTTGAAGTCGTTGGATCGTGTAAACCGAATTGGATGTGTACTTACTGCATTTGTAGATTTGCTGGATGAACATGCTAGTAGTGATTCTCCATCCAGGTTGTTGTGTTTGATGCAATCAAGACTACAAATCCGATCAAGCTTCAACCCAGATACTTGATCAAACTTGCAGTGTAGTATTACTTTGCTGAATGAATCTGATCAAGCTTCAACCCGTAATACATTTAACTCTGGAGTGAAATGTTATAGCAATCCTTATGGAGCTCAAAGCTCCTGCCCAGTTCTATTGGATCTTCCTAATCGATGCACAATGGCAACATAATTTTTTTTTTTTTGCGTAATCAAACGAGATCCATTTGCGTAAAGTTTTATCAGAGAAGAGTCTTCTGTGATATGGGCTTTTCGTTAGGCTGAATCATATGCTTGGAGACAGGTTACAGATAAAGGCCCAATTGTCTTGGACCTTCATGAACCACACCAACGAACCACAACCCAATTCATTTGTATGATATCCTTGATCAACAAATCCGTCTCTGCAAATTCTTCGACAGTGAGGCAGAATCCACGGCGAGATCGTCTCCGATGGTATCGGCTCTTCTCTGCCTTTTCCTGCTCTCTTCTCCCACCTCCTCAGACGCCGTTTCGTACAAAGAGCTTCGCACCCTCTTCTCACTCGCTCACTCCCTCGTCACGCGCGTCTCAAACCTACGTGCCGCCAGGGGTGATGTCGAGGGCTCCCGTCGGGCTCGGATCATAGCTGATAAACTCGAGAAAGGGCTAGGGTTAGGGTTTTGGAAACTCTTGTGGTCCATGGGCTGGGACTATGCCCGAAATTACGCCTGGAGGGATACAACGACGTCGTTTCAAGTGCTTAGCGGTGTTGTCTACGATGCTAATGAGCTTCTGAGTGCGCTCAACGATTTGACTCGTCTGCGATCGGATGCTGACCGGGCTGCCTGGCTCGGAAGGAATTACAAAAATGTTCTTAGAATCTCCAACTCTCTCTTTGGGAGGCTGCTCACAGTTTTTCGCAAATCGGTGAGCATTCTTTTCTATATTTTCAACTTGTTTCATTCTGCAATTTATCTTGATTGTTTTTTCCCATACTATAAATGGCAGGGGCCATTGAGAGAAATGGTGGAGACCTTGAAGGTAGAAATGGAGGGTGAATTCCTAAGGGATTGTATTGAAGTAGAAATCAAAGATTTGAAAGCTTTGTTTCAAATTTTGAAGGATTTAGCATTGCAATACACTTCTGCTGAATCGCAGGACTTGTGATTTACAAGTGAGTTCATCTTCCTTGTATGGAATCATAGTTTTGGCCACGTACGATTTTGCTTACGACTTCTCCAACTCCTGATATTAAGCTTAAACTTCATTTGACAATCGAGCAATTGGTTGTGTGAGCTGGCTGGGAAGATCTTCAGTTGACATCAGTTGCTAACTTTTTGGACCTCTGGAGCTTGTGATGTTACTATAACTGTTATCATCTGATCTGGGTATCTATATATGGGAACTTTTTGAAGTAGTTCAGTTTAAGTATATCGGTTCGAATGTGGGAGTTGATGGATTGTATAAACTGAATTGGATTTGTTTCGCAAAATCTTTCTCTTTGTGAATTGTTTTCATGTGTGTTCTGTATTCAGTAGAATGACATATTTTGAGTATCATTGATTGCTTCATTTCTAGATGCTTGAGACAAGCATTTGAACTATGATTTAATACACCAGGAGCTTAGAAACATCATGATAAGTTTTAAGTTTTCTCCAACTCTTAGATCCGAGAATGAATTCTTAGGACATGATTTGGAACTAGTTATTGCTTGGCCTGCATTTTTCGTAGTCTGTACTTTCGCAGATTTGGTGGATGAAGTAGTCTTGTGGGATCATCAAATAGCATGTGTCAAGACTTTGGTTCGGAGAGTAACGTTGAACATGCTTAGAATCTTGTAGTATTGATCCCATCATACTCCAAATTGATCAAGCTTCAACCCAGATTCTTGGAACTCTTAATGCTTCAATGACCGAATCTGATCAAGCTTTAACCCAAAAACTTGAACTCTTGATCAAGTCCACAAATAGTAGCTTCTGGGCAAACGTGCATACCATGAGTTCAGAAAATGTTCAATTTTCATATGTTATGTGCAGGGTCACTGGTTCGCTTTCAAAGATTGGGTTGGTTCTTATTGTGCACTTGTGTTTGCAAGACCGATCTTAAGTATTTTGTTGCAATTACTGATTAACGTATGAATTTCATTGATTGATGAGTAACAAAGTTACTAAGGCAGTTTGTTTTATCAAGAGTTTGAGTTTGTGTGTAATTATATCTGTTAGTTATTCAAGTGCATTAAATGAGGCATTGCCATTTCGTGAGCATACACTTGCCGTAATATAAGGTAGTTGCCAAAGTGTGTTTTTATCACAAACACAACTGAAACTAAACGAGCCTAGCTAGCTCTTTAATTCCATTTGAATTTCTTGCAAAAAGAAATTAATGATTATGAAGAAGAAGAGTATAGCAGCGGTAGTAGCAACATTGGTGTTGTTGCTGGCTGGTGCAGTCCAGGGAGAGCCGCAAGTTCCGTGCTTCTTCATATTCGGAGACTCATTATCCGACAGTGGAAACAACAACCCCCTCTCTAGCACCGCCAAAGCCAACTTCCCTCCTTATGGCATCGACTTCCCCGATGGTTTCACCGGTCGCTTCACCAACGGACGCACCACTGTTGATCTCATTGGCAAGCCTCTTAATCAAGTAACTATTTCCTTAATTACCCATCTCTTGTTGAATCTCTGATGAAGTATTCCTTGCGTGTTTGTAGGTGATCATATGGACCTGCCGAGCTACATAGACCCCTTTGCTAGTATATCAGAACAGGACATGGTCAGAGGTGTAAACTACGCGTCTGGCTCTGCCGGAATCCTCGAGGAGACTGGTAACTCCGTGGTAATACATAATAACATCGATTATAAATTGATGAACGAGTCTACTGTGTATCTTGGGTTTTGATCTGGTGTATTGTTTGCAATATGAAGGGACAAAGAGTACCAATGAACCAACAACTGTTGAATCACCAAACAGCAATAAACAAAATTACAGCAATTCTTGGCAAGGACAAAGTGCAGGCTCACTTAAACAAGTGTTTGTATTCAATATACGCAGGCAGCAATGACTACATGCTAAACTATTTCGAGCAAAAATCGACAACTATTACGGCTGAGAAGTTCACCGAGTCCTTAGTCCCGCGCTACGTTGAGCAGATCAAGGTTCGGTATTCATTGAGAATTTGTAGTTAGTTTTCAATGTTATGGTCTGAAATCTGAATCAAATGCCTTGCTAACTTGATAGAGAATCTATGGATACGGAGCAAGGAAAATTGTGATTTTCGGACTCAGTCCTTTAGGGTGTCTCCCTATGCTGAATTCATCTGGATGTTCAAACTACATTAACGGTGTCCTAGATAACATGTTCAACAAAAAGCTCAAGATACTTGTTGATGAATTTAATCGCGATCTAACAGGTTCTCAGTTCATCTTTGTGGATTCCATGAGGATCATATCTCCTGATCTTAAAAATCTAGGTATGGTACAACTTATTATCTGACTACATTGTATTAGCATGACTAGTTAGGATTGTTGTATGTAGGAATGTTTGTTTGTCCGGTTCGGTTCAGTTTTTGGACCGGACTGGACCTTACCGGACCGAAACCAACAGGTCTGGTATTCGGACCAACCAATTCTGTCCACAATCGGTCCGGTTCAGACCTAATTTTTTGAAAAACAAAAAAACAAAACAATACCGTATTGTTCCTGAACTGGACCTATGATTTTGTAAATATCACAAGTTTTTCGGTACATCCGGTCTTGGACTGGACCTGGACCCTTTTTGGACCGGACCTATGAACAGTCCTAGTTGTATGAGTCGAGATACTCAGACTTATAATAACACTAAAGATGACTATCTAGTCAATCCATGATATAGTTGTTATACACATCAAGCTTGACTTGCAAAAAGCTCGGTTCAGACTCATTCACTCTTACGTTTGTTTTTCAGACTTACCAGTGAACAATCTGCCCTGTTGCGGAACGGGTCAGATATGGTGTACGCCTTACTCAACTCCATGTCCCGATCGAAATACTTACGCTTACTGGGACGGCGCACACCCTACAGAGGTTGCTAATATGGTGCTGGCCAACAAAGCTTATAGTACTGAAGATCCGGAGGACGCATACCCTTTCGACATAAAACATCTTGTCACCGGTAACACTAGCGTCCGATCGAACAACCAAGTTCATTAGACGATTAAACTGACACTGTGGAGATCAGAGTGTAAGAGGAGATAAGTGTAGCAGGGACAACAATGAATCTTCCCTTATATATATATATATATATATATATATATATATATGTTCTATTAGCAATAGGAGATTGATGTTGATGAATATTGATAATGGGTTACAGTAACAATATATATATATATATATATATATATATATATATATATATATATATGTTCTATTAGCAATAGGAGATTGATGTTGATGAATATTGATAATGGGTTACAGTAACAATAATCTAAGATTGGCTGTGCACGTAAAGAGATTGAAGAAATGATCCTAGTAATTGTTATTGAATTTTTCATAAGGTGTAAAGTAAACTAGGCACCGTTAATAATAGATGTCCTTGCATAAACATAGGTAAAGATTTGCTTTATTTGGTAGAATTCAACCTAATTAGGTTTTCGTGAATATAATTATTAAAGTACGATATAGACAGACCATAAGTTCACCGACTTTACATACTAGGCTCGTTCAATTAACACTAGGAGAAGTAGTCCACCACAATGCTCAAAGGGTCCTCAACTTTCGATCCGTAAACTTATTATCTCCAACAATTGTTTTTCATTAATTTAGATTAATTAATAATAATTAATAAATATGGGTGATTTTGTTACTAACCTGTTCAAACTATAAAGTATATTGTGATTTGTGGAGGATATTTGTTAGAAGGGAGACGAAGGATGATGAGATAGAGTGTTGATCGCGATCATCAACAACAAATTCTTCGAGTTTTTGGGGTGTTCTTGGTGATGCATATCGATGTTGATGCAGGGAAAGAGCATTGCCCAGGGGCGCGAGTCGGAAGAAGATGATCTCAAACGTTGGTATAATTTAGGGTAAATTTTCAAATATATTTTAATTAAGTCATCAGAAATCACATCATGAAAAGTTTGATAAATTTTCAATTAACTATTTTCGATTGATTATCCTACTAAAATTTTCATAATATAACTGTGCGTGAATAATAGAATAAATAGTCGGATAGTGTGAATTGTTATAATATATCCCTTCCCCGCTTTCCAAAATTATGAATATGAAGTCTGGAAGGCAGTAGGTATTATGGATCTTCTGACTTCCGATCAGGTTATGTTTTCAAGTCTCGTCGGTTTTGCTTGTTGGTCGTGATGTTTCTTGAGATGACCGTCTCTTGTCCCCCTTGCTATTGGGGAATCCGCTCCGGGTCGGTCGTTGCTCTGCTTCGTTTGTTCTCTCCCTAACATGCACTACCTTTCTTTCGTTTGTTGCCTAACTAAGAAAGCAAAGAAAGATTTCGCGGAAGAGCATCCTATCCTAGATTGATCCTCGCTCATCACTTTCGGGCGAATAATAGATGAAAGTTTACGAGCTAATGCAAACAATATTAATGAAACTAGCTTAATTCATATACTCAGTATGAGTTGATTT
The DNA here is from genome assembly GCA_033239125.1 of Fagopyrum homotropicum. Lineage (NCBI taxonomy): Eukaryota > Viridiplantae > Streptophyta > Magnoliopsida > Caryophyllales > Polygonaceae > Fagopyrum > Fagopyrum homotropicum. The sequence continues at coordinate 128,022,439 of BSWB01000008.1, forward strand.
AATAATATACGAATAAATGGTTCATTAAAAGATAATTGGTCAATCACTTACATTAAAAACAAGAAGGTTAATCACCGGAAACCACCTGATATGTAAAACAGTTTGTAACTAATCATCGATTCTATTCGTAATTAATTAAATGTCACTAAAAGGCCACCCCTCCTTCTATCCATCCAAATTTCCGTCAAAGGAGCTTACTTCACAAAATTTTAGTATTTTTTTCGATCCATGTCCAACAATCTGTTATTACCGGAAACCACCCGATCCAACAACCCGTTATTACCGGCCGGTCATAATGTCGGTCCTACCCTATGAGTCACGGGATCGAAGTTATCGAGCACGTTTCTATCCATGTCCAACAACCCATTATTGACCACTCCCAAATTCGTATTTATCTCTACTCTATAGAGACAAATAGAATTGAATTGGGTGGAGTTCCTTACATAAAATACCAAATTACCCATTACATTCACATACACTAAGAAAGATTCTACAATCTAAGATTAATTCTTTTAAATAAAAAAGAATTAAAATGTGTAAGATCTCAGATCTAGTTTACCTTATCATGCATAAGAATATGTAAATTAATCACGTAATACAACTATGATTAGTCATCAAGCAAATTCATAATTAAGTGAATTCTCAAGCTGAAAAGAGTTGACATCCATGCTCACATCAAATCAGCACATGCACTCTCACCATTTTCTCGCTGTCATTCATTGTTTAGTTACAACTAGGCAAATCCGGACCAGGCCGACCCGAACCAACCAAAATCCTTACCCATATCCGTCCAAATCGAGCTCCCGACAATACCCATATCAGGTGTAGTTAATACTTTATACATCATGATACCCGTGTTCTGCAATTTCGTCTTCCGAGGTTTAATTGTCTGCTTCGAGCGTTTGTCGAGAAGGAGGCGTGAATTTGTGATCGCCCCTGACGGCTCTGTTGCAGTCCAAATCTGAGTTGTCATAGTTGTTCCCCAAGCTTCGTCCCTGTGCACTTCCTTCGAAAATGAACATGCTCGTTGCCTCTTGTTGGCTGGATCTTCTCCCTTGATGACGGTGAGTCCGTTTGCCGGTCTTTTTTGGCCTTCAACCCACTAGATGACGCGTGTTTAATGATTCGAACTACTTTCCATTTTAATATATATATAAACATTATTTGTTTGAAACTGGAAAGCGATTTGAAACCATTAGTCGGCGCGCCGCCTAATGGGTCAAAAGGCCGAAAAAATCGGAAGACTGTCAAACCGTCGTGGAGGACCATAAAGATAGGAGAAAAGAAATATACAAAAATACATCAAAATAAAACCGAAAGCAAATAAGTCTTCGAGGGAAAGGAGGATGATTCAAACTCAGATTTAAGCTGTGACAACTCAGATTTAAACTGCAACAAAATTGTAAGAAGTCGATCACAAATTCACGTCTCCTTCCCTACGAACTACGTAGGCGCCACCATCCCTCTCGCCAGACTTTCCACTAATAACAATAATAATCATACATGCTTACAATTATGCACGTTACTTAGCTATCATACTCGATCTCCGACTTCCACGTTCACACGAGCACAATATTTCATTCTAAACAAATCATTGATCAATTCAAACTTTCACGTTCACACGTTACTTACATATATACCTCGATCGGACATAGAACCACCCAACTCTTTAGAGCTCCACAGACAATACAATCAATCGGCTAAACAAGTATAAAATTATACCGAAAATAACCCTCAAAGATGCAACCAATATCATCTTCTGCCCCTTATATCATCCTTTGGTCAACTCTTACCGTTCTCCTACAATCAGCTTATTCTGAACCTCAAGTTCGCTGTTACTTTGTGTTCGGCGACTCATTATCCGACAACGGCAACAACAACAACCTACCAACCAAGGCCAACGCCAACTACCCGCCTTACGGGATCGACTATCCCGGCCACATCCCCACCGGAAGATTCAGCAATGGCAAAAACATCATCGACGTTATCTGTAAGTGTATGCATTCATTCATTTCCTTCGTTACTCATAGTTTGATCTTATGGTTATCATCGACGCAGCTGGACATCTAGGATTCGACGAATCCGTGCCATCATTCGCTTCAATAGGCACATTGGATCGAAATGTCATACTGAAAGGTGTTAATTACGCATCTGGATCGGCTGGGATTCGATCAGAAACCGGTCAACATTTGGTAATGACCATATTATGATTTAGAAAGATCTGTGTTTGTTTATTTGTAAAAAATGAACTGTGATTGCAGGGTGTTCGGATTCCGTTAGATCAGCAGCTGATGAATCATCAAAGAGTCATCTCCAGCATACAAGAGATTGAAAGTTCATCTTACTTGAATGAATGCTTGTATATGATCAACATTGGAAGTAACGATTACTTGAACAACTATTTCTTGCCCGAGAGTTACTCGACAAGCGATGAGTATACACCAAAACAATATGCTCAAGCACTCATCGATCAATACTCTCAACAAATACAGGTTTGTGGTAACTTTGGAGGATGAAAATTTCACCGACTTATATGTTGGGTTTGAGTCTAACATTGTAAAAGAGCATATGGATAGGGCTTATACATGAGACAAGCTACTCGAGTTTGGCTCGTTTATAAACGAGTCGAGATTGAGCATGACAATGCTCGGCTCGGTTCAGACTCGACTCATTTATATACGAGTCGAGCTTGATCATGACAATGCTCGGCTCGTTCGGGTAAAGTTCGGCTCGTTCACCTAAAATAACACTATATAAGCATAATTTTAGACGAGTTACTCGGACTCGGCTCTTCAAAAACTTGGCTCGGTCTCTACTGCTAGCCGATCTTAATACATGTTGTCAGACGTGTGATCGATGAACTACTCCTAAAACCTCACCGATATTATGTGTTAGGACTTAGTACCAAACTATATATACATCAAATGAACCGTCGTCCTAATGTGATTTTGATATATTGATTGAATTGCAGACGTTGTATGAAATGGGAGCAAGAAAAGTAGCGTTGTTTGGCGTCGGCGAACTCGGCCTCGTTCCACAAGCGATCAGCAAGTGTGATGGGCTTCTTGGATTTGTTTGTGTGGCGGAAAAGACTTATGCATCGACACTTTTCAACGACCACCTACGGAAGCTTGTAGACGAGCTAAACAAGAAGTTTACCGACGCTATTTTCACTTGCATAAACATGGATGTCATATATCCTTCTTCGTCTATGGGTATGCACCGACGCTTTTAGTGTTACTATATGATCTTCAAAAAAAAGAAAATTATTTTTAAACGTATTCTTACCGGTAAGCAAACTGTTCCTTTTTGAGAAGCTAGCAACATGGGCTAAGTAAACTGGCCCATTGGGCTAAACCCGGCCCATTTATATGTTTTCTGAAAACGTATAATTCGGATATATTGCAGGTTTTGAGCATTTGACAGAAGCATGTTGTCAAGTGAGATCAGATGGGCAATGCGAAAAAGGCAATACTTCATGTCGCAACAGGGACCGTTACGTGTTCTTCGATAACTTTCACCCCACGGAAGCCATGAATAAACGTATAGGAGCTCGTGCTTACAACAAGGCCGCCTCGCTCGACGTTCATCCCATTGATATCCGTACGCTTGCCATGGCAACCAGAAAATCCTAATGGTTTGTTATCGATTATTTATTCTAAATTTGCTAATTTAAATCTTGGAGATATACGTAGAAATTCTTTTGCATGGAATACATGGACCGGAATTTTTTTACTGGACAAATATTCAGATTTGGTTCACGTTTAAACCCGTTTGTCAAATTTCAAAAGGCATTTCAGTTTTGAATCCAAAAAAATTATAAAATATATTTGGTCCAACTCGTTTGGGACCAAGTTTGAATATCCTCGGATTAGTAAAAAAGTTACGGTTCAGGTTTGGTTCAATAGAAACTTTCCGGTCGGTCTAGATCTTGTTTTGAATCAATAAACTCCAATATGGGATGTATGTGGATATTTTGTGTAAAAATATTATGTATTGTATGTATACATTTGTTCATTATTTATCAAATAAAGATACGAGTATTCTTGAAATTACTGTTTTTACTAATGATAAACATTTTGTATGTAATGATCTTGACAAATTTTAATATGAATTAAATAACATAGGAGGCCAGAGAAAATAAGAACAAGATCAACACATTAAACATAGAAGAGTCTAACGAGGAAATAAAATTTTCATTATTTACAAGATATGTTAATTCCTTAATATTTATCGGATTATCTAAAATCAATCACAAATAGGAGGAGTTGTCTGTACAAATTATATGATAGACTATGCTTTATCGATGTAGAAAAATCTGTAAGGCGTAACATACAAGATAACCAGATACAATTTTTAGTACTATGTTAGAACCGTATCAATCATACTATACTCTACTAATACTAATCTTAGCCATCGGGCTATAAAGTGAGAAAAGTGAATTTCAACAAACACGGAAAAAATTTAGATGCTAAGTCAAACAATAAAGACTTAAAACATGAAAAATGATTCCAACCACGCGGGGATATATCATAGCTCCACCGCCTTTCTGGACCCCAAGCGAGGTCATTCACCCGCCCCCCTCTGAAGTAGCAAAATGTGAAATTCAAGGCAAATCCAAATTCAATTTGTTAACGAACAATTGATTACCTGTATCTAGAATTAGAAAAACAAATGTCAATACAGTTAATGAAGCTTCACCGTCTCTAGAAAAATTTTAATTTGAGATTTTCGTTGTGATTTCTTAAGATTTTTCTATTTCTCTAACTACATTATTTTTTTTTTTTTCAAAAACGTGGTAAGTATGACAGGAATAAGTTCAAGATCGTACGTAATAACTTCATTGTTTAAAATCACCCGACAACAGCAAATCTGCTGTCAAAATCAAAGATCAACAATTCAATAGTTTGCATAATTGGGATTATTTAGATTTTTTTCAACATTACATTTATTAACAATGTTTTTTAAAACAAAGTTGATAACATTTTATAAGCCTTCTTATACAACAAATGTCGGGGATCTTCAAGATTTTGTTTCTTTGAAGAAAAAATGTTGGGTATTCTCATCAAGAGAGATCGTGTAAGATCTTCGGATCTAGCTGACCTTGTCATAAGAAGATGTCAACACGTAATACATAATCAAACTTAAGTATGATTAATAATTAAGATGTAAACCATGTAAAGAATTAATATAAATTATAATAATAATAATATATGGTTGTAATAATATTATGCATGTTAATATATATTCATCTGCCAAACTCGATCTTTGACTTCCACGTACATATCATGAGCACACTATTTTAATTTATTTACGTACATGATTATTCATCATTTAGAAACTTTCTTCTAATCAATTCCTACTTGGTTCGATTTTTCTTAGTATAATATACACATATGCTAATTCGAGTGAGAAGACTCCTTGCATTGAGAAAGTGAGGATAAAATTTTGTTTGTTTATCGTATTATCGAGTTCAATTCTTAATCACGGCTATTTTTTTTTCCTAATTTTGTAAAAATAAACTTTTATTATAAAAAACATAACGGAATTTGTGTCATAATCTAAAAAATATAAATAGTAATACCAAAATAAAATGATCAAAAGTTTTTCTTCCCCGTAAGAAGCCTTGTCACTGAAACCGATATATATATATATATATATATATATATATATATATATATATATATATATATATATATATATATATATATATATATATATATATATATATATATATATATATATATATATATATATATATATATATATATATATATATATATATATACACGTCCAGGCTATTTAGCTCATCTGTTTTTACTAAGTAATACCCATTTGTCCGTAACGGACAAATGCCATTTCTCACATTGAAAGTTGAGGATCTTTCGAACTTAGTGCATAAGGTCGACGGACTACTTCTCCTATTGTCATTTGGGTTTAGAATGGAATCTCGCCGGATTTATGTGCTGAATTTGAATTTAATACACATATACGCTCGCATGTACACGATCCCGCTTCACTATATGTCTATATCGTACTTTTGACACGTGGACTCATACAGCGAAATTTATTCCCTCGACCTCGATTAAATTTCAAAGTGAGACACGTATCAACAAAATCATTTTAAGAGTAATTATAGAATGTCAGCAAACATGGTTAATGTCCTGCTGGCTAACTAGCCTAACTGTACTGAGAATTATGATAATAATTAATAATATATGCTTGTAATATTATGCATGTTATATATTCCTACCCCAAACTCGATCTTTGACTTCCACGATCACATCACTAACACAATATTTTTCTTTAATTACCTACATAATTATTAATCATTTACAACTTTCTTCTAATCAATTCAAAGTTGGTTCGATTTTTCTTCTCATATATATATATATACAGAGGGTGTGGTTCCCACGAAAACATCCCTAACATGTATACATGAGAACAATTTTAGACTGTTGGATGGTGAATATTAAGGGTCGAGATTTAATGTAGATATCATAATTAATAATAATTAGGAATAACCACAATAAATACGAAGAATCCACCCAACCAACAATATAACTACGAATAATACATTAGAAGATATAACACATTCGTAACAAAACTATATATATATATATATATATATATATATATATATATATATATATATATATATATATATATATATATATATATATATATATGGTGTGGTTCCTATGAGAACACTCTTATTGTGTATCATGAGAACAATCTTAGACCGTCAGATGGTGAGTATTAAGGGTCGAGATTTAGAGTAGATATCATAATTAATAATAACTACGAATAATAATAATTAGGAATAATCTATTGAACCAACAATAACTACGAATAATCCACTCAACCAACAATAACTACGAATAATACCTTAAACGATATGATATATTCGTAACAAAACTAATAATAATTACGAATCTGTTCTAATGATTACACGATAAGCCTGTTCTCATACATATATATATATATATATATATATATATATATATATATATATATATATATATAGATCATGACTCATATGTAAACAACTCTTATCGTGTGAACGTGTAAGCACCTAATATGTGAGTATATCGCCGAATATATGTGATTATACCGCCGAATATATAGATTCAGGTTCGGCGAATCTTCTTCAATTAATAACACGATTTTTTATATCCTTTAATATCGCCTAATCTCAGCCATTTATATAACGATCTAACAGATACAATTTGTTCTCATTCTCATTTTACATGTTAAGAGCGGTTTACATGATAGTCAACCTCTCTCCCTCTATATATATATATATATATTTATTTATTGGGAGAGACCAAATCTGCACGTAACCTAGCTACAAATACATCCACGATCGAACATAAACTACCCAACTCATTACTCATTAGAGCAACACAATACTATCAATCGGCTAAAACAAGTGTTAAACTATACCGTAAATACCCTCAAAGGATGCAAGTAATAACATCTTCTGTCCCTTACATCATCTTTTTGTCAACTCTCAGCCTTCTGCTACGTTCAGCGTATTCTCGCCCTCAAGTTCCTTGCTACTTTGTGTTCGGAGACTCATTATCTGACAATGGCAACAACAACAACCTACCAACCAAGGCCAAAGTCAACTACCCGCCTTACGGGATCGACTATCCCGGCCACGTCCCCACCGGAAGATACAGCAATGGCAAAAACATAGTCGACGTTATATGTAAGTGTATACATTCATTCATTTCCTTCGTTACTTATAAATATATATATAGTTTGATCTTATGGTTATCATCCACGCAGCTGAACATCTAGGATTCAACGAATCCGTCCCGTCATTCGCTTCGGTAGACTTATCGGATCAAAATGTCGTACGTAAAGGTGTTAACTACGCATCTGGATCCGCTGGTATTCGAGAAGAAACCGGTCAACATTTGGTAAGTATTGATCGTAATATAAGTTTGTAATATTGATGAAGATGGTTGAAGATAATAAGTATCGACTTTAGAAACCTTCTACATTTGTTAGATTAGATTAGATTTCTAAGAAGGATAGGTTTTTTAATCATCAAAATTATTTACAACTTTATCTTCAAAAGCCATTTTAATACAATTTTGTTTTAAATAATTTTTTTTGGTAAATTCACCGTAAAAATGACAAAAAATATAATTTTTTCAACCACCAACTAGATTTTTGTTAGATTTGCATATTTTACAAAACCCTTAAAAAATATACATGAAAAAACTAAACCTACTCAAAAAGTTCAACTCACAAAACTTTGCGTTACCGAACACATCCTAAATTCCCGCATCTAAAATAAAGATATTCCGAATCTAGTATACAAGGTCGATATATTCCTCCTATTGTCAATTGATTTTAGGATAAAACCCATTGAGTTTATGTGCCGAACTTAATCTAACAAGACATATACACTCGGAAGCACACGACTTCGCTCAGGGTTTGTCTGAAACTTTGACAAAGATCAATGTATGCTTATTGGTAACAAATGAACGGCTATGATTGCAGGGTATTCGGATTCCCCTAGATCAACAGCTAATGAATCATCGAACGGTTCTCTCCAGCTTGCTAGAGATCGAAAGGTCATCTTACTTGAAAAAATGCTTGTATATGATCAACATCGGAAATAACGATTACTTGAACAACTATTTCGTGCCGGAGATCTACTCAACAAGCAAGAAGTATACTCCAAAACAATATGCTCATCTACTAATCACTGAATACTCTCAGCAAATACAGGTTTGTAGTAACAATGCATACATCAAGTGAACCCTAATCCATATATATACTGAAATTTTGATATATTGATGGGATTGACAGACATTGTACGGAATGGGAGCAAGAAAAGTGGCGTTGTTTGGCGTCGGGGAACTCGGCTTCACTCCACAATCGATCAGTAAGTGTGGGGCTCTTGGATTAGATTGTTTGACGAATATGACGATGGCGTCGTTGCTGTTTAACAACAGGCTAAGGAAGCTTGTAAACAAGTTAAACTTGAAGTTTACCGACGCTAAATTCACTTGCATAAACATGGATGTCATATATCCTTCTTCGTCTGAAGGTACGTCGCTTCTTCGTAACTACGTATATGATCAATCTCATTCATGCGAGTTAAAAGACTTATCTTAAATTATTTTATTAATAAATTCAACGAAGCAGCCAAAGTCATGTACAAAATTATGTGTCACAAGAATCCGAGGCAAATTAAAATCCCACATCGGTTGTAGAGTTGCCGATGAACGTGTTTAAATTGAGGTATCTTGACTTACAGTGCAGCCTAATCTTCTAGAATAATGACCTATACTAATTAATCCTTGGGAGAATCACCTTTTTTTGTCCCGTTCGATAGGATTAAGACTATTATAATTCACATTTTAATTTATTAACTTATGATGAATGGTTGTCACTACCGGATTATATGACCAACTATTCAAGAATTTTGTAGATTTTAATCTATATATATATATATAGTATAGATCCTATGAGAACACTCCCTAATGTGAGAACATGAGAATAGATTCGTAATTATTATTAGTTTTGTTATGAATGTGCCATATCGTTTAATGTATTATTCGTAATTATTGTTGGTTGAGTGGATTATTCGTAGTTATTGTTGGATTCCTAATTATTATTATTCATAGTTATTATTATTTTTGATATCTACTCTAAATCTCAACCCTTAATACTCACATCCAACGGTGTACGATTGTTCTCATGTTCTCACGTTAGGGGCTGTTCTCATAGGTGCCACACCCTCTATATATATACACGAAGATGATGATAGTTAGAATAATTATGTTATTTTGAAATTATTATAGATATTTATTAATTATGTTTAAAAATTACGACATTGTATTGTAATTATACTTTAGTTTTATTTTTATATTATTAGTGTATAATTATTATATTAGCTATTGTTTATTACATTATAATTAAAATGTTTGGACATGATATTGTAATTATAGTTTTTCTTACAATTATACTATTTTTGATCAATTTTATAATTATATATTTTTATTGTGTTATAAGTTTATAATATTATATATAACTTGTATTACAATTCTAATTAAAACTTAAAAAAAGCATTGAAGAAAATCTATATTAAATTATACTAATTAGAAATGAATATAAGCTAAGTATTAATGTAAATTATTTATAGACATCAAAACTTATGATACATTTAAATATAATTATCAATCATATTACTTATCATATAATTTTCATATGAACGTGCACTAAACTTACGGTGAACAAATTGTACCATTTTTGAGAAGCTAGCAACATGGGCCTAAGTAAACCGGCCCATTGGGCTTTCCCCGGCCCATTAATATATCCTCTGAAGACGTATAATTCGGATATTTTGCAGGTTTTGAGCAGTTGACAGAAGCATGTTGTCAAGTAAGATCAGATGGGCAATGCAAAGAAGGCAATACTTCATGTCGTAACAGAAGCCGTTACGTGTTCTTCGATAACTTTCACCCCACGGAAGCCATGAATAAGCTTATAGGAGCTCGTGCTTACAACAAGTCCACCTCGCTCGACGTTCATCCCATTGATATCCGTACGCTTGTCATGACAACGAAGAAATCTTAGGATAACCGGTTTTATTTCTATTTAGGAAGAAATAATAAGAGTATTGGTGATAATATGATGATATTTTTGAAGTTAGTCTTGATTCTGCAATATCTTCTATTATCATTTTATATTTTGTATTTTCATATATAAAGTGCTAATATCATCAATAATAAGTGTGGTTCTATTTACACTATTTGTGTGGATTTTTAAACCTTAAAACAATCGATCTTCGACTCACAAATTTGTTCATAATAGTTTGTTATTGATTATTTCTCATAAATTTTCTAATCAACCGTTGCACATATACATATAAAATCTTTAGTACGGGGTAAAGTTGTTTAAATTTTGGACCGAAAAGTTGTTGTTGGATCGAATATTTAGATCGGGTTTACCAAATTATAAAAGGTCCAATTTTCAAACTCCAAACTATAAATAAGAAAAACTTGCTCCAATTATTCGGGGCCGAACTTGAATGTCCAATACAATTCAATAAAAAATTTATGGATCAGGTCCGGTCTAGCCAATATAAAATAAAGATATTATCATGTATTGTCCGTATACTTTGTTGACTATTTCTCAAATAAAGATACCAAGTATTCTTGAAATGTATCGTATTCGGAATGATAAACGTTATGTATGTAGGGCCCGTTCATTTTCCATATCCTGATATGAGATATGAGTATGGATATCACATATTCGATATCCATGTTTCGTAATTGAGTATATGGATATCAAAGTGATATTCTAGATATCAATACTTTACTTTTTTATCGTTTTTGATATCTTAAAAAATTGAGAGATATCACATTCATTTTCTCTGACGTTTTTCTCAAACCTCTCCCACCCAAGTCTTCCTATTTTGATATACCTCACCATCTTTCTAAACCCAAGTATTAGATATGAGATATCAATCTCATATCCATATCTATGATATCTATACCGATACTGATATCTGATATACTCATATCTGATATGGGAAATGAACAAGCCCGTAGTGATATTGACGGATTTTTATATGAATCAAAGGAACCTAAGAGGCTAGAGGAAGTAAGAACAAGATAGACTCATTTTAAACATAGAAGATAATCAAGGAAGAAAGAGACTTTCATTATTTATAAGATATGTTAATTAATTAGTATTCGGCTTACTTCTATCTTAAAATCAATCGACAATACGAGGAGTTGTTAGTAAACCTTATATGATAGGCTAAATTTCTTATCGATGTAAAATCATCCGTTATATACAATATACACCTAATACAATATAATTAGGTATTTGTAACCCAATGTTCATCGATCATAATCTACTCTACTTATATTCCTACTATCCGGCTATAATTATTCAATTTTTGTAAAGAAGTGATGAACAACGTGTATTTACTTGAATCAATTTTGTCGTACAAGTGTTACGAAAAAATAGAGTGTGTTCGTTAAAAAAAAAAAAAAAAAATCAATTATCTAAAAATTGTCGTTTTTTGAAAAAGTGTACACAAATTTCATAAAAATTCGATAAAATTTCAAAAATGTGTCATTCCTTGTTCAAAAAACCGTGAAACTTTTATAAGAACATCTTCCCAAACGATAAGACCTTGGTCCGAACATACAAAGTGTAATATTCAAGACATATCAACTGATCAAAATTCTGTTTGCCGGAACACGCTCTTTACACTTCCTAGCTCATGCCATAACGACCCGTCTCCTCTTGAATGACAACACAAAATCATTTTAAGAATATCAGCAAACATTGTTAATGGCCGGCCGGCTAACTGTACTGAGAATTAGAAAACAAATATCAATATGATTAACAGAAGCTTCGCCGGCTGGTCTTTCCGGTCACCCCTACCATCACTATCTTCAATCTAATATTATAATTTTAATGCATTCCATATGTAGTTATTAAATGTTTCATACTCCTTATTATACAATTTACTCAGCTGGCATATATTTCAAACTTGATTATTTACTTATTTGTATACTATGAAACTGGGTTTGAGGGCTACCACTTGCACGTTCATCAAAATATATAGCTAATTTAGTAATATTTCTAGACTTTTTAAAATGTTTTTTTAATTCGTATTTAAGCAGATTATACCTAATTAAAAAGTTGATGAAATATATCCATAAAGTAGGAAAATTAAAAAAATAATCACCAACTTTTATCCATTTGATTTCTAACCACATGTTAGAAAAATATTTCGAATTTTTTTTGACGGGTTTTAGGATTTATTATATTTTTCGGGGTCAATAGGCATTGAGAGTCCTTCGTTGTACAACGTACAACGGCTGTCAATACGCGGTGAACAATAGTTGACGTTCGATCCAATACTGCACGTTCAACAACAGTTGACAATCCATATTACACCATAATGGGCAGCTGACGGTCCAAATTATATTGTCAACAACCGTTCACAAACCCTATTACATTTTCGACAGATGTTGACGGTCCATATTTACACCGTAAATATGTTTTTGATTTTTATGTTTTATAATAGAGTATAGTAGTTTGAACCAAATGAATAAAATTAGGTAGTAAACATTTCATAATTCAACTTTGTTAGCTAAAAAATTGGGCCTGATACCTAACAACAAAAAAATTCTATCTTTCTCTATATATATTTCCTTAGTTTCACAGATCATACATACGCACTTTATACCTAACTATAAATATTTCTATAGCTTTTCACCATCAAACCAGCAAGAACAGACATCAAACGATGCATTCATCAGCATCTTCGGTGTCATTTTACATTCTATGGAGTACTATCAGCATTCTGCTACAATCAGCTCAGTCTGATCCTCAAGTTCCTTGCTTCTTTGTGTTCGGAGACTCTTTATCCGACAATGGCAACAACAACAACCTACGAACAGTGGCCAAAGTCAACTACCCGCCTTACGGGATCGACTTTCCCGGCCAAACACCCACAGGAAGATTCAGCAATGGCAGAACCATAGTCGACGTCATTTGTACGTCCATATATTCTTTCTTCCTTGATATATATATATATATATATATATATATATATATATATATATATATGAACTATTTACCATTCTGATATGGTTATCGATCATCTGTGCAGCTGAACGTCTAGGATTCGAGGAACCCTCTCCACCATTCGCTTCAATGAATGAAGATACGATACTTAAAGGTGTTAATTACGCATCTGGATCGGCTGGTATTCGCTCAGAAACCGGTCAACATATGGTAAATATCATATGATCGATCTTGATGACGATCTGTGTTGATTGATAACAAATGAACGGTTGTGATTGATTGCAGGGTGTTCGGATTCCCCTAGATCAGCAGCTAGTGAATCATCAAACGGTCGTATCAAAAATTGAGAGCATTCTAGGCAGTGAAAGTTCATCTTACTTGAATAAATGCTTGTATATGATCAATATGGGAAGTAACGATTACTTGAACAACTATTTCGTGCCTGAGCACTACTCAACAAGCCGGGAGTATACCCCAGATCAGTATGCTCAAGTACTTATCGAACAATACTCTCAGCAAATTCAGGTTTGTGGTAATAGTAGTAGTGATACATTATAATTTATAAATACATAAAACCCTAATATGATTAGTTTTGTTGATGAGTCTAGTATATAACTTTGGGACTACTTTTATTGAATTGGTTTTAGGATAAACTTATGTGCCCGACTAATGCCTAACGGATATGTGCTCGTATCCACACGACCCCAATCCCAATCCCAATCCAATGAACTTGGACATATATAAAACGGTTAGCTTAATCGACCCGCCGATTAAGCTATAAAGAGAATGAAATTCTAGACCCGTTTGTCCAAGTGTCAATTATGTATGTTTATTGGAAATAATGAGTTTCCACATCGAAAGTTAGGGGCATATGATCTAGTATATAAGGTCGGTGAATTACTCCTCTATTGTCAATTCATTTTAGTACGAAATCTCATGGGATTTATATGTTGGGCTTGGGCCTAACGCACATGGGCGCTCGTATGCACACGACCCCCGCTCTACGGTCTGTCTGTCTCGGACTTCGACAATGTTCTCGATCACATTTAAAGTCGGAAGATTTCGGGTGTAGTATATAAGTTCAGTGACCTACTTCTCTTGGCTTAAATGTTTGGCTTGAGTATAACATGCATGTACACTCGTATGCACACAACCCCAATATAAAATTGAATGAGCTATAACATATATATCAAAGCGCGGTTAGCCTAGTTTGTCCATCAATCCTAACATGTGGGCTAACTATAAATAAAATGAGACGCTTATACCCCTTTGTCAAGTGTAAACGGGTTTGGTCCTCTATTTGCACTTGTGAGACGTTTTTGGATTCCAACCCTAATATATAAGTTATGTGGACTACTCCTATTGCGTACGAGACCCACCAGGCTTAAATGCTAAGTTCAAGTCGGACTTAAACAAGTTTTTAGCACAATCAAGATTTTGGTAACACTGAAAAGTTGATTAACAGACGTTGTATGAGATGGGAGCAAGAAAGGTGGCATTGTTTGCTCTTGGAGAAGTAGGCTTCATCCCAGAGTCAATCAACAAGTGCGGATCTCTTGGAATAGCATGTTGGACAGCAAGAAGTGCAGCATCAACACTTTTCAACGTGGAACTAAGGAAGCTTGTAGACAAGCTCAACTCAGACCATAATGATGCGAAATTCACTTGCATAAACTTGGACGTCACATTTCCTCTTTCCACTATAAGTAAGTGTCATTTTTTTAACTTTCACTTCCCACATTTGAGATCAAAGGGTTCAAACCGATTGTATTTGTGAATTTACAGTATCTCCGGCGCTTCCGCGCTTTGCGGACACATGCTGCAAAGTGAAGTCGGCCGGGATGTGCGAAGAAGGCAATAATGATGTGTGTGACAATCGTAATGACTACGTTTTCTTCGACAACTTCCACCCCACGGAAGGCATTAATACTGCTATCGGCGACCGTGCTTACGTCGAGTCCACACCCCTCGACGTGTATCCCATCGATATCCGCACCCTCGTCCAGACCAGTTTGCCTAAGGACTAAGCCATTTTCGTTATCTCCTTGCTCGTCATTTTATAGAGTTGACAAGTTATATTTTATGATTCTTGTTGTCGTTACTATTTTTTTAATCCGGATTTGTTATTTTGTATAATTGAAATAATTTTTTCAATCCAAATTTGTCATTTTGTATAATTGAACAATGTTCGCTAATTCATTTTTTTTTATAACTCATGTACAATAAAACTATAATATTTTGCTTCATATTTTATTTTAATTAATCTTAGAAAAATGACATTTTATGTTAACCCTTACTTTTCCATTTTGATTCTGATTTCTAGCTTATGCTCTACAACGATCCGTCTCCTCTTTCACGGCACAAAATCATATCAATAGTAATGGAGTATCAGAAAACATTGTTAATGGCCGACTGGCCAACTGTACTGAGAATTAGAGTCAATATGATTAACAGAAGCTTCGCCGTCCGGTCTTTCCGGCCATCCCTACCAATACCATCACACCTTTCAACCAATTTTTATAATTTCAATGTATTCCACATGATAATTATTAAATGTTGCAAACCCATATCTTACAGTTTACTTAGCTGGCATATATTCCTCTCCCAAATCCGATCTCTGCCCTAATAAGCAATCACGCACGTTGAGCTTAATAGTTCTATATATATAAAGATTTTCATTATTGTGTAAACAAACCTCAAACGATGCAGCCATCAGCATCATCAGTGTCAATTTTCATCATTTGGAGTACTATTAACATTCTGCTGCAATCTGCTCAGTCTGAATCTCAAGTTCCTTGCTTCTTTGTGTTTGGAGACTCTTTATTCGATAATGGCAACAACAACAACCTACAAACAACGGCCAAAAGTCAACTACCCACGGGATTGACTTTCCCGGCCAAATACCCACCGGAAGATTCAGCAACGGCCGAACTGTAGCTGACGTTATTTGTACGTACATATAAATGTGTATTGTATCTCAGTTGATGCTGAACTATTTATCATTCTAACATGGTTAACAATCGTCTGTGCAGCTGAACATCTAGGGTTCAAGGAATCCTCCCCACCCTTCGCTTCATTATACACAATCGATGAAAGTATCATACTTAAAGGTGTTAATTACGCATCTGGATCGGCCGGGATTCGCTCAGAAACCGGTCAGCATATGGTAAGTCTGATATGATCGATCTTGATGACGATCTGTGTTGATTGGTAACAAATGAACGGTTGTGATTGATTGCAGGGTGTACGGATTCCCCTAGATGAGCAGCTAGTGAATCACCAAAGGATCGTATCGAAAATTCACCCATCTTACTTGAAAGAATGCTTGTATATGATCAACGTCGGAGGTAATGATTACTTGAACAACTATTTTGCGCCGGAGCATTACTCAACAAGCAAGAAGTATACCCCGGCGGAATATGCTAAAGCTCTTATCAATCAATACTCTCAGCAAATTCAGGTTTGTGGTAAATGGTAACAGTAATACATTATTGCTATAATAAGACATCTAAGGATAATGATATGATGTCCAAGTACCGAGCGAGACTTGTAGGGGTGTAATATGAGCACAACAAGCCGAGCATCGGCATGTTCAAACTCGGCTCGTTTAAATACGAGCCGAGCCTAAATTTTATACAAGCTTTAAAATGTGTTAATATTCGGCTCATTTAGAAAGTGAACGAGCTCGACCCGAACTTTTGACGAGCCGAGCCCGAGTAGCTCGGCTAAAATAATGCTCTTATAGTGTTATTTTAGCTGAACGAGTTGAGTCCGAGCCTAAAATATGTTCGTATTCGGCCGTTTAGAAAATGAACGAGCTCGAGCCGATCTTTTGACGAGCCGAGCTCGAGTAGCTTGTCTCATATTACAGCCTTACTTCGAAGGTGTACTAACAAAAAGCGAGCGAGGTCCCGGCCGGATAAGGAGGGAAATATATATTGGGCCCATGGTTTAATTGACTCGGGTCGAAAGGGGGCCACGGGAGGTACGGATTCTATCTATTTGAAAACCCTAGCTGCAAATTATGTGCAACAAAACCAAAATCGTTTCCTCTTCTTTCGCTAGTCTTCCGATTAACTCGTTCAAATCACAACAATTGTACACACAATATAAAAAACTAATATGGTAACAATGACAGTTGATTGATTAACAGAAATTGTATGAGATGGGAGCAAGAAAGGTGGCTTTGTTTGCTGTTGGGCAAATAGGCTTCCTTCCACATTCAATCAAAGACTGCGGATCTCTTGGGATAATCTGTGGGATTAAAAGAACTTCAGCAACAACTCTTTTCAACAAAGAACTAAGAAAGCTCCTCGCGGCATGTATGGAAAAACTGATATTGGGAGGGTATCCCCCAGCAATGGGCCACGACTATCTACCCGATCCGGACGTAGATCGGCTAAGCCGATCGAACCGGGTACGTAACCTTCTTCAAAAAAAAAAAAAAAAAAAAAAAAAAAACTAAGAAAGCTTGTGTACAAACTCAACTCAAAGCTTACTGATGCGAAATTCACTTGCATTAACACAGATGTCACATTTCCTATTTCCTCTATAAGTATGTGTAACTTTCTATTCCCACAGTTGAGATCAAAGGGTTAGTGTAAACTGATTGTATTTGTGAATTGACAGCATCTCCGGGGCTTCTGCGTGTAGAGGACACATGTTGCAAAGTAAAGTCGACCGGGACTTGCGAAGAAGGCAGTGCTGTGTGTGACAATAGAAATGCCTACGTCTTCTTCGATGACTTCCATCCCACGGAAGCCATCAATACTCATATCGGTGACCGTGCTTACGCCAAGTTCACCACCTTCGATGCGGATCCCGTCGATATCCGCACCCTTGTCCAGACCAGACTAACCAAGGACTAAGCCTGACATACATTCTGCGGTCCAACGGTCGATTTTATAAAATTTATAAGTATTTTATAATAATTTTTTGTGATTCTTGTAACCTAATGAAGTTTGCTAATTCATGTAAATTAAGTTTGTTAATTCACGAGAGATTTCTAGACTAGTATATTAGTTCGGTTGTCTCCTACGGAAACCTGAAACCGAAAACCATTTGGGAATGAACCCATTGGATTTATGTGTCGGGCTCGATCGGACCTAGCTAATGTCCGCGTGCGTTCGTATGCACATGACCCAATCTACGATGTTAGAGTTGTATTTTACGAGTATTTTATGATTGTTAAAAATTTGTATAATCGATGTTTTTATGATTAAAAGTAGAATTATTTGTTTGATTAAATTCATGTAACTGAAGTGGAACGTTTTTGTGTGATCTAATGAATTTTGGTAAACTGAATTTTTTTTTCATTTTAATTATGTAGGTGATGGCTTGTCATTTTACGCAGGCGAGGATTATTAACTAACAACTCATATTAAATGCGGTTTTTATACTAAATTATTTATTATTATTTACAGAATTTTGATAAATAAATACTTAATTAACAAATTTATACATGATACGGAATATTAAACTAGTTTAATTTTATTTTATTTTTACCAAAATTTAATTGGATGTGTTTGGCTAGGACAGTTTATGTTCATAACAGAAAAGTCCCTATTGAACTCGACTTACACCGGATGTTCATCTAACTTCACGAGGTGAATCATGTGACCTAAAAAAAAAAAGGTTAAGCTTTCACATTTATAATATAGGATTATAGTCTATTAGTTTATCCAAGAACATCTACAAGTACAATCGAACAAAATAAAGGATTGTTCGGTTGATAACCGAGAAGAAAAAGAAGAAATTTATAATATGCTCAAGATCGATGGCGATTAAGCTAACCACGATTAACTATGGTTAAATATCCGGACTTCTATGTGGATGTTCGGTCTAGGTTCAGTCCAATAGAAACTTTTCGGTTCAGATCCGATCCAATACTAAACCGAGGAAGATTCCTAAACCGGAATGTATAGGGTTTTTCCATGTATATTAAAGATGTAAGTTAACCTACACATACAAGTCTACGAGAATTCATTCTTAATATCGCAATTAGTAACATCTCAACAAGATAACACTCATACAATCTTATTAGAAATAGGGCGCATCGGTTTTAAAACCGCAAAACTGCAACCACAACCGAACCCAACCGCAAACCTAGAAAATGGAAACGGTAAACCGAACCGCATGGTTAGGGTTCAAACCGCAAATGAACTATTTTTTTTGCTGTGTTGTTGCAATTTTTGCGGTTCGATTCATCAACCGAACTGCAAACCGCACCGCAAAATATGTTGAACCGGAAACTGAGCTGATTAGTTGCGGTTCGGTTGTGGTTCCAACTGCAATCTGCTCGGCCCTAATTAGAAATCACAAATTTAGTAACTTTAATGCATTCAACAAGTTAAATTATACTGACATATACTTTCTCTCCCAAATTCGATCTCTGGCCTAATAATTCAAACAGATCACGAGTACATATATATGAAACTTGCTTTCACATGGATGTACATAATATATATATATAAAGCGAGTAGAATAGACGTTCCATATTATGGTGTACAAAAAACCTAAACGATGCAGGCATCAGCATCATTCTCAGTGTCATATTTGATGATATGGAGTAGTCTGAGCATTGTGCTACAATCAGCAGCTCAGCTTGATCCTCAAGTTCCTTGCTTCTTTGTCTTCGGAGACTCTTATTCCGATTATGGCAACAACAACAACCTACAAACAATGGCCAAAGTCAACTATATGCCTTACGGGATTGACGACTATCGTCATTTCGAAAACGTCGGAAGATTCAGTAACGACCTAACTATAACCGATTTCATATGTACGTAAACATATTCTTCTATCTTATATGTATTAACATTTGAACAATTTCGAATATGATGAACGATTTATCATTCTATGTGCAGCTGTAAATCTAGACTTCATGATACCCTCCATGTCATTCGCTTCGATAGACACATTGGAAGAAAGTGTCATACTTAAAGGTGTTAATTACGCATCTGGATCAGCTGGTATTCGCTCGGAAACCGGACAACACTGGGTGAATATTTTATACTTATTTATTATACACGAAAACCTCTAGGCAATGTCGTTTTCTGTATTGGAAACCGGACAACATTAGTTTTATCATATATGTGACTCTTCTTAGTAGATAACGCTTGTGATTGTAGGGTGCACGGATTCCGTTAGATCAGCAACTAATAAATCACCGAACGGTCGTATCGAAAATTGATAACATTCTAGGGAGTGAAAGTTCCTCTTACTTGAGCCAATGCTTGTATACGATCAACATGGGAAGTAGCGATTATTTGTTCAACTATTTCATGCCCGATAACTACTCGACAAGCCAGGACTATACCCCGGAGGAGTATGCTAAAGTTCTTATTAATCAATACTCTCAGCAAATTCAGGTTTGTGGTTATGCATACCTAAAACTAGGTTGTTATATGAGACAATCTACGCAGGATGTGCTCGTGTTCAACTCATCAAAAGCTCAGATTTTAATGTTGATATAAAATTTAGGTTTTACTCGTTTATAAAAAGTCGAGCTTCAGCGTGACAATACTCGTCTTCTTCGGGTAAATCTTGACACATTCTGGCTGAATTAACACTATATATAGGAGCATTATTTTAACCAAGCTACTCAGACTCGACTCGCCAAAACTCGGCACGAGCTCGTTCACTTTCTAAACGAGCTGAATATGAAAATATTTTAAAATTTGCATAAAATTTAGACATGACTCGTTTAGGTCGTATATAAAACTCTGAGAGCCTTTTTGGTATTAATATCTAGACATCGAATACGAGTGTCGATATAAAAGATGCATACCTAGTGGCTTAAAAAAATATTGGCTATCAATCTCATAACTATATCTTGATACCTTGTAC
The DNA here is from genome assembly GCA_033239125.1 of Fagopyrum homotropicum. Classification (NCBI taxonomy): domain Eukaryota; kingdom Viridiplantae; phylum Streptophyta; class Magnoliopsida; order Caryophyllales; family Polygonaceae; genus Fagopyrum; species Fagopyrum homotropicum. The sequence goes on from BSWB01000008.1 coordinate 128,043,865, forward strand.
CCATATGATGATACCGATATCGATACCGATTGTCTAATATGTTAACACTGAACAGTTGATTAATTAACAGACTTTGTATGGGATGGGAGCAAGAAAGGTGGCCTTGTTTGCTCTCTTGGAACTAGGCTGGATTCCATACTCAATCGGAGAATGCGGATTTCATGGAATAGAATGTAGGATAGCAAGATCTGAAGCATCAGCACAATTCAACGAGGAACTAAGGAAGCTTGTAGACAAGCTGAACTCGAACCTTACTGATGCCAAATTCACTTGCATAAACGTGGACTACACATGTCCTCTTCCCCATATAGGTATCTGTCATTTTTTTTTAACTTTCTGTTTGATTAGAGCGATGAAATGAAAACCGAATGAAATCGGATAAGGATAAGGAAAGAAAACGTAAATGATGAGATTACTTTCATGTGATTACACACCTCCAAACAAATATAGTTTTCTATTCATTCGGAATCATTCCATAACCAGAAATGATTTTCAGTGCTTCCAAACGAGCTCTATATTCATCAAACGTTTTAAACTGATAGTATTTGTGAATTGACAGGATCTGGCTGGGGGTTACTGCCATGCTGCAGAGTAAAGTCCAATGGGCTGTGCAAAGAAGGCAAAGATGATCGAGTTGTGTGTAACTCAGATGATAGAAATAACTACATGTTCTTCGACAGCTTCCATCTCACTCATAACCACAATTATGATATCGCCAAACGTGCTTACACCAAATACACCCACTTCGATGTGTATCCCGTCGATATCCGCACCCTTGTCCTGACCTGACTTACATTCTGCTGTCCGACGATCATAATAATCCACTCTTCATTATCTCTTGTATCTCGTTTACAAGTTTATGTTATACTTCTATAAATAATTTATATATTTCGAAATGAGTGTATTCATACCCTGATTAAAGGTATCAGGTATGGATATCATATATGATATCAAGTTATGAATATCAATGTATGAGTATCAAGGTAGGAGTATCAGTTAATATCTGCCAGCATACCGTCAATAAAAAACAGTCTAAGAGTGAAGGAAATAACAAAAAAAAAAAGAAGCCTAGAGTCAACCGAAAGCCTGCATAATTGTTTGTAATCAAGCTTGGAAACCTAAGATAAACAGAATCGAAACCATTCTCGATCACAGAGAAGCAAAAAATCGAAACCATTGTCGATAACCTAACTGCAAAACCTAGACTGCCTAAAAAAAAAGAACAATCGAGAGTGAAGGACAGAAAGGTCGAGAGTAGCAGCAGCCTCCTTGCTCCGATCTGATCGGCAACAGTGGCGGCTCGGCGGTTCAGGTTGGCGGGCGACAGGAGGATGGAGAAGCGATATGTCGAGAGAAAGGGAACCGATATCTCCCCAAAAAAGTATATCAAATCAGGGTATCATTTTGATACTGATACCTGATACACCCATACTCATATCTTTAATTCTGGTATGAATACCAATTGCCCTAAGTCCTCTCACCATCAACAATCTTAGACTTTTATTGGGATAACAGTTCTGCAATTCAACACCCACTCTTCAACTCTATCTAGAATAGGCAACTAAATATATATCTATTAATAAAAAGTAGTATCTAACAAGCTTTTTATAGCTTCTTACTATTATTAATCACAATTCTTATATATCATATATGCATGGCCCCCCTTCCCTTAACATAATATAATACTGCATTAATTATTACCCTTTTTTCTATGTTCTACCTGCCCTTAGCTATATACTCCTTTTAACAGAAGCTTTTCTTGGCACAATCCATTTGGGTATGTTCAGTCTCAAGTTTGTGAGTAGCAAAATGCTTCTGAAGAACAATAACTTGCCCCTTCCAATACTATTGGTGTTGCTGCTGTCTGCTGCAATACTGCAACTCCCCAAGGCTGTCTATGTACACGGAGAGCCGCAGGTTCCGTGCTTCTTCATCTTTGGAGACTCGTTATCTGATAGCGGCAACAACAACCGCCTCTCCAGCCTTGCCAAGGCCAACTTCTTCCCTTATGGCATCGACTTCCCTGGTGGTCCTACTGGCCGCTTCACCAATGGCCGGACCACCGTTGATCTCATTGGTAAGATCATTATAATTTCTTGATTGAGCACTTTTTGTTCTTGAGAATATGATTCTGTGTTGTTTAATTTTGTAGGTGAGCATATGGGATTGGAGAGTTACATACCGCCATTCGCTACTGCAAGTGGGAATGATTTGCTGAAGGGCGTAAACTACGCGTCTGGTTCTTCTGGCATCCTGAATGAGACTGGTAGTGGTGTGGTAATTCTCCAGAGATTCATCATCTCAGTTACTTGAGACACTGCAGACAATTTATAACTGTCTGTTTTTGCAGGGAGCGAGGATTGCAATGCATCAGCAGCTGCAGAATCATCAAACAATAATATCGAAAATTTCTGATATTCTAGGCAAGGAGAAAGTGGATGATCATATGAACCAGTGCTTGTATTCAGTCTATGCAGGGAGTAATGACTATATGCTGAACTATTTCATGTCAAAGACAACAACTTCCATTATAACCGCGGGTATTGTGCAGCAGAATATCAAGCCGGAGCAGTTCACTGCGTCGTTAATCTCCAGTTACTCTCAGCAGCTCAAGGTTTGCTATTTAAATCTATAGCTCTACTTAGTCAATGTGATGATATGAATTTAATGTGTTGTTTCTATAGACATTGTATGGATTTGGGGCAAGGAAGGTGGTGGTGTTCGGACTCGGTCCATTAGGGTGCTTGCCTTTGCTAAATCAGACAGGAAAATGTTCAGATGATATTAACAATGCCCTTCAGCTATTCAACAGCAACATCAGGTCACTTGTTGATGAATTCAATCAGAATCTTACTGGTTCTCAGTTTGTATTTGTGGATACCATGAAGATTGTGTCTCCTGATCTTTCTGCATTAGGTATGATGCAGACATCTTCATATTGACAAACAAGCTACACCCAGTGAGATCATTCTCTAACCTAACTTTAATGGAGTAGTTGGGGTTAGATCAGAAAATGCTAACCCATATAGTTGTATTAGGTAAAGATATGGATTCTAGGACAATCTGACAAATAAAGCTTCAAATTCATAATTCCACCTAAGATCCAAAATTCCTAACACAAAAAAAAACACAGCAGTTGATCATCATGAATGATCTGTTATTTTCTTGTTTTACAGGATTAAAAGTTACTGATGCTCCCTGTTGCGGGGTTCGTCAGATATTCTGCTTACCATACACAGCTCCATGTTCAGATCGAAATGCTTACGCTTTCTGGGACAACGCCCATCCTACTGAGGCTGCTAACAGGGTGCTGGCTGACAGAGCTTACAGTGCTCAGGGTTCGGATGATACATATCCTATGGACATTAAACAACTTGTCAACCCTTCCATGAGCATCCGAGCAAGCAAATTAGCTAAACCGACGCTCTTCATTTGCGTCATCTTGTGTACAATTCTTCTCCATGGCTCTTAAAGCCACAACATTCTTCTGTGGCTATACCTTGTACTAGTGTCAGTTCATGTTGAGAAGATCAGAGAGGAAGACAAAGGCAAATATTAACATAATCTTCTTTCTTTTTCATTTTTCTGATTTTCAGAAGAGATATAATACTTTTGTTTGAAACTAAAAGAAAAAGGAAAATATTAACATAATATGCACAGGCTTCATCAGCTATACTCAAATTTCCTGGCCATTTTTCTTGGATGTTTCTAAATGATGCACCATGGAAACAATATCAATTGTTTCGTGTTATTGCCACCATTAACTACATAGGACAAGAATCGAATTTCCTATTTTTACTAGCTAAATTTCATTCCTCCCTACCCCATGAACACCACTCGCCCCAACTATTCCCAGTAAGACTTCAGTGCAAGTCTTTCATGATTGGATTATATGTTTGCTGCTGTTATGGGATAGCTGGATCTGTCATTTCTTGTGATGAAATCCGAAAACTCCACTGGACAAGGTTTTAGATATGGTGTGTATCTGTACCTGCAAAGAATTAACAGTTACATAAGTACATTGAAATTTCAAGCTAAAAGACTATATAAGAAGTGAAAATTATGGGCTCATGAACCCATAGTTTGGTAAACCAATCATTATTCATATTGACAGCCGAGGTTGTAGTGATCAATAATGAATAATGATTGGTTTTGCAAGTCCAGATACACTACATCAATCCAAATTATGGGTTCATGAGATGAACTTGACACAATTCTAAACATACAGTTATGAACATCCAAAAAGAGGAAAAGAAGGTTAAGTGAGGGAACCTTCCAACGGTTCTTGTGCCCGAGTGTATGTGATATTTTATTAAGTTTGATGATTATCTCTCTGAATATAGGTCTCTCTGCTGGTACCTGGCTCAAACATTGTTCGATTAACCTGCTTACAGTAAAAAAAAAAAAAAGAGTTTTCATTTGCTTCCCCTCACAATAAGTTTTACTGTTGCTGAAAAAATACATGACTGTTCAAAATCAGAATAAGAAGCACAAAGAAATAAGAACATCTATCAAATGTAAGCTCTGTACAACTTCAGAAATGTAAATATGTAATGCAGAAACCTTCCCAGGCTAATAACTGACATGAAAAGAATGCCATAACGTCAGTGTGATTGCTTGAGCTCACAAGACCAATTTAGACAGTGGATGATGTTAGAATCCCACTAAGCAAGAATCTCACTCCTGGGACTGTGTAGCAAGAATCACACAAAACGCAGGATTTGTGTTAAATAAATTCTTACACGGGAAATTTGAGAATCCTCAGTTTGGTATTCAATTCAATATTCAAGTCTGATTCACAAACTGAATCTGAGTCTTCTTATAAAGCAAATCTATAAAAACTAATTGTCCCACTACTTGACAGTTGACACACTAACTCACCGACTACTTGACACACTAATAACCAAGCTAGATAACTAGCTACTCACTGGTATTCTTTCAGGCACTACACAATTAAGACAATACAGTTGACAGTCCTTTTTTTGTCTGTAACAAACAAGAGCAAAATCACAAAAAACTAATAAATAGCTAATGACGGAGTAGTTTTTAAATAATTTGAATATAGAGGAAGAATATGAGGTGATTTAAGCAGGAAACTACATTCACATGGAGTAGAGTGAGACCAGAAACTTGCAAGTTCTGAATTTAAATAAGAATAATAGTTCATCATCTGACTTATGAAAATTTTAATTTAAGAAATTCTAATTTTCTCAGTAAGAAATGGATAATGCAAAGAGATATCTTGACATACTCCTTAAGTCCATGGGCATAGAGCTTTGCAGAAGCTTTAAAAGGCGGGCGTTGTGAATCAACATATGCTGCTGCTGCTTCAGCATCTGTCATCTCGGGGAAAGGAGGACATCCCTCAATCATCTGAGAAAAGTATACAAGAAACAACATTCTGAAGGTCAGGTATTATTGATGGGTAAGCTGGATATTTATTTAACAAACTACAAAAAATAAACTAACCAAAATCACGCCACTGAACACACATAAATGGTAAGTACTACTATTCTCACATCATGTTTTTAATTTGCGGACTTTGATACTAGTGACAAATATAATCATTTTACCACATTTATAAACTTCACCAAAGGTAGAAGAAAATCTTTCTGATTTTTGAGGATCAAAGCAACAGGAATACTTGCACAAACAAGGTTCACCAAGACCCCAAAACAAACCAACCACAAAAGGTAGAAGAAGAAAATCTGTTAGGTAGGAGTCACATGTATGGGAAAATATTCATGAAAGAACCCAGGACATGTTTTCTTTATATAAAAAAAGAAAACAAATAACCAGTTGAGACAAAACAAAGAACCCAGGCTTGACAAGTAGGGTGTAGGGAAAACTCTTACCTCTTGAAGAATCAGAGCAAATGAAAATACATCCACTTTGGTGTTATATCCTTCATTTACGAATAGCTCAGGAGCCATATATCGACCTATGCATTGTAAATAGTATAAGCATATGCAATGAAACAATTTAAGTGAAGCTAACACAAGATGCATAAGGTAAATTTTAAGCAGTTTTTTACCTGACTGACATTCTACCGACTTACAGGCATGAGGCCCGTGTCCTACAACACCTTTGGCAGCATTCAGCAGCTTGCTTACTCCAAAGTCAGCAACTTTAACGGTTCCAGAGACATCCCACAATATGTTTCTGTCATCTTGCATGTATGCAAGCAAGAGAGTTAGATGTATTCAGCCGAAAGAGACAAAATGAATAGAATCAACATGAAACTGAATACACGGTGTTTAGCAGGTCGTGGAAGAAAAACTCACGCAGGTTGAAGATCACCGTGAATGATTGCCTCTGGCTTATTCTCATGCAGGTAACCCATTCCCCTGTAAAAATGATCAAATACAACACAATTATCAGTCGGTTGGTGATTTTTAGGTTAAATCTTTCACCTTCCTAAGTCTAAAAGATGCTTATCCCAACATTTTCTGCAACATAATTCCCACAATATTAATCAAATTTGTAAGTTTGGCTTGTACTTATAAGATGCTTGCAGAGTATGGTTTGTTTCTGTTGAAATAAAGCAACATTATTTTTTGTCTAAAGCTCACAAAGAACTAGACAATTCTTGAAATGCTAACTGAAGACCTTATATCATCAAAATGACCCAAAGGCACTACTAACATGTAAGTTGCCTCAACAGAAGCTAACCTTGCAATGTCAAGTGCAAACTCGATTGCCACTCTGGGTTTTAGTTGTCCCTGTTCTTTTAAGTAGTCATGAAGACCTCCCTGAGATAAATCACAAAGTGTAAAGCATGCATATTCAGCAATTTGGTACAATCATATAACATGGAGCACATATATTACCATGACAAAATTGCAATGAAAGATAATTAGCGAACTAAGCTCAAACCTTGGGAAAATATTCTGTAACAATCATCTTTGTACTACTTTGAGTCACTGCACCCAAGAATTGGACGACATTTGGATGCCGAACCCGTTGAAGAACAGCAAGTTCATCTCTGAATGCCCTCCTGCAAAAACATAACCGGGATAAGACAATAATAGAAAGAAGCTAGATTTTGGGACAACCAACACCCACCTTGTATCCTCATCAGTAGATATATCATCAATTTTTTTAACAGCAACTTGTATTCCTCTCCAAGATGCTTTCAGGAAGGTTCCCTTTAATACCAACAAAGTGACAGATGATAAGAAATTGAGACGGTTGTGGGATCGAAAGGTTAATTAGATAGAGTTGAAGAACATAGAGGAATTACATCAACTAATTACGGGAAAAGAGGTTGGCATTCATGAGTAAAAAAAAAACAAGAGTCGATGGTCTACTTTCAACTATGTCCTATAGAAAGTAGTCCTCAAATACTCTTGAATTTCAAAAAGCAATTTGTTAAAGATTTAACAAAAATGTGATCCTAACACTTCATTTGGGCCGCAAGTAAGATAGTGATTATGGAGTGCAAGAAAGATAAGTCGCCTATAATCAACACAAAGTTACACAATAGACTACAGGGAATCTCAAAGGAATATTGAAAGATCAAGTTACTGCATCATCTATGTTTCCTTAGAGCAGTACAACTTTGGTTATAAGCATCATGTTCTCATAAAGGATTAAACACAGTATTTTAATTCGTTTAACTATTTATCTTTACACAGTGAAAAGAAAATTGTCTTTTACGTCATGTTTTTATAATAGACAAAAAAGCAATGCCAAGAAAACATAACAAGCCTTCACATTAGTAGATATGAGTCAGCAATTAAATGAGAACACTCTCCTCAAAAACAAACAAAAAAATTCTCACTACATATCGAAAGAAGGAAACCCATGATAAGATGAATGCTAATCAAGCTTCCATAAAATTAAAGTGTACCTCACTTGTATCATCGCTGTTTGTGAAATCAATTTCCTGAGGATCAATCTCATATTCTGGGACTTTGAGCTCATCTTCAGTAGATGGTTCCGCCTTATCGGCCATTATAGGATCATACAATCAGAATATAGAATCAATCAGCACACATTATACACAAAATAATGTTATTCAGCATGGATACAGCCGCACAAGCATGGCATACCTGAGAAACTGCGCCGTGTTTCTCCAAAATTCTTGCCACCTGAAGGTTCTTGTAATGTATGGAATCTGCAAGTGGCTATTTACAGAATTGCGTATTGTTACATGAGGGAACAATTACCAGAGATACAAAGACATTGCTGTGGCTATACAATCATGTGATTTATAGTTTTATACTCCACCATATTTTACATTGTTCATGTTATTGTATGGGATTATAGTTGCAGCTCTCAGAGAATGAATTCCCAAATCTTTGGATCAAAATTAACAACTGATCAAGCTATTTTCAATTAGAGCATACCGTGCTTCCCCAACGATCAGTAGCCTCAACCTCAGCCCCATTATCAATCAAAAACTCAACAACCTCGATGTAACCCTGGCAAGCAGCGACGTGCATTGCTGTACGATCATCAATATCCCTATAATTAACATTGACTCCAGAAGCCAAGAGGTTTTTGATTCCCTCCAGATCGCCCTCATGAGCCGCATACAGGAGCTTAATTTCACCCGGTATGTCGTCAGAATTGCCGTTGTCGACCCCCTCCGACGACCCTTCGGTGATATCAAGACGTTCCACCTCTACCACCGACTCTGGCTCCTTGATCGGCTCTCCGATGCTAGCACGCGACGATCTCCTTCCTCGTCTGAACCTAATTGAGGGGGATTTCTCTGTGACTTTCTCCATCGGAAACAAAGGCGACTAATTAACGGTGAGATTTGAGGAGAGGACGCAACTCGATTTTGGAATGGTCGTCGGCCGGTAACCTCCGACAGCGACGGATAAAGGGGATACAAAAGACGAAGCAGCGACGTCGACGGCGAAATCAGTTAGGGAAATGAAGGGCATTTTGTCTCCTCCCTGAGACGTAGGAGATTACGATTCGTACGGCTGCCAAATCTCCCGGTGAGAAGAAGGGGACACCGAACACGAAGATGCAAGCAAACCCATTTGACATTACTTGGAAGCAATTTTCTTCATCATTACAAACCACGAATTTTGCATGTTCAATGGAATCAAAAGATACCACAAATTCTGCCCTAAATAGAGTTGTGACCAAGTATAACTATATTGGATATATATTTACTAATAAAACGATTTCATTACATGAAGCTGCAAATTAAAGAAAATACTTGACAAGATGATCGTATCTTATCTTATTATTACATTGTATGCGAAGCGACAGATTAACAGGTCTTGTTGATGAGCTTCCATTCAACAAGATTTTGCCATGATTTAGTGGACTTATCAGTAAGATCTGGAACTTTTTGCAGTACCAAGCGCGTTATGTTGAATTCCCATTTACTGATGTTCTTTTCCAGTTTGTTTGCCTTCTCTTCAGCTCTCTTCTTTTCTTCCTCTGATAAATCTCCATAGATGAGGCTCATGTGTGGCATGTAAGCTGCAAACCAAAACAACTCATCATCAAGATCGGACTGATCCGAGATCAACACATTCTAAAGTAAATATACAAATCCGGCTATCTGGTCGGAATAAAACTCGTCGGATATCCGATCGGTGATCCGAGAGAAAACTCACGCGTTGTACTCTTGTAGCCAAAATGGGCTGCGCAGTGCACGCTAGCATCAACAACCTCACGGGAGGGTTCAATGAGGAGGAAGACGCACTGGTAGTAAGAAGTTCCGGTGTCAACGCGGTCCACCTTAGCACAGTACGCCTTCATCCCATCAACGGCTGAATGAAACCTCTCGAAAGCTTCTTTCTCAGTCAACTCGGTGAGCCCCACCACCGTGATGTGGGGCTCCAACTCTGGCCCACCAAACTCCGACCTCAAATCCTTCATAAGCTTCTTCACTTTTACCATATCATCATCGGAGGGAAGCGCCAACACTGCAAACCAGAACTTCTGTTGTCCGGCGGGTTGACCCGGATCCGAATTCTTCACTTTCTCGGGCTCCATTGAGATTGACCAGAGGAGGAATGTCGATCCTAAGATTCCTACAAAACCCAGAAATCTTATCAGTATGAGGAGTGCGGAGAAGGAAGATGAACTCGACATTGAGATCGAAAGGAGCTATGGAAGCCATTTTTAGTGTTTTGATTACTTACGCTTGGAGTTTTGGGAAGGAATGTCGTGGAGTAGTGGGATTCACACTAAAACCACGATTTATGTAAGAACGGTTTCGTAGAATGATGATAGATAAGCATTGTCTTTTATTAATGTAAAATTTAGTGGTTGTAATTTTGGGCCTTGCACATGCACTAATTATATTCTATGCTAGCTAATCTGATACAGCAAGGCATATTAAAAGAATCTGAAGCTTGCAGCTTTGCCTACCCACTAAAAACACTTTTAAACCTTAATTTATTGTTTTTTTTCGGTCGAAACCTTAATTTATTGTTTGTTTAAGTGATTTAAACACTCATATGTTAAAGGTAACACTTTATTAATAACTTTTTAACTTTATTAGGATTACAAGTAAAGTAACTAACAAACAAACTCATTTAAGACATATTAACAAATCTTCCCCTTAACTTGAATCCTCACAAACATATCAGATATTATGAGCAATACCTACTTTCTTCGTCATGATCTTCTTCTAAGGTTTCTAGTATTCTTTTCCTGGTTGCCTCCGTGAACATAGTCACGACACTGACATCTTGTTCTAGATTTGGTCTTGTGTAGATCATAACATCTTGTGCATATCATATATAACATAAGTCTAATGAAGTTTCATCCTAAAATCAATTGATAATAAGAGTAGTAGTCCACCAATCTTATATGATAGGATCTTTATCCCTTTATTATCGATGTTGTAACATTTTATCCCTACGCACATTCAAGTGCACTTGTCTGGCTTGGTTGACACTTGCCTAGCTATATGCCTTAAGGCCAGCCCAATCAGACGGACTATAATTTTCGATGCCCGCAATTAGTGTCTTAAGGATGACAAATTGATAAGTTAGGACCCAAGAGATTGAACCACTACGATACCATATGAGATTTCGGCGAGTCATGTTTAACGTGGGGTTGGCCACAAATTCGGGAGCATACACGCGTTAAACCCGATCCAACACATAAGCTCAATGAAGTTTGATGCTAAAATCAATTGACAATAGAAATTGTCCACCCACCTTATACACTAGAGCCGTTATCCCTTTATTATCTGCACAATAACATTTCATCTCACTAGCTTACATGGCATAGAGGATTGTTATACAACTTTTGCTATTTCCTAAAACTAGGAGCAAGAATGAAATTACTGAACTAGTTTATGTCATAAAAAGTGCATCTTTTGATAAGTGACATAGTAGCAAGAATGAAATCATATAAATTTAGGTGTCAATGGTTATAAATGTAAGGTTTTACTTGTAAGCAAGTCTTAACGAATGAAGACGCAACGTAACTCATAAGTTGATTTTTGTTTTGTTCAACTTGGCATTAACTTTCCTTACTTGTTAAGGTAATGAAGTTCTTAATTAATCAAACTTGATGGTCCGTGTTAACTACCCTAATCAAGGATGGTTGTGTCAAAGTTTTAGGAATTGGCAATAGGAGGAGGCACCGGTAGAGCGGGGTCATGTACATACGAGCGCACATGCGCATTAGGCCCAAACCTAGCACATAAACCGACGAGGTTCCATCCTAAAACCAATTGACAATAGGAGGAATAGCTCATCAAGCTTATATACTAGGCTCGTAGTATGTGGGACCTTATTATCTCCAACAGGTTATATGTTGTCGTAATCTTACATAGACGGCGTAGTTGCTAACATGTTAAAACTCCCGAACTGGTAACATGTTAAAGTCCCGAACTGAAACATAGACGGAGTTGCTAACATGTTAAAGTCCCGAGTTCCTAACATGTTAAAGTCCCGAACTGAATTGTGCCGTAGAGCGGATTATGCATTCATATTGTTGGAGATAATAAGTTCTCATATCGAGAGATGGAAAGGACACACTCCGAGCCTGGTAAATAAAATCGGTGAGCTACTTCTACTATTGTCGGTGAGCTACTTCTACTATTGTCGGTTGATTTTATGACTACTATTGTAGATTGATTTTATGACGAAAACTCGACTTCTACTATTGTAGATTGATTTTATGACGAAAACTATGTCTTGGACTTGGACCTAACACGCTTATATGCACACGATCCCATTCTACTTATATATGCACACGATCGCATTCTGCCTATCCTACCTTTCCGTAGGTATCGAACTTTAACGTATGTTATACAAAACTTGTATAAAACTTTAAGATTACGGGATCGTATGCATTCATATGTTATACAAAACTTTAAGAAAGCCGGAAAGTTTCACAACTATGCATTATTCTTCCATTAGCTACAAGGATCCACAACGTAATCCACCCTCGGATCAACTTCAAGGAAAGGGAGCTCGGAGTTTCATCTCAACCGGCACAACATCAACAGCAAACCCTTTCCCATGCTTCTTCCAGTAGTCGGCGTTCGGGTTAACCCACATCGGCGCCGTGATATGAGCCCTCAGCTCTTGAAGCCGCTCAGTGGAGAACTTGCACCGCTCATCTCGCTGCTTCACCAGCTCCGGCTTCAGGAGCCCAATATTCTCCGCTTGCGGAGACACCATCAGCGCCGGCTCCCCTAACGGGAGAGGGTCACCTCTGTCCACTTGCCACGTGCACCAGAATTTGCCGTACGTTTTGGCTAGATCCTCCAGCTCTGAATTCACCACCGCCTCCGGCACCCTTGGATTCGCCCAGAGTCCCGATTTGATCTACATTATCATCATCAATCAACAAAATATGATCATCAATTTGTCTTTTTTGATACAAAATCTGATTAACAGTAACAATACCTCGTAGGCGTGGGAATGCCAGAGCTTCTGTTCATCGAGAGGGAGTGTCTCGAAGACTGCCGGTGATATTATGTACTCAACTCCTGCGCAGATATTCCATCATTCAATCAACTTCAGAAATAGTAGAATAAACCCAGATGCATGTATACGAATAATAACGAATTTTACCGATGAGGCGACCGCGGCGGTCATCGGTGTCGTAGACGGCACACTGGAGGACATCTTCGGTGAGGCGGGTGACGAAGTGATGAGTTTCGATCTGGCGAGACATGTCATGACTGTAAAAAGCAAAGGTACATACGTGTTCAGAGATCTCGTTGATGGGTTTTAGAGACTGCATCATCTGAGCGCCTTTGTCCACCACATGTTGCTTCATCGTCATCGGTTGCCCTGGAACCTCCGGCGCCGGAGATGTTGTAGACGCCGATTTCTTGCTTTCAGTCGAGGCCATAATTCCCATAAATCAATCAAACCCGATTTACCTGTAGAGTACTGATCGATCTCAGATGATACAAAACTCAGTGATTCAATTTATAAAGCGATATTCAAGGGAGAGGTGGAGGAAGACGAAGGAAACACCTGGGATTGATGCATGGAGGGACAAGTGGATGAAGTTGACACTTGACTGTGTGCATGGAGTGTGAGGATGCCTACGTGTCCTCTGCAAATTAATCCACTTTTTTCATTTTTGTTATCATGAGAAAACTGGAAGTAGGATAAGTTCAGAACATCGATGCTCCTCACTGTTGTGTTATGTTACGAAAAAACAAGAAAAGCAAAAACAAAATTGTTGTATGTACAAATGAAATTACTTCATACAAAAGCAATACATAGAGTTCAATTATAAATAATCTTATTCTTGTTCAAGAACCTAAATTAACCATGGCTCCACAGCATGAATAGAAAATAATTACAGGGAAACAGCCCAGGAAGAAGAAGAAAAACATCTATCCAAAATTAACCACAAAAAGAACAAAAAATTACCCCCAAAACATCTTCAGAACTTAATGTACACAAGCAATGAACTTCAACGTTCATTTACACAACAACAGTCACTGAACAAAGCCTAGCTAGAAATGACCAGTAAGTAGTACAGCTTATTAAGCATCAAATTGAACCAAAGATGAGGTTTAATAGTTGAGCAAGGAATACTTTACTCGTAATACAATCTTGCCTTTATCAACCCCAAGCTTTGCACCAGTCACTAGCCAGTGCCCAGGAACATCTTGAGGACCCTTGAGCATCTCACTAGAATCTACAAGCTTCGCTAGCTTAGCAGCCAAGCTGCTGCTATCGGATTTCCTATCTTCAAATCCCTGATCGTTCCCCGGTTGCGGGGATCCATCGGGCCTTTGTGGGGCTGGGAGGCTGGAGGGACTGTGGTCCCACACGGAACGCCGTATGGTGCAGCCGGGGACCTTCGAAAAGAGGAGCTTGAGGTACAATACACTCTTGGACCCGAAATTCCATACACCAAGCTGCGCGCCGGTGACAATGTGGACACCTGAGAGGTCTCCTATGCAGCTTTCTTTGAGCTCGATTGGTGCAGTGCTGACATGGGAGAAGTGCTTCCATTTTATCGGCTCGAACCAACGGCTGTCTTGCTCTTCGGGGCCTTGCCATTTCTGGGCCCCGATTGACATGTGGGAGTCCCAGTGAGGTTGGAGGATTTTGGGAAGGGAGACTAAGTGCTGCAGATGAATGGCAAGACGGTTTTGCTTGCTGCCTTCTAGTCTCAGTCTCAAGCCCGTTACTGGCTTACGGCCAACTGTCACCTGTTTGCCAAATTTAAGGTTTATCATGGGGCATTACTTCATTTATACTTCATTTGAAAGTATAAGAACAATAACTAAACATTTTCAAGGTGGAATACAAATATGAAGCTGTATGTTTCTCAGCATCTTGGTTTCACAGAAAAGCACAGAGCCAAGATATCATAAACCAAGGAATGCTACCTGGTCGGGGCTGATATACAGTTTCGGACCCATCAAGCTGAACTGAAGGTATGGACATACTGGCTCTTTCCTCTGAATGCTAGTCTGTTCTGGAGCCCAGACTCGAGGAATTTGAAACTCTAGAAAGTACTGAAGATCCTCAATTGGAGGTTTAACTGCAAAGCCAATGAATTCTATCAAGTTATCAATCAACCAAAGACACATGAGCCGAAAAGGTTCCTACATTAGAAAGTTGTGGTAAGGTGAAACGTATATAGTATGCCTTGTCACTGAAGTACAACTTCTAGCAAAAGAATCAAAGTGCAGTTTAGTTAATTTTTGTAGTTGGAACAATTATTATAAATACTGAAGCAAGTGACCGGAGTAATTTTAGGCTTTACTGTAGATAAATTACTGATTCTACAAAATCTATTTTTAGAGCCATTTTTTAATCCAAATTAAAATATACTTTCCAATAAATGATGAATGGGAAAATATGGCCATTGACAATGTTCCTGCTGTTGGTAGCTACATATGGAGACAAGAATTAATTGCAAACATATATCAATCTAAGCATTATACAAAAAATTGAGGGGCAGAATTCAAGTATTAAAGGAAAAATGACTCAAAATAAAATGACCTATTAGAGATCAACCAAAAATAACGCATACATTCGGATTAACTACTCTATGTGAAATATGGAACACTTTTTCGGCATAAAATTCAGCAGGTGGGATGGATTGGAGCCGGAAATTGTCACAACAAACACCCGTAAAATCGTTTCCCACTACTCAAAGATTGTTTGCAATGTTGTAGTCTTATTTAATACATCCTGATGTGGTATCTAAACACCATTTAAGACCTACTAAGTCATCCCGGTAGCGTAATTTCATGCCGGAACAGAGTCTCGTATTACTTTTGGTACATAGGATAATAGTTTGTGCAGTTATTACTTATTTCTAAAGTTCGTATTATTTTCACTTTTTCGGTTACTTGATTCTCAATAGTTCATATTAATTTTAGTCGCTTTTTCTGGTTAAAAATGGATATAATGAAGACCTTACACTCCAAATACAGCTCAATGGCACGGGCTAAATGCTTCAAACCAGCCACCTCTTCAAGGAGAGATACAATAGGAGTAAATGTCATGTTGATTACATCTGGTGCCAGTTGTACAGTTTCTGCCCACTTTGCTGGACTCTGCTCGAGATCATCTCCTCCTCTCCTTCTCAAGATAATGGTGACATCCTGAGGCATGTTTATCAATTGTTCATTCATCAGAATCTGATTGCACCCTCCCTAATGAGTAAATATAATCCCTCAATATATTAAATTAATTGGGAAACAAAAGGAGATATACTGGTATTTGATTTTACCCTTAAGGCCTTAACTGAGCACGAAAAAAATATGAGAGCTAGCAATCAATAAGCAAGATATGTATTGGATACTTTTGGTGAAGCCGTCTTAGATAAGCTGATTCAAGAAGCATTGCAACACTAACCTTATCCTTGTACTTCACAGGGGCAGCACTTGGTTGGCTGTTCAAGTCCATAAACCGCTGATCCCCAATTTCTTTCACATACATTTCAATATCGGATGTTTGCAAGGGAGAAGATTGGTGTTGCCTAACATAAACTACATCTCTTCCACCAATGGTTGCAGAAGTGACAACATGGGTGCCATAATTTTCAATAAAGCTGAAAGAATTAAACCAGTAAAGCGATAAAAGTATCAGTTTGAAGTTCTTCAAATTGGAAATCATATGATATAAATGCAATATTTCTGTTTATTCCAAATTTAGTTATTCGAAGTACAAGTTGTCCAAAAAGAAGTGAAGATAAAATAAGGGAGAAAAAAAAGAGAATAATAAGCTCCATTTTTCAGATCAAATGAGTACAATGGACCCTATAAAAGCCAAAAATAATCAGAAAGGGAAACAGAAGAATGTCCAAGGTCACCATGTGTGACAACAAGGAAGACCAATTTAAAACTATTATCATTTAAATCTAGATTTCAGTAACCTGCAGATCTGAATATTGATTCTCAAAATCAAATATGACTGTCAGTAATCAGATTATCATATGAAGCGTAAAGCTGCAAATTCCCACCCTCCTTATCATAAGAATGTTTACTCCATTAACTAAGGCCGTCCACCTTTTCTTTCCTTTATTCTCGTAACCTAAATTTTCATTGTGATCAAAAGAAAATAAAATAGACGGTAAAATGCACAACCGAAAGGAGAGAAAAATATTATGCAAAAGATATCTGGACTGTCAAAATATAAGTGCAACAAGTTGGAAGTATTGAACTTGCCTTGCCAAAGATGCTGGATTCCAAGAATGAGGAACAACTTGCTTTACCTCCTCGTGTAGTACTAAATCTGGTCTTACAAGTTCAATCTTATACAAGGGTATGAAATATCCAACCATAGCAAGGGACTTTGTACTCGCTGCATCGACTTGCCAACTTCCACTAAAATTGAACATTGCATTGAAGCTCCCAAGTGGTACATTTCCGCCTAAGCCGGACTTCTGATTGAAGTATTCCGACATCTACATCAAACATATCAAGGAAACTTCATTATTATAAGTAATCAAGGGCAAGAAGGATTTCACATTCTTTTCTCAAAATTCTTTATTGGTGCATAGCAGCAGTTAGGAAGAAGCCAGACTAACTCATGAAACAACATACTAAAATAGTACCCACACCAATTTTTCATATCTATATAACTATATTGCAGTTTGAGAAATTTTGTTGCTTCCAAGTCCTGAAATCGGCCAAGCATCAACTACTTTCAAACAAATTTTCTTTTACCAGATTTCCAACTATGAAAATTCCATGCACAAAAGAAGAATGATCTGCTAGCCCTAAATCAATCTAAGATCGTCAGAGCCTAGTTGTTTCAACTTTACTGAATAAGGGTTCAATTAACAGACACCCAAGTTACAATTCACTAATTCAGACACAAACCCCCCAGAATTTGGAAGAATTATATCAACCTGCAGCTTCAACTAATTGAAAAGTAACTTCTAAATTGACACCCACAAAAAAAATTGATCAAAAACTGTTGGCTCAATCAAGAAACCTGAGCATAAAGAAACCAAATTTACCTCATTAAAAGAGCGAACAGGGGTAACTTCCCTGGTCCACTTGCCACGGGAGCATTGAATGTCAACGGAGACGGCAGGAAGAATTAGGTCATCGGAAATCACAATCTCCCTTGTATGATCCTCATCGAGCAAAACCAAGCGAGACCCAGGTGCACCTTTGCAATAGAGAAGCCGGATATCAGAGCTAACATCAAACCCTCTTCCCAAAGCTTGGATTGCATTGCTCAATGTAGTCAACAGAGCTCCATTCGACGTGGGTGTTGTATGGTCGGCTATACTGACGCTTGTTGAAGCGTCTGCCATTGAAGATTCAGAAGGATGAGCTCTCTTCCTCAACCAGAGATTTGCATAACTTTTTTCAAAATCGTTTCTTCAAGAAATTGCAAGATGGGCAATTAGGGAAACTTGTTTTTTTTTTTTTTCCAAGTGAGTCAGCTGTAATATTGATTTGATAATGGGAATTATTTGGTATTCAAATATGTGGGGATGAATTGGTTTGATTTTGAAGGGAGATGTGGGGTAGGTTTGGACTTTTTTTTTTATGAAGAAGATGAAGATGGGGCTTTTTGACTGCACTAGGATTACCGATTACAATGGATTGGGAATTCAGGGCAGTGGTGGGCTTCTTACAACGCGCTTTTGTAAACCCAAAGGAAGATTCTACGTTGACTGCTTCATCTTTTACTTTTATTTCCTTTTTATTAAATTATTACTCACAACAATTTTATAACACAGTTTTTGAAAATAAGCTACTTGTGACATACGATCTGAAAATTCCAGCTTGACTCCACTTCTCTTTGATGGATACGGTTCGGTTAACCGTAGTGTAAATTTCATATAATCTTTCGTTACCCTTTTTTAGTAAGCATCTTTGTAACTATCTATATGAATAGTTTTGCATGTTTATAAAACTGTTAATAAAAATCATCTTTGTACAATTATTTGAAATAAAATAATGTTAAAGTAGACAAAAAAGCAAGGGATTTTGTATGCATGTATGCAAAGTGTACCCTTTCATCTTGGTAATCTATATCTTTAATCATATGGTTGAAATTACTCCGCGTTGTCGCAAATATCCTCTACGAAAAGTAGTATATTGTATACAAAATAAAAAATTATGTCATTTGAAAATAAAAGAAAAATAATAAGAAATAGCTATATATGAAAGTGTATAGGTTGTAAAGATAACTCATTAGTTTGAGTTTCTATTATACAGATACAATTGAGAAAATTTTACACTTTTTATATGTTTTATTATAAAATGTATTTCTTTGGTATCTGACTTTAAAAAAAAAACTACACAAAACAATTAGAAAGGCTGTTATTAGTTGAGTTCTGATACAAGCAGCTCCGTTTGTGCACATAAGAGCCAGCTTCAGCATCCTCTAGGCCTCTTCCATGTTGATGTCGGGGCTCAGCTTCTCATCTATAAGGTCTGTGCAGTTTGAGTTTCCTTTTTGCTGCAAATCACAAGCCTGCAGTGTCCAATTTGATCACCCGGTTAATTGACATTTGTAAATGTGATGTGAAAAATTTTGCAGAAAAGGAGAATAAACCCAATCTAGAAGACAAAACATTCACCAGGTAGCAATGGACTTCTGAGCTAGAATGCCAAAGGTCTAGACATCATCTTTGTTTGTCAGATAACCCATGGAGCATATTCTGGTGCAGTGTATCCACTGCACACAAGTTTTGAAGTTTGAACAATTAAGTTCATACAATGAACCTAGACTGCATTCACATAGTTCTGGCAACACAAGTAATAAACTAATGATGCTACCATCAGACAGCAATCCCTGCAGTTTATGCTTCAGATTTTACATTTGACTTGTTAAAAAGAAAATCTGTTTAACTTTCAATCTAATATATTACTCAACTCTTCTATGATACAATTTTCACCAGTTTAGATCTTCATTTGTTTCAAGAACAAGAGCTGGGCATAGATCCCTTTTGTCGGTCTTTAACAAAGAAGCAGTTGAAAGTAGATAAATGAGGCAATCACTTTGCCAAAGTAGAAGAAAATTTCATCCTGAAATTAATGCTTTATTAGCAAGCTGTATGAATTATACTATCAAGATGGTTCAGCAAGTCATATTTGGCTGGCCTTTTAGATGACTGTCTTTCCCTTTGTATTTAGTCAATTTTTTCCTTTCTGATACATCTTTTTTATTTATGTCTAACTAATTCAGCTCCCACCTCACAAAGATAATGAATTAGAGAAAAGAAAAAAAAGAAAATAAACTTTTTCACCTTCTGTCTTACTCCTATCAATCAAGTAGCATTCTCCTCTTTGCACCATTTGAGCACTGCCTGAAATCTGCAGAGAAACGCAAAGGTGTCAAAGAATTCATATTCAACATTTCTAAGAATAGAATGTTTTACGATAGACAGCTTATCTTAAGTCAGCCGAAAGTAAAGCAAAATAGTTAAGTGCAGTGCACTGACCAGAACTCAAAAATATAGCTGATAGAAAGGGTCATAGACAGACACCCATAATAGAAGACCTTGTAGTTCCTTTGCCAGCCAATAAAACTGAACCACCAAAGTTTTACTTCCGTCGCACTTGCAGTGTACTGTTTAGCATGGGGCTTTTCAGCACTATGAGCCTGCAGAATGCACGCAGTTCGCTATTGTAACAAGATAATGGTAATATATAGTTGATTTCACCTTACAACCTGAATGAAGATATTGAAAATGTGATTGCATGGATTTCACTTGATAATTGAACATGGAGGAAAGGTTAATTTCAGCTTCGAATGAAGCTGGAGTTGTCCTGATAAAATTTTATTAAAAAAAAACCTTCTACTGCATTTGGAAGTATTTAAAGTGTAAACACCAGTCTGCCTAAAGAACGTGCAAATGAAAGAGAGAAGACTAGAGGAAGTTAAACTGCGTCAAAAATCAAACGGGGTTCTTGCATATTTATCTGAATCACAATCAAATTTGAAAAGGTCGTATTGTGAGTCTAAGCCCTTCCTACTAGAAACACAACAACCACACAAACACAGAGAGAAAAATAAATTGACACCCAACAAATTTGCAGTAATCCTACAAATCATATTATGTGATCAAAATGAGGAAAAGCACTTCATGACTTGCACTAAACAAAACAAAAACTCATCTAATGATATTGAGTTAGTCTACTCAAGACATTAAAAATCTGGAAAGCAAACAATCAAGAACCAATAAAAATTATAAAATCAAGAAAACATACATTTGAAATCACTAATTAGAAAAGAGTAGAAATCAATTTTGAAAAATAGCTTACAAGATAAAAACAAGGAAACAAACTGTCAAAAAACCGATGGAAACCTGCCTTCTTGAACAGTAGAGGGTGATTATTTGATGACAGATAATAGAGGGTTCCGCACTTTCACATTAGTCAAAGAAGAAGCAACTGAAGCAAATTTGTACTAGACCTCAGTGTCTTATCATACTCCTGATGCATCTGATCCAACCTCACAACTGCTTTGTAAACCTGTAACTCCTCCAACTCTTATCATACTCCTGATGCATCTGATCCAGCCATCTTGGTTTTAGCAATTTCTACATCTGAGCTAGGCTGATCAAAGGGATCTCGTATATGGACAAGAAAACTATGTTTGATTTAAAATTTATAAGATTTGAGTGTAATGGATAAAAGTTTTCAATATCTAAATAGCTGATAATGATGACAAGAAATTAACAAAGAAACCTTAACATGCAAGCTAAGCGTGGGAAGGATCAAGAACAAAGTTTGGAATCCTATATTATAAAAACACAGTAGAATGATGCAGATATTATACACAGATCACAACCATCTTTGGATCCCACAACAAATATCACTTTATAAATTCAAATCCGAAGGATCAGATCACACCATTTTCGCTTGTGTCAAGACAATTTTACCACAAAGACACTATGGTATATTAAACCTGCCTTGGTTTCACACAAGGTTACAGCAATCTTTGCAATGCTAATTTTACTGAGGATGCCAGTTTGTTACCCAATCTGTTAAAGTTGCAATGTTACCAGAAATGTCATCAATGTTGTCACTCTTCATTGCTACTACTACCTCATCAGAGTAACTTGATTTCGCTTCCTCCAACAACACTTGAAAGATTTCACATTCGATGTTGTTTGATAGCTTTGATCCTGTATACCCCCTACACGGAAGCAATAACTTCCAACATTAATAATGAAGAAAACACAGCAAACAAAAATCAAAGCAACCAAATAACTTAACTCATAGTTTTACCTCTTATGCAACCGATCATACAACACAGTGTTGTCTGTTTGAAGTACCACAACCCTGTCAAACCAACGCTCAGGAAAAAAGTCACAGCCATGATGGTCCACAATTACGCCACCTTTTTCCATCATATCCTCGAGCTCATCACAGACCTGCAAATTCCACAGATTATGTTGAATTCGAATTCATGACTTCAGTCACAAAACACATTTCCCATATTTTATTGAAGGAAATATGATGTATGATCATAGTAGAGAGTTAGAGATTACTACCAAATCTTCATTAATGACATGGCATTCGAACTCCTCATCCCAACCATCATGCAAGTTCTTCTCTTTGACAAATTCACTAATGTTCAAGTGTCTAAGATGTGTAGCCTCAGCCAAGGCTGATGACATTGTGGTCTTTCCAGTGCCCGGTGTTCCAGTTATCAATAAATTAGGCTTTGTTCTACGATTCGCCATTGGAAGTGCAAAATTTACTCCCTGCATCAAAGCCGAAATCTTCATCTAAGGTACATCATTCAAATCAGAAAAGATTACTTTTTTAACAAAGATCACGGAAATGTCTCATGATACCCAAAGATCACGGAAATGGATGAAACTTTCTGTAAATTGAAAAACCATACCCCAATTCAATGTTTCAATTACTAAAGTTACTGTTATTTCTCCTGCCTGCAACTTCTAATTCAATGAATATTTAGATAGAGATTCTCTGCATGATGAAATGTCTTATGATTTACGAATCTTAGACTCCCTCCCAGTGTTGTACCTGAAGGTCCATTCATTATGAAGTTTAAGAAGGTTATGTTTATTTGTTTGAGATTGCATAAGTGGAAGAACAGAAAACAGGTCTTCTCAATTCATTCAATGAAGTATTACATTGACAGAGTATGTATTTTACACAAAGTACTAAGCGTGAGAAGAAAAACCCTAGTCTAAGTAAACCCTAAAACTGTGAAGAAAAATAACGAATCTCTATCAAAATTACAATATGCCAACAACAGACAAACGAAAGGCTAAAAATACCTGCGATTGAAGAGAACGTTGGGGATTAGGAAGTTGAAAAAATCGAGGGTTTGGCGGAAAATAATATAGAGGGAAAACAGTGAGCTTCACAATTGGGCTTCGAGGTATTGGACTCTTAAGCCCAATCTGTCAAATACATCCCATCAACATGATATAGAATGATCATTTGAACATTTGATACATTATCAGGAGGAGGAAGAAGCCTCGTTTAAGAAGGTGGATGAGTTCTGATACAGGCAGCTTCTTATCAAGCTACTGCTTCTTTCATCTTCATCTCTATTCCGGCAGATATCTCTCATGGCCTTGAACCTAAGATCATCGGAAAAGGTTCCAGCTTCCGGAATTGCAACCGGGACACTTTTCTTGCCTTCCAGCATGCTCACCACCTCCGACATGGTGGGCCTGAGAGAAGGAGACCCGTTTGTGCAAAGAAGCGCCACCTTCACCAACCTCTCTGCCTCTTCCATGCTTATGTCTGACCTCAGGTTCTCATCAATAAGGTCTTTGTAATTTCCTCTTTGCTGCAAATCACAAGCCTGCAATGTCCATTTTGATGCAATTAAACACAAGCACCAGTTTGGATTATCATGTAAAAGGCTTTTAGAGAACATACCCAGTCTAACAGACAAAAGAAATCACCAGGCGGCAAGAAATTACTGTTACTCTTTCCGCTCACGACTTCAAGAGCTAGAATGCCAAAGCTGTAGACATCCGCCTTGTTTGTCAGATATCCCCACAGAGCATATTCTGGTGCTATGTATCCTCTGTACATCCACACTTTGAACAGTAAACTTGATGTAATAAAGTTGCAGAAATATGTTTTGATCATAATAGCTAGTTGAAGGACTCACATTGTTCCCGCGACAAGAGTTCTAATGTGGGTCTTATCTTCATCGCCTAGCCTAGCCAATCCAAAATCAGAAATTTTAGCATTGAAGTCTTTGTCAAGAAGCACATTTGTAGCCTTGATGTCTCTGTGTACGACCTTCAATCTTGATTCTTCATGCAGGAACAATAAACCTCGAGCAACCCCCAAAATGATCTTGAGCCTAGTAAGCCAGTCCAAGTTACAGCCTTTTGAAGCTACATTGCATTCATTTACTTTCTTTAAATAAGATAATTTAAAGAACAAATTTCTGGGGGAAAAGTTATAAAAATATACCAAACAGTGAAGAAGCAAGGCTGTTGTTTTCCATGTATTCGTATAACAACAACAATTGATCCCCTTCAGCACAACATCCATGCAGTTTAATAAGGTTTGGGTGTTGTAAAGAAGAAACCATAGCAATCTCATTGAGAAATTGTCGGTTTCCTTGCTTTGAACTAGAAGAAAGCCGCTTCACAGCAATATTGCTACCGTCAGGCAGCAATCCCTGCAGTTTATTCTTCAGGTTCACAGTTCACTCTTTTTACAATACAATATGGTAAAAGGAGAATTCATTATCAATGGCTAAATACCTTGTAAACAGTTCCGAAACCGCCTTCTCCTAGCTTGTTCATTACATTAAAGTTGTTTGTGGCCTTTTTTATTTGCTTTAAAGAGTAACCACCTTTCTGTATTTCTACTCGGCTATGATCTGCTCAGAGTTACAGAAGACTATCATATCGGTATAGTTGATCTGCACCTCATTTACATTAAGGGGGAAAAAAAGACAATTGACTATGCAATTAGAAATTATTTCACCTTCTGCCTTACTCCTATCAACCAAGTAGCATTTCCACCAGCACATAAATGACGCGAAAATAACAAGAGAAAACACAGCGGCTCCTAAAATGATATGTAACATTCTCCTCTTTGCACTATTTGAGCACTGCCTGAAATCTGCAGAGAAACACAGATGTCAAAGCTTGTAAATTAGTATAGTTTAACATCATATGAGCAACAAAGGAACCACCTTTAGATGATGTGGGATACACATTTAAAATTTATTCTATCTCAATTTGATATGGAAGTAACAGTGGAATAGAATGCTTAAACTACAGTCAGCTAACTAAAGTTAGGTGCAATGCACTGACCAGAACTCACAGATATAGCTGATACAAGAGGGCCATAAACACTCCTAAATGGAATCCTTGTTGTTCCTTTGCCGGCCCAATAAAATCGAATCTCCAAACTCCCATCAGTCACGCTTGCGGTGTATTGTTTAACAAGTGGCTTTTGAGCACCATGAGCCTCATTTTCTATGTTCAAATTCTTTTGAACTAACTGATCCTGCAGAATGCATACAGTTAGCTCATTATACAAGGTAATGATAATATATATTTATGACTTCATCTTCCAACCTGAATGAAGATGTCGAAAATGCGTTTGCCAAGGCTGGCATATGTTCTGTCATTTGTGAATTGTATCTCAGCAAAATGCAAAGTGACAGTATAGTTCCCGTTCTCTAAGCAATAGCCAAAATAGGCAATAGAAATAGGGGTAAGCCGCGATGTACTATACAATGTAGGCATGCTGTCGGATGATAAGCTTGCAATGTGATGGATATTTTGGTGGTTATTGTCATCCATGAAGTCCCCAAAGCTACTAAATCCCCAGTTACTCTCACTGTGCTTGAAGTATATGGCATTTCCGGCTGGTGCTGCTGCATCTCCTTCAAAAACCACCTTTCCTTCATCTCCTTTGATGGTTAAATCATTTCCACCGCAGTTAACGTGGAAAGAACATCCATCTACCAAAAAAAGGGTAAATTACGTGTAAAACTACACAAACTTATTTATCACAATTAACCTAAATGCAGAGTGTAAACAATCATATGGCATGGAAGGAGTTTTCAAGAGAGTTACTTACAACGAGGACAATCAACCCGATCCAAGCATGGAAGGAGTCTTTGTCTAGTGTGCAAATACGAAAAACCGAAAAATCAGCTCAATGAGTATTGTTAAAAATTGTGTTTTCATCATAGTAAAGATAGAATCTTACAAGCCAGTCCCTGCAGAAGAGCTTCTGTACAAATTTATGTTCAAGTTCCTGCATAGAGATAATTAAGTTGCATAACTAAGATGGTTCCTAAACCTGCTTGAATAAGAAATTGTAAAGGAAAATCAGCTGTCTCACAGGTTCTTCTGACAAGTTGGCTGATTTGGATTTTGCCATGTTAAGTTATTGTAGGAAAGATCACTGGAAAACCAAAAAAAGCATCATCTCATGCTAAAGACAGCATAAATGTTTCATCAAGATGGCTAAGATCTAGAATACTCGTATTTTACATGGAAATAGAAACATGAAACGAACAAAAAAAAGGGTGATATATTGAAGTGAAAGATAAGTCACTTACATGTTCAATCCACTATTCAACATTGTAGAAGGAACATCCCCACTAAGAGAGTTACTGCTTAAATATCTGTTCAGCGGAATGTATTTTAAATTTTAATGCAACAGACCGATCAAAACAAGTGTAAGGGATGGTTATATGCTGATACGTAAGAATATCAGAATCTGTTGCAATAGGAGTGACCAAAAGCAGTAGAGTATGCACACCTAGATTAGAGTAAGTAGCTAAAGGATTAAAATTACTTACACGACTTTCAAATACTTTGCAGTTATTTCAGTTGAAATTTCTCCGACCAACTTGTTAAAACTGAGGTCCCTGTGTGAATCAGAATCAAACAGATGTATAATGAAAACTTAGAATACAAAAAACTTGACTCCAATCAATGAGGTTATAAAAACAATGTTCATTTTACCGGTGACTTACAGCATTTGCAAATTGTTCATTTTCCACAGGTAAGTGGGAATTTCCCCGTTTATGTTGCAGTTCCTTAAAACTCTGATAAACAACGAAATGAGGAAGAAAAACATAAATAAAATATGTAAGGTAAACCCAGTTTTAAGAACAAGAGCTCCGCATACAAAATCTCAAGTCCTGTCATCTCGCTCAGAATTGGAAAGCCCTCGGTTGTCCCATTGATATCACTTATCCTCCTGCATATCATCCCCCCGAGAAGAACATTAATGGGGAACGAAAAGTACTTTTGACAAATCAATACTAGCTAGTCAGTCGACTTACAGTGTAATTAAATTTTCCAAAAAAGAGATATCAGGTGGAATAGGTCCTGTCAAGCCACTTGCATGCATTTCTCTTCATAAATGAACATGAAGTGTGAGAAATGTTACACTTCCATGCAGGAAGTTCAGTAAAGTAGTTACATCAGAGTTCAGTATCAAGATCTTACAGTCTTTGTAACAGTTTCCAGCTTCGAATGAAGCTCGGAATTGCCCCTTCAAAACTATTGTCATTAATCCTACTGCATTTATAAATACTTAAAGGTGTAAACACCAGCAGTGCCAAAGGTACATGCAAATAAGTAATTTAAGGGATAAGTAACAGAAAACTCACAAATCTGTTAACTTTTTTAACCTCTTGAGTGTTATTGGAAGTGTACCCGCGAACTGATTAGATGAGAGTACTCTAAAAATCCAAATAAAATGTCAAAAAGCCTATTATTTCCTGGTAAACTGCAAGGCTTACAGAAAAACTAGGATGAAAAAATGTCTCACAAAGTGTCCAAGTTGATTAAGTTTCCAAATTCAGCAGGGACATTACCCGAAAACCAGTTGGCTTCCAGGCTCCTGATAAATATCACCATGATTGTTATACAGTGTGAAAATTTAAATGGAACAAGTGACAATTTGAATAACAAAAGAATTATAAACTCACAGGTAAGTAAGAGTGGTCATATTTCCTAGGAATTTAGGAATTTCTCCGGATAGTTGATTCACAATTAAACCACTGCATATGTGTCACCTGCATTAATTTGGTGGAAGACAGGACTTAAAATAAATAAAAATGAATAAGAAATGCAGGAGCTTACATTTTTTCAAGCTGCAATGAACTCCACTCTTTAGGTATTCCTCCACTCAAAAAGTTATAGGCGAAATCTCTGCATAAGAGCAATCAACTGAGAGAACTTTGTGAGCAGTGAACAAATACTAAAGAGGAAGTCTCTTACATGTAGCGGAGATAAGGAAGTTTAACAAGTTCAGGTGGAAGAGTACCGGGAAGACTGAAACCCTTCAACACTCTGCAGAACATAGTTAAGTTACAAATTACTACGAAAAAATTATTAACTAGATGTTTATTAACCATGATGAATTCTTACATGCCCACAACATGACAGGTATTGTTCTCAAACTGGCAGTTGCAGCTGATGCTACTGTTAGAATTCATAGGTGGATCAGACGAGATCCCGAACATTTCAACTTGGCAAGAAGTATCATTGAATATCCAGTATCTTGAACCCAGTTTATGGACAATTTGTTCAAGAGCAAACACTGAAACACAAGACAAGAGAGGGTTCAGTAAGGTTTCTTTTATAACAGACCTAAGAAAAGTGACAAAAAAACAACAAGGTTTATGTCATATCAGCAAATTATACTTGAATTTGAACTCTTATTAGATGCATATTCAAGTTTTGAAAGTTGGGTTGGTTTATATGCAGAAAGTTCAGATTTTTGCAATGATGGTAAGATTGAGAAACAAGTTACCTTCATCTTGGACGAGCTTAGACTCACAATGAGGAGATATAGACCAAGCAAAGAGAAGAAGCAGTGAAAAAACGACAGTCCCCATCTCCATCATTGAAACTTGGCCTCTTTTTAAAGTTTTAACAATATTTGCTTGCAGATAATTAAGCCATAGTTGATGTTATAAGAAAGTCTTAACAATGGCGTGTAAATTTTATCATTATTTTTATCTCTTGAGGGAGAGAACTCAAAGAGAAGACGAGAAGTCAACGAGTGGTTCAGTTACAAATATCATACTTGTTGTTCAATTACAAAATTCCTAGTCGATGTCTTGTGGTGAAGGGAAAGTCAACGAATGATCCCACTCGAAGGTTTATTTTAATAATTTTGATGAAACTAAAATTTCATGCCTATCTTGGTTTGGTGGTGTAGACAAAGTCAATGGGTTTTTCTATAATCCCTTTGAGTAATTTTATTTAATAATAATCAGATGAAAATGCGTAAATTTCTACCGAAGACCCTTGATTAAGTCAACGTATTCAAAGTCAATGTTTTTTTTGTAATGCAATAGAAACCAATGAAGCAGAAATTCCGAGTTCCGCCATTGGATTCTCCACTCGGTCACAATCCTTCCACGCAACTAGGGTTGACTATTGCACACAGCCGAGTTGATATGTTTACCTGATTTACGATTTATTACGAAACAATCAAATCGAGCATCATATGTAGACTCAGGAGCATCACCGGTCTGCCTCTCACTCGTACTACGAGTGAGTATAGAAAATGCTTCAGCGGAACTATGATTGATGCTACAAATATTTTTTTTGTATGCAGGTTGTCCGAAAGACATATTTGTAGTGCGTTCGAAACTGGATATAACATTGGAATCCAACGGATAAGAACGTTTGAAATTTTGGCCAGCACCGGTATGCAATGCATCCGAAAGGCGCATTTGTAATGTGCATTCACCCATGCACATTTACCCTCCACATGAGGTGAACGCGCAGTAAGTGTAAGGCGGATTGGATCGGATTGGGAATGGATGATATTGTTCGGATAAATAACAATTTTGTTACTTAATTACCTTATTCATGGCTAATTTGCATAAATAACCTTTAATTTAAAAAATTTATTTGAAAAACGTTTGTTTTTCCATAGATATAAAAGGATGAAAATAGTATTTTACCAAAGTAAAGTAATTTAAATATTTACAGTATAGGAAAATTGAAAAGAATGATTAAGATGCGCTTCACTTAAATCGGTTTTTGATTTTCTATCTGAAACTCGAGCAACCAATCTGAAATTGACCCGGATCGGGTTCATTCTTGGGTTCATTGGACCGGTCTGGAGGAGGGGTTCACTGAACCGGGTTTGGGTTTGGAGGTTTTAGGGTTTGAAGGGGCAATAACGTAAAAAAAAAAAAAGTTTAGATTTATATTTTTTAGCGACACGCTGAAGGAGCTAATGTATTGCGTTTTGAATTCCAGAGGCTACGAGTGGCGGATCGGCTCAGGGTTGGCGGCATTGAAAAGGTATGGTCCGGCAATGTAGGTACCGGAGGCTACGAGTGCGTAACCATATACAAACGCTTTCTATTTCGGGGTCCAAGTGCGTAACCGTGTACACAATACCATATATAACAATTACAAAACACCCTTAAGTACACCCCAAGAGCTAAGGTATCTTCGTCGAATATTGCATGCAATGTGCACCGGTCCTTAAAAGTTAAAACATTTGTTTCTACTTTAAGCATATACAGCGATGATGTTTTCCACTTGATCATAGATCAATTATAAATCCAAAATTCTATGTAAAAAACAATTTTATATGTTGTGCGTATCGAGATCCGCATATAATTACACCACAAACATTGGTTTAAGCTACAATCCAGGGTAAAGTTTATGTTCCCTATTTGACCACAGAAATAATCTTATTTTTAGTGTATCAATTTCAAGAAATATACTCTTACCATAACAATATTGATCACAAATTCCAAATTCCCATCAATTCAGCTAAATATATGTTGAGCAATTATTATTATATTGTTATCTTATTATTATTATTATTAATATCACTTTTAATTTTAGTGGTAAATGTTTAGGTACGGCCCTTTTATTGCGGTACGGTCGTACGGCCGTACGTAACGGCGACACGTGTCCTGGGAAAAAAAAAAAAAAAATTCTCTTTTCTGAAACGATTTTTTTTTTTTTTCGGAAACTAATGAAAATTTATTTGAACTACCATGTTATAATTTATGCACGATTATCCTATAAACTTTGAACTATTCCCATATAATCCATGAACTATTACTTTTTAATATAATCCATGAACTATTCTATTATAATTCATGAACTATCCCATAATAAGTTTTGAACTATTACTTTCACTCCTTTATAAATTTTTGCACTTTAAACTATTCTATTATAATTCATGAACTATTCTATTATAATTCATGAACTATCTCATAATAAGTTTTGAACTATTACTTTCACTCCTTTATAAATTTTGCACTATGAACTATTCTATTATAATTCATGAACTATCCTTTTAGAAGTTATGAACTATTACTTAATAAGTTTTGAACTATTACTTTCAATCCTTTATAAATTTTACACTATGAACTATTCTATTATAATTCATGAACTATCCTTTTATAAGTTATGAACTATTCCATAATAAGTTTTGAACTATTACTTTTACTCGTTTAAAAAAAAAAAAAAAATTTCGGGACACGTGTCGGCCGTACAGACGGCCGCACGGCCGTACCGGAATAATGGGCCTTACTTGAACACTACCCTAATTTTAGTATACATGCATTTTACAATGCAAAAATATTTTTATTTTATCCTAACTTTGCTTTCTTATTAAAAAAATCGTCCAGGCTATTTAGCGTAAGTAATGTCCATTTGTCCGTCACGGACAAAGTGAATATTTGTAATATGTCTATTTTGTTGATTAAAATACTAAAATTTGGTATGTTTGAAATAAATTTGTAATCCTTTGAATAACAAAAATTCGATTTGATTGTCTTTTGTTAACTTAAAATTTAAATCTTTTCAATAACGTTATTTTGAATTGATCGTATTTATGTTTGAAGTTCAACGTCAGGTTTAAAAACGTAACATTGATATTGAAAATTTGATTCCTTTGTAATTGTTATGTTTGCAAGTAAGTTTGATTTCTTTGTTGAAAGAAAGTGTTAATCCTTTGAATAAAATATCTTTGATTTGATCGTCTTTTGTAAAAGAAAGTTTCAATCCTTTCAATAACATAACTTTGATTTGATCGTAGATATGTATGATAGGAAATTATGTTTATTTCTTGAAACTTTATATGTTCGATATCAAATCTTAAAACTTTGAATGATAACAACGTTTTATTTATTGAACATTTATATGTTCGTTACGAAATCTATAAATTTTGAACGAAAGAAACGTTTATTTCTTGAAACAAGATATGTTCGTTATAAAATCGTAAAACTTTGAACAAAAGTAACGTTTATTTCTTTAAACTTTATATGGCTTTCAATAACGTAATTTTGTTTGAAAGGAATTTATAATCCTCTCAATAACGTTAAGTTGATATTTTTATATCATTATGTTCGTTATAACTCGTTATGTTCATTCAAAGATATTATTAAATTCAAATTTCATGAAAATGTTACAAAAGTAAAAATAAACTCATTAATTTAATAAAGGTGTATATAATAGGTATTACACATTATGTAAAAGATTTAAAAGATACAAATATATGTTGTAAATCTCAAGTTTTAATGCATGTGAGTTGTCCGTGACGGACAAATAAGTTGTCCGTCACGGACAAGGTGTCCGTGACGGACAGATGCACTTTGTCCGTGACGGACATATCTATATATATAACATACTAGTAAGTAGTAATATTCACTTCGTCCGTCACAAACAAATGCCATTTGTCCATGACGGACAACTTTAATTAAAATAGTAAATAACGCACATTTGTCCGTTACAGACAAATGTGCGTTGTTAGTAAAAAAAATATGCGCTAAATAACAACGATTTTATAGTACATAAGTCCGTTTAGGCCATTGAGTTGTCTGTATTAAAAAAAAAAAACAAATGTGTCATACTGTTGAAGATATCTTATATAAGTTGTCAATACACTGCTTCCTTTTTTCCCTTAGTTTCAAAACCCTGAATCAACAAATGACTCCTTCGGTGACTCCTAGTAATATGCTTCTCTTCCCTACTCTTCTCGAATCGGAGAAGGTTCGTGCAAGTCTGCAACAATCAAAGAAAGTTTTTGCGAAGTATGTGACAACCGAATAAGATTCTCGCGCTTCCTTCCCTTCTCTAACCATCAAACCTTTCTATTTGTTTTTCAACTAGAGATGAATATTGAGTCCTAGTCCTACACTTTCTCTCCTCCTCCGGCCTCTTGCGAGTTAGAGCTTAAGAAGGTTCCTATGTAAAATTCAAATTTACTTAACTTTCAACATAAAAAAGGGACTTGCAAACTACTCGGGTCCGAGAATCCGACATGTTCGGACAAAACCTACGGCCCAAGTCCCGAATGCAACCCCAATCCACCAAATAAACGGATAAATATTCGGTAAAAGTCTCGACTTTATATCTAACTGTGAAATTCATAATTTCTTTTTAATAAGTAAATATAATTAGATTTTTATAGGTCGACATCTTTAATTGATTCCTTCAAAAATAAAAAATAAAAAAAAGGCCATTACCTATATCATGTTCAACTTTAACTATATTTTAATCCGTCATAAAAACAAATTATTTCAATTTACAAACGAAATGTGACCTAAACTTATAAAAAGGCATTCCAAAGTTTGAATACAAGTGTATATCATTATTGTTCAACTTGACCCTACCACTACTAAGTATAAAAATATTACTTTATTATAATGATAATAATAAATATTCGTTTCCATGCATGTTTATACAAAAAAAAAAAAAAAAAGAAAAAAGATCCTATTTTTAATTTTCGCAGGTGGCGGGAAAATCCTTTTACCCTTAGATTTTCCCCTTAATAAAACAAATAACTATCACGAGTTCGAAAGTAAATAAAAACAATTCTCCAAAATTTACCAAGTGCTGACTTTATCCTGATCACCGTCACGGCAGCTATTAATTATAGACCATACACGAGACAAGCTTCTCGGGATCGGCTCGTGTTCGGCTAGTCAAAAACTCGTTCGGGTAAAGATCGGCTCGTTCGGCTAAAATAACACTATATGAGCATTATTTTAGGCGAGCTATTCGGGTTCGGCTCGTCAAAAGCTCGGTTCGGGTTCGTCTAGTATAACACGCCTAGTTAATTATACTGTAATCTATTTACCAAATTGCCCCTCAGTTCGTCTTGAGTATGCTAAGGCTCGGCTAGTATAACACGCCTAGTTAATTATACTGTAATCTATTTACCAAATTGCCCCTCAGTTCGTCTTGCTCAGTTGCTCATCACTATTAAACTCCTGCTCGCACTTCACACTCCTCGCACTCCACAGTCACTCTCACTGTCTCACAGAGTCAAACACAGCCGATAAGTCTAAAAATGGCAATCAGGCAGCCGTTATGCTGCTTTCTTCTCGTTCTCTTCTTCTTCAACCTTGTATCCGGTTCAAGGTACTACCTACCTCTCATAAAAGACGAGAACTTGACCCAATTCTACACCACCTTCCTCGTCGGAACCCCGCCGGTCCGGGTTAACCTAGCGGTGGACCTCGGAAACCAGTACTCATGGTTCAGCTGCGATACCGTCGGCTACAACAAATCCTCCACCTACTCCATCATACCTTGTGACGCAAAATGCTCCGACGGCTGTGTCGGCTGCAATGGTCCGGCCAAGCCCAGCTGCAATAATAACTCCTGCGCCGGGTATGCTTACACTCCCTGGAGTGGAAGCCTCTACACCACCGGACTCATCGACGACACCATCTCATTATACCCGGCGAAATCCTCGCTTCCGAAATTCCCGTTCGGCTGCGCCGATACAGACCCGTTGAAAGGTCTTTCTGGTCACACAAAAGGCGTCGTGACCCTCGCGAGAACCCCAAAGTCGCTTAACGCCCACGTGTCATCTTCTTTAAAGGTCCCACGGAAATTCGCTCTGTGCGCGCCGGCGCCGTCATCGGGAACCAAAGGCGCAATCTACTTCGGAGGAGGGCCGTACGTGATCCCTCCAAGCAAGCTGGATTTGTCAAAATCTCTGGTTACCACAGCGCTTTTAGTCAACCCACACAGCACATCTCCGATATACAGTCAAGGCGACGCCTCCGTCGAGTACTTTATCAACATTAGGTCAATCAAGATCGACGGGACTCCATTGAAATTCAACACAACTCTGTTGATTTTCGACAAAGAAGGAAACGGAGGCACAAAGATCAGTACATTTGATCCGTACACTGTTCTACATTCTCAAATCTATAAGCCATTGTCAGATCTGTTCATCACAAAGGCAGCGGTACTTAAGATTGCTAAGGTCGCCGCTGTGGCTCCGTTCGGGGCATGCTTTAGCTCCAAGAGTATTCATTACAACGCCAGAACCGGCAAGGGACTGCC
This sequence comes from Fagopyrum homotropicum, assembly GCA_033239125.1. NCBI lineage: Eukaryota > Viridiplantae > Streptophyta > Magnoliopsida > Caryophyllales > Polygonaceae > Fagopyrum > Fagopyrum homotropicum. Next base: position 128,079,037 of record BSWB01000008.1, read on the forward strand.
GATTATCGATTTGGTGATGAATGAGAAAAGTCCGGTGCTCCATGGGAAGAATGCTAGGTGGAGGATTTACGGGTCTAACTCCATGGTTAGGGTTTCGCCGGACGTCCAGTGTTTCGGGTTCGTTGACGGAGGGAACACCGTGACTCCGATTGCTATTGGAGCTAAGCAGTTGGAGGATAATCTTGTTGAGTTTGATTTGGAAGGAAATAAACTAGGGTTTACCTCCTCGCTTGTCCGACTTGGAACCAGTTGCTCTCAGAACTTTTAGAGATGTTGAAGACGATCTCAAGTTAAATTAAGACTTGAGTTCTCCATCAAATCAATTTCAAGCTTTTATGTTGCTAATAATTTTAACTGTCTGTGTTATGAATTCGGTTTTTGGTTAAGTGTTCAGTTTGCTAGCATTATTCACTAAAGAACAAAGCTTGATTAAAAAAATTGAAGTTATATACTGGATCGGTATTGAGTTCATGTGAGCGTTCATCGTTAACGCCACCAGAAGGGCACCGTGAAAATTTCAAGGAATACTATATTTACTGTTATAATAAATAAATATAATATAAGTATACGGAAAATAGTATTATTTAAAATCTGTTATTCGGTATCCTCAACATAAAACACAGCCACACTCAGAAACTCTCATAAACGACTGAAATGGCTCTCCGGCGGCTTTTTTGCTGCATCTTCCTTCTCCACTTCCTCTACCACCATGTCTCAGCCGTGCCATCAGCTAGATACTTCCTTCCCCTGGCCAAGGACGAGAGACTGACCCAGTTCTACACTAGCTTCCTCATCGGAACCCCACCAATCCGCGTCTATATGGTGGTGGACATTGGCCTTCCCTTCACCTGGTTCGCCTGCAACACCGTCGGTTACAAGTACAACCACTCGTCCTCCACCGGAAACTTCCAAACCCCCCTCATCGACGACACCTTCTCCGTATACTCTTCCCCTTCCTCCACTGTCAAACCACCCCTTCCAAAATTTCCCTTCACGTGTACAGATGAGGAGCCCTTGAAGGGTCTTTCACGGTACACCAAGGGCGTGGTGACCTTTGCGAGGACCCCGAGAGCTATTCACGCGCACGTGTCATCTTCATTGAAGGTGTCACGAAAGTTCGCCCTCTGTGCACCTTCCTCCTCTGCCTCCGGGATCAATGGTGCCGTGTACTTTGGAGGAGGACCGTATATCTTTCCTCCGAGCAGGGTGGATTTGTCGAAGTTTCTTATCACCACAGCGCTCGTGACTAACCCACACAGCACTTGTCCCTACTACAATGATGGAGGTGGCTCGGTCGAGTACTTCATCAACTTGAGGTCAATCAAGATTGATGGCACCTCCTTGAGGTTTAACACTTCATTTTTGTCGTTCGACAGTTACGGCAAAGGAGGCACCAAGATTAGCACCATGGATCAGTACAGTGCTCTACATCCCCAGATTTACAAGCCATTCCTCGATTTGTTTGTCAGCAAGGCGACGACACTTCAGCTTGTTAAGGTGGATCCAGTGGAGCCATTCGGAGCATGCTTCAACTCCGGGAGTATTCGTTACAATGCCAAGACTGGAAAGGGGGTTCCGGTAATTGATTTAGTGATGAACGAGAAGAGCGGGAATAACGCTAGATGGAGAATCTACGGGTCAAACTCTATGGTGAGGGTGTCAAGGGATGTCGAATGCTTGGGGTTTGTTGACGGAGGGAAATGGGGTTCAATTGCTTCGATAGCCATAGGAGCGAAGCAATTGGAGGATAATCTCGTGGAGTTCGATTTGGAAGCAAATAAGGTCGGGTTTACTTCTCTTCTTCCGGTTGGCACCAGTTGCTCTCAGTTCAAAGGGTTTTGAGCATGCCACCAGTCGAAAAGAAAACCAAGATTTTCCTCAATCAATTTTATGGGTCATAAGATTTCTTTTACAGTTCAGCAACTTTGATTGTAAGTTTTCATTATGTTAGTGCCTTACTCAACAGGAATTTCAAGAGGCAGAAGTAAAGCTCAACTTACAATCAAGTTCAAGCTACAACAACAGTGTACTAAGCACACAACAGTCATATACAAGCAACAAACCCAGTAACTCTACAACATAAAACTGAAACAACACGTGCAGAATGCGCGTTTACGAGCTAAGATCATGTTCATCCAACAAAAAAAATCCCACATGCATCTAACTTGGCATCAGCCTAAAAGACCGACATGCATTGGCCTTGCTTATTCTCCTTATAAACTTCCACAACAAAGTATTTGTAACATCTGATCAATATCTAAATTAGGCATTCCATAAATGAAGCAAAGCTGGGCAGAAGTCAAATGTAAGCATTTTTTGCAAGACTAAACAGTGTATCACGAAATCATCTCAGAGTTTTATTGCAGATAGCAATGAAGAGAAGTAAACATGGAAAATAAATCACCCAGTGTAATCATTATGCCCAAAAACGAGTGCTATAGGAAAGCAAAAACCTACTTCTTTGACTCTTCTGCTTTCAATTTCTTCTCCCATCTGCGTTTCTTGTAGTCGAGCAACATCTGAGGCATCTTCTGCATCAACACTTCAGTATTCGCCCTCTTCTCAGCAGATATCCTATCACACTTGTGACCCTTTCTCTTAACCTTCATTTCTTTCCTTGCAGGGTCATATGTCCAATCTTCCCCAGCAAGCATGACTTCTTTTCGGATCCTAGCTCGGCGGCGAGCACTAATACCAAGAGGCTTCCATGCTCCAAGCTCCCAGTAACCCCACACACCTTTGGCAAGCTCATCTTTATGCTTTGCCAGCTTCTCCCTCCATGGGTATTGATACTGTGCAACAGATTTCACCACAGACTTGATCGCATTGCCTGCCATTGATCTTTTAATGAATCCAGCCAAAATTGCACCAGTTTTGTTATCTGATAAGGCATAGATTTGTTACACAAGAACTACAAAGGAAAATTCTGCCATTGATCTGATAAGGCATAGATTTAGTCAATTGACTTAATCCAAAGGAAAAATCATTATATGTAGCAAATGAAAATAAACTTCAAACGAGGAAGAATGCATACAGCACACATTAGTCACTAGCTAGCAACACAGAAAACTAAGGAATTAGTATTTTTTTTATCAAAATAATTATCAAAGCCCATATGACCTCATATGCAAACCCTAGAATTTTCATATGTTGATCCAAAATGACTTTTAACATCTTTCATTCTAAATTTTCAGATGAACAATAACGGTGTAAAAAGTATTGACAAGTTCCCGATCTCTGTTAGGCATTTTAACAAACAGCTGGTGTCCAATAGAAGGAGGGAGGATGAATGCATAAAACCCATCCCAACCAACCACCAGCGCCACCAATAGTAAACAAGAAGGGGTAAACCCTCCAACGATTCGTTCAAATCAAACCCTAATTTCGGCCATAAAAATACTAAGCATAACAAAAAATGTGCCGTCAAAGAGGAAGGGGATGGAGTCAGTACCTGGATATTGAGGGTGTTAACAGAACTGTTACGAGAGGATCGTTGTGACTTGCAGCGAGAAAATTGAAGGGGAAGTGGTGGAAAATGCAATCCGATGTAGGGGTGGAGCCAAGGCCGCAGGGCGTCTGGTGAGGAAGCGACATTGTCCGAAGGGCTTAAATTGCAGTCCAACAATGAACTCTTGCCAAATTACGATTTACGCCGTACTATTTTGTATATTTCACAATATACCCTTCTTTTTTCATTATCTCCCCTCTAGATTTGTAATACAAGACGAGCAACTTGGGCTCGGCTAGCCAAGAGCTCGGCTTTGGCTAGTTTATATTATAAAACGAGCCGAATGTGAGCCTGAATTTGAGCTTGCCACGAGCCCGAGTCGAACACGAGCTTATACGAACCGCTCGTTTAAAATTACAAAATATTACTCAAATACCCTAAATTCTAAATATATATTCTACTTTTCACTTCCAGAGACTTTTCGTTAGAGTTTGGTAGGAGACAGGTGGCGAACAATTGTTCTTCTTTTCTTTTCTTAGGGGGTCGTTTGTTATCGATATCGTGATTAAAGGTATACACATACTCACACTGATGTTTCGTATTTCATGGTATGAGTATCAAATTGATACCCTGATATCTAAATTTTCCCCTTTTTAATGTACCTATATTTTTTTGGAGGTATCGGGAGAGAGTCGAGAGTCCTTCCTTCTCTCTCACCAATTCTTTTCTTCTTCCTCACACTTCAAGCAGCTCTTCATTCCCTTCTTCCGCCTCATGTCGTCGTCAACCGTGATAGCCACCGCCAAACCTGCTGCTATTGTCGTTGACCGAAGCAAGGAGCCGCCTTTCTTTTCTAGGGTTTTGAAGAAAATCCCTCCTTCTTTCTTGTGTGAAATATGTTATTTAATGCCAAAGGTATATTTACTTCATTGTTGTTTTGTTTCAAAAGTATGAATTAATTTCCTTCGCTGTTGTTTTTATCCAATAGTATGATCGATTAGGGTTGAAAGTTTATTGTTTCATTCAACATTGTTTTGTGACAATGGTAATTGAAAGGATTGATATCTAATATACTGCAACATACCAAACAGAGATATCAAATATCAATTTAATACCCATATCTGACACCCATACATGATACCTTTAATCGAAATATCTATATCAAACGACCCCTTAGTTTCCAGATCCAAGCCAAAGAATTGGAAGTTCGATGATGACATTGTCGAGGTTTGTTTTTACATTCACTCCCTCACTTCTTCTTCTTCTTCTTCTTCTTCTTCTTCTTCTTCTTCTTCTTCTTCCTTCTCGATAATGGGCATGTTTGGTATAATGAAACTTAGGGATGAACAAAAATTAAGTCGAATGAATCATTGAATGGAAGCTACCGAACGGCCCCAATACCTCGCTATATGTTACAATAGTGCCCTGACTAGGGTTTCTCCTTCTCTTCTCCAGCTTCTCTACTCCACGTGAATGTTTGGGTATTGTAGGACGAGAAAAGATCAGAGTTGTAGTGAGAAGATCTAACAATAAAAAAATATTGGTAGATCTTAGAAGATTGAAAGAGGTGGTGGACTGGAACTCCCCGGACTAGAACTGCTTAGGATTTGGTGGGACTGAAACTCGTCAGATTGAAAGAGGTGGGAGACATCCGGCAAAGCGGAGAGAAACGTAGTTCGTTGGACTAGAACTCGTTATCAATCAAAGCCCTAAGTGTATTGTTCTTGTATTATTGTAAAACATATCTAATTAAACATGAGCTTGTTGAGTTGTTGATGTCTATAGTGTAATTTGAATGGTGATTAAGTATGTATAATGTATTGGTCACTTTTGTGTTTTTAAGTTTCAACAACATAGAAAAACAAAAATTGATCGAGTCCGTGACGAGCGAGCCCAAACGGACGAGCTTTAATGAGCCCGAGCTCGAACGAGCTTAAACGAGCTAGAGCTCGGCTCGCCTAAAACATGTTGTACGAGCTCGAGCTTCAAGTAGGGCTCGCGAGCCGAATCCGAACATGAATCAAAGCTCAGATAAAAAATTGGGCTTGGTTTGTTTTTAAACGAGCTGACTGTCCAAAAATATACCCTTCTTACATCATGCTAATATAAAGAAGTTCGTTTAATTAACTACCTATTCCAGTTATCAAATAAATTTAAGTTTAAACATCATCTCCAAATAGATCCGTAGTGAGCTTATATAATTTTTTTTATGATCGTTTAAATAACTTTCATCTACGTATATATTTAACTTACCAAAAAAAAAAATCTACGTATATATTTTGGCTCCAATAAATTATAGTTTCCCAAATGGACCAATAATAATTTTTCGGAAGTAAAAAACGCACGGGTCAAATTTAATAAAGGCACGACGGTTACAGATCCCGTAACCGTCATAAGTTCACGGTTACGGGATCCGTAACCGTTATGATTACGGGTTCCGGATCCGTGATAATTTTCTGCATGAATTCTAACCCGAAAAAAAAATTATGGGACCATCACGGTTACGGATTCCGTAACCGTGATGTCATGATTTTTTTTACGGTTACGGAACCTGTGACCTTGGCCGTGACGGACATGGATTTCGTAACCGTCATGCGTTTACGAAATCCATCGCCGTGTCCGTAATATCCCTAATTTTTTCTTCTGGTTTTCAAGTTGTTATCTAAACATGTTTGTTGATTCGTTGTATTTCCAATCGTTGACCCGTAATAATATGCATATTTCTTGATAGACACAAAATTTCAAGTACCGTACTTTTGTAAAATCTAACCATGAATCTAGACCGACCAAATATTTATACGTATCAAATACATTATAGTTTCAGAGTTGGGTTGTGATCAAACCGGAAAAGCCGGTTTAGTTTAGATTATTGATCGATTTAGTTTAAGTGTATACTGTGGACTTGTAGCGTATCCTTAGAGATATAAAAATTATATGACAGTAATAAAACCAATAACGTTGTATAAAAAAATAAAGAAACAGAAGAAAAATCTTTTTATGAATATGTTTAAATTAATTTATTTTCTGATACATATAACAATTAATTTCCTAGTTAAAAAAAATCTTTTTCAAAAAAAAAAATATATAATTAATTGATAGGATTTACACAAATTATAGATAGGATAAACTTTCCTAAAAAAAGTTAATAAAAATCTATCTAATTCTCGATATCAATCTAAATTAACATCCAAATCTAAATAGTGGGAGAAGATAACGAAACCAACTACGAAAGATTAACCAATAATTAATATTAAAAAAAAAAAAGATAATTTTCCAATTTGCCTATATATGCAAATTCATCCGCGATTGCTAAGGTATTGAGTTCCAGAGAATTATAACAAGATGTTCACTTTCATCAATTATCGAGTTGTCCTCCTCGTTCTATTAATCTCATCATGCAGTTTGGCAAGTCGCCATGAGACTGAGTACATGTCAGCCTTCGGCGATCCCGGGATGAAGCGAGATGGATTGCACGTCGCCATTGAATCATGGAACCAGTGCAATGAGGTCGGGTTTGAATCCGTCACCGGAAGTCCCAGGGCCGCTGATTGCTTTGATATTCATCAAGCTCCGGGTTAGTTTATATATATACTCTACTCTTCGTTTACGTTACGATTATGTTATCTGTTTCGTAACCTGTTTATATAACCATTGTGGGACGATTTTCAGGAGGATACAAAGTTGAACATAAGGTGACCGAGGAGGACAATGCCTTAGGAGTTACAAAACCAATCCCAGGAGGCAACCCAAAAGCATTCAACGACGTCGATCTCTACGCGGCCGAGAAGGAGGTTTACTTAGGATCGAAGTGTGAGGTTTCCGACAAGCCGAAGCCATGGAATTTCTGGATGCTTATGTTGAAGAATGGAAACTTCGATACACGGGCAGGGTTGTGTCCTCTTAACGGCTACAAAGCGCCGCCTTTCGAGCCAGATAGTCGGTTCGACTGCTTTGGCGAGGGGTGTATGAGTCACCCGACAATGTACCATGACTATACTAGCTTGCAAGGTAATACCCTTCGAGGCGGGTTTTACGGGTCGTGGGATGTGGATGCGGATTTGAGTAAGGGACCGGTTGCTAACGTTTCGTTCTATAATGCGACTTGGACCAAGGATATCGGATCGGGTAGTTGGGTTTTTCATAATGTGTTGAAGACTACGGATAAGTACCCGTGGTTGATGCTTTACTTCAGGGGTGATGCTACTCATGGCGTCTCCGGTGGATATCACTATGATACTAGAGGCATGCTCAAAATTGTAAGTTCTTCTATTATAGCACATTTTTTACTTGCATTTGCATGATAGTTTTTAGTGTATAGTCAAAGGTATGAACTTTTCATGTATTGATGCAAATATGCAGTTGCCAGAATCGCCCAACTTCAAGGTGAGATACACCCTGCACGTAATCAAGGGTGGAGGTCCAAAGGCACAGTTCTACCTAATGGACATGGGAAGCTGCTGGAAGAACAACGGCAAGCCCTGTGACGGAGACGTGACTTCGGACGTAACCCGCTACAGTGAAATGATCATCAACCCTCAGACCGACGCATGGTGCAAACCCGATAATCCGCAGTCTTGCCCGCCCTACCACACCTTCAAGAACGGAACTGTTGTGCATCGAAATGACACCAACCGCTTCCCTTATGGTGCGTACCATGTCTACTGCTCTCCAGGCAACGGACAGTACCTCGAGGAGCCCTACAATCTATGTGATCCCTTCAGTAATCCTCAAGCTCAGGAGATTGTGCAGCTTGTGCCTCACCCTGTTTGGGGCGAGTATGGGTACCCGACTAAGAAAGGGGAAGGTTGGGTCGGCCAAGGTCCTAGGACTTGGGAGCTTGATGTTGGTGGCTTGTCACATAATCTCTACTTCTATCAGGTATGTTTAGTTGAATGTTTGATTGGATATCCTAATGTATGTGTGTGTTTTCGCGGTTCTGATGTTTCGGTTTTGCTGTGCAGGATCCGGGGACGAAGCCTATCAAGAGGGTGTGGCGCTCGTTTGATATGGGTGTGGAGGTCTATAGAGATGGTGGTCGGGAGATTGAGTGGACTATTAGTGACTTCGATGTTCTTGTGCCTAAGGGGACTGTTAATTAGCTGAATCTTTAGTTTTATTTTTATTTTTTTACAATTTCTTAGTGCAAGAATACATTTCTCTTTGATGCATTTTTTTTAGCTTTCTAGACTTTTAGAAATTCCTTTTGTAAGTATCAGGAACTTCATAGGATTTTGATCTAAATTGAATAATATACAGATTTTTTCTAAAATGCAAGCAATTCCGGTTTCTTCAGCATTTTTGTTGGAGATAATAAGTCTAGTATGGACACTCCAAGCCTACTATATAAGGTCGGTGGGCTACTCCTCCTATTGCCAATTTGTTTTGCCAATTGGTTTTGCCAATTGTTTTGCCAATTTGTTTTGCCAATTGGTTTAAGGATGGAACCTCGCAGGGTCCGTCTATATCGGACTTTAGCGCTAGTCACTTGACTCCGAGTTTTACAATGACCAGCCTCACAGATCCAACTCAGATTCTGTAGGTGGTTTTGGTATGTAGAAGTTAATGGCATCACAACAATTCTTGAATCTAAATTAAACCACAATATTGTAAAATTAAGCAACTACCATTCTTGAAATTGAGACAGTTCTTTAGGTGGGAAAATGAAAACTAAAATCAGCATAGCGTGCTTCAGGTGACATGAGGCCAGGATAATTAGTTCTTGATTTCGTGGGGGATAATACCTGTCTATGAAGTATGAGTTACTGATTCTTCAAACAAGATGTACATGGATTTACAGCTCTTAGCAAAGATTAGAGAACCTGTACTGCATCATCTCCTTTGATTTCTTTCAACTCTCTCCAATCAAATTTGTAGGCTCACTCAAAACATAATTAGGCAGTTCATATTTTGCACCTGCATAAATATACCTTTAGTCTCATGTATATATAATTAGGGGAAAAGGTTTTCCGATCAAACTTCCATGTTATGGGTAAAACCGCAAAATATGAACAGAATATATAATACCTCTCTCATCGTAGCAGATTGTTAGGTCTGGGTTTTGAACAATCACACCAGCACTATCAATGATTGCCTGAGCAAGAGTTAAGTCAGCTTCGGATGCTGCTCGGAGAGCGTCCCATATCTCTGCGAAAGAAGGCAGGGTGTTTATCTTTCAATTAACCTTCAGTTATCGTCATTTCAGTAATGCTGGCAGATATGTACATTAACACCAATTTGAAGCAGCATTGTGGAAGGAATAAGGAAAATTAAGACATTACTAATGTTTATATTCAACCACATCAGACAAAAGAAATTTTCTCCTGTGAAAAATGCATGTCCATCTCTATAGATACTGGATTATGGGAACAAAGAGTGACCAATTGAAGCTGTATTCAACATCTCGCTACCTGTTACCCTGTTAGTACTACTACAAAGGCCAATGCTGTTTTATGCAAATTCCCAAAGTGAGACACAGGACAACTAAACTCAACCATATTATACAACATCCATGCCTATCCTTATCGAAGGAAACATACCCATAACAACTTGTTAAAGCCATGTGATTTGTGATGTATCCATCTGTTCGTTACTTCCGCTCTCATAACGTCTATTACTATCAGAGCTGTTCCAGCCTTACTTCATAACCATGACAAAACAGTAGCTTTGGTGCTTACAACAGGAAACAATTAGAAAAATGGACTCAATTGCATCCGAATCAGATAAGCTAATCGACATAAATTTTGAAAAGGATAAATGATAATCCGTATGCAATCAGTATATTAATTCAAAGATAAAATTAAAAAACAAACTTCAGATACCGAGGGAAGGATACCTTTCCTGCCACTGTAGTGTGGAGCAGTGTCCCAAAACTCTTCACGCATCTGTTTGAGTTGTGCCCTTGACACAGGCTCTGAATGCTTCCAGGGTTTTGGCTTCCTTATGCTTTTAGCATCCCCTAAAGCATGGGAGAATTTAAAACTCAGTCCAGCCAGAAATAACTTAAACAGATAATAATGTATAAAAGGACACAAAATAGTGGTAAACAAACAATATGGTTATCATGAATGATCTATTCCGCAACAGAACCAAAAGAATACTGAGCACTAACAAAGAAAAGACTGCCTCTATCTCCTCTCAACAATCTTCTGGCTCGTGGTTACCAACCAGCCAAAATGAGTAAAACAAACTATACCGTAATTTAACAGATCTTTTTGAAGATAATAGCAATCCAGCTTAGAAAGATGCCATAAAGTAACAATCGTTATCCAAATGATTGCAGCTTTGCTCATTTTCAATTTTCAATTTTCAAGAACAAATTGCAATGAACAGACACTTAGCAAGATTTCATGAGCTTGAACCAAAATAGCACAATAAGAAGCAACTCTAAACTAGATAGGCGCCAAAATAACGATCTCAACTCAAACTCAAAGCCAATAAGAAGAAATTCACGTGGTTGCATAAAGCCTGAAAGCAGGAAAACAGCAAGATTTAAAGAGTTCATCATCCCCAACTACAAAATTAAACGCAATTTGTCGAATCAAAACCATCCAGTAGCTTGCATCCTAGCTATTAAAGCTGTAAAAAAAACAAAACAAATCTAAGACAGTCAATCAAACAAGCAATTAGAGAATCAGACGATGTAGGGGAAACAGGAAGCTCACCATCTCCTTTGTCACGAGACGATGTGCATCCCATGGCGATCAATTCGCATAAAGCACAGAAACACAGCACCGTTCAAACTCTCCTGCTCTTCTCTCTCCCCTCTCCAGACGGTACTGAAATCTGTGAGGAAAAAGGGAAGATAATCAATCCACGAATCAACGGGTTTCCATTTTCCTTTTCTTATAAAAAGTTAAATGAATTTCAAGGGAAAGATATAATAAAATAATTTGACTATAAAGGTGGAGAGAGAATTTATAACCAATAATGAGAATCATGTAGACTTCCGTAGGACGGGGTTTCGAACGTCGATTATCGGATATTTTGAAACTATAATCTCAAAAATAATGATCATAAAATGTTTTTTTAGATTTAATTTCTTAAATAATTTTCAACAATTACAAAATGATCAAATAACAAAACGAATTTAATTTACAATGATTCATCGAAAATTATATACTAAAATTAGAACTCCACAACTTTCAGATGTGATAAGTTATTATCTCAACAATATTATAATATATTGTTGTTTGATATTTACAAAGAAAGTGTTTTGAAAAAATTAACAAAATCGTGGCAGAGGAGTCGTAGATATTATAATAGAGTTGTTATATTAATTTCAGACCGTCTAAATTTGATCCCAAGAAAGAAATTGTAAAATTCTCGTAAAATAGTAAAATTATCTCACAATTTTCAAGTAGGGTTGTGCATACGGTCTGGACCGGTGGACCGTAAATTGAGAAAACCTTTTACGGTCCGGTCCCGGTCCCGATCCGGTTCCGACTTTGACCGGTTTGTATATAAATTGTGCAATTTTGAATACTGCGGACCGGTTGTACCTTAATTGTGCAATTTTGGTGAGATTTTCCGGTCCAAAACCGTACCGGAATGGACCGAACCGGACCGGAAATTCGTAGTTTACGGTCCAACCCAGATTACGGTATCATACGGTCCAAAAAACCGGACCGGACCGTAACCCGAAATTTCAAAAAACCTGGACCGTAGACCGGACCGGAACTAGTCCGGTTCGATTTTGCACACCCCTATTTTCAAGTCTATCTAATATGAAACGGTAAACCCAAAAAAAAAATGGACAATTTGGTTTACTAGGCTTTTTCTAGTTTTATGTTTAATAAATGTACTCGTTGAGAGAAGAGTGTGTAGAGTTTGAAAATAAATACAAAAGTTTGGGGTGTATTTTCTTAATTGAAACATTAAAAAGCCTAATTAATACTATACTTTTTCAAAAAAGTCTAGTTATCAAAATTGTTAATAAAAAATTCCATACTGGTTATAAAAAAATAAAAATAAATCTATTACTCAAATTCTTATAAACTAAAATTAATATTCAGTCCAACAATCTGCATCTGATATATGTGAGGCCCAAATATCCATCGGCACGTAATATGTGATCTTGGGCCTGAGGCCCATTAAAATTTCCGAAGCCCAGGGTCCAACAGCATGTGAACAGGTCCACATCAGAGCACGTGAAGACGTGTCAATTTATGATTGGGTCGGTCTCGTCGACAATGTGGCCCCAATTTTGTGTTCAGATATACTTATTTTTTGTTTAAGTTCATCTAATTTTCATTGATATTTGACCTTATCAATTTTATGTAGTTGTTATCGAACCACTAATAAGCCATAACGTAGAATAATCTAATTAAGAAAAAGATAAAATTATACCTTTTATACGTGTAGACATCTTCTCATTGAAAAAAGATAAAAAATATTGAACGAAATCCCCATAAAAACCCTCCTATTTCTCTTTTTCAGTTTATAGATCTCCTCCTCTCTTTCTCTTCTCGCCCCTTCGCCCGGCGTGAAATTCCCAGATCTGTACGTATTCTCTCTCACTTGAGTGTTGTTCTTGTTATTCTTCGTCTCGAGCTTTAGTTCGTTTAGATCTGTCTATTCCTGTACGATTTTGATTTAGGTTCATGTTTAATTTGATGTCTGAAACTCGTAGATCTATCAAGATTGTTTCGATTTTGTGTACCGCAACTCTCGTGTAAAGCGTTTCTGGTTGAATCTTGCAGTAGGTGTTCTTGCATTTTGCTGTTTTATGGTATGTGTGAGAAAGCAGTGGTTTATTATTGTTTTGGGAATTGGATGTATCTGTTCCCTTCTTTGCCGTTTCTGAGTAATTTGCTAGAAAATTTTAGTTATTTGACGTCAATCTGATAATGATCGTTTATCGAGCGTGAATATAGATCAATGTTGTGAGTTAAACTCGTAAATCTTTCAATCGATGATTGATGTGAGATATTTGACTTTTTCGTGATTTCTCACGAATGCCTATCGCCATCCCTTGTTCTGCATGTTGTTCCATCGGGATTAAGGAGCTGATTTACTTTGAATTTGGTTAAACAATTTTCTCAACACGGATCCTGTAATCAAATATCATGCAATCTTTTGTACCTTAATCAGGAAAATAATATCCATTCAATTAGGATTATATTCATCTCATGCAATCAAATATTTATGATCTCTGGATCATTAACTATGCTTGGGATCTGGATCATATTAATTCATGCATGTAACTTAAAGAATATTCTATAATTGAATATGCTGTTAATGCTGGTAAATTGACACATTATCCTGAGCAGGTCGTTATCTGATTGACTAGTTCACCATGGGAGGAGGATTCAGAGTGCTTCACTTGGTCAGACCGTTCCTTTCATTTCTACCTGAGGTCCAGAGTGCTGACAGGAAGATTCCTTTCAGAGAGAAGGTTATCTACACTGTCATCTCTCTGTTCATTTTCTTGGTGTGCAGTCAGCTTCCGCTCTATGGAATACATTCCACGACTGGTGCTGATCCGTTTTACTGGATGCGAGTGATCCTTGCCTCTAACCGAGGAACTGTCATGGAGCTTGGTATCACCCCCATTGTGACTTCTGGGCTGGTGATGCAGCTCTTGGCTGGGTCAAAGATCATTGAAGTTGACAACAATGTACGCGAGGACCGTGCACTCCTGTAAGTTTTCTATTGTTTTCAATTCTATAGGCGTTGCCTGTTCTCAAGTGAGATGTTTTGATCAATCTGGCTTGACGTTGATATACACCTTCAGATTTAGACTTTAGTGTATTATTAATTTGACCCTACTGCAAGATGAAATAATAAACCTCTATAATTGTCACTAAACCTATCCTTTTCTCTGATATGTTGCTGTTAGTTTTAATATTTGATACTTATGCTATTTTGCAGGAATGGTGCACAGAAGTTGCTGGGGATACTGATAGCTGTTGGTGAAGCTGTTGCATATGTTCTGTCGGGAATGTATGGCAGTGTTGGTCAGCTTGGTGTTGGCAATGCCATCCTTATTATCCTTCAGCTATGCTTTGCTGGCATCATCGTGATATGCCTTGATGAGCTTCTTCAGAAGGGTTACGGTCTTGGCTCTGGGATCTCACTTTTCATTGCAACTAATATCTGGTTAGTTGACCAGTAACCACATCTAAGAATGGTCAAAATTCATTCACCTATACTACTTTGTAAATTTCTAAATATTCATCTCTATTGCAGTGAAAACATTATCTGGAAAGCCTTCAGCCCCACAACTATCAATGCTGGACGAGGAGCTGAATTCGAGGGAGCTGTTATTGCCTTGTTCCATCTGTTGATAACCAGGACAGATAAAGTCCGTGCCCTCCGGGAAGCGTTCTATAGGCAGAACCTTCCAAATGTGACAAACCTTCTTGCAACCGTTCTGATTTTCCTAATTGTGATATACTTCCAAGGATTCCGTGTAGTTTTACCAGTGAGATCAAAGAATGCTCGTGGACAGCAGGGATCATATCCTATCAAGTTGTTTTACACATCCAACATGCCTATCATCCTCCAGTCTGCTCTTGTATCCAACCTTTACTTCATCTCACAGGTACCAAGTTTATTTTTCTATAAGAACTGACTTTGTATTAGACTTGAATTTAGCTTTATGTTCTAACATCAAATTTGTCTTGTTCAGTTGTTGTACAGGAAGTATGGTGGAAACTTCATTGTCAACTTGTTGGGTATATGGAAAGAGTCTGAATACAGTGGCCAATCTATCCCTGTTGGTGGTCTTGCATACTATGTCACTGCACCGGCCAGGTGATTGAATGCATCCTCAACACCTGAATAGCTCAAGCATTATGTTTTTCACTCACATTTTTTTCTTGGTTCATGATACTTGCAGCTTGGCAGATATGGCAGCACATCCGTTCCACGCTCTGTTTTATATAGTTTTTATGCTCTCAGCTTGTGCTCTGTTTTCAAAGACCTGGATCGAGGTTTCTGGATCTTCAGCCAGAGATGTTGCTAAACAGCTCAAGGTATCCATCAATTTCAACTTCTGCTTCTCTAGAAACGCTTTGGCAATACTAATGTTGAAATTGGTCTCCATATATGGATCTTTTTGACAGTCTAAATAGACTAAATTGTATGATGCCTTGATCATTGACTTCATAGCTCCAAACAAAAATCTTTGGTTATACCCACATAAAAAGAAATAACATAATAATCTTTTGTTACCCACATAGAGATATCTAAGATTTTTGACAGTCTAAATAGACTAAATTGTATGATGCCTTGATCATTGACTTCATAGTTCCAAACAAAAATCTTTGGTTACCAACATAAAAAGAAATAACATAAAAATCCCATTATGTAAATTTTGCTCCTATTGAATAAGGGGGTCAGAGATGCTGAACATATATGATTAAGTTGTTGATGATCCTCAACTTATTCTACTCTTCTTAATCATGTCCTTGATAATGTGATATCTAAAAAGTGTCCTTGTTGAATGATTTTAAACCATCAATTATGTTGTTCTTTCAGGAGCAAGGTATGGTGATGCCAGGACACCGTGATTCTAACCTCCAAAAGGAGCTGAACCGTTACATTCCTACCGCAGCTGCCTTTGGAGGTATATGCATAGGTGCTTTGACTGTGTTGGCCGACTTCATGGGAGCCATCGGTTCAGGAACCGGTATTTTGCTCGCAGTGACAATCATCTACCAGTATTTCGAGACTTTTGAGAAGGAGAGAGCCAGTGAGCTTGGATTCCTCGGCCTCTAAGTTCCTCTTTTGACTATGTACCCTTCTAAATCCGATCACCGTCCATAGAGAATGAGGATTAGATGTTTCACTAGACTCCAACTGAGTAATCTTTTTCTAGAGCTCTTGTCCTTTTCTTTCTTACTTTGACTCTCTTTTCTTTCTTGAACTCGGACAATGAAAGAAATGAAAGTCCCTCACGTTTTTTAACATTATGCAACAAGTTCTTGTTATTTGCTGATCTTGTCATCATAGTTTTTGATTATGATTAGATGGATATGTTCTTCTCAATTCGATCATGCAAACTCTTGTCAGAACTGAGTAGGAACACTTGCGCACTATGAAAAAATTGAGATTTAAATAAATGTACGATTGTCGTATCATTAAGGGCCCGTTTGGTTCTTGGTTCTAATTCCGGAAACGGAATGGAAACGAATTTAGTCCATTTAGTCCATATGTATGCCATTATAGGGAAATAACTACATTTTAAAAAAATGTTCCATAACGGGGGATAAAATTCTATACTATTAATACATTCTATTCGATAAACATCTTGGTTAATTTTAATTAATGTCAATACAACATAACCTAAAAACATATCTAAAAATAGCAGGAAAATTATAAATTCATAAAAGAAAATAAAAGAGAAATTTGAAATTCCATTATGTGAGCACCAAACCATTATCGTGTAGAATAAAAAAAACTTATCATGAACCTCAAATGGAAGATCACTAAAAATCAACTTTATATAAAAATTAGAAAAAATAATTTTTACTAGAAAAAAAAAAAGGGAATTAGATTAACATTGCGTGTAATGTCCAAATTTAATGATTGCTGCTATTTTATTAAGGGATGTTTGTCATGAATGATGATTTCAACTTGCAACATGCATGAGAATTAAGAACTTGTTCTACTCTACTTATCAAAAGAATCTTATTATTAGACCAATATTTAAACACGTACCAACAAAGTTCATAAGTTGTCAAAATGATATACAAATTTATTCATGCAATAGTCAATCTGCAAATTTCACGAAAATAATGATTGTTAACATGCATAACGATCAAGTTTGGATTATTTCGAGTAGGTTTGTGGGATAAAGATAAAATTTGTTAGAGTTATGTGTTGGTTTTGGGACTAAAGCGTATGTATATACATTTTTATACACATGAATCTCTATTTAAGGTCCGTCTGTGTTGGATTTTAACGGACTATTAACTGATGTATAAATCCTCTCGATTTTCATCAAAATAGACCTAAGTTCATCCTGAACATGATTTTTAACCATTATTGGAATGCAAAAACATACTAATTGGAACGAGTGATTTCAGAAAATGAATGATTATAACTTTTTTTTTTTGTCCTATCATTTCTATTTTTATTAGTTAAGACATCCCAACTTGGTTATCTATTAGTGATTTAGTCCATTGATTAATTATATTGACCATTATTTTAGAAAATCAATGTTTTATCCCAATTATTTTACTTATATTATTGATTACAACAATATTATGTTTTAGGAATCAGACCAAGACTTTTATAATGTCATAATCCAATTTGTTCAAAAAAAACATCACTTTTTATCTTTGAATTAATTTTTTTCATAATTACTTTTTCACCAAACAATTCCTAGATTTTTTTTTTTTGGTGGGAAAACAATTCCTAGATTATTCCTTATTCTCGACTCAGTTTATTATGATTCGTGATTTTAAATTTTCAACCCGATATTTACACGTCCCAAACGAGCCATTGAGAGATTTGACACGAATATACTTTTTTTTAAAAACAAGTGAGACCCAAATAGAAACTAGTTGGTTTATGAGTTTTTTATTGGATAGGTATAATTTAAGAGTTGGCAAATGTGAAAACATTTACTTAGGGTTTGGTCTTTGGAAATGTACGTAAGTCAATATAGACTGCATGCAACGTCGACGTCATCGATATGGTCTGCCTGCAAACAAACAGCATTTATGTTCTGCATTCTCATAAATCCAAACCTACTATACTTAAGAGATCGATGCTGCAAATGTGTGCATGCAAGTGCCAACATACATCATAATTACGATAACATTTTAATACGGTCTCCTCTTTCTCAAGAGTGAACAATAAAAAGTATATCACAAAATATAATCTACATTATATTATAATCATATTGAGAAATCCGCATAAAAATGTTGATGATGATCGATGGTTCGAAGTTGAGTTGATTGATCTTCAAGATTAGGGATGGCAATGGATTGGTTGGTGGACAGATGACCTTAACCGCCACTAGTCCCGTCATTCAATATTGTCTACATCACCCGATCCACCACCCGCTAAGGGTTTCACGTACCCACATTCATCGGATGAAGCGGGTAATCCGGGTTGAACTCTATTATTAGTAAATCAAAGTGTTTATGACTTAAGTTTTTGTTTGGTTGAAGCGGTGAAATAAAATTAGTTAAGGGAAATAAAATAAAATTAAAAATGATAAAATTAAAATCATGTATTAAAATCCATATGATATTATATTTTATTAACGAAAACATAATTTTTATTAATTCGAAATATTTTTATTTTAAAATATAATTCTTAGCGATTCTAATAAAGTTCCACCTTATATTTCAATCATCGAAGATTGAAGCTTTTTTGCAAGAAAAATGGAGAATGTTGATATGGCAAAGCTCACAAGTCAACAAAGTATCTTGCAATGGCGGACGTGGAAGTGTGGAACTAGCCGTTGAGATAAAGTTCAATTCAATTATTTGAATTTGAGCGGTTAGTGTTGACTGACAGTAAGTAAGTCCCACCATTATCATTAAGATTAGGATAACATAAGTAACTAAGCTATATTTAAGGGGAAGCTATATCTCTTATTAAAACCTTAAACTTATTAAAGTTGAAACTTATTAGATAGCTGATGAACACGCTTATTTTTTTTCGTGATTCTTAAATGTACCGGCGAAAATTTCTATAACTGACCATAACTACGCACGCGACGTGCGTAGTTAATAAGCACTTGAACTACGCTTTTAGGAAGCGTAGTTGGAGTTTTAAAAAAAAATAAAAATATCAACTACTCATTTGGGGAGCGTAGTTAGAGTTCCTTAAAAAAAAAATTTAAATTTTTTTTGGAATTCTAACTACTCATCCCACAAGCTAGTTGATATTTTTATTTTTTTGAAACTTCAACTACGCTCCCCAACAGCGTAGTCGGGGACGCTAACAACTACGCACGCGAAGTGCGTAGTTTGGGTGACAATTATAGATTTTCACCGGTACGTCTATCAACCCTTTTTTTTGTAGGTAATTGAACTATATTGTATTTGAATATATTCAATAAATTATTATAAGCTTAAATTTCCAAAATCCCGATATCTAGGTCATGTATTTTCGCATAACCTTAATAAACTTTATATAATAAGTGGTAATGTTAGGTTTTCATGCTCGTTTGGTTTAAGCCAAAACATAATTTCAGACTCGTTTTAACTAAAATTTAGGTTCAACTCGAGATTAACTCATTCAGTTCATTGAACAACCCTACGTATCTTTTATGGTTTGATAAAACTCTAATATAATAAACGTCGATACAATATAATTATTAAGATATGACCTACCCATGGTGATATCTTTTGTGAATCATTATACTTGTCTTTCCCGTTATATTTGTCTATGTTTTGACTTGGAAGTGAATATGGAGAGACTTAAAAAAGAATTTAGGGTTTGCATGGAGACTTCTATATGAAGCTCCCGCCAACAAATGAAGTATGAATCATTCACTTATACTTCATGCTTAATCATGGCACTAATTACAAGTAACAAATAAGTATGATTACTTTATTTTTTTAATATAATTTTGGAGGAAATTTTGGATAGTACCCCTCTACTTTACAATTTTACCTATTATATCTACAATTTTTTGTTTTTGAAATATACCCTTCATCGTTCATAAGTTAAAAAAAATATATTATATTGTTTTTGAGTTATGATTAATAATTTTTAAAAATGTCTAGATAACTTATTAGATGGATAACTTATATTTTCTTGTTTCCCTCAAAATGTTAACGAATGTTAAGTTGTGACCGGAACACATAAGGGTATATCGTAAAAAAAAGGTTAATGAATACAATCCGAAAAAATAAAAAATACTTGATTAATATAAGTTGAGAAAGTCTAAAGTAAATGGTCTATATCCAAAATTTCTGAAATTATAATTAGCATGTAATTAATTATGTAAAAAGTCTAAAATAATCATGTAATTATAATTAGCATGTAATTAATTATGTAAATGCAAGTGCCAAACCTAATATCATCATACGTGCATTCTATCAATTTGTTATATTTTTTGTATTTAGGTCTGCTCATATCCGGGCAGCCTGTTCGACCGAAAAAAATGACGGATATGAATAGAGGAAGAAGTCTGACTGGGCGAAAAGGCCCACCCGTCTAACTAGATCCGGAAACCACTATAGGTTCACGCGGGCCAAAATGTTCGCCTCGCCGCCCCGGATATAAATATATATTGTGTACATTATAAAATATCAAGTACAAAATAAAATAGTTAATAAAATTATAATAAATTTAGTATATTACATAAAATATCTTAAATATAAGTTATTAAAAATTCATATGAAAAAATAAGTTTTAAATCTATTTTTTTTCTAAAAAAAATGATACCCGTAGGCCCCTCTCATCCATCCGTCCAGCGGGTACGACATCCATTACAGACCCATCAACCGGATTTCGGAGATACGGGCTTAATTTTTTATAAAATTCGATCCGAGTTCGAATATGAACAAGTATAGTCATATTAAAGATCATCAAATACTGCTTTATATTTAATTACAACAATGTACTATTAGTATAATGCAATCAAAATTAGTTGTATATCAAATAAATGTTAAGATTCTCTTTAATAATGTACTCCGTACTTTGTAATTATTTTTAAAATATTTTGTTGATTGGAATAAAGTATACTGAAGAATAATTTAATGTAATTCGATCTATTTTTAACCTACTTTTTTAAAGGTTAAAGTTTAGTGTTCTAGGAATTATAAACAATAATTATATTAGTATTTGTTGATTAGATTACGGATCTAACTTAACATTAAGATAGCAAATTAAAAAGTTTTAAAACACCATCATGCCTTAAAATATCTTGGAATCTGCCAAAATTCAAAAGATTTAATATATCGTACATGAAATTTGAATTTAATCTTCATAACAACATATATGAACATATAAAATGTGGAATTTAATTTTGTTAAATTATACACACGACTTTTAAAAAAAAATAGTTTTGAAGAAAACTACATTCTTTTTTTCTTTTTTCTTTTTTTTGCCATTTTTGCAAAGAAATTTCCATACTCAAAATTAGGGTTTGCATATGGTCCGGACCGGTTGACCGTAAATTGAAAAAACATTGGACCGTAGACCGGACCGGAACCGAACCGTAACGGTCCGGACCAGTCCGGTTCCGGGTTGGACCGTAAATTGTGCAATTTTGAATATTGCGGAT
Source organism: Fagopyrum homotropicum (assembly GCA_033239125.1). Classification (NCBI taxonomy): domain Eukaryota; kingdom Viridiplantae; phylum Streptophyta; class Magnoliopsida; order Caryophyllales; family Polygonaceae; genus Fagopyrum; species Fagopyrum homotropicum. The sequence continues at coordinate 128,100,681 of BSWB01000008.1, forward strand.
TGGACCGGTTTATACCTTAATTGTGCAATTTTGGTGAGGTTTTCCGGTCCAAAACCGGACCGGAATGGACCAAACTGGACCAGAGCGGACAAAAAATTCGTAGTTCACGGTCCAAACCGGGTTACGGTTTTATACGGTTCAAAAACCGGACCGGACCGTAACCCGTTTTTTCAAAAAAACTTGGACCATAGACCGGACCGGACAGTAACCGATTTTGCACAGCCCTACTCGATCAAAATATAATGGTACTCTGTCAAAAGACTTGTTATTTTGTTAGTATCTTATTTTCTAGTAAGTAAAAAGATTATGGTAAAAAATTAAAATCATATTTCACTCTTCTTATTACACTTTCATTGGTAAATCACATAAGACTTAAGTAGCAATTTTGTTTTGTTTTTTTTTACTTTTTAAAATTATTTATCCTACCCACTTACTTTCCCCTAATTTTGACCATACTTTTTTCTTTGAAAAAATGAATAACATTATCTCCTCAGGGTGAATATTCTTTTTCATTTAATCAAATTTATTTTAAAGTTGTCTATTAAAGGTAAATTTCACTAAAGAGATCCATTTTACTATTTTAGTTTATTAATTAACTTCAAATAATACAAAGTACTACTATACATTATTATACCTAATACAAGTGTACAAGTTCAGTACAACTACAAAAAAAAAAAAAAAAAAAATACAGCTCAGCAGTTAGCACCATCCAATCACCTTATCTCCCTCTCTTTTTTTTCCCGCCTTTAAAACTCTTTATAAAAATTTACAAATTGTGCCCGTAATTTAGATTTTTTTAGATTTGAATCCCAAAAATAGTATTTTAGATTTTTTGGATTGTATCCAGATGTCGTTGAACTTAAGGGCAAGTTAAGAAACTAAAAAGTTATTGATGATAATCCGGGAAAAAATTAAAATATAGGGGCAACAAACGAAATTTTTTTAAAAAAGGAAAAAGTAATTTGCTTTTGAATTGTAATTCTTTACCTTTCTTCTTCTGCGGTGCCCCTCCTTCATCATTCAAACCCCTTCATCTTCCCTGAAAATCTGCAGAAATCTAAACAAAAATGGACTGTATCAAACCCTCTGAACCAACTTCCAAATCCAAATTCTCCTTCGCCATATCCAAATGTCTTCATCCTCCTCCTACTCCCACCTCCAAATTCTACCCCAAATCTTCGGTCCTTACTCGATCTAAGTCTCAGAAATCAAACGCAGATGACCACCATCGCCAGTCTCCGGCCACTAAGACCCGCGCCGCTAAGGAGGCTCTTCTTGCCAAGCTGTTCGCCAGTGTTTCATCGATTAAAGCAGCGTACGCTGAGCTTCAGAGTGCTCAGTATCCCTACGACGCTCTCGCTGTTCAGACTGCTGATAAACACCTCGTTTCTGAGCTTGTTGTTCTTTCAGACCTTAAGCATAAGTTTGTCACTAGAGCTCTTGATCTTCCTCCGCCTCATGTGACGAACTTGCTTGCTGAGATTCAGGAGCAACAGAGTAATATTAAGACTTATGAGATCTCTATTAAGCAATTGGAAACCAAGATCCGGAACCGTGGGGTGGAGATCTCTTCGCTCAAGTCTCGGCTTGAGGAGATTTGTAAGAGGAATAGATTGATGGAGAAGAGGCTGAATTCGAGTGGTTTGATTGGTGCTACTGTGTCGATTTCTGATTTAAATGGCTCTCACTTCATCAGATCGTTGCAACAAGTTATGAAGTCTGTGAGGAGTTTCGTCAAACAGTTTGTGCACGAGATGGAGGCAAAAAATTGGGACCTCGATTTGGCAGCTAAGGCGATAGAGAACGTTACCTTCCCAAATCCCAAGCACAAAGCCTACGCGTTCGAAGCCTACGTCTGTCGTGTCATGTTCGACGGCTTCAACCACAAGGATTTCCTCCTCCCTTCACCGGAGTCTTCCGCAGTAAACGAGAACAAGCACCGTCATGCGTTCTTCGATGAATTTCGTCAGTTACAGGTGGAGACTCCGAGCCAGGTTTTCATCCAGAATCCTCAAAGCGATTTCGCGAGATTCGTGCGATTCAAATATCTAAAATTAGTCCAGCCAAAAATGGAGTGTTCCTTCTTCGGAAATCTGGACCAGAGAAAGCTGATTACCTCCGGAACTTTTCCAGCGAGCGACTTCTTCTCAGCTTTCGCGGAGATGTGTAGAAGTATTTGGCTCTTACACTGCTTAGCCTTCAGCTACGATCCCCCTGCAGTAGCTTTCCAGGTGAAGAAAAACTGCCGATTCTCCGAGGTCTACATGGAAAGCGTATCCTCCGGCGCCAGGACAACCGCAGAACTCGGCAGAGAAGGCATCGGCTCTGACCTCAAATCGGCATTCACAGTCGTACCAGGTTTCAAGATTGGAAAAACAGTGATCCAGTCTCAGGTTTACCTAGTCTCTCCGAAAGCTAAACGTCCACCGAAACGCTAAAAAACAACTGTTCAGTGGAAGTTCAACTTTCCGGTGGTTCACAAGGCGGCGCGTGAGTTAACGGTGGGGGAGATATAGTGAGGAAGATGATGGATGTTGGAGGAATGCGGAGCAGAGGGACCCACGCGTGGTGGTGAGTGTAAACTCGGTTTTCATCATTCGTGGCTCAGAGTCTTGAGAGAGAAAGAAGGCTCGTGGGGACCACAGAGCTTCTATTGTAAGTTTATAAAATTAATAATTACTAAAGTAGTTATGATATTTGAATGTGGAAATATTATATGTACAAGTTGGGGTATACATGTAAGATGAAATTTGAATCTTTAGCATAATGTATGACTAATATTGTATAAATATTAAGATACTTTAAAATAGATTAATAAATTAGTTTTTAATGTTTTATTTTTTTGTTTTAAAATGGAAAGCGGTTCGAACCATTAGACGGCGTGGTGGGTCGAAATTTCGAAAAAGATCGGCAGACGGACTAACCGTCATGAAAGGTCACAAACAAAGGAGAAAAGAAAAACACAAAATACATAAAAAAACCGAAAGCGAAAACGTGTTCGAGGGAAGCAGGATGATCCAGCCAAGAGAGAAACGAGTATAAACGTTCATCTTCGAAGGAAATACACAGGTAGGAAGTGTGGGGAGTCGATCACAAATCCACGCCCCCTACTCAACAAGGGCTCGAAACCGCATCAAACTTAGAATACGAAATTGCAGAACACGGATAGGTGTAGATCTTAATGTTTTATTGTTTCTTCACGCGATTTGGATTTAAATTATCTCGAACTGAAAGATAATAAATTCGAATTGATATTTTTTGCAATTATACACGTGCACATTGCAAATGAATAGTATGCACACTTGTATGTATTTATACACGATGGCCAATCAATAATGTCGAAATGGATGCACTGTGCAGACTCGACACACAAACTGACAGATTTACAGGCATACGTGCTTGCAAAATTTAAAATAAATAAATAATATAACTTTTAGAATTACAGTAAAAAAAATAAAAGGAAATTCTGTTGATTATCAAAGTAAATATCGATGGAATGACGAGGGCAGCAAGAAAAGATTTGATCCATTTGACCTTCACATGCATCGCCCTATCTTCTGCTTTAATGGAGGATCTTGAAACGGTTGTTTATTTAGTTTTTCAAGAGATGGGAGAACCGATAGTGATCTACGAGTTAAAGGACATGCTGCACAATCGCAGTCACAAAAAACAAAGCTGGTGATTTATCTATATGGACAGTATGCGGCCCGGTTCGATTGGAAACAAAGTAGAACGAACACATAGATATCGAGACTCATTTAAGATATCCAAACTGTATCTTTCGTTCTGATAAAATCAACCAAGAGAAGTATAAGAAACTTCAATGCCAAGAGCATATTTCTGCCCAGAAAAATGGTAATTTTGTCTCATGGCATGTTCAAAGTGATACTGTCGACGACCCATCTGCTTGTTCTGTGCCGTTTGCTTGTGGCATTCAAATCAACAGGATTCAATCAATTTGCCCGAGCTGCAAACTTTTCAGAAGAATGGATTTTCATCAATTATAGAACACGTGAATAAAAACTTCATCTAATATATCATATCATGAAAAAATTGGAAAGTGTCAAACAAAAACTGGAAAAAAATTGTGTATGAATCGGAAAGCCTCAGAATTGCAGAATTAACAGCAAGGCTTGCAGAGCCATTCAGTCCCGAAAGATGGTGTTTTTATTCATAGATTTCATCATAGGCTGTGTATACTGTTTTGTTTGAAAAGAATGAAGATGAATATATTGGTCTCATGGCCTGTCCAAAATGGTAATAGCAGCGACGCCGCTCCATAAGGCAATGGAATATGACACCATCAAAAACCGGAGGAGAACGCAAAAGCTTCACCTCAACGATCAATCAAATTGTTCTATGACGTTTTCCTTCTGAGATTTGCAAACACTGGACTTGATCCGTTTGCCCCAATTCACAGGTGTAGGATTTACGGAGAAATCCCCGTCACAAGATGAAATTACAGAAGAATCAAACAGCGAAATTAGGAGAGAATATTTGCCTCATGGCCTGTCCAAAGTGGTAATTGCAGCGACGCCGCTCCACAAGGCGATGGAATATGAGGCAGTTCATCATCGGAGGATAAAAGCCGAAGCTTTTCACCATCGACGACGATGAATTTGATCTGCGACGTTTTACTTGTGAGATTTGCAAACATTGGGAAGAAAATTTCCGCTTGCCCCAATAGTAAGTAAAGGGATTTTCGGAGAATCCCCGTCGCATTTAGGAGAAACTTGAATTCCTGAACAAAGATTGATTTAGAAAACAAAATCGAAAACAACAAATCCCTATCCTTTGCAAATTACAATGGCAGTGATAGTCGGCTCAGAGAAACCCTAGACAGTGGTGACCGATGAGATGGTTCAGCAAAGCACATAGTATATATACCTGAGAAAGTGTCTGGTTTCACCGATTTGGGCCGACGATGGCCCTTTAAGGCCCGTTTGCCCCAATATGATGACTTACTTTCATATTGGGGCCGACGATTTGGCCCGACAATTGGTGGCCCGTTTACCCGAAGATGGCCCTTTAAGGCCCCTTTGCCCCAATTTGATGACTTACTTTCATATTGGGGCCGACGATTTGGCCCGCATTGATGGCCCGTTTACCCGACGATGGCCGAAACAGTGAAATTTGTTCAGCTTTGGTAAATTTATGGCATTTCATGCAACAAATCCTAAAAGTTATGATATTTGATGACATTTCTGTATAAAATTTGAAACGAACAAGAAAATTCTTTGATTACTTACATATATCAAACATGATTTATAGACCAAACCATAAAAATGGAACCTTTATCCGAGCTAACTACAAAAAGAGATCAAAACCTATAAACCATAGCTAATGTCCATCTTTATGGCTAAGAACGGGTAACCGATTCCGATCCGAATCCAATCCGACATCAAAAAGGTGGCGGGAGAAGAGCTTGGTGGATGTAGCGGCGGCCTTGTGGACCCTTTTGCTGGGGGATGATGAAACTCTGGTGCTCTTCGGAAGGGCAGTCAATAAGGCACTGCTATCGATTAACGGCAGTTTAGACGAAGAAGAAGAAGACGTCAGCGTTGTCTTGTGATCTGTCAGAAGCTTTCTTGCATGGCCGCCGGAGCTTGCAGTTACTGTCGTGCATCCAATGTTGAAAATCAAGAGCAGCACCTGCAGCATGGCCAGAGCTTTCAACGTTACTGCCATTTACGTGTGATTAACTAACGAGTAGTGTCTTAAAGATAACCTGTTCATATATATATATATATATATATATGAATAGGTGCAGTGGGTTCGACAAGGGACAATGCATGTAGGGTATAGTGGAACTCGACAAGTCAAATTTTATAACATATCATTATACGGCTGCCTGAGAAGAAATTATCTTTTAATTGGTTTAAAAAAAAAAAAAAAAGAAGTTACGCTCAAAAGTAAGGATTTTTTTCCTAAATAATAAGAAAATAAAAACTAATTCTGAAATTAGGTACGGATAAAAAGATTTTACGAGAATAGGAAGGCTTTTAGGGTCGGAGTAGACCCGTAGTTTGAAACTGCGGGTTAATGTGAATAACCCGCAGTTTCAAACTGCGATTTTATTTTTTATTTTTATTTTTTTTTTATATACATAACCCGCAGTTTCAAACTGCGGGTTTCTATTTTTTATTTTTTTTAATAGAAACCCGCAGTTTCAAACTGCGGGTTTTGACTAAGAGATATTGGGCCGCATCAATTTAATGGGCCACCAAGAAACTCGCAGTTTTAAACTGCGGGTTTCTATTAAAAAAAAATAAAAAATAGAAACCCGCAGTTTCAAACTGCGGGTTATGTATATAAAAAAAAAAAAAAATTAAAATCGCAGTTTGAAACTGCGGGTTATTCACATTAACCCGCAGTTTCAAACTACGGGTCTACTCCGACCCTAAAAGCCTTCCTATTCTCGTAAAATCTTTTTATCCGTACCTAATCTCAGAATTAGTTTTTGTTTTCTTATTATTTAGGAAAAAAATCCCAAAAGTAATGCCCAAACATATATTAAATTATAATACACAATACAACTTAACAAAATATAGATGGAGGATAAAGTTTTAAAATTTTTGACCGATAATTATTTGTTGGACTAGATATGAACCCAATCTTCAGGTTCGGTCCATGTATAAACAGTCCACCGCACTTTGGAGGGTTCAACCAAGTCGGAAAAACTTTCCGATGTACCGGACATGAATATATGGTTCAGATGTAATAGAAAACTTTCCGGTCCATATACGTATAGTGTCGGATCGATGAATACTCGAGTAGAAGACAAGCAAATGATAATCCTCAAAAAATTAAATAAAAATAGTTAATACGAATATGTTCAAATGTCAAATAAATGGGAAAATGAAAGTTAAGAAACCCCACATGTGGCGCAATGCATTCACCACAAGTCTGCAAAGAAGTTGTATACGTAACGTGATTAGCTCTATATGTTTGAAAACTTGGAACGTAAAAATAGGGTATGGGGGTATGCTAAGGGGTCCAACACTCTAAACATATTGCCTACTTTTCCTCTCTTTGTGTTTCTTCATTCTAATAAATATATTATCGACTTTTTCAAAATAATTATTTGAACTATTATTGTACCTACAATTCAAGTCATACCTAGTTGAAAATAGTGTACATAAACCTTGTGTAAACGTAGACCTGCTCAATTCCGGGCAGTCCGTTCGGCATGGTTAGTTCGGATAAACGAACGGGTATGAACCGAGAAAGAGGCACGACCCAGCCAAAAAGTCCGGCTCATCAAACTCGACGGCCCGAGCCCGAATCTGGATAAATGGGCTTAATATTTTGTAATGTCCGGTCAGAACCCGATCCGAGCTCGAATATGAACAGGTCGAACACGCGTAGACGTCTCAAATGTTTTCCAATTCGTCTTTCCTAAATGGATCACGAAGTACTCGATCGAACAAAACGGTATTGAATGATCGAATCGAACAAGTGAAACACATATCCAAAGAGTAAACCATTATCAAACTCCTAAGTCAAAGAATAAAGTGACCCTACATCGTTGGTTGTTGGAAGGAGACATGGGTTACTTGACTTTCCTGCCGGCAATTAGAGGTTAGGTAGAGACAGATGGAGAGGAAGCCGCGCGGCAACGTGCTCGGTGTCTCATCACCTCCCCATGCCCCACCGCCCACCGCCCAATCTTCAACTTCACACATATTCTTCTCCAATTCATCTCACCTAATCAAACCGTGGCATATATGCATGTACGTACCACACGTAGTTCATTTCACATATGGTCGCACGTTTCACTCCCGTCCGGTATTTAACACGTGCAACTTAACTTCACAAGTACAAGTTCATTAACAACATTGTATGAAAGATTGCGTATGTACTGGCTATTGGATGCGAGCAATAGCGATCAATCATAACAACAATCCAACATATAACTTTAAAGCTTTATTAATGTAGCTCGGTTTGATTTTTTTTATGTGTGATAAAATAGGTCAAAAGTTTCAACTACTTCTGCTATAGATTTAGCATCTCCACGGGTCACGAGTGCGGTAAGGGTTGAGGTATTCCTTACCCGTGATCAGGCGAGTCGAACCGCCAACGGTCAATTTTGTTTTTTAAAAAAAAGAGAAAATTCGAACCCAACGGCTATTTTAGTTGTTGGGCAAACCCGTTGGGGCCGGGTCGACCCGCCCATTTCTTTTTCTTCTTCTTTTTTTTTTTTACAAAAATTCGGATTTGAAAAAATGTGGCCAACTCGTCGACCCAGCAGATCTGACCCGTGACCCGGCAGGTTGGCTTATTAGGCGTGTCCGGGTCACCCTTCCCGGACCCTTGACCCAACAGGTCGGACCCGTCAATCCGGCGAGTCCAACCCGTGGACATGCTTGCTATAGATGGATATAAGTTTATAAGAAAAAAAATTTTTATTTAGGTAGGGATAAAAAAAATTGTTTGTGTATTTTATATATTATAAATGCTTAAACATATATGAAACGGAGACATAATATCTAATATATTTAAAAGTTTAGTTATTATTTTCTTAAAAAATAAATTTCTATAAAATAATTCACGATTTTTATTGTATTAATCAATTGCTTATACATTACAAAATGCAAAAATATCCATAAATTCATACTACAAAGCTTTTCGGGTGTGATAAAATCAGAATCGGCTCTACCTTCTTAACTTACTTATACACCAATCCAATCAATGCTATCTCAGTGACCAACGTAATAAAAACGGTTAAAAAAATGAAATGAAATTAATATAATTACATTACCGACTTGTGTTAAGAACCTATAAAATTCCATTTTACCCTAACAATTTTTTTTTATTAATTCGTTAATATTTTATTTATGTAAATAATTATTAGTAATTTTAAATAGACCGTAATAAGTGATTGAATTTTATAGACCTATCATATTATAGGGTGTGACAAAATAACAATTCAACTGTACAAACTAATACTATACAAAATGACTCAAATAATTTACACGATTTTTTTTACACAAACTAGCACACTATTAGTGAATGAATATAATCAAATATAATTAATATATTATTTTATTAAAAAATAATATATTAATTGGTCTCCTTGCTAGAATTTACTTTAATATATATATATATACACGATTTGATAAACAAAATAAATAGAGGCTTAATTCGTGTAATTACCGGTAAAGTCGTTTGTGTCGGCGCGCATGGAAAACCCACAGCTCCGCTGACGTGGAAAAGATAGAATGACGTGGCATAACCTCGGCCAATGAGGGCATGCAACCGGCGTAGGAATTCCCCGCGCGGGAACGTGCGGAATTGAATTCTTTGCCACGTCGGATAATTTCGTTGCTTTGTCCTCCCTTTTCAGATTTCTTATCACCTTTCCCCCAAATTTATTTCCCACGACAACGGATATAACGCCGATTGAATTTCTGTTTTGGAATTGGGGGTTGTGGATGTGAAAATTTGTACAAGGAACAAATAATTGCCTTGATTTCTCCACTCTTCCTCTTCATCGCTGGTGAATTTCTTATTCTTTCCGGTCAGGTGTCTCTTCGAGTTCCCGATTCAATCGATTCCGTGTTCTTGTCGAATTTCGGATCTGAGAACAATCTGTATAGTTTTCTGTTAGATCCATTAGGCAATGGCGTGTCTAGGGGTGCAGATTGGCTCCTCGGCTTGCCGGCGAGTTTCGGTCTCCGGCAGACAGGATATACACTGCCAGTTCAGAGATAGTTTGACGGAGTTTAGGGACGAACGTTGGAGAAATGGTGTGCGTTTCGCTAAATTGGGGAAATCAAGGAACTATGGCGCCACCGTGGAGTGTACGCTCCGATTGGCGTTGGCGGAGGTGAAGAAGAGCGCAAGCGATAAGAAAAGGCCGACGACTACTCCCCAATTCGACCAGTTGATGAAGCGATCGATTGCTGAGGTTAGTTTATTGAATTTCTTTTGCATTTCAGTCAATTGATGACCTAGTCGATCAATTTCTTAGTGAAATTGCCTGATCGTGTTTCATTGATAAAAAGATCTCTGAGTATGTTGCAGATTGATTTCCTTTGATCTTTAAACTAGACAAAGATTCGTAGTTACAACTTCACAATATGTGAACTGAACTGTTATCTTGCATAAGCTGGTGGTTTGTGTTGTTAATGATATCTTTGAGGAAGTCACAAATTGCTTTCCTGTGAACTCAAAGATTTGTAGCAGCATCTTCGTAGTGAACTGTATTGATAACATTGTTTGGTTTCAATTAAGAGATCTTGCATCAATTGGTAGTTTGGTATGTTTATGAGATCTTAGTGTGTGTCTTAGATTGCTTTCCTGTAAGCTTTAGACTAAAGATCTGTAGCAGCAACTGTATTGTTAACATTATTTGGTTTCAATTAAGAGATCTTACATCAGTTGGTCGTTTCGTATGTTAATGCGATCATTATCATAGATTCACACTAATGAATATGCTGATGATAAATGCAGATTGTGAAGAACATCCGTGAAGCACCATTCTTGGTCCATGTATATTTTGAAGATGAAAACCAAACTTCATCAAACAGTCCACTAAAATTGGAGATAGACAAATCAACATCAGAAAGCTGGCCATTCATAAGACAGAGATGGGAGCGAGGCATCTCAGCAGCACCAGACGGTGTAATCCTAGTGGAAGAGCTAAGCAGTGAAGAAGACTTATTAGACACAGAGAAAGAAGAGATTGCATCTTCCAGTGGACCTGTATGCACCAGCAATCAGCAATTCCCGCCTTCTTCGACGAAAGTGTGGGGATTGCTGGTGCAAGGTAGAGGAGGGAGCTTCCCTGCTTGCTACATACTCAAGACTTGTCGAGTTCAGTGTTGTTCTGGGTTTTCGACTCATTTCTGCCTTGCCAAAGTTGATTGTTTCGGGAAGAGTATTGATTTTCATCTGAAGAGATCGTGGCTACAAAGATAGCTAGCTTGTTCGTTGTTGTTGATTCTTCTCTTGATTCCCATTTGGGGTTCATCCATAGCCATACCTGTATAAAATATATTTTAGCTTTCATATATCTATTGTACGCTCATTACGTCCAATAAACATTTGAAAGAATCTTTATGCATATTATATATATCATATATGATCAAACCATAGTGAGTTTATGTACTTATGTTTATGTTGATTAGACCACATACACAATGGTAGTTTTTAACAATAAAAAATAATTAATCTCTTAGCTAAAATTACTTTTTATTTTAAAACCTCACTTTGGATCTCTTAATTGGAAACGTTTATAAAACATACTTTTTGCAGCTTTTGATTATTTTAATTTTAATTTTCTTCATTTGTATACTTGTTGGTGGGTCCTTGCTGCCGCTTTCGATTATTTTTAGTTTTATTTACACAATATGGATAAATATCCAGTATAATTATCTTTTAATTTTAAGTTGGTGGAAGGAAAAAAAGTTTAAAAAACTTTGCTACAAACCCAACCAATGCAGGTGGTCTTATGCACCCGAATTTGATCGGAGAATTTACGTCGAGATAGGATCCACCTATAAATAAAGATACAAGAACGGTCCGCTTTCGATAGTACAATCCAAGACCGAACCAGATCGTAATTTGAGATCTTGTTTGATTTATCGATCCGATACAAAAGTACATAACCCTATTTAAAATACAATTAAAAAACCCAAAAAACTTAAACCAACAAAATAATTCAATATTGCATCAATGCAAGTTGGGTTGCAAATTGAAGAAGTTGTGTTGCAAATTGAAGATTATCATTTGATGGGACGCACGAAAAGGCAAAAGAAGAAAACAGGGCAAAGTGGGCTATGGATTGGGTAGTAAGGCAATGGGCATGTCCAATTTTCTATTTCTTTATTATTATCATATATTTTTAACAATCAATCTAATATAATAATAAAATCAATAAAAATATCACTTTTATCTTATTATAATTGTTAATAATAAAATCTTACCTAACTAACTCACCCATAAACTATCTCATATTATAAATTTCCGACCATTTCCGAAAAGCTGGGCGATATTAAAAGAAAAAAAAAACGTGTAATTAGTGGAAGAAATATTCGCCGGACCAAATTCATATATTCGACGGTATAGTCACATATATTCGGTGTTTACATGTTCACATGGTAAGAGCTGTTTACATATGAGTCACTGATATATATAAATCAGTGACTCGGACTTAACACTTAAAACCTGATCGAATGTAGCGACACAAGTCTTCATCATAATCACCAAATTTTTATTATCTATGCCTTTTAGCTTTTGGCCTTTGTTAATGTATTTTTTTATTTGTAGAGTAGCATAAAAGTTCATATATCATTTATCCTCACATAAACATATTATATATATATATATATATATATATATATATATATATATATATATATATATATATATATATATATATATATACATACGAGCATAACCCAACAAGCAAATCAAGCTTTAATGTCGACGATCTCAGAAGCCTCATCGCCATCTTCAACTTCATTTTCATCTTCTCCTACAACAATCCAATTCGTCTCCAAATCAAAGAGTGAGAGGCTTCTTCAGAAATTCTACGATTCATTCGACTTCGACTACGAACACGAAGAGAATGGGCGCCGGTCAACTACTCCGACCCCGGAAACCGCTTACTACGTTGGGTCGGCGGCGTGGACGGAGGAAGAGATGGTGGCGAAACTAAGGAAAGTCATGGCGGGAAGAAGAAGTGCAGGGAAGTGCAATGGAGCTTGCTTTCATGTATGGAGCTCTTGTATTTGCCTTTTGTTTGTTGCTATTTTCAAAAAGAGGATTCATAGGCAAATGAGAGAAATCACTTATCATCTTTGAATTAATCTTAATTATTTTTAAATTGCACTTTTTTTATAAGTGAATATATTTTATTGTTTATTTGAATTCAGCTTTTACTTTGTAAAGATTTAGTATTATTATTAATTGATTTTACCATAAAACTTTATCTAGTCTATTTATATTAGAATTATTTCATCCACTAAAATTTGTTTTCTATTATTGGCATGTGTTGTGTTTCGTCTCCTTCATTGAGAACACTGTTAGTTGATTAGGTTCCGTTTGATGAAGTAAGATTGTGATGAAATTGAAATGAAAAAATTATCTAAATGAAGAATTAAGATGTGAAATTATTTAATGGAATGAGTAAGAAAATAAGTGAAATGATTGTTTGGTATAATCAGCACCGGCTAATGATTTACGGAGGCCCTGGATAAATTATAAAATTTTAATTTATCGTAAATATTAAATATTAATTTTTTTTAATTATAATGATAAATTAAAATTTTAATTATGATAATAAATTAAAATTATTAAATTTGAATAATGCATAAATTATCGAATTTATTAAATTCTAACTCAATCATATCTTTATTAGATTTCTAACTAAGAGTAAGATTGATATACTAGAGTTATAATGTGATAAATAGTTTTTTTTTAGCATTTCGTTTAATAACTCCATACCTTTTATTTTGTAACAAAAGTTTACGCTAGTATTTTCTATCTATTTTTTAAAATTACATGTAAAATAATGCAAAAATTAATATAAAATTTATATTGATTCACACTTAGTAAAAAAAAATTAAATTAACAATAAATTATATTAATATCGGGTCATATTTTGACCATGTAAAAAAAAAGTTAAATTATTATCTAAATACAATAAATTAATATTATATTGAATTATGTTTCAACAAGAAGGTAACGAGTAAAAAAAGCTTATCTACTTTTTAAAATTGCATGTCAAATTATGCAAACAATAAAATTAGTATAAAATTTATATTTAGTCACACTTAGTAAAATAAAATTAAATTGACAATAAACTAATATTATATTGAATTTGTAAGTAAAGTTATAAAAAAATGTGTTAAATTTTTTTTTATAGACGAAAGAGTGAAAAAAAAAGAGGTAAAGATGATGTTTTAGTTTTCAATAGTCTTCTATTGAAGTTCAACAGTATCACATATTTTTTGTAATCTAATTATTTTAATTTTCATAATCTAATTCTCTTCATCTCGTTTATTTTATTTATTAAACGAGATTAAGAGAACTAATTTCCTCTTTTAATTCATATAATCTTAATCCACTTAATTTTGTACCCAACCAATGCAGACAATATCATGAAAGTTGAATTTTAATCGATAATCATATTATTACGGTCTGATGATGTATCTTTTTTTACAATTTTTCATTAATAATTTAAAATACACAACTATGACCCTGTTCAACGGAGATTATTGCGTAGATTATTGTAGAACTCTGTATTTTTTAAAAGGTACACGGTGTTTGGTATAATAGATTTTTAAATGGACTTTTTGAGGAGATTTGAAAAAGCTTTCTAGAATAGGATAGATTATCAAATTTTTTTTATAACTTTGCCCTCTTATTTGTACATTTTATTTTTTTTTGACTTTTTAGCAAATCTACCTTACAAATTTAATCACACATCTACTATTACAAACATAAATGAGGTTATTTATTAAATTTTCAAAATCTATCTAAAAAAAACTAAAGCTATTCAAAAAAATTTAAACTATTAAAATATCTCGTTTCATCTAACAGCAACTATGTTGTTTTCTATATTAAAAAATGTAAATTATTGGGCCCGAAAAGGCCCAGACTGCTGTCTTAAAAACCCTTAGTTTTGGGCGTAAACAAAGCCCAGACCGTTGACTATCCGTAGAGCCACGCGGGAAAAAATCTTAGTTTTGCTCTGTCCTGATTGTCCTCCATGGTTCGAGCAAAATAAATCATGGATATCAAAGCTGGGATAGAATAGGGAGGAGTTTTGTTTAGAGGGCGTTTCCCCGCTCTCTCTTGAAGCAATCAGATCGGACTTTTAATACGGGATCTGTTTGAACCTTTTGTCAGCGCAAACCCTCAACACAGCCGAGCTGCTATGGCCGCTGGCGCAAACCCTAATTCCCGACTCAAAACCGATTCTAAAAGCAAGTAGCGTCTATCCCTTCGAAATCAAAGTGAAGACTGATTTCTTCTTGAATCCAATGAGAAGGTGCAGGAAAAGTGCAGGAAACACGAAGAAGAGAGGTTCTTTGTATAATTTTCATTTTTTCTTTTTGACAAAGGCATGGTTGCATATTCAAAAGTTTCCAAAGCATATCTCTACTTCAATAATATACATTGATGGGACGTTGCTGGACTCGTAGAGTCCGGTCACACCCACGAGTTGTTATATGAGTTGAATTAGAGTTCGGTTCCAAACTAGTCGAGTGCGAACCCATCGAAAACATAATTAGGCTTGACTAGATTCCAACCAAGTTTAACGTTAACATATACAAGCTCGGCTCATTGGACTAGAACAACCCTAAAGATGACTAGAAGAGTCAATCTTTAGAAGGGTTGTTGAATGAACCAAACTACTCAAGCTCGGCTATGACAAACTTGTTCATGTTGACTAAACAAGCCGAGCAGGAACAAATTTTAAAAAACATGATTAAACCTCAGATTCGACTCGAGCTCGACGATGTTCGGCTCAAATAACAACTCTATTCACATGCTGCTACATTGTTCTGTATTTCCTGTCATGAAGAAAACACACAAAGTTATAATAAATATAAGGAAAAAATTAGTACAATATGAATGCATATAGATAATATATATCAATTTGTATGGGTTGTTTCTAAGTGCCAAATTTGTGTATTGTGGTTGTGAATAGCAGGGCAAGTCTCCTTTGGCATAAGAATAACATAGAAATATGTATCTTATTTATGCCAAAGGAGAACAGCCCTCTTATTCACAAGCTCATCTCTCTACTATTCTACGACCTTGCTTGATTAACATTGTTTAACAGTCTTATATATACTACAAATTTTCCCCTAGAATTGGATATACCAATAGGTTGCAGCATATGCTGAAACAGAAGGAGGTTCTCTCTGATATTATTGGAGTTTTGGTCCCAATTCTTGAACAATCGTCGAGTCGTCGACTATAGGAATCTCAACGTCTTAGTTGGTACGACACAGCAAGGTTGTGCCATTACATTGTAAAGATATAACCTAATCTGTCAATTTGCATGGTCGAGTTGTCACAAAACCTAAGAACTCATATCTTTCTGACATTTTTCAAACTTGCAAGTATTGGATATGCTGAATACAGATGAAGCATATGCTGTTCTGAGAAACCCTTTTATTATGTAAAGATGCATGGTACTGATTCTCCTACAGCGTCGTCTCGTCCCAGAAAAGATGAACCATGTGTTAACCATCTTCCTTCTGCCTTTCTATTTTTGCTGATGCTTTTGATGCCATTTTTCATTGACATTGAAAAGATTGGTTCCTTCTATATTCTTCTATAGTTGAAAGTCAGAAGAGCGTTTACCAGCATACACTTTAGGGTTTTACAGAATCAAAAATAGAATATCTATAGCTAGTGCTTAGAAAGATTTGTTGTAAGCCATTTCGTGCCCAAATACAGCATACGTGTAGGATAATACAATAACATAGAATTTCTTCATGACTGTTGAATTCAGTTCATTTTTGCATCACTGACCAATATCTCCATTGGAAGTAGGTTGGTTGCTTTTTGATGAACTTCATATTGGCATCAGTAAAATTCATCTATTCAGAACTTTTTTTTGTTCTACGGAAATTTTCGTATGAACGAAGAAAAGAGAGCGTAATCTATCATCCATGCAGTAAGCATAATTGGCAAACAAAAATAGTAAAATATAAGACCCCAACTGATGTTAAATTGAACATATATATATATAATCTAACTACTGTTTGTAGTTTGTCTTTCACTAATCTTATAAATACTTGATGTATAACTGTATGGGTGGTTTGATCATAATCTTGTAAGCAATTAAAGGGTATACAGATGAACACCACAAGATTGCCTTTTCTAGATTGCCTTGCAAAGAAGAGGATGTGCCATGGAATATCCTGCCTGCATGGAAAGTACTAATCTTTTTTTCATTGGATTTCTGCAAATGGTTCAAATTGGGCCTTGGATTTCTCCTGTAGAAGTCCAATGTAAGAAAAAATGTATCTACTTGGAATATGCTATTACTTTGCATACAGTAAAGTACTAGTTGCTTGATTTCTATCATGTATAAATAATACAACCTCCTTCAATGTTATTCGTCAAAGCAGCGAATCAAGTGCATTGTAGCATTACCGGGCAAGATCTCCATTGGCAGGAAACAACTTGTTTTATGCATGTGAAGAACTTAGTTCCACATAGTAATAATCTCAAGTAAGCTTTCTGCCAAAGGAGATTTGCCCGGCAATTCATCCATGCAAGACATCTACTTAAATCTTTGTTCAGCTTACACATTGACATTGTCAATATATTGTGTTTCCACTGCATTGTGAAATTACTGGGCAAGATCTCTATTGGCAGTAGGCTGCTTGCTGGCATGTGATGAACTCTCATGTATCTCTCAAGTAACCTTACTGCCAAAGGAGAATTGCCCGGCAATTCAGCCGTGCAAGACTTCCTTAGCGCGCACAGCTTAGATTATTGGATGGTAGTATATGTATCAATGCCTCTCCTTTCTTGTGAAAATGTCTGTTTTCTGCATATATATTGCTTTTTTTCTATGATTATCAAGGCTTAATGTTTTGTCTTCTTGTTTGTTGCCCAGAAAATACAATTATGAGACAGACATACAGACAGACAATTATCTTTTAGTCATTCAGCCGAGATTTTCCATTACTGAAGTTGTAAGCTAGTGATACACCATTGTTGACTAGATTTGCCTAAAGCCTGTAAAGATCGTAGAACACAGTGGCCTCCAGCAATGGCGCTATTCAATTTTAGATGAAGATTGAGTGGTTGGTTGAAGACTAGCTAGAGAGCAATAGAGTGCCGTTGTAAATAGTAATGTTGTATGTTTGCTCATTTCACGTTTTGATTTAGCTTCTAGGTTTTATTTTTGTACGAATATAATATAAATTTAGATTTTATAGATACTTTTTGGATGATTTCAATATTTCATGTGTTATCTCTTAGTATTTCTTGTCATGGTATTCTATTTGTTTTATGATTTTACGCGGAA
This sequence comes from Fagopyrum homotropicum, assembly GCA_033239125.1. NCBI lineage: Eukaryota > Viridiplantae > Streptophyta > Magnoliopsida > Caryophyllales > Polygonaceae > Fagopyrum > Fagopyrum homotropicum. Next base: position 128,118,688 of record BSWB01000008.1, read on the forward strand.
ATTTTCATTAATTACGACCTAAAACCACTACACTAAATGATTTTCCTCATTAAAAGTGAATAAATACTTGATATAAAAAAACATTACCGGATGATATGTTGCTCCGAAATGGTATATGTAAAGTCGGTGATCGATCTAAGAATAAATTTTATATTTTTGACACATATCAAATGAAAATGTCACACGACAAAAGAAGTGTCTTAACTCGTCACACAAATTAATTCATAAAAAAACTTTGATATAAAAAGCATATTTGGGTTCGAGCCGGAGTTTCATGGATCAAACCTGGATCTCCGGTGACATGCCTTCCAATGTCGAATTTTCGGTGATACTCTACAAAAATCTCAACCTCCCTTCATTTCCCTTCATTTATCTCAAACAAGTTCCCCCTTCATCCTCCTTAATTTGGTGTACCGAACGGACCCAAGATTTTCCGGAACTTGAGTATTTAATTTTTGAAAAAGAAAACAAAATCAAGGGTAGTATACAAATCTTGTTCAGGCCTTCAGGGTTATGGTGATTCGAGTTCATTAATATTATCTCACATATGATTAGGCAATATCTCCATTGATGGTATACAAATCTTGTTGTCCATGGAGTTGAATTGGCATGGGACTAGGCTTTCGTCGAGTGGAAGTCGAACTCGATTCTTTACTGGTGATTGGGTTTATTGAGAAAGGGGTCAGCCGTTCTCACCCCCTTTCTAGCCTGGTAATACGTTGTCAAGGCTTCCTCACCCGGGACTGGATTATTAGTTTCACTCATCTTTAGGGAAGGCAATAGGGTTGCGGATGCTATTGCAAACTATGTTTTTTCTTTAGGTTTTGGGTCTCACTTTTTAGTGGAACCCCCGCTCGCTATTAGAGCTATTGTTTTGGATGATTTGAGGGGTGTTTCGTTTCCCGTTTGTCCCGTTCTATTATTCAATAAAGCGCTTTTGCGCGGGAGTCGCCGACTCTTTTTTACCCAAAAAAAAAAAGTAAAATTCACTTAAACACAACATTTCAGGGATCGAAATGCCTCTCATTTTGTCCATCTTAGCTTTCTTTGCACGGTATAGCCTTGTGGATACAACATGATCAAAGGGTGTACGTACAGATGAACTCTTCAGGACCACCATCTCTACATTGCCTTGCAAAGAAGAGGATGTGCCTAAGAATATCCTGCATGCATGAAAAATACTAATCTTTTTCTTTTTTCTATTTCCTCAAACATATATGTATCTACTTAGAATATGCTATTACTTCGCATACAATAAAGTACTAGTTGCTTCAACTCTGCCATGTATAAATTAGTACAACATTCTTCAATCTTATTCGTCAAAGCAGCGATTCAAATGCATTGTAGCATTGCCGGACAAGATCTCCATTGGCAGAAAGCTACTTGTTTCGTGTGAAGAACTTACAGTTCTCAAGTAAGCTTACTGCCAAAGGAGATTTGTCCGGCGATTCATCCATGCAAGACTTTTGCATAAATCTGTGTTCTTTCAGCTGCATTGTGAAATTACTGGGCAAGGTCTCTATTGGCAGTAGCCAGCTTTAATTGCTATATATGCTTCTCTTAAGTAAGCTTACTGCCAAAGGAGATTTGTCCGGCAATTCCGCCATGCAAGACTTCTCCTTACTTCAGCTTAGAGATCTTCAAGGATGGTAAGTATGTATTGTAGAATGATAATGCCCACATGCAAAAATGTCTATTTTTTGCCTATTACATGATTAATCTTGCAATCTTTATATATACATAGGTTCTGAATTTTCCATGGTCAACATTGTAAGAAATCTACTGAAGTTGTTGTAGGAACCTGTAAAACAATTCAATAAATGCCTTAGGACAGGGAGCTTAAACTGTAAAAAGCACTATGGAATAGGATCGGAAAATTTATCGATCAAGAACCTGTATAGGATTGAAAAATTTACCGGTTAAGAATCTGACCATGTGCTTATGCAACTTTTAAATATATGCAACGGTCGAATTTAACGCTTGAGTTTGTGCCTATGTCCCGCGATTGGAGACAATGCAAACTAGCTCGATAACCTCGAAGAATTTTGATGGGCCAAATAAGAGGGTTTCGTACACACGAGTGCATTATGCGTCATACGTGGATAATCTTCCTACGAAACTTCACGGGGGACCCGAGAATATAGAGCTAGCGTGTAAGCAAGGTATATGACATATGTGTAGACGGATTGTATCCCATCTCTAACAAATGCATGTATATATAGATAGGCATTAATTACCGCCTTCAAGTTACATGTAATGCCTCAAGATAATCAACTTATCAACGTACACATGCATATATCAGCATTGTACCTCGAATATCCTCTATTGCTCTTCTATATATGTCAATCTCAATGTAGACATCAGTAGATAGATTTGGTCTTCTGTTCTACAAAGCACTGAGCATATTTCTTCAAGAATATGCAATTCACATAGACAAGCATAAACACCTAGAAAATATATATATGTGTATATACGCACTTTGAAGTTTCGTCGCTGGAATCCCATTTGCTCATCGGAAGAACCGGAAACTTTGAAAGTATGCACTGGACGCATTCCCGGTCAGATCTTATTTGGCACTTGTCTTCTAGCTGCAGCCTGCAACAAATGTATCTGTAGCAGCTAATCTGAGAAAACTATCTCATATATTATTGCCAAAGAAGATTTGCCCGGAGATTCGTCTGTGTGCGAAATCAGGCCATATATACTGACAACATCACAATGTCACTCAGATTTGCACGTGTAAGTTGATTCAGCTAAAGCTTCTTTAGATCAGATATTGGTGCTCAAATTTCCCACATGTCGACCAAGGCCATTATAATTATACTAGTTTAATTCAGAGTTTAAATGAATAATCCTTTTTATAGTTTAAAAAAACCTTAAATTGTGTTTGGTATAGTTAAAATAATTATAAGATATTTTGCAGCAAACAATTTACTATCAATTAAAAAATTAAATTAATATTTTTATAATTAAACACTAATTTATTTAAAAATAACATTGTCAACCCGTGTGTTTCAGTATAACAAATACCGTTTATATTATATCTTATCATACTCTATTATATAAACCGGTGTTGATATATTATACAGACACAAAATTATTGTTACCTAGTAAGAAGTGTGTTTTTTACGAGTAATTGTCGTTAAGGGAGGGATGCCTTCGGAAACGCGGACAGAGTGGTGCATGACTGTCGTTAGCTCATTTTACTTTCGACAAACTATCTTTTCGAAAAGAAATGTAAAACTATGGATGACCACATATTTAACGTGTTTTATAAGATTAAACATCAATAGTTATTTAAATTAAAATTTAATGTTAGATGATTGATGTGCTTATTATTTAATTTATTAATTTTATTTTTTAAATAATAAATTAGATTAATTTTCAAAATATACCTAATATAAAATATCTTACCTTTAGAAATATCTTAATTGAATATTTTATTTGAACTTTTAAACTGAAATTTACGTTCATTTAGAACAAACTAATTTACGTCCATTGAAATTGTGTGGGCCCGCGGCCATTTTTACAGTTAAGTCGAAAATAGCATTGTGGGACCCGGGTATCGTTAGTGGAAAACGTGCTTTCACCCGCAATAATAAACAATTAAATAAATATATCTAACCTCTTATTTGAAACCAACGCCCCGCTCCACATCCACTTATATTTTATTTATGACGTAACTGGTGCTTTATTTACCTATTTTCTTATTTTATTTAAGTAAACTATATTTTCACTTCCTAAAATTTTATACTAATAATTTTAAATATTTTATTTATGACGTCATACAAGTCAGAAACCATGTTTATCACTTCACTTGAATATAAATGCTATCTGCTATGGACAACAGCCACTTGAATAATCTCAATCCCAATTCAGGGCAATAATCAGCCGCCATAGATGGAAGCTGAGAATCTGGTAAACCTCTTGGATTCCTACTGGTTTGAGCGTGGAATCCTCCACAAACAAGAAAACCTACCAAATTCAGACCCTAATTCGTCTCTTGAAACCCTAGAAATCCCAAATTCAACACTACCAGCAATCTCAACAGGATCCATGGACGAGCTTATGAGCAGTATCAGTAGCAGTAGCATCAATTCTTTCTCTCCTAGCTCTGTTCTCCTCACAAGAAATCTCCAGCCGATTTTCTCTGGTAAGGAAATGGTATCAGAAGCAGAGGATCTAGAACTCTCTAGAACAAGGAAGAAGGCGGTGGAAACAGAGACACACAAAAGTTGTTTACAGGGAAGGAAGAAGAAGAATAGGAACAGGAAATTGCAAAGAGGTTTGAGCAAGAGCTTGACAGATTTGGAATTTGAAGAGATTAAAGGGTTTATGGAATTAGGGTTTGTGTTTTCAGAAGAAGATAAGAACTCTGATTTCTTAGCAACCATTCTTCCTGGTCTGCAAAGACTTGGATTAGAAGCAGATAAAGAAGAAGAGAAAGAGGGGTTTTCAATTTCAAGGCCTTATTTGTCAGAATCATGGGAGAATTCACAGAGAAATAAGATGAAGAGAAAACAAAATCCGCCATTAACGGTGAGCTGGGGCGAGCTTCCTTCTGTCAACAGTGCGATTGATATGAAGGATTATCTCAAATCATGGGCTCACAATGTTGCTTCATCTGTCAATTGATACATACTTTTTATATGTAATAATGATTTGATTTTGGTTTTCTTGTCAATCTTGTTTTCTGTAAGTGTAAGCATAAAGCAAATGAGTGAGCTTTGAATCATCTGATGTTCAAAATTGTCATGATCTTGTGAAATTGCAGAAAGAAACCATGATTGGTTACTTTACTTTAGAGATAAATTGTAGATGCAAATGATTCAACTTTTAATCGAATGCTGCGCATGGTGAAGCTGATGAGCAGGATGATTTGAATTGGTGAAAGTGATTTTGGAATTGGGGGTTAGTGTTCTATCTTTTTCTTTCCATACCAATAAGGCAACATGATAGCCTGGTTGATGTTTATGTGTGGGGTTTCTTGAATGGTTGATGTCTAAAGTTTATGTCAAGCACGTAATTCTTTTTTGCTTATTTAATGTATGAAATTTATAAGATATTTATGTTCTAGAAGGAAGAACCTCACCGGCCAGCACACCACCTGCCCGCCTTCTACTTGTATTGCGACTTGTAAAGGCGTCCGGACCTAAAAACGTATAAAATGTTTCTCACGAAATTATGTTTGTTGCTCCAACGTTCCAGTTTTCACGAGCTCTGGTAGATGGGGCATTTCCATAGAGCTTGGGAGCACATATAGTGTGTGCGGGAGGTGCATTTGTGGGCGTCCGAAACCGAACTCAATGGTTAGAATTATGACTGTTGCTTCAACATCTGAGTTTTGATGAGTTATAGCGTATGATGTGCAATCTCATCGAGTTTGTGCGGCACATATGTAGTGCGTACGGAAGATACATTTGTGGTGCAACTGGAAGGGTGATTCGAATCGCGTTGGAAATGGTAATCCCAATTATAAAATACGAAATTGTGTTGTAATTGCCGAAAAAAGATTTGTTGAAGTGAACCACCACGTGTCAAACCACCTTGTCGTTGACGGTCCAACGCCGCTTCCATTGGGTGCACGTGGCACCTCCTAGAGTCCTGGAGCTCCGAGAACATAAGTAGGGATTAGGGCTGACTCCCAACAACCACCATTCAATACGTTTTTTTAGGTTTTATGTATTTACCGTTGAGATCGTTTAAATAAGTTTTTTTAGGTTTCATGTATTTACCGTTTGAGGTCGTTGGAATACGTTATTTTAGGTTTTATGGTAATTAGTACTTGTTTTTTTTATTTATGAAGCACGAAGGAAACAAACAAATTGTGAATTCAATCTTAATAGATTTAAGGAAAAAAAAAATACTTCACTGATGCAAATCCGCAATGTCGATGAATCTCTTTAATAATTGAATTAAATGTCAATTCAGTTTAAAGACAAAGGGCAACTTGAAAATTATTTTGTACTATATTTTTATTTGTATTTATTGTATTTCAATCTCTCTTTGATATTCGATGTGGGACACTCAATATGAATGTTCTTCATTAAACACGTCCATATTTTGCAATAGAAGCATCACGTAACCACAATCCTGACACTTGAATAGTGTTAAGCATCTGGACGGTGCTCATGGGCACAATGAAGCTGAAAAATATGTTTCGGCTGATTTTGCTTGGGGCATATATTTTTTTTTACTTATTGTCTATACAGGGTTAGATTGAAGGGAGAATCTATCATCACTAGTGTTCCCGCTAACGTTCGTGCTTACGCTCGTTTAGTCTAAGGATTGACGGCGTTCCGCTCACGCTTCCGCCATTAACGAATAAAATGTCCACGATCTTTCATGAAACGAATAAAACGATGGTGCTCATGCTCATGGACCGGATCCGATCCACTATTTTTGGTATTTCGGGTTCTGAACCGGTCCCGGTTCAAGACCGAAAAGACCGCCGGATTTGAACGAATCGGACCAAAAAATTTTAAGTTGTTACTTTTTACTAACTTAGAACTTTCACAAAACTATATACATTATATTATATTGGGAAATTCCGGATGGTACCCTCGTGGTTTGGGGTTTTCCGGATTTTGCCCAACAGTTTTTTCGAGTTCGGATGGTACCCCTAAGTTTATGTTGTTTTCCGGATTTTGCCCAAATTCATTAAACTTTTTCAAATTCCATTAAAAAAATGCAAAAAAATAGAAATAAAATTAAAAAACAAATTAAAATACAAAAGAATGATTTATTTATATTAACACAAAAGTAAAACAGTAATTTTTTTTTAAAAAAATAATGTTTTATATTAATTTAAAAATAAATCAATTAAATAATTTTTAAAAAAATTAAAAAAATCAGTGTTTTATTTTATTTATAAAAAAAATTGGATTAGCATTTTTTTAAAAATCTAAAAATATAAGTGTTATACTTTATTTAAAAAAATAAATAAAATAAAGGTTCTTTTAAAAAATAAAAAAAATCACTGTTTTATTATTAAAAGCAATAAATCAGTTTTCTGTTTTATTTATTTTTCAATTTTACTTTATTTTTATTCTTTTAGTTTTGGAAAATAAATAAAATACAAAAGTGATTTATTTATTTTAATAATAAATTAAAACAGTGATTTGTTTTGATTTTTTAAAAGAATTTTTATTTTATTTATTTTTTAAATAAAGTATAACACTTATATTTTTAGATTTTGTTAAAAAAATGCTAATCCAATTTTTTTTAAAAATAAAATAAAACACTTATTTTTTTTAATTTTTTAAAATTTATTTAATTGATTTATTTTTAAATTAATATAAAACATTATTTTTTTAAAAATTTTTTTTACTGTTTTACTTTAGTTTTAATATAAATAAATCATTCTTTTGTATTTTAATTTGTTTTTTAATTTTATTTCTATTTTTTTGCATTTTTTAATGGAATTTGAAAAAGTTTAATGAATTTGGGCAAAATCCGGAAAACAACATAAACTTAGGGGTACCATCCGAACTCGAAAAAACTGTTAGGCAAAATCCGGAAAACCCCAAACCACGAGGGTACCATCCGGAATTTCCCTATTATATTTATTCTGATCTAAAACCCTCCGAACCCGATTCACGGTCTATGTTTCAAGTTTTGAGAATTCCGGTACAGAACTGGGCCCAGAAATCCCCTCCGGTCTGGATAGGATGCACGACTCTAGTTGTCATAAGATGTTGTCTCAAACTCTCTCTCTACATAAACACGTGAGTATGACTTGACTTGGGTAGTATAAATTGTTATTCGATCTATCAAAGTTTTGTTCGATTAATTTGGGTAAAATTATATAAACTCTTATTCCCTATTTTTACCCTTATAATTCTCATAATCTATTTAAACGAGGTCAAAGAAAATTTTACAATTCCCCATAAAATGTGAAACACAAAAGACTTGGCTAATTGGATGTAATACCAACTACAAGTCTACAATATCTTCAAGTGGCAAATAAAATGTGAAACACAAAAGACTTGCCTACTCATTTACACATCATCATATGCATATTGTCCATCCATTATTTTAATAATATCTTTCCAAAATACATAATATTTAGCCTATTATTTTTTTCCAATGAAGCTAAACAATTGTATTTTTTTTCTAGAATATCAGCAACGACACTCGATTACAAAATATTATTACACCAATAAATTACAACACTTCAATATTTTACCTATAAAAAATTAGGTAAAATAATATTCGAAATATCTATATGTAACACGTAATGTGAAGCAAATTGTGGTATGAATTTTTGTTCATTGTATCTTTTTAGTATCACGTTTTACACGATCCTTAAAAAAGTTATTACATTTATCAGATGATATTTTTGTCGTCTTATCTTCTTATTACATTATGATTATAAATGACAAAATTGATCAATTTCTATGAGTTAATTTAAAAAAAAAAGTTAAAGTGTATTACTTTAAAATTTTTTTTTTTAATGTATAATAGCATGAATAATTAATTTTTCCATTTATGAAATTTACTTTTCCCTTACGAACATTGGATCCAAACAAGAAAGTCCAAACAAGGTAATGTAAATTACGGAAAAGGAACACTTACATCGAACAATACGTTCTTAAAGTTTCGAAACGGCGTTTAATTCTGCAAAGTCCACGTGTGACTTTTTTGACCGTTGGACAGAAATCACTTTTTCACTTTCCAGTTGGTTCGAAGTCAATATCTATTGGTAGAATCCTATACAGATGGATGCCAACATGCACATAGGCCCACAGCTAATCCACGTGGACCCCACTCATTGGATCCAATTTTCTCAAGCACACCAAATCTCAAAGGCATTTTCGTCATTTCATGTTTCAACAAACCCGGATATAAATCACAGAGCTTTCATTTCACATAGCACAGAGTCACAGCGTAACCCTTTTACCTTTCTTCTTCCTCTGTTTTTTCCTCCATTTCCATGGAGTTGGTAGAACTGTTTGAATCCGCTTGGTTTTTCTCCAATGTATGCACCACCAAATCCACTAACCAAAGCAATCGCGATCGCAACATCAATTTCAAACAAGAATCTCCAGAGCCAATCGAATTCACAAATCCAATCGCCCCCGAAATCAGCAACCTACCGAACAACCCTAAACCTCCCAAGTATTCGATCCACCATTTGGCTGCAGTTTCTCTGAGAAGCTCTGTTGTTCCGGAGGTCTCAATGTCGCCGAGAAGAAGAGAGGAAGACGAAAGAAGAATACTGAGAAGGAGGCAGAGGATTTACAGTAACAGGGGAATTTGCAGGGGTTTGAAATTGGAAGGAGAGATTGGAATCTGCAGAAATGGTGATTTGAAGAGCGTGGCAACGTGTAAGGATGAACGGACAATCAAAAGGCATTTGAAGACATGGGCTGCCGCTGTTGCCGTTGCTTCCTCTGTTTCTCAGAGTAGTCCTATGGTGGCTCTTTGCTGTTGAAATTATAGTTCTTTGATTTAGTTTGGGCATTTAGAAAAAAGTTAGTTCTTGGGTTTAGTGTTTTTATTCATTTGAGGGAACTTGATTCATTTGGGGTAAAGAAAGATATGTCCTAATTGGCAAATTGACATTGATACAATCAATAATACATTTGATTCTTCTGTGATAATCATGCTGAAGTATTTTGTGGCAAATCTCCATATTTTCCTCTCTTTTTTTCTTGAACATATAAAAAATGGAATCAATTTATTATAACTATGATTTGATTGTAATGTACTTGGAAAAGACAAAGAAAAAAGTTAAAAGTTGTTGGTAAGTAATTAAAGTTGAGTTATAATGGAAGTATAAGATGTTCTTTAGGAGAAGCGGTATTGTTTATGATAATGCATACGAACGTCTGCATTATTAAAATGACGTTAATTTGTATTGTTGTTAAATTTTTGAGAAAATTATATTTATTATGACTTTGTTTATAGAAACCGAACTGATTAGTGACGTTCAAAACAAAGTAGAAGTTATTTGTCGGATAAACTGTATTGTAACGTCTGTATTAAGGTTTGACCTACGTTCCAAAGATGCCCAGCTTGTTATGGAGCTTGACACTGAACCCATTTCATCCTTATGTTTCAAGCAAGGTAAAGAGACTCTTCATCTTCAGGATTGTGATGAAAGAACTCTAGCCTTGTAATAATTTTTTTAAATTGTGATTTTCATCATTATGAATTGCAAATGCTAGATATTAGGGTTGTCACTCATTTTGCACAATTGACAATGCTGTTGAATGATTCAGGATATGAAAATATCATATTTGTTTCTACGGGGACAGAAGTCCGGAGCTATGATGTCCGGCTGGTAATTAACTTCTCTATGCAGTTGATGTGTTTGCCCCTTTGTCATTGCCATACATCCCATACTTTCTCGTCCCATAAAAAAAAAAAAAAAACTGTTTGAGTAAATCTACACCATGTGAAATTTTTAATGTAGATACTGATATCTGACAGGTAAACTTCTCAAACCCTTTGCTGAAGTTCAACTACAATAAGGATGAGATAAATCAGGTAAGTAGACTGGTTGTATATGAGTGCTGAATCATATTTATAGCCTTTTTCCACCTATTGTTAGCTTCAAGGGCTTGATTGATTTTCCTGATGGAGTTTGATGGCATGTTGTAGCTGATGAAGCAACTTCATATATTACAAGTCTAAAGTGTTGGAGATTTGGGCTAAGTCTTCATTGTAACCGTTGAGCTTGTCTTGAGACAAGGTGCAATGAGTTGTTCACATGTGTGTCACTATGGTCCGGGTTGCGGGAGGCAAGCCAAGTGACCGGCACTAAGAACAACTAGTATTATAAGGGGAGTCGAATCAAAGCAAGGCGATTCACGACAAGGTCAACTTGTGCTAGCTTTTAGAAGGCCGACGTTTGGGGCTTTTTAGCCACATTTTATCGGCACACCTTTGGTTCTTAGGCCTTATATTGGCTAAAGAATATGTGGTTAAAAACTGGGAGCAATCCAAGCTCAAATGCTTAGTGAATGTCAATGAAGCAGCTAGTGAGCTTCTTAAGGAGCTACACTAGCTTGAGCTAAGATATTGAGTATTTGAGGATCTTGGAGCTTACCCTAGCTATATTAAAGTGAATGAAGCTCATTGGAAGTGTTTGGACCAAGAAAAATAAGCTAGCTCTAAGCTAGCTCCGGGGAGCGGTTTTGGGCTCCCTATGTGGGCCTCGGGCCTCGGGCTTTATAGGGCTTCAAGGCCCATCTTCCAAGTAACTTCCAAGTAACTTCCATAACCGTTTTTAACCGCTTTTAACCGCTTTTAACTCCCCAAAACCGTGCCCCCCTATGCCTATAAAAGGGAGAGCCATTTGCACTTGATTCCACATTCGTTTTTGCAACAATAAAGCTTCTAGTTCCATTGTATTGACATTGGATAGGCCTTCTTATAAGCTTGTTTGCAAAACTCGAAAGACCAGTATAGAGTATAGTTCCTTTGTATTGACAAAGGATATGCATCCATCTTAGTTTGGTTTTTTATTGACAAAACCTAGGAATACCCTTTCTACAAAGTAAGACAAGTAAGTTTCTTACTTAGTCTTTGTAACGTGTAACGTTTTATCCCACTAAGGTATTTGGATATTCCCGGTGTAGGGGAGAATACACTTAGAAGGAAAATTCATTTATGAATGACTCATTACATTATCCAAGTCAATGGTTTTAACATATAACAACCGGTTTATAAGACGTGTAATTGAACTTAACTTCTATTAGAGTTTTGTCTACTCCTTTTTGGAGATTACAAACTCTTGCTTAAGTTTTGTCTACTCCTTTGGAGACTACAAACTCTTATTGAGTTTTGTCTACTCCTTTGTGGAGATTACAAACTGTTAGTTGAGTTTTGTCTACTCCTTTGGAGACAACAAACTCTTGATTGGGTTTTGTCTACTCCTTTGCGGAGATTACAAACTCTTGGTTGAGTTTTGTCTACTCCTTTGTGGAGATCACAAACCCTTGGTTAATAACTAGTTTTTAGTTCAAGATAATTATATAATTTGTTTGGCAATTGGGAGAACCGTCTACTCACGAGACTACGGCCCTTTGTTCTAAAACTGGACACCGAAACTCCAACATAAAGTTTCTCGTTTGTGTTAAATCTGAAGAAACAACAAAAGTCACTCTTTTTATAGTAGAATTCTGCAAATTTGTGGATGGTGAAGTGCAAGTTTTCTTTATAGTTCTGGGTGAAATAAAATGGATGGTCAATCAACTTCATTCGACAAACTATGTCAATTTTTTGTTCAAGGAAAGAGAAATAACAACATTGTTCTGAAAACCCACTTGAAGTGTAGGAACTGATCTACTTGTTTAGTATAAATGATCAAGCGACTTTATTGAACACAGAAAGAGGTCAGTTAGTTCTACGGGAAGCCACTTGACTAATGCAAGATGGTCATGAATTAATGTTCTAACTTGGTAAATTTCGTATGATGTTTTCTAAAATTCAGTTTTCCAACTCTGTGATTTTAGGGTGTATCACATTCACATATTGACTAAATCGATGCTTTTGCCTATTCATTTTTCAAATTATTCATTTAACTCATACTTTAGAATTACGGACAGTAAATGTGAGTATTAGTTCTTTGATTCTAGTGGTATTTTAATCAATAATTGGATCCCTTTTTATTTTACAAGGTTGTGCTGTTGCATTAGGTCTTAGTGGTCTTACAAACTGTAAGTCAGCATTCCTTGCTGCAGCAGATGATAGTGGTGATGTAAAGGTATATGTTACTTATTTCTATGGTTTTGTAAGCATGTTTGCATTGAAATCAAATGCAGTTTGATTAATTGATTCATCTTCTTCATTTTGGGGTTTAAACTTTAATATCACTTGCATGCTGTCCACTTGCTTATTATCTCAAGTTCTGCACTATTTTTTGCCCATCCAAGTTCATTCTATCTTTTTGCCGGCAAATGTTCAAATTGAGATATGTAATGGCGGCACATAAGCATAGTATTCACATTAAACTGAATCAATAGTTTCATATGTCAAATTAGGAACTTCAATAAATAACCTGGTTTGCACATGCATGAATTGCTCGAACTTAACGTTCTCCTCCATAAAGATGCTCTAGACTGGACTACATCTTGTTGGTGATCCACTGATCCTGCCTAAGCAGCTTTCCCTTTCATAAAGAAAAAACAAAGATGAATAGAATAATAGATGTTACTACTTTGTCTTCAAACTGAGATTTTTAAGCATATATGTAAAAACTGCATCTTTTAATTTCTCAATTTCATGCCATATTTTTCTAGTTGGCTCTTGGCCCTGTTGGTCAGACTTATGTGTCATACTGATGTTGACTTTGTGGTTTAGCTTCTCAAAATGATATATGTGACAGATGATTGACATTGGACAAAAGTGCATGTTCAAAACTTTGAGAGCTGGCCATAGTACAGTATCCTTCCATTATTATATCTTGTGCCTCAACATGTTTCTGTATGTCTTCTCCAAGAATTTACATGCCTCATGCTATGTCATTCTATAACTGATAGTTCCATTAATGATCCTTTTTTTATTTAGACCTTGGAATTTATAGCATTTCCGTAGAATTTGCTTTTCAAAGTTTGTGCAACTTAACTCTGTAATGTAGATATGCAGCAGTGTGCAATTTCTTCCTTGGAAACCTTGGGAAGGTGTGTTTGAGCTATTTGTTGAGTAGTTTATCTCCTTTGTCACTGCTTTTGGCGTACCAGCTCTTCCTGCTGGCAACTTCACGGTGTATCAGATTGCTCGTAAGGGCACATCTTGCCCTTCTGGCAATCGCAGTTTCATTTAGTTATAGAACAAGTCAGTTATTTATTGATCAATGCTTTTCTATCTTCTGAAAAACTCTCACTAATTGATGAAAGAGAAAACCCAGTAGGTTTTCATTTAACATAAGTGATTTTCCTTTATGTGAGAATGATACTAGTATTTTCTTGGTCATATGGTTTTGGGACTTTTGGCTCAAGTATCTACACTCCAAATCTATATGTAACCTATTATTGACATTTGTGATGCTTGCCACCAGTTGTAACTGGTGGTTTGGATTCAAAGCTTATACTATGGGACTTCTCCAAATCACGTCCCTTTCATACTATGATTTTGCTATAACCAAGCATGAGTTCTGAGACATAAAGAAATCGGTTGTGAGAATAGCCATTTCTGTTCTCTTTGAAAGTTGGCGTGCAAAGACTTGAAAGGATGTAACTTAGTAGGGGTTGATTTGACATGTGGTTTATTCCAAAGCCATTGTGATTGAGCAGTTACCTAAACAAAACATAAGCTACTCAGTATTAAAAACATGCTACGTGTATACATATATTATATACGCAGCTCAGAATTTTCAGTGCAACCTGACCAACTCGATTTTGTTCACAGGCACTGGAGATGGAAATCAGCAGGGTGGAGCTCAGTCTTGTAACCCTGCATTTGTTCATGCTCTAGCAGTTCCCGAAATGGACATCTGTGAAAAAGTGGGCAAGATATGTACAGTTGCCAGGGGAGATGGTGTTGTAAGTGTGATTAATCTTGAGTTGGAACTTGCTTCACTTAAGAAAAATCCAATGAAGGTTCACCTTCTGCAGGTCCAAGCAGCAGACAACTCAGGCTGCACTTAGATTACTCCATGGGAGGCCATACTGCTGCTGCATCTTGCGTGTAGGTTACTGTCTTTCAGTATAATCATGTTCTGATACCGCAACCACATATTACTGAACTTTACAGATTAAAATTACAAGAGACTTAACCTCATTTGTTTGAAATTGAATAGAATCTAGAAAAGAGAGAGAGGTTTTAGAGCGGCATGATATAATGTGACGGCCAATGGCAAATTGTATGTCCAACTGACATTATATGCTTTGTTTCATGAAACTTTTGCAGGACATTTTCATCATTTGGGGATAGAGGGAAGCTCATCATCTCAGGGGGAAATGATACAAAGACAAGAAAGTCATGCCGTCCAACATCAATTTGCCAAAGAAAGTGAGTTTATTGTGCTTGATCTCTGCTAGATGTCAAGAAAGTCAATTTGCCGATATCTAACAATCTCATGCTGTACATTGTTTTTTTTTTGGTAAATGCTCCAGAACTCGGTCACTTTTTCAGGTTCTTATCGTGAGCTTCATGTGTTATATGGCAGGTAAACTGGTTCTGCACCGTTCCAACCGATTCAGAAAACCTTGTTGTCTGTGACACATCTCAAGTAGTCAAGCTGTACACTATATCCTGAATTGAGTCAGCTTTAGTTACATTTGAACTATACAATTTCTGAGGCAAAGAACAAGAATTCGTTACCGTAATAGCAAGATCCACAAGAGCTCTCACTTGTTGACTTGGAAGTATATCTGCTCCGATGGGATGGATAGGCTGCCTGCTGCCTGCTGCCCTGCATGCCTCGGAAAGCTCGAATCATCTACCAGAATGACTTTTTTTGTAACCGCATGTGATGCAAAATGGAAGTAAGACCGGTTGTAACTGCGGGTTTTGTAACTTAATTCTCTTTGTTATTTTACAAGTAATCCTAATGACTTCAACTTGTACATTTATTTGTGTATTTGTGACTGCACAACGAAGATGTTATTTTGACATGTCGACGTTGTCAAGTAGTATCAGTAGTATCTCTAGTAGCAGTCCTGAGAAGCTTAGAGTCAAAGGAAGGCTTCTATCTGGTGAAGTATAGCTATAGAACAACAACTGAATTCCAAAGATTTACCAGACCAATCTTCTATTTTTTATTTCACGAAATTGCTTTAACCTTATTGATAGTAATTCTCCAACCGAATTCCTGACAAATTTAACCAAATGCTTCTGATTTATCAATGATTTTGCAAGGCATATGATAAGTCCTTGTAATTATCCAGTTACTCATCATTGCAAAATAAGATGCAAATCCCCTTTCAGCATTTAGAGTTCACACAACGTGCTCGTTGGATGAAGAAACGCCTGAAAAAACTGACTACAGACACGAAGCCAAATATTTATTACAAACATTGCTGCATTAGCAAGGCTTCTCCAGGCAAGATATTCTATCCATACACTAAAAGCAACCTTTAAAAAACAAATATCATGTAGATGTAACCATCCAGTTAGCAGTACACAAAGGTCACACTGGATATTTGAAGCATAAAAAATCTTCATAACCCAACTCGGTCTAGAAAGCTATAGAAATTAACAAAGTCTAGTTGCAAAAAAGTCCCCAAATGGGGAGCAAGTACTAAAATTGAATAACTAAACCAAACCTATTTCAAGGATGATTTTTTGAATTTATGGATTACTTCCTCCTTGACTTCTTTTTCCAAGACTTTGATGCAGCTGCACCTTGTGAGGGCCCTTTTGAGCTACTTGCGACATTCGATTTGGACGTTGAAGTACTAGCTTCAGAAGTATCAGCAGCATTTGCATCATGCTTTTCCCTCACAGCTGCACCCTGGGAACCTCTCACTGATCTCTTATCCTTTCTCTTAGGTCTGTAAGTCGACCTCTCCCTCTTCGGTAGCCAACGCTCTGGGTCTGGTTTAGGTCCCGGGTTTGCAAGGTCAAATCCCTTTGGATATCTTGGCTTTCTCTTCCTCTTTTTCTTTGTTTTATCTTTAGGCTTGTTCTCTTCATTAGCTTCAACATCCTTCCCACGACCCACGTTTTGACCAACCTTCGCACCAGATGTCCCCTCTTGCTCCAGCTTATCAACATCAATTTTGTTCAAACCAGGAAGTGACTCCAGCTGTTTTTTGTATGTTTCTGCCTTGCTAACATCCACATGAGCAGCTGTCTTCACCAATCCCACCAATATATCAACACTCTTTCTAGATTTTACTAAATCCTCGTACAGTTTAAAAGCCTCCTTTTCTTTCCCATACTTGACCTTGAAGGCAGCAGCCTCTTGCATTATGATACCAAGCTTACTCTCTTCAGTCATGGAATTAGACCACCACTGAATTGCAGCATCAAACACAGAGTTTTCACCCTCAATATCTCCAGCCCGCTCTTTGAGGGCAACGATGGTGGCAACAGTGGCAGGCATGTGTTCAATATCAGGTATTCTGGATAATGATTCAGCAGCAATCTGTGGGTGGCCAGAAGCAGCAGCTACTTGGGCCTTGGCAAGAAGCAATAGCCGAGATTTCTCGGGTAGCTTCTCAGCTAATTGCCCCAAAAGTTCTTCGGCTTTTCCAGCCTTGTTTTCCCTGACCAAGACAGCAGCTTGAAGCAGCACAGGTGTCAAACTTTCAGGGAACATGACTTGCAACGCACTACCAAGCTCCCGAGCCTGAAAAATTGCATGTTGTTCACCCGATTAGCATAAATTGTCTCCCTCTGTTTAGCTGAAAGTTTTGAGTCCATACCACGTGCAAGTTGGAACTGACCTGCAGCTACCTTCTCTACCAGCCGATCAAGCTTCTTTAAGCTATCAGAGACATCCTTAGGTCCTCTCAGAGCAATGAGGTTATTTATTGCAACTGCAAGGGATGAATCATCAGCTACATTACGCTTCACAATATCTAAATAAGTCTAAATAAGTCTCAATCGCTTCTGATGTCTGCCCAAGGATCTGGAAAGAAGAAAATTCAACAAGCATCAAAAACCATTAAGCATCACTGACCATTGCATTTAATAGTAAATATGGAATATGAAAACTTACCTGTTGGACATAAGCCAATTGCACAGCTATTGGAGCCAATTCCATCTCTATCTCATCATCAGGCAAGTTGTCTTCCATGAGTGTTTCCTGACCCACTCTAGAAGAAAGGAAAAGCATACTAATGAGATATTTTCAAACGAATGATTTGTAAAATTAAAACAACACTCCATTTAGAATGATTAGTTCCATTTAAAAACCCGTGTCAAACTTCACAATAACCGAATCATCTATCAGAAACCAGGGACATGGAAGAAGAATCCACCAATTATGATAAATATGGCAGGCCTTTTTGCTCGTGATGGAATACATTCTTACTGTAGACTCTTTGATAGCTTACCAACAACTAAATGCAGAAAATCATACCATATGTTCAGCACGTCTTAGTAAGTATACTATTGTTAATCAAAGAGCAAGTAAATTTGTAAATCACCTTCGAGCTGAGAGTAACATATGTTCAGCATCTTTGTACTTACTGCTGTCAATCAAAGAGCAAGCTGTGTTGTAAGCCAACTCAAAGCTACTAGTTGCTTTAATCCTAAGTGCATCCAAAACTTTTTGAACTCCTGAAGATTTCCCAGCAGACACCAAACCAGCAATTAAGTTGATCTCTAAGGATTCAATCTTTGATTTTTGAAGTGCTTGATAAATTTCCACACTGTCATCCATTTTTCCCAGACGGTAAAGTATTTGGGACTGTAGCAGCATATTTTCATCATTCTTCTCTTGGCTTTTCAAGGATTCTAAAGCTTCATCTAACTTGTTTTGCCTGTATAAACAATATGACTATTGGAAAAACATCAAAAAGATAAACTCAGTAAGTTGTACAGCTAAACCTAATATATCAATGCACTTTTTGTCTTAATGACTTCAACATTATCACAATTTGGAACAAGTTCAGACAAAGCAAGCAACATCAAATAAACTATAGAAAAAACAGCACTGAATCTATAGCGATCCCCAACAAAAACATCCAAAAGACCAAAATGTGTACATTGTATCTTCTTGCTATTCGAGGGCATTACCGAGTGGTGAAATACACTGTTTGGTCCTGAAAGATCCATTTTTGTAGCCAAACAAAATGTAGGTACCAATCAGCTTGCCGGTGCCTACTGCCTATAATTAAAAAAACTCCCATTACAAAGTAAGACAGGAACCTAAATTGCACATTCTCATCCATGTAATACATGCAAACTCTCATATAATATAGATCAGCTTCATTAACTCTATCACCTCCAGATCATCAAATTTACCTGATATTGCACATCAAATCAAAATCCCAAAAATTTAAGGTGCACATGCAAACTGTCATTCCTAAATTCCCCTCATGTTATGAACTTACACAATCCTGAATTCGATTCTGTCCCTTTCTACCAGGAGCTAGAGCAAGAAAAATCCACAAATGCTTACAGATTTGAACATACAACACATATAATCATAGCAGACAGATCTTCCATTTAAAATCAGAACAATCAACTGGTTTCCCCAAGAATTCTACAATTAAAACACTAGCTTCCTGAACAAGAAAACAAGGAATCAATAATCACTGACCAACAACAACAAAAATAGCAACGCATAGTTTTCCAGTTTAACATAAAAGCCCTAACAGCATTAATAGATGCAAACTAAAATGTGGATAAGGGATTAAGGGTAGGCTTACAAGGACTTTCGCACTACCAAAATCACAAATCTTCACTTGGTGTGTAAGAGGATCCACCTGCAAATCATCAACATTAAAGACAATAAAGTTAACTCTAAAATTAGTGATGCATTAAAGGTTGCTTACATATTAGCTCTTGAACTGTGCGCCGAAATCACTATATGGTTTATAGTTATGCTGCCACTTTTTGAATTGATCCTTCAAAATAGAATATGACTGCAATTCCTTTGGTCCAACAATCAACTCACTCGAATCGTCAAACTTTAGATCAACTGGACACAGATCATCAAAGAACTTTGAGCCATCAGTAACTTTATGAATCCCCTGTTTGTTATCAGACAGCTTGGAAATC
Organism: Fagopyrum homotropicum; assembly: GCA_033239125.1. Lineage (NCBI taxonomy): Eukaryota > Viridiplantae > Streptophyta > Magnoliopsida > Caryophyllales > Polygonaceae > Fagopyrum > Fagopyrum homotropicum. The sequence continues at coordinate 128,138,314 of BSWB01000008.1, forward strand.
ATTGTTGTGCAATCATGAAGACCCAAAACTTTTTGGTCCTCCGGCATGGCATATGAGAATGCAGCTGGCTTGTATGAAAACACATTTTTCTCCCTAGAAGCATCCCAAGTTTCTTCACTGTCATTGACAAGAGATACCGAGTAGTCACCAGCAACATCAATGTTAGAAGGGGAAACACACATTTCTCTTGAGGCACGGAGAACCTGCTGGGACTCTCGCGCCACTTCTGTGTCAGGTGAGAATTGGTTCACCTTTTCCACATTGGAACGACCATTTTCGCAAATCTCCTTTAGTGTAAGTGATACAGAAAGAGGAATAACTGGCCCAACAAAATCATTTCCAGGTTGTACCCTTTTTGACCACCTGTTGCTACGATCAGAAGGTTTCCTTAAATTGAAAGGAGGCAATTGGGTTTGATTCGGAACAGCTGAGAAATCCAAGTATGCCTTCTTGCTATCAACAAGAACACCAAAACATTCTTCATAACTAGAAAAAGCCATCTCCAGAATACCAATAGGTAACCTATCCCACATCCTTCTACAGGCAACCTCATAAACACTTGATGGCATGCTAGTATCCATGATAGCATCAAAAACTGAAAAAGAAGATGTTGATCCAGTCAAACCACACATCTTTAACTTCTTAGGCATAGATTCATGGGAAGGATCTGCAGAACGCTTTGTTCTGTCAACATCTGCAGATAATCTTTTGAATTTCGAAAAGAGATTTTTGGTTAGAGAGCCATTCATATATGCATAGAGATACTCAAGTCCGACATACTTAAACATCCTTGGAAATTTATACTCGTCGTCATCAACCATAGAACTAAGATGAAAATATTTGGCATCGAATGGTGATTCTACATGAGCAGTTTCTACTTTATTTGGAAAATCCGAGCAAGCCCTGTATCTCTGTGATTCAAGATTCCCAGAAGACATCAACCTAATGAGCACAAACCCAGCATCATCATCTCCCTCAAACATTAAAGAAGAAACATCTTTATGAAGAATAACAAAACCAAGAGCCAACTGCTTTTTCTGTTGCCAATCAATCCATTCAGGAAGATCATCTTTTGCAAGGTCTTCTTTAAGAAGACAACTACTACAAGGACAATCCAGGCCAGACAATGACAGGTCTGAAGGGAGATCCCATGCATAAAAGGGATCGGAAACTCTAATAGGCTTATTAAAAGAGACATGCTGCTTTAGAGATGCAAGAGAAGGTCCATAACAGAAGAGGCTAAATTCACCGGTCCAAAAAGACCCCAAAATAACGGCATTACCATTTTCAGATGCCCGATTAAATTCATCAATGCCTAAGTTTCCTCGGAGAGCTGATAAGGGGTGGACACTCAAGTAATGTGGGTAATGATGATTGTGCAACCACTGCAACACAGGCTTGCATGGTACTCGAATATCCAGAAGTACTAACCAGCATTGTGAAGCAACAACATAGTAGAATCCACCCGATCCAGCCTTAGAGAAGGCCGAAAACCTGTCAGTTTCAACAGCATCAGTCACACCCAGTAATTCAACCTTCATCAAACATCTGACAGAACACTTACTAGACCTAAAGTCAACAAGGAAGACAGCGTCAGAATTTGCCACAACCACAATCCTAGGACTCCAAGTGAATTGACAGCTGAACCATCCACCCTTGGCCCATTTATCGTGTCCATCCCATGACACTGGCAACCTCTTTCCTTTATATCTATCAAAAGATATAGTTAAACTAGAATCATCTTCATCAAACAATAACAAATTGCCACTTTCTAAAAGCACCAGACTCTCGTTTGGTAGATGTGGACTCCAACAAACATGCACAACAGAAGAGCTCTTGAACAACCTACTATGCATAGAAACCAAAACAGGCTTCTTCAAGTTCTTACCACACGCTGATAGCATAACCCTAAACCAATGAACAGAATGCATAGTAGAAGCCACCAAAAACCCTAAACATTCATCACCGTCAGTATCCACCGCTTCACGGGCGGCCAATTGAAGAATCTTGTGACCAAAGCTATTTGACGAGAGAAACACATCACCGTCGACGCACAATTGAGAGTCTCTTACCGATAAGAGTACAAATCCGACGCGATCAAGGTTATCGCCGGTGGGGAAGAAAGAAAGCGTAGAGCGACCGTCGGGGCAGGGGATGGACTCGAGGCGGTTGCCAGAAAAGGAGGAGACGGGGGATTCAGCCGGAGAGAATTCGGTTGGGATGGAGGTGGAGGTGGTGGGGAGAGCCGAGGAGGTGGTTTCAATGAATCTCGGGAAAGAGAGGTTGGGAGGAGGAGGGAGAGTGGGAGGGGAGACAGATTGGGAGGAGAGAAGAGGGGTTATGGTGGTCGGAAAAGGGTGGAACAACAGAGGGCCTACGGTAGAAGAAACATCGGCGCGTCGGAGAAGCGGTGGTGCCGTGTATGTGTTGGAGGTTGGCCATAAAAGCTTCCACTCTTCTGAGAAGTTCATTGTCACCGTACTACACCAGAGTCGAAACCCTATCCCAACATAAAGCTCCGACCTTTACTACCTCCGGCTCAGAAGATAAACAACGATAATATTTTTAAATTTAATTACTCCAAACAATAAAATAAATTTACCGACTAATCTCTGAATTAGAGAATTCCTAAACCTGAAGCACCGATCAAAAATCAAAGACGGAAGAAGAAACACGTTGCTCACCTCTCTGCTAGAGCTGTCGCCGCCGACCTCTACCGGTGTTGCATTAAACCGAATTGGAAAAGTAAGGGCAATCCCATATTATTCACAAGGGTATTTTGGTCTTTTGTCCAAATAAAAAACTATAAGTATCAGTCGGTATCTCTAGCAGCAGTTCTGAGAAGCTCCAGGTTTGAGTCCAAAGGAAGGCTTCTATTTGGTGAAGTATAGCTGTAGAACAACAAATGCCACGAGTTGCAAAAGCAGTGAAGCTGTTGAGAGATGGAGAGTACTTTTCTTATTGATTGTATAACCACAACTGAATTCCAAAGATCTCAAAGACTTCATTCATACTTCATCTCCCAATACTAGGCAGATGTTTCTTTCAGGAAATTGCTGTAACCTTTTGATAGTAATTCTCCAACCAAAACAAGGATAGGGTCTTTCACAAGATAGGTTAGGTAAAAGATGTATCCTGCTCAACCATGACAGGTCCCTTAACTTGCATCTTCAGCAAATTTTAGAATGATTAATCTTTTAAATAAAATATGCCCCTAGATCAAAAAGCAAAAGAAAGAGACATTGCTTCTTATGCATCATCTCTCAACAGCTCAAATCTGTTAACTTTTCCACCAAACTCTCTCTTGCTCTTCAACCGCCTTTTAAGCATTTGAAAATTCTGGGGTTGCAACAAACACTGTCATTTACATTCATGGCATCCTTAAAATGAGGGCAAGTCACTAGTGAAGCTTCAGCACTCAATTTCTTTAAGCAAATCAAGATGATGGAATCTGGAGTTCCTCTATGCAATACTTGTGGGGAGCACGTCGGGTTTGATTCGAAAGGGGACATTTTTGTAGGATGCCATGAATGTAGCTTCCCCATCTGTAAGGCCTGTGTTGATTATGAGATTAAACAAGGCCGAAAAGCATGCATGCGCTGCAACACTGCTTATGATGGTATACCCATGCAAATCATCCGATCTCTTTGTATTTTCCCTCTTTCAGTAAAGAAAGATAATAATTTTTTGTTCTGTCATTTGATTGCTGGACAACAGATATTTCGGCATTTGAGGATGTTCCAGTGGAAGCCGAGGCCTCTTCTGGTGCTACTCGTCCATCAGTGGCTGCCTACCTTAACAATGATCAGGTATGAATCTTATAGCAAGTACTTCTCAGGTTAACTCTTACAAAATTTGAGTAATCAACTCGTGTTGGTTTGCCATTTGATAGAATGGAGGAATTCATGCAAGGAACATAAGCAGTGTTTCAACTGTAGACTCTGGTGAGAACCAAAACAATTGTCTACAGATTTGAATCATGGCATTAAACTTTTTTTCTTGGCTTAGTCTTTTTTGTGTATTGTACAGAAGTAAATGGCGAATCTGGAAACCCAATATGGAAGAACCGAGTGGCGAGCTGGAGGGACAAGAAAGACAAGAAGAAAAAGCCTCAGAAGAAGGCTGTGATGGAAGCTGAAGCTCCAACTGACCAACACATGGAGGAGAAAATGTATGTTACAAAAACCCATGACTCTGAAGAAGGAAATGATATTTACTGAATTGATTATTTATTTATGACAGGCCAACAGAAGCTTTACAGCCACTTTCAAGAATGGTGCCAATTCCAAGAACCAAAATTGCACCATACAGAATGGTGATCATCATGCGACTGATCATTCTCGCGCTCTTCTTCCACTACAGAATCACAAACCCGGTTGACAGTGCTTATGGCCTTTGGCTCACTTCTGTCATCTGTGAGATCTGGTTTGCTGTCTCCTGGGTTTTGGATCAGTTCCCTAAATGGTATCCAGTTTGTCGAGAAGCCTACACTGATCAATTGTCCTTGAGGTATACTATTGTATTTATCAGACAAGTTTTTGTGAAATGATCACATATCGATTATAAAGTGATAAAGAGGCTGATATATAAACTTGGTATTATACTCTCTATTGCCAATTTTCCTTATATGCCTGTTTAGGAAGCTGAAATGGCTAGTCTGTAATCAGGTATGAGAGGGAAGGTGAGCCCTCACAGCTAGCAGCTGTGGACTTCTTTGTGAGTACGGTTGATCCATTGAAAGAGCCGCCATTGATCACATCAAACACAGTGCTATCCATCCTTGCTGTGGATTATCCAGTTGATAAGGTTTCCTGCTATGTGTCTGATGATGGGGCAGCCATGCTAACTTTTGAGTCTTTAGCTGAAACTGCTGAGTTTGCGCGGATATGGGTCCCATTCTGTAAGAAGTACGCGATTGAGCCACGTGCACCTGAGTTTTACTTCTCCCAGAAGATTGACTATCTCAAGGACAAAGTGCAGCCTTCATTTGTCAAGGAGCGCAGAGCAATGAAAGTATGAACTAATAATTGATTGATTTCCTTGCATTCATCATTGCCTAAAATGTTATAAACTGACTGTCTTTCTCCTTGTAGAGAGACTATGAAGAATTTAAAATACGCGTAAATGCGTTGGTTGCAAAGGCTCAGAAGACACCAGAGGATGGTTGGACCATGCAAGATGGCACACCTTGGCCGGGAAACAACACGCGTGATCACCCTGGCATGATTCAGGTTTTCAACAGACATTCATTCCATATTTTGCTGAATTGTAATCAATACTGTCATTTTTTGTGCTGAGCTGAATCCTGATGTACAGGTGTTCCTTGGAAACACCGGCGCCCAAGACATAGAAGGCAATGAACTTCCAAGGCTTGTTTACGTATCAAGAGAGAAGAGACCCGGCTACCAACACCACAAGAAAGCCGGTGCAGAGAATGCTTTGGTATAACCCCAATACCTTAATCCTTCAAAACTAACAGTTATAGCCTTCATATGAAACTGTTGTGTGTATCATTTTTTACAGGTTAGAGTATCTGCCATCCTAACAAATGCTCCTTTCATCCTCAATCTTGACTGTGACCACTATGTAAACAATAGCAAGGCAGTTAGGGAGGCCATGTGCTTCTTGATGGACCCGGAAGTCGGTCCAAATGTCTGTTATGTGCAGTTCCCTCAAAGGTTTGATGGTATTGACAAGAGTGACAGATATGCCAATCGCAACGTTGTCTTCTTTGATGTTAGTACTCACTTGCCTTTTCTAACACCAAGTGATACAGTCTAATAGTATCAATTCTGTTATGAACAATTTCTCTTTGGTGTTAGGTTAACATGAGAGGGCTTGATGGACTTCAAGGACCAGTCTATGTCGGGACAGGTACTGTATTCAACAGACAAGCACTTTATGGATACAGCCCGGCGTCCTTGCCAGGCAAGCGCAAGTCATCTTCATCTTCTTGTTGTTGCTGTCCTAAGAAAAAGGCAGCAAAGGATGATTCAGAGCTTTACAAAGAATCAATGCGTGAAGATCTAGACGCCGCCATATTCAATCTCAGAGAAATCAACAGTAAGAACCTACATGGGCCTTGGATAAACAACACAAGAAACCATCTTATGTTGACATTCTCTTTTGCAGACTATGATGAATATGACAGATCAATGTTAATCTCTCAAACAAGCTTTGAGAAGACATTTGGACTATCCACTGTGTTTATTGAGTCAACATTAATGGAAAATGGCGGTCTCCCGGAATCAACCGACCCTTCAACACTCATCCAAGAAGCTATCCATGTGATCAGCTGTGGATACGAAGAAAAGACTGCCTGGGGCAAAGAGGTTAAATAAACAAAACCTTAATCACAACTCTAAGATCAATTCAGAATTCATGAATTAAAATCTAATTCTTTTACTTATTTGATCATCAGATTGGTTGGATATATGGATCTGTGACAGAAGATATCCTAACAGGATTCAAGATGCATTGTAGAGGGTGGAGATCACTTTACTGTATGCCTATAAGGCCTGCATTCAAAGGGTCTGCTCCGATCAATCTTTCTGATAGGTTGCATCAAGTGTTGCGTTGGGCTCTTGGATCGGTTGAAATCTTCCTTAGCCGACATTGCCCTCTTTGGTACGGCTTTGGAGGTGGTCGTCTTATGTGGCTTCAAAGATTGGCTTACATTAACACCATTGTCTACCCTTTCACTTCCCTCCCTCTTGTCGCCTACTGCTCCATCCCTGCAATTTGTCTCCTCACCGGCAAATTCATCATCCCAACGGTAATATTATAGTTTTTGCTTTTAAAATGAGTGCTAACTAGCATGATTCAACTTACAATGACGAATGATCTTCAATGTAGCTCTCAAACCTTGCAAGCGTACTATTTCTGGGTCTCTTCATCTCCATCATCCTAACAAGTATACTAGAGCTCCGATGGAGCGGCGTCGGAATCGAAGATCTTTGGCGTAACGAGCAATTTTGGGTCATCGGGGGAGTCTCAGCCCATCTCTTTGCAGTCTTCCAGGGATTTCTCAAGATGCTTGCCGGACTCGACACAAACTTCACAGTGACAGCAAAGGCAGCTGAAGACGGCGAATTCGGAGAGCTTTATATGATCAAATGGACGACCTTGCTTATTCCTCCGACGACCCTTATCGTCGTCAACTTAGTCGGAGTCGTCGCCGGATTCTCAGATGCATTGAACAAAGGATACGAAGCTTGGGGGCCACTCTTCGGGAAAGTGTTCTTTTCTTTCTGGGTGATTCTTCATCTTTACCCGTTCTTGAAAGGTCTCATGGGAAGACAGAATAGAACGCCCACCATTGTTGTGCTGTGGTCAGTGCTTTTGGCCTCGGTTTTCTCGCTTGTGTGGGTCAAGATTGATCCTTTTGTAAGCACAACTGATAGCAAAACCATTGCCCAGAATTGCATCTCCATTGATTGTTGAAGAATGTTTAAGTTGAAACAAAGTGAGGTTTGAAATACATGAGATGATAATCATGATAGTGCATAAATTGCAGTGATGAGTAAAGGCACATTTTCCTTTTTTGTATTTTTTTTTCTTGGTTGAGATTAATCTCAATGTTTAGTCATTACCATCTTTTGGATATATGATCAAATACTATTTTTTTTGTTTGTTGTTTTATAAATTCATCAATCAACTATGTTTCGAGAGGATGCATCTTCCTTTCGAGGAAGGGAAGTGGACGAGGGCAGAATCCGAAAAATTCCAAACCACGAAACCCTCCAAAAAAGAAACCCCTTACAAAAGTATGTATTTATAAAATTTCTTAAGTGATCACATGATACATTAGAAAATACCATAAAAATTATAATTTCAAATAATTTGAGTTTCATTTTCATCTAGCATTATCTCTTTTACCAAACATAGGCAATAAAACTAGATATTCATATTTGAACTGAAGGAGCATTAATTAAAAAATAAGTAAGTATATGCTTGAATGAAAACTGAAAAATATGTCCTCAAGCAACATTAAACTTTCACTAGAAGGGTACCCTAACATTTCTTGCAGGTACATACAGGTGTCAGGCCGTTGGCAACAAACTACAATGGAAGAAATAGCAGTACAGAATTGGATAACAGAAAACCGACCAGAAACCCGCCACCGCCACCCTCTACCTCCCCATTATCATCCCGTCACCAGTTCGTCTTCCATACTTGAGGTTCATAATCTTCCTAATAACCATTTACAGAAGTATGGAAACAGTTCAATCTCACAAGGCACCAAGATGTGCTCCCAAGCCTCCATTCTGCTCCAAATTGTCTGGTGAACTTTGAAAATTTCATCGCCATGCCTCACAAGATACACAACCTCAACAAGTGTTCATGGAATCTCTCACGCATCATTGCATCAGCTAGCATATACTATAATATCCACATTGTTCTTCTGATTCTTTATGTTCCTGTCGGGTACTGTCGTCTAACATGCTCTGGGACTAACCTGTTAATCAGCTCCGGGCTAACACCTGCTAACTGCAGCATAGCAGATAATAGCAAATTATCCCGGGTGTGTGGAATTAAACATTTCCATGATTAAAGGGGTACTCATTTCCAAATTAAAATCCTAAATGATTAGTATTTGTGAGAATTTACAATTTAAATTAGGAATCAGGGTCTATGAAGATCTGCAATAATTGGAAAACCATAATGCATACCTCCTGCTTGAAGTTGAAGAGAGGAGGTAAGGGACGTCCATTTGGCAAACGGGCATTTGGCTCCCTGAGCTCATCAAAGAAAGAATGTGCACATGCTTCTAACTGAAATTTTCAAACAAGATAGACGGTAAGAACATATAAAAATGTTTTTACTATTGCTTGGAAAATATTTCCAACATGCAACATGACCATATAGCCAGAAGACTAATTGCAATTTCCGATAGCTATAAAAGACGCATCTTTGAAACTAGACCTTAATAGACTCAAAGAAAGTAATCGTCCATGACAAGTAATAGCAAGCTTAGACTTACTGCAGTACAACGAAGACTTGGTGAATACTGGAGAAGCCTAGAAGTGAGATCAATGGCCTCTGGTGGCATATGTTTGTGAAAAACCTGGGAGCAGGCAAAACATTCAGTAAAGAATGCAGCAGTAATCTCACTAGTATAAAAATAAACAAAAATCACCAAGGACAAAAGAAAGTAACAAATTCGTATTTGCAACTCCTCCCAAACCTCAACACATAAGATCAATGATGTGATAGAATAGAAGCGTCCAAAACAATAAATGGCGCAAATTACGTACCTTGTGCCAAGGATGAGCTTTGATTTGCGGAAACCTGAAATCAGTGTAACTTGGGTTCATGCACCGAATTTCTTCACGTGTAGGGGTACCAAGAACCTATAAAAGGAAATTTCAGCACTCAATGGTAAATAACTGAGATAAATGATAAATTTACAAACCCAAGAAAACTTGGATGGATGTATAGATTTAAGAATAATTCAGCAATCTAAATCACAATTACCTTAATTATTTCAACCAGCTGATCTACTGCATTTTCCCCAGGGAACAATGGCTGTAAGAGCCACATTAGCAGCCATGTGTAAGAGCTAAAGACCCATTCCAGTTATAGAACAAAAATAAAGCGAAAAAGGACAATTGAATCTAATCTAGCCAACCTGTCCCAGCATAAGTTCAGCAAGAACACAACCAGCAGACCAGATATCAATGGAAGTTGTATACTCGGTGGCACCAAAAATAAGCTCAGGGGCTCGGTAAAAGCGTGAGCAAATATAAGATATGTTGGCTTCACCTTTAACCTGAAGAAAACCAGATTACCAAAAGAAGTTAGACAGAAAAGTATTATACATTCCAGCATTTTGTCCATATCAGGATTACATCATATTAGGAACAAGCAATGTACAAGACATAAGAAAGGCAAAAGCAAGTGGGAACAATAAAGGAAGTTAGACAGGCACAATGAATTACATAATTAGATAATTTATGTTGAACCGAGTCAGGAAAAAATATCTGTTTTTGACAAAATGCATGCATCCAATGAAAAGAGAAACATAACTGAAGCCATAAAGAGAATCTCTAAGGTCAGATTCTGTAAAAATTGTGTAGCAACTCAATTTATATATCAATTTAAACCAACAGGAACATCTTAAACCACCTCAAGCAAAAAGCCAGACTTAAACCTACAGATAAGATGTCCTCTTCCATTATATGTCATTCTAAAATTCCCCTCATGTTATAAACTTACACAATCCTGAATTTGATTCTGTCCCCTTCTACCAGGAGCTAGAGCAAGAAACATCCACAAATGCATACAGATTGGAACATACAACACATATAATCATAGCAGACAAATCTTCCATTTAAAATCAGAACAATTAACTGGTTTCCCCAAGAATTCTACAATTTAAACACTAGCTTCCTGAACAAGAAAACAAGGGATAAACAATCACTGGCCAACAACAAAAATACCAACGCATAGTTTTCCAGTTTAACATAAAAGCCTTAACAGCATTAATAGATGCAAGCTAAAATATGGATAAGGGTAGGCTTACAAGGACTTTTGCACTACCAAAATCACAAATCTTCACTTGGTGTGTAAGAGGATCCACCTGCAAATCATCAACATTAAAGACAATAAAGTTAACTATCTTTTCTAGCAGCTGTAACAACCACACACACTACTGAAAGTCGGCATGTCTCGTCACCAGTTACATTTTAGAAACCAACAAACACATACCAGTACATTTTGAGGTTTCAAATCCCTGTGGCAAACACCTACAACTGAATGCAGATAAGCCAAGCCCCTGAAAATCTATACAGGGTTGCCAGTCAGTAGCTTATAACATAATCACCGATAACATACAGAGGAACATGTGAATAAGTTACCTGGTATGTGTATAGCTTTACATAGATTAGTGGCATTCTCTGATTACCACTGCTGTAGTGCTTCAGAACCCGATACATGGTCTCTGGAACATACTCCATCACCAAGTTGAGGAAAAGCTCATTTGTGCTCGTAGTGGAGAAGAAGCAATGTTTCAGACAAATCACGTTAGGATTATCCATCAAACGCATTAATTGCAACTCCCTGTTTTTGTATCTTTTATCCTGCAAAACCTTCTTTATAGCCACTGTTTCCCCCGTTTCCAGGCATTTTGCCTGAGAAAAGAGATAAATCAGCAACAGGAAAAGAAACATATGTTACTGAATAAGAAATTGCCCTCTCTTTACCTGGAATACAACACCAAACGATCCAGCGCCCACCACTCTTTCTGCCATGTAACTGATGGTCTGCAAGAATAACACCTTATTCATTAATTCCAAATGGACAGAAAAGGAAAATAAATAAGTACATGAGAAGAAAAAATCTGTGCATTTAATGATGAATAAAACACATTACCCTTGCATGGACATTGGACAATACCACTCTATTGCATATACCAGAATATATAATTTATTAAGTTTAACATGCACACAATATGTAGAATAAATCTCTAGCAACCGACAATCCAACAGATAATAATTTGTTATTTGGGAGCCTAAGAAGGATGGGGAAAAGAACTGTCTAAGAAGGAAATATAATACAGATTTGCAACAAACCAGAAAAATGCTACACAATGTACAAAACATAGAAGATATAAACTTCCATAAAAGATCTAAGGATAGTTAAGAATTCAGACCAGTGTATAAAACTGCAAAGCATAAAAAGGCAATGATGCGCCTATCAACACGAGAAGTACACACTTCTTGGACTCAAAGCGGACATTTCTAAAGAATATGTTTGATGTTTCTAGAACATATTATAGAACTACAAATAGATCAAAGAAACTCAAAGGATCAATCCTGCAAAATAGATAATAGCACCCAAAAGTACCAATCCTACAAAACAAAAAATGGCGCCCAAAAGATTGACATGGATTAACTTCCTTTTTTTTTAATCTAGTATTTGATGACGTAATCTATACAAAAAAGAAGTAAATAACCAATAAATAGTAAGTATATATCATTTAAATTACACTGTGAAAACATATAAAAATCGTTTTTGATGAAGTGCATGCTTGATAGCTTGAAGTGAGCTCAGTAACGATCCTTGCGTTAAGCGAGGAGATCACTTTTTCATTCACAGCTCGCTCCTACTTTAAGCAAAAGGCAACACTTTGTCCATGAAGCGCGTGCTTTATAGCATGAAGCGAGCTCAGTATAACTCCACAATTTAAGCTCAAAGCTCACTTTTTACTCACATCTCACTTTCTCATTCACTGGCTCAAACCAATTTGGTAAAAAAAAGATGATTACAAGAAAATAACCCAGCTAATATGAGATTGACTCAGATAATTACAAGACCAACACCAATAAGTCATCTGGAACTACCTGTTTAGGCTCTCCATTTTTACCACCGATCGTTGTGGAAATGATGTGCCCGGTGACTGAATCATCTGTATCCATCACCTGAGTAGATAACTCCTGCAACAAAGAAGCTCCAAAGATCACAACTTTTTTATATATATAGAAATCGTCAATTGCATTAGGAGACGTAGAGCTAAAACAGTAAAATTGTCACCAAAGCATCAAACAGAAACGACACACAGAAGAAGCACAAAGGAAACCAATACAAATGAGCTGAAGATCCATGAAGAACGCAAAACCAGAACAAATACCCCCATTAAATCTAGAAAGCACGAATCTTGATAATGAAAAAGCCCAAAACTTATACAGTTCAGGTAAACAGAAACAAAAATCAGCTCAGGACAAAAAATTAAAGCAACGCAAAGGCGAGAAATCAGCAAAAATCAAACCCTAGATAACCAATGAAGATCATTAAGCTGGAAATCTCAACTATGAAGCGGTTGTTTCAGATCCCAAGCCAAAGCAGGCAACATTTTCCACGACAACACACCAAGCTAATAGTTCAGAAAGCTATAAAATAGCAAAAACACCCAAAAAAAAAGAAAAAGAGAAGCACACCTTGTCGTCAGCCATGGCCGACGAGCGGGGAGAGAGGAAACGGGAGAATGAGATTGAAATGGGAAGAAAAAGAGAGAGGAGAGGACGGTGAGAGAGAATCAAATGGTAATAGAGATGAGTGTGAGGGGTGAAGGAGGAAGAAAGGATGGCAGCGAAAACAACGGCCTACCCACCATGTGAATCCCAGCTTCGCTCAAAATTTCTCTCTTCTCTCCTCCATCCCGTTCTATGCGCTTTCTCTGTCTTCTCTTCTCCTGTGAAATTCCAAATTTGGGCTTCGTTTGTAGGCTTATTTACCATTTTGACATCCGCCGAAAATAGGATTCCCTGTCCAGGTGGATAATACATAAATAAACATTTATTTTGTTGTAGCCAATAATGGCGGTAATATATTGCCCAAAAAAGCAAGACACGAACATGCATATGAAACTATTGTCCCTCTTTTTTTTTTATAATAATTTTAAAAAATGCTTATAATTTACCAAATCTTCACGGGTCCCTCGAGTGCAACCATCGCCTCAATTCGATATCAGTAACATGATTTCGGGATTCTTTAATTTTTACACGGAAATCAATACGATCGCGGACAAGATTATCATGCATGGGCACAATCTCTCGTTAACATGTTCAAGACCTCATCCGCAAGGATATTTTAGGTCGGTCGGTTTATAAAAACTAATCCAACTGATTCTCTTACCTATGTATCAAAAAAAAAATCGTCTCAATTCGATTGACACTTGACAATATATTCCAACATGACGATAATGTGACGATTTATAAATCATAATGGATTTCGCACATCTTATTACACATGCATGTTGGATCCGAACACAATACATAACCTATCAACCGTATATATTAGATTTATTAAGCTTTATTATCATTCATTGTTGAAGTTGGAAACTTTTCATCATGCCTAAACTCCGCCAAGTTTTCAAGATAAAAAAAATTAGTAAAAATTGCTTGAAAATGGGTGTTGAACTTGCTGCATGCATATCAAATCATCAATATCATCATAAAACCTCGGACTGTCTTCCTCGTACAACTCCAGAATTTCTCAAAAACTGGGAATATGAAATCTTTATTGATTTGTGCTATGGATTGTGTTCCTGGATAATGTTTCATATAGCCCACACAACATCATTGTGTGTGGTTTATCCTTCTCTTTTTTCTCAACTCGTAATTTGACTAGCATGAGTCATGAGATATCCTAGTTTGATGGCATGCATGCGAGAAGCTTATTTATCGGATATTAAGCGAACCTAATATAAAAAGGCTAATTTATACCGGTTCTTTTAAAAATGACCGAGAACGATATTTATTTTGCCGTTCGAAAAAATGGTTGAATAATACATAAGCCCTGAAATGAAAGGAAATTAAATGAAACCTAACCCATTTTCGGTTCTCCACTTATGCGGCCATATGGGCGATAATGAGATTTGGCGTCGTAAATATTAATTAAGTAATATTTCATTTTTCGGAATGATTTTTAAGGTACGAGCTGAGTGTCAATGATATATGTATATATAAGTGAGATATATTCCTCGTAGCTCCTACCATCTATGATATATTCAGCATGTATATATAACATAGTTGATTCTCTCCTAAACCCTAGTTACTATCACAAGATGACTCAACCCTCAAAACCTCTCCAACCATCAGCCATAATTAGTTGACACACTTCCATAATAGCTAAACTAAGCAATACTTCTACGACTTAACCTGCAACTGATCAACTCCCGGACCGACAGAAGCAAGTCTTACAACCAAACCAATCTAGTAACAATAATCAACGCGTCAAAAATAAGTAGGGTTAGTGATACAATTAGCTATCGACTAGTCGAAATCAATAAGAACTCCGAATTGAAATAAAAAATCTCATCGGATTAGCCATAAGACTTTCCTTTTTTAGTTCCTATTTACTCAATCTTTCGTGAATCTCTACAACTTGAGTTGATCATTTCCTTTTCGATATTTACCTGTTCTTTTAATTCTTCGGCCATTTCTTGATTTTCTTTAATTATTCATTCGATTATAATCATAAAATATAAAAACTTCTATGACAATATACCCTAGATACATTCGGCATGTATATATGTAGTTGATTCTCTCCTAAACCTAGCTACAATTACAGGATCCTACAGCTCTTCTTCCCTATATCAATGCAAATACTCGTACAATACAAATCAGTTAAGCTTTTGGCATCGTCTCTCGTATTCAACATCAAGAATGCATAAATGGGTTCTTTCTGAACCGAAAAAAATCCTCTAAATTTGTATAGTTTTATTGAAGAGTTTAGAGATTCCAATGGGGATCCATCAGTCTCCTTTCAGTTGGATTGGGAAACATTTAAGATCAGTTCTTCTGGCGGTTGGGATCATGGGTTCACTTTTCTTGTTTGATTCTCTCAAGTTTTCTGTCCTCGATTACTCAGGCTTCCAGAATAGCTTCATCGTTGTGCCAACATCTGTCAAGGTATCAGACTACGTTTTAAATGTGTTTAAATTGCATCTTACAAATTGCATCTTACAAATTCTTCCTTGTATGTCTAAAAGGTTGATCAAGGAAATGGCGACGTAAACAATAAGGAGAACGGTACTATAGTAATGTATGAACGGCTCTTAACCCTAGCTTCTACAGCTCTATCTGAGGTTTGGGTTGAGAACCTTGTCAAAACCTTAAAACTGTATGATATCTGTTTCTTGCATCTTAAGAAGTCGAGGTTTTGCCTTATTTATTTGATTATACTTGTTTTCAAGAATCTGAAACTTCTTCTAACATTCAGAAGGAATTGAGAGATGAACCTTTAAGTCTATGGAAAGAGCCACAAGCAGAAGCATCAGCATGGAAACCCTGTGCTGGCACAACAACACAAGAAATTTCAGGTGTTTTGTGTATATATAGGGCAAGAATCATTGATCTATATGTACTCCACTAGCGTCGAGATGTAGGGAAACTCCCACATCTACAATACGATAGTGTGTGAACCTAACATATAAGTCTAGGGCTTCAGGCTCCTCCTCCTATTGTCAATTGGTTTTAGGATGGAACCCGAAAGACTTGTATGTCTGGTTCACTCCTATTAATTGGCAATAGGATGGAACCGAAAGGCTTGTATATGTGGTTCACTTATATTAATTGGCAATAGGATGGAACAAAGGCTTGTATACGTGGTTCACTCCTATTAATTGGCAATAGGATGGAACCGAAAGGCTTGTATATGTGGTTCATTGGGCACACGACGGATATAAGATAAAAGTTAACAACTAGATTGATCATCTGCTACTTTTTGTTTTTGTTATTGATTCCTTGAGGCAGACAAGCCCAAAGGAAGCAATGGGTTTATACTGGTTAGTGCCAATGGCGGTCTTAATCAACAGCGCGTAGCTGTAAGTAGATTGGCTAATGTATACAACTACTAGCTTCAGTTCTTTTCTTGTTTTGTTGAAAATAAGATCATTTACTAATGACTGCAGGTCTGCAATGCTGTTGCAGTTGCAGCTCTACTTAATGCAACCCTTGTTCTCCCTAAATTTCTTTACAGTAGTGTTTGGAAGGATCCAAGGTCTAACAATCCTCCTCTTGAGTCTTGACACTTATTTAGCAAAACATAGACAATTTCATTACTTGATTTTTGCAGTCAATTTGGTGATATTTATCAAGAAGACTACTTTATTGACACAATGAATGAAGTGAACATTGTCAAGGAGTTGCCTAGTCATTTGAGATCAGTATTTCTGGAAGCCATTGGTAGTGTGGTTAGTTTTTATTTTTGTTTTGCTTGGTTGGTTATATGTTCAGTACTCTCATTTATGTGTTTTAAGTGTGGTTAGATCACTGATTCGGATCTTGAGAAGGATGCAAAGCCAGATGACTATATTAGACTCGTTCTTCCTCTTTTGTTACGCAATGGTGTTGTGCATCTCCTTGGCTTTGGTAACCGGCTTGGATTTGATCCACTGCCTACTGAACTTCAGGTTTGTAAGCATCTAAGCCATTTAAAAATCTGTATATATGGTTGTATGATTTAGAGTCTCATGTCCTATTATAACAACTTGTTTCATATCCCAGAAGCTAAGATGCAAATGCAATTTTCATGCTTTGAAGTTTGTACCAAGAATCCAAAAACTTGGCGCGATGTTAGTTAGACGGATAAGGAAATATGATTTCTCAAGGAGTATGTTAGATAGGCAGCTCCTGTCTAGCTTTCTTGCAGACAGTACTTCACAAGGGAACTTTTCAGACAATGATTCACCAAAGTATCTCGCGCTTCACCTGAGATTTGAACAGGACATGGTAGCTCACTCTCACTGTGAGTTTGGAGGAGGCGAAATTGAGAGAAAAGAATTGCAAGCCTATAGGGAAGCTCACTTCGCGTTCCTACTTGTCCGGTTGAAGAATTCCAAGTAAACAAAATGTTACTACATAGCATATTTTGTAAGGAAATTATCACCATATCAAGTAACATGGTTTTGTTTGTAACATAACAGACCCATGAGTCCATCTGACCTGAGACTATCAGGAAAATGCCCTTTGACACCTGAAGAATCAGCTCTTGTTCTTGCTGCCGTTGGTTTCAAGCGTGGAACATACATATATCTGGCCGGATCCCAAATATACGGTGGGCAATCAAGGATGAAACCTTTCACTAGCCTTTATCCTAATCTGATTACTAAGGAAGATCTCTTGACTCAAACTGAACTTGAGCCCTTGAAGAACTTCTCATCACAGGTGTGTAACATTTCCATTTGTTCTAAAGTTGTATAACGAATGGACTTAACCAATTATAGTTACAGCTTGCAGCATTGGACTTCATTGCATGTGCAACAGCTGATGCATTTGCAATCACAGACTCCGGGAGTCAAATGTCTACATTAGTGTCTGGATTCAGAACATACTTTGGAGATGGCCAAGCTCCCACTTTCCGGCCCAATCACAAACGATTGGCTTTGGCATTTCTAGATAACAACACCATAGAATGGAATGATTTTGAGGATAAGGTAAAGAAGATGATGGAAGAAGGACAAAGAGTTCGTCTTAGAGGGTATGGCCGAAACCTCTATAGACTGCCAAGAAATCCAGGCTGCATGTGTAGGTTTCAATGATAAACAACTTCTTTCACCCTTTAGATATCATTAAGAAATGTATGTGATAGAAATAAAAAGGCCAATTCAGCTGAGAAATTCTGTCTTTGCACAATATATTAAGCCCGCAAAAATAAGATATATATAGACTTAAAAATAACTATCTTACTTAGATGATCAATGATTTCAGTCACTACTTGACTCTTCCATCACCAGGACTGTGATTGGTTGATGACAAAACTTCTCTAACACATTTTCTTCTATGGAAGCACACTCAATTATCCAATGGAGGTTCATCTATGATGGTGGGAAGAAGCGGTTAAGGTTGAAGGGGAGATTGTAAAACTCTTCGCTCCTGCTATCGCCCTTGAAGGTCCTGAACTTGTCCCACCAAGTCATCCCCCTGTCGTTTGCAGTGTCCTTGTAGTCCAGCGTGTTGTCTAGTAAGACAGACACAATCATGGCTACTGTAGTAGAGGATGAGAAGATGGTGTTTATGAAGTCATTGAACTGCATGCACAACAAAGATCATATTTTTAAGATGATTGGAAAAGATATAACAGCTTATTTGAAAAGAGCTGGCTAACTAACTAACTAACTAACCCATCCAGCCTTGGTGTGAGCCGGTCCATGATGAGCACCGGTTGTGAACTCCATGAAATACTCGGGGATAGATAAGCCAAGGAACAAGGAAACACCAACAATGAAGAGGTTCCTCAGTGAGTTCATGTTAGTGAATTGCAAGAATGATAGCCCTATGGATCCTGTTAAAATGTGCATTGTTAAAAGACTAGGAAACAATGTTGAAGTACTATTGGACATTGAAACGTCTAAGTCATACGTACCAACAAGGCCGAAGAGAACACAATAAACTGCAGCAAAGATTGGGAAGGGTATTGAAGCAAACAAAGCTCCAAATTTCCCTGCAAATACCAAACACAAAAAAAAAAATTTGAAAATTTTGCATACTCTAGATTGTGTACAGAAATTTTAGTTTAAATGTGCATTTGGTACCTAAGATTGAGAAGAAAATCATAAAACCAGCAGAAATTTGGATGACCCGACGACTCCCAACACGAGTACTTCCAATTAGGCCAATGTTCTCTCTGAAAGTTATAAATGAGCATCTCTTTATGAGTTCCAGCCAAAGCACAAAGAGAAAAAGGGTGTGATTGAATGCTTACATAGAAACTGAAGAGCCACTTAATGTTCCAAATAGTCCACTCAGTAAGTTTCCAGTACCCTGCCAGCCTATACCGCGGCTCAAAACATGAGCAGGAGGAGGTGTGGCACTCGCCACTCGCGCTGCTGCTTTGTAAGCTCCAGTTGACTGCATCAAAACATTGGATGTTAGTCAAATACTATCAAAAGGAATCAAATTTGGTCTTGTCAAGAGAATTCATACCTCAATCATTGAGGCAATAACAGCTGCCATCATTCCAAAGGCATGGCCTGCATCAAACGTAGGAGCACCCCACTGTAAAGGGTATGGGACCTTTATCCTGGAACAAAAATGGCGTATAAGTATCAGATGAATATAAGTTAATGACTGTCATATTCAATTCTTTATACCATGGTGCAGATGAAATGAGATGAGACTTGTCAGTTCGGCAAATGAACTGTGTTTTCTCTGGACGGTTCTTGTAGGCTCCGCCAGCTGTCAAAATTTCCGCATACGTCCATATGATCATAATGGATATAATGAGGGCAAATCGCTCGAAAACTGGCAGCTGCTTCAGCTGAATATGTTTGAGGTACTGCTCAAAACAAAACAATGATGCTGATAAGATCGAGATCATGATAAGAATAAGCTGAGATTGCTTTCTTTAGGTAAATTGATGTTCAAAGGGACAAACCAAGGAAAGGCCGACGAATAGGATGAGCATTGGAACGCCTGTTTCAGCACATCTTCCCACCTGGCGAAATACAAATTACAGTAATTAAGATACAAACTACAGATGAGTATTAGAATGAAGAATTCCTTCAAACTGTCTTTACCAAAGGGAAGCCTCTGTCAAACAATCCAAAGCCAGCAAGTGCCACCACAGGTACCATTCCCAGTGGACTAAAAAACCTGGAATTTTCAAAAGAAACAACTCATGTCATCCAAAATGTTATAAAAGTCCAAAAATGGAAGATTTTTTGGCTAAAATTTAAACCTAGAGCAAAGTGCCCAAATCTGGCTGTAACCCAGAATGATTTGCACACTTGAAGCCACTATCAAAGCGCCTTGAACTTCCCTCATTATCCTATGAAATCTCTGCAAAGATCACACACCAAATGATTCAGTCTCCATGCTTCAATGGTCAATTGGTAAATTGGGTTCATCAATTGGTTTAAGATAGGATTAGCTGATTTAAATAAAGCAAGTCACACGATGCACAAACATCCACGCTCACTTTTCAGAAAGTGGAAGAAAATGAAGATAATTCATTATTCTAGTCATTAGAGATAAGCATCAAGAGATTCACACATTTACACACACTTATCAAGTCCTCTTCTTCCACATATGATTAGCATAAAAAGTATAAAATAGGTTTAGTCCTTTTCTTGTTCCAATACAAAATAAGATTGGTACACATCAAATGAAAGTGCTTAGCTTTTAGTGTTTAAAGTGAGACATCAGCTTTAGATCTTTATTAAAAAAACAAACCCTAATGAGAAACTTGCAGGAAAATAAAGAGGGAGAAATAATGACCTCACTAGGATCTTCAATGCTAGCAAAAGAAGATTCATGGATGATAGACATGATAGGGACCATATATGCGTAAGAGGCTCCAATGACAGTCGGTAACCTAGTTCCGAAAAGCGTTTGGAGGAACGTATTGATTCCTTGCACAAACAGTAGGGTTTGCACTACTCTTGCTTTGTCATCCTGGATCACAAATTTTCAAAATCATGACAATAAACTCAGTAAAGAAACCATCTTTTTGCTAGTCATTATTCTAATCATACAAAATCAAGGACTTACATTTGTTCCTTCCATTGAATTGATAAGGATTGTAGGGATCATCACAGCAGTTCCCAAGGACAATATGTAGTGTTGAAACCCCAAAGCAACTGCTTCCGCTGTTTCATCGACACACTCATTAAGTTTCTGCAGATACAAAAAGAAGTCACATAAGCAAAAAAGATGAAGAATTTAGGGAATACCCCAAGGAGGGTTGGAGTCAATACAGTACTCCAAGCCCTGAAGCTGGTCAATCGCTGGATGGGTAATATCTTCTTGCTTCGGAGCTGCCATTGATTCTTCTCACTAAACTTGATTGAGCTTAGATGAAGAAAAAAGATGAATTTGTAGCTGAAAATGGGAATTCACAGAAGAAAATATAAGACTGGAAAAAGTGAGAGCATCTGAAATGAAACGGAAGAAGTAAGGGAGACTGATGACACTTGCCGCTTGCTCTTTGACGCCTTTTTCCTTAATTTCCCATTTCTCGCGAAACTATCCGTTAGCTTTTTCATTATTCCCATTATACCCCTTAAGGAAGACCCAACAATTAGCCGTTTAATATTCTTTTTTTGAGAAGGTTGCAGTTAATTACAATTAATTACTCACCAGAAATTGATAATATTCTTAATAAGAAAAGTTAAACTTTTAAATCGTGAGGGTCACAAGCAAACAAGACTTTACCCGCAGATTTCAGATCTTAAAAGTAGAGAAGAAAAAGAGCCCATAGTGTTGGTTAATGTTAATTACTTACCATAATCGTCATTAGTCATTACTCATCTCCATGTCTAGTGTGTTTTGTGTTAGTTTAGGGTCGTGATTCGATGATAATAGCTTTTCGAATGAGAAAAATGTGAGCGGCTTTCATTTTAGCTGTAAAAACGATCGGTAATAAAGACATGTAAATACCAAATTATCATGAATTAAGGAATGAGTATGTTGCTATACTCTATATTTAGGGTCATGATTCAATGATAACAACTTTCGAGCAAGAGAAATGTGAGCATTGTCGGCTCGTTTCGTTTTCCTTTAACAATAAAAATGGTCATTAATCGTTATTTACCAAATTATGTTTAACGGTAAAAAAAGGTCATTATTTAGGGCATATGCAAAACACGTCGTCTTGTTATTTATCAAATTATTATTAACCCTGAAAACCGGTGATTAGTTATAACATATACCAAATACACCATCTCGTATTTATCAAATTATCATAAAACCCTAAAAAGGGTAATTGGTTCAGACATATACAAAACCCATCATCTCATTATTTACCAAATTATCATTGAATCCTAAAAAACGGTATTTAATTAAATATATGCAAAACACGCTATTTTGTTATTTACTAAATAATCATTAGACCCTAAAAACAATAATTAATTAGACATATGCAAAACACGCTATCTCGTTATTTACCAAGTTATCATAAAACCCTAAAAAACGGTAATATGCAAAACACACCATCTCGTTATTTACCAAATACTCATTTACCATAAAAACGGTCATTAGTTATGACATATGCAAAACACACCGTTCGTTATTTACCGGATTATCATTAATGAAGTAATGAGTAGGTCGTTGGATTATGTCGTTGATCGAACATTAATCGATATTGATATTTCTTTTTAAAAAATTTGTGTCCGCTAAATATGAATTATATGTATACACAATTTCATCTGTATGTACAAACTTTACATCATATGTACACAGACTTTACGTGTACACAATTTTACATGTATGTACAAACTTTATATTATATGTACACCGACTTCACGCCATAGACATTTAACAAGGGTTCATCGTTTGTATGAGTTCGATCTAAATATAATTCTAATATATACATGTATATAATTAATTTATTATTTAATGTAAAATAAATAGTTGAAAAACCGCACCATTGAAAATATTTCATTATTTCATTTTCAATAATTGAGAGTTATCGACATAGATAAATTATAATTTATTCGTAAAATATTGTTTAGTATCACATAAATATTTCTACTTTTTTTTTTTTGGTGGGACATAAATATTTCTACTTATACTTATTTTAAGAGTCCAAATTTTTAGATAATAGAACCGTCCTACTTATACTACTTTATTCACTAAAAGTGTTACCATCTATTGTTTCTGATCCGTATGCACACAAATTTTATACAATTATATGTCATACACATCGATTAACCACAATGGATACAATTAAGTATCATTGACGGGTTGTTATTTGGTCAAACACTAGGATGCGCCTGTGAGACGGGGTCGCGTTGCGCTTGCGCCCTATTCCCGCATTTGGGCTCTGCCCCATTTGCATTTGGACCCCGCCTCGTGTCGTAATCGGGCTCCGCCTGGTAAAATCGATCCGATTACACTGCATTGATTGTAATTTTTCGTAAAAACGGATAGAATCACTCTTGATTATCCACAATGTACACTACTTTAGTACAATAATCCGTATGTACATTGTAACTACGTGTATCTAATCTATATATTTTTTTCGCATGTTATGACACAAGTCAAACTAGTTTTTTTAAAAAGTCAAATTATTTTTTAAAAAATCAAGAAAATAAAGTGTTATTTTGTCAAACAAAAGCTCTATTGTGGTACCATAATCTCACTATTTTTTCCTGATGTTTTCAAATTAGTTGACATTTACCTTTTTTTTTTAATGACATCTAATTTTTATAAATTTGTCCTGTTATACAAATTAAAATATCAAATTAAGAAACAAGTCATTCAATGAAAAATGTCTTCAATTGCATGCCATATGTGCACAAATCATACACCACATGTGTACTAGTAAATCACTATGCATTAGGTGTTCCTCCGAGAACACCCAATTATTCCCTCCGAACTATCCGAACTCCCGATAGGTGATTGGTGGGTAGGTAACGGTTGAAGTGTTAGGCATATGGTGAATGTTTAAGTAAGACGGATGGTTGGTAAAAATGGTACACTTGTCTGTCAACCGACCCACCTCGTATTTGTATTTGCATTTGGGACAATAAGTTTGCAAATAAGCATTTCAAATGTGTGGATTTGGATTGACCCAATGCATCATTGCCCACTTTTATATATTGGCATTCACTTGTACTTTTTTCATGAACACAATGCTCTCATAAATTGTTTTGCCCAAGGTAAAGATTATGACTTTCACAATGAAGACACGAGCCTAGAATTAAGTGAGAGGGTCCCCAATTCTCAACCAATCTTTGATTCCCCAACGTCTCTCTCCCAATTGAATTTCATGAAAAGCCGTTTCCTTATTTGCTGCACTGCTCAGAGGAACAAGACAGGTATTTATGATATTACATCTCCATATTTAAGACATTTCCGTCTATATAACTTTAGATAAAAAACTACTAAAAATAATAGATGAAGCTTCTCTTCAACACACACCAATCTTTAAGTCTCGAGATACTCATGAAAGTGCAAATTGCACTCACCCCAGTCACCAGTGACCTGTCCTTCATCTCTTGAACTTGTTCTATCCTTTTCGCCGGGCAGAATCATATTTCATTTCAAATTTGAATCTTGTTCATCCATAGCCATTTTTGGTAACACCAATGCCATGCAAGACAATTCACAATGTACCTTCTAATTGATTCACTTTATCCCAAAATTACAAGTTACCAATGATAACATTATCGGGCAGCTGAGCAAGAAGAGTTACCGAAACTTGGTATTGCATTCTATGGAAACGTACAGGATATGAATCAGACGAGAGCTTTTTACCATCATTGCCGCTACTTGATATTCCTAAGAGCACCATTGCCTTTGCTTACTGCATAGATCAAGATCTCCGGTCTGCCTTCCTTTCACTTGATCTTCTCTCTTCTGCTTCTCTACGCTTTTGTTGCCTGCAATATTTACAACGTGCAAGTATTAGATCAAAGTTCAAAACATGATCGTTAATCAAATTTGAACACAGATAACAAACTTGCAGTCTTACTCTTATCCCTTACGACCTTTGTTAACTTCTAAAGCAAATCAACATCATAATCCATCTACGACAACTTGGAAAACCTCTAGGTGCTTGAAGAATCATACTAGTAGAATATACGGAAAAAAAAAAAAAAAAAGGGATGGAGACAGCAAAAAAGCAACCAGTAAAATTTAAGGAGCAATCTACACACTATGAACAAGGAAAAGGGTGATAATAATGATTTGAAACCACATAAAACTCACGTTAAAGTAGAATATCCAGATCCAACATTAACTGTATGCGGCATTGTTGCCTGGGCAGCGGTTTGAGTGGCCTGCCCACCCAATGTTGCAGTCATTGGGTCATCATCCACCTATAATTGGATCGAATCGTTAAGGAGAAAAGAAGTTTATACGTCTTTTACTAGGCTTGAAAGAATATAATGAAACTACACCTTATCCCATTTTGATTTTTTGTTCTGCCTACCCTCCCGAGCCATAGAATGAGCTGATACTGACTGTGATCCACCCAAAGGCAGATTGGTAACACCTGTACAAAATGAAAATTCACCAAACAAGTAAGGCCAATTTTACTCGTATAGGTACAGCAAATCTTTATGTGAAAACATCAATGCCACAAAGTAATACATACTTCCAAACTTGGTACTTATCAGTTATCAGTAATCATGCATCGACATCTGTGTAGAAATGTTGACATACGGATATACCTGAAACGGACATGCTAATTTTTGCAGCAGCAAGTAAGGCTGCTTGTTGAGTTCCACCAGAAACAAACTCGACTTTCGGATTCTTCTTCTTTTCTTGCTCCCTCCTCTCCATTTCAAGTTTTCTGTCAGCTTCTGTACTTGAGAACACAAATAGGAAGCAAATGAGATATTATTATTGCAGGCACGCATAAGCATGTACCCATATATATCATGCAAAACCTACGGATAAAAAAAGGAAATGGTTGTTGACCTATTGCATCAGCATAGTCACTTTCATCATATCCATGAGGGTCAAATACATCTTTACTGAAGCAAGACCCTATTTGATCAATGTCCTGATAACTCACAGCGTGTAGAAGGAAGTCAGGATTTCGATAGTCCTTCCTGTTGCGGACCTCTGCATTGAAGCTTTTCCCGATCCTCTTATATGCTAGAAACTTGTTTATCTTCTCCTGCATAATGAGACCCCGAAACAATGAGTCACAGGAACAAGAGAAGCGTGGTAAAAATAAGAAGGAAAATGTAAGCGTTTCAAGAACAAAAAACATCAAAATCACATAACAATCACAGTCAATTATTTACATTACATATTCAAAATGTAAGTGTTTCCAGAACAATAAATGATCCATCTACAAATGAAAAAGAGGACAATAAGAGGGAAAATGGAAGATGTTTAACACAGTTTAGCATTAGATTCTTCTATATGTATTAAAAAGCCTCATCCAAGCAAAACAAAAGGTCCTACATATGGCTTCTAGCATTCAGAAATCAGTTATGCATTAAGATCAAGGCAAACCATTTAAGTGTCTGCGACCAACATGTGATAAACAGGTTTATTTCATCAATGACATATTTTTTAGCTCAGGACAGAAACCAATATTCAAGATTGCAGTAGTGTAAGAGAACTAACTGTTAGACACGTGGATAGTTGAGACTAAAAACGTAATTGATTATTGATGGTTATGGGTAATTGTTGGTTGCTACATGCTAGGGCTGTGAGGTAATTAGCTAAGGTCACCTGTTGTGAACAAGCGTCACTAGAGATACAAAACCATACTTTGTACTAGGCTTTTTCCTTGGCACTTCAGAGTTTTTCTCCTTTGAGATTGGTCTTAGTGGAGTTGCTCCTTTGAGTCGCTTATTCCTTCGGAATCTCTAAAATTGTGTCTACTTTATGTGTGCTACTGTGCTTAATCTACTTGTGTGTGTTTGAGTTGATTCCCGATTTGCACTATCACTACACAAAAAAAGGATGAATCTTCTCCAACTATAGAAACCAGTGCTCTTCACCATAAAGGTTAGAGGAATCCAAGCATCCGCGTGTAGTCTAGATCAGTTCTTAGAAATAATGATTACATTCTATCCTCATCACAACACAAAATACCAAATAGCGAGCAAATAACTTACTTGCAACTCCTCGGAACATTTGTCTTTTGGTGGAGGTGGAAGAAAGTTACTTAGTGGATCCATATTTTCAAGATTATTAACACCAGTGGAGTCTTCCATGTCAAATTCTTTTGATGCCTCATCTGCTGCATCATACTCTGTGTTCTCTATCCGGATAGATGGTGGAGAAGTCAAACTAATGCTTGAAATTGTCATTTGTGCATTTCCTACTAACTCCATAAAACAAAATCACAATTTCATACATAAAGGTGGTGTCAACTTCACCCTGGCCATTCTAGTACTAACAAGAATAGATAATGAACGAGAGGAACAGATATGAATAGCAACATACCATATGCATTATTGGCATCTTCATTATGCAAAACTTGAACATTGCTCAAAATCTCACCTTCCTGAAAAAGAAGCACCAACATAGCTGAGGACAGATGCACGGTCTCTAGTAAATTAAGCAAAGATCATAAAGACTAAATCAATCAGATAAGTGGTGGAGCAAAAATCTTTAACAATTCTGGAAAAAATTAGGTCTCAGAGAACACAAAACATCAAGAATTTTACCCATTACTAACCTCAAGAGGAAAGAAGAGCAAAAAAAATAGAACTGGAGGTAACAAAGGTATCATTTACCTCTGCCTCTGGGGACATGGCAAGGTCATCGTGACCATAATCAATAATTGCAGGCCCCCTTCTTAACCTCTGCGACTCCACAGCAACTCCTTCAGCAGGAGACCTTAAATTGCTCCTTCTCGAATCCAATTGCTGCACAGAATTGCCACGAATATCAGCATCGGTCTCCATCGATTTTAGTTGTTCACTATTCTCTACTTCGAATGCTTCGCCGTCGGATCTCAACTGATGCACTTGCAGTTCAGGTTCTTCGTCGCCTCCGTTAGCGTCTTCCATATCATCGTCGTCGTCTTGGTACATGAACTTGAGCATATTGAAAGCCTCCGACTCCTTCTTACCGGAAGCCATTAAAATACAGTATTCTCAAGCTCCAACGGACTTTCAGATTTTTGGAGAAGATAGTAAAGTGGAGAATATCCAACAGCCGAAACCCTAATTAGATCAACAAATAACCCTAAAAAAGCACTGCAACTGGAAGCACAAAGACACTGATCAACTGCTACAGTGCTACGAAACCTTGCCTACAAAAACCCTAATTTATTGTCTTGAAGAAGAAGCCGGAAATCGCTAATCAGATAGAAGTGAAATGCTAGAGGTGGATCGTTCGGCCATCAACGGAAATCACTAAAATCAGCAGGAGACGGGCGGAAGTGATTAATTAATGCAAAATGAAACTATAAACAAAAAAGGGTCCATAGCTCAGTGGTAGAGCATTCGACTGCAGATCGAATGGTCACCGGTTCGAACCCGGTTGGGCCCTTATCTTTATTTTTTTGCTGTCAAACCTCGTTTTTTTTTCGAAAAGATCAAAATTCATACCCACTAACATCTCATATTTTATGAAATAGTGTCATCAACACCACTATTACTACTATCTTTATTTTTGTGTTGTCAAACTCCGATTTTTTCGAAAGATCCAAATTTATAACCACCAACATCACATATTTTATGCAATAATGGCATCAACGCTACTAGTAGTACTACCTTGTTGATGTGAACTTGAAGAAGCCATAAATTATGCACTATAATGGAAGGATTCACTCACAAAGATGATATGAGGAAAGGATAACAACGACATCAAAAACTCTTAAAAAAGTTATAATCGGAGTATGATTGTAGAGAAGGTATTGATTTGTGATGAAGAGTGGGTGAAATGGTACGATTATGAAGATACGTGACAGTATGAAATACATGCTTCTAAAATATTTGAGGGAGAGAGACATGGGCTAAGAGGGAAAGACCTTTTTCGATAACAATATAATTACGACATTCAACGGCTCAATTTTGTTCTTGAGTGTGAGGACACAAGATGCCATGGAGGATGATATGGGAAGTGAATAAGTTTGTAAAAGAGCAGTATTCCCCTCCCCCATTGATTTGAACAGAATGAATGGAGGACTCAAATTGTGTTTGAACCATTTTGTAGAACACAATAAAGATATCTTATATTTGTGATTTTTTGTGACATGAAATATGAACAATTCTATTTGTTTTTGTGTTGTCAATTAAAAATTCTTTCATGGTACTTTGAATCGAAAACAGCTCAACTCAATCATAATGTTTCAATATATTATATCTTAAGTTTCATATCTCTTTCATTGATACCATTGGCTGGAATCTGTGGGGCATCATCGAATCATCAATGATATTCGATGTGTTACCGTTGGTTGAAAACATTAATCATGGAGACATTGTTGAAATGTGTTTTGATATTCTTTACAATCTCCTTTGCTGAAAACAAACACAAAACTTAAGAAAACAAAATGGTATGAATTTGAAAACATATTGATCCTAGTAAGGGCTTATTACTAGAAGCCCTCAACTGTTTAGTATTAAGAAGAAGAAGATGGGGGTGGAAATGATGGATCATTGTGTTACCATTGGTTGATTATGATCGCCTCCTTCCCATGTCCAAACAATGTCTTTAAGAGCAGGCTTCAGATCCTTATCGCAGAAATTGTTATACTCCAAAGTATCTCCAGATGCTTTCTTGAGCTCCACCATGTGCAATGATGGTGCAATCTCGAAGATCTCTGCATCAATGGCCAAATGTCCCTTTCTCCCTTCCTTGTTGCTTTGCAGCTTCACCATTCCATCCTTCTTCCGGATATTAAACCTCTCAATCTCAGCGATCTCCTCGAATTTTGACACGATTGTTGATGTTGATCTGTTGCTTGAGAATCTGGACTCGGGGATGTAATTGGCATCCTTGTCAAATAAGCTTGATAAGTTGAATCCAGGTGAGAGAGAAATGATCTCGAACGCATTCATAGAAGTTGCTTTCATGCTTAAATTCGACTCCTCGGTGTTGAATACTTCGTGTACATCGCGAGGTGTGGATGCAGCTGAACTGGAAGGACTATCGCTATGGAATTCATCGTTGAATAACAATCTAGCATCGATTGTGATCCTCATTCCCTTCTTGAACCAGGAATTCTCCATCACTTTGGGCAACGGGATCCTCGATTTCGGACTTGGATCTAGAATCTTCGAAAGAAGTTTCCGGACCTCAGGAGGAAACCACTGAGGACACTTGAATTCTCCTCTGCTTATCTTCTTATACAGCTCCATTATATTCTGGTCATGAAATGGAAGAAATCCAGCGAGAAGAACATAAAGTACTACACCGCAAGCCCATATATCCGCCTTAGCACCGTCGTAGCCTTTCTTACTAATCACCTCCGGCGCCACATACGCAGGCGTCCCACACGTTGTGTGCAAGAGCCCGTCTGGCCTTCTAGACTCGTGCAAAGCACTCAATCCAAAGTCGGAAATCTTCAGATCTCCATTCTCATCGAGAAGGAGATTCTCCGGTTTCAGATCTCGATGATACACGCCTCTACTATGACAAAAATCGACGGCGCTGATCAATTGCTGAAAGTACTTCCGAGCCGCGTCTTCTCTTAACCGACCTCTGGACACCTTGTTAAAAAGCTCGCCTCCTTTGATATACTCCATAGCGAAGAAGATCTTCGTCTTGGTAGCCATGACTTCGTAGAGTTGGACGACGTTTGGATGCCGAACTAGCCTCATTACGGATATTTCTCGCTTGATCTGATCGATTAATCCAACTTTCATAACCTTTTCCTTGTTAATCACTTTGATCGCTACGCTCTGTCCGGTTTCGATGCTTCTGGCGTAGTATACCTTGGCAAACGTTCCTTGACCTAGTAGTCGACCTAGCTCGTACTTCTGCATCAGAACTGCTCCCTTCTTCTCCATTTGCTTCCGATCTGTATACTAAATAACAAGAATTCGATATTGAAGCAGAAAGGATGTGGAAGTAAGATAATTGGAAGACGAACAGAGAAAAGCCGTGGCTAAATAGAGAAAGAAGAGGCTTTCACCATGGTTGCCAGTCACAAGATAGGCAGGCCTAAATAGCAGGGAATACGACTTGCCAGATTTTGGCAGTTACGTAATTTTCAACTTCTATCAAATTTTGACTATAAAATTAGGCAAAATTGTGGTGAATAACACCATTCACCCAATTAATTGCATTATCTGCCACAACTTATAAAAAATATTGTTGATATTCTAGAAATATTATAATCTCATAAAAATTCCTATATTTTTTTTTATAGTTGATTCTACAAAATACAACCCTATGAAGTTGACGTCATGTATCAATATTTTTCTTAAATTTATAAAATGGAGTGATTAATTGGTTGAATATTGGAATTATTTAGGATACTTGGAGACAGACAAGTATGGACCTTTCAAATATAATCAAAATTTTGGAGAGTTTGGATTTATTTTTTATTTTTTTACTAAGAAGATAAGTAACTTAGGAAGGTCAAACGTGTATTGGTTGACCAACCTATGACATCTTTACGGATGATGGCATCAATAGATGCTGGAATACAAAGACTATCAAGAGAAACATCCTGACGAGAAGAATCGGCAGCAAGATCGTCATGATCAAGGTTAGCAAGCTTATCAGTCGTGTTGTTGATCTCTATGTAGGTGTGACTAATATGGACTTGAGGGAATTCTGCAATCTAGAGAGAAATGTTTGTAATACTAATATCCAGTTCCCACGGTGGTTTCCAAATAGTTTTCACTGAGTTAATAATCATAAGTTTGTCTCCTTTAATTTCAATATTTCTTACTCCCAGTTGTTTTGCTTTAATAAGACTCATTTTCACAACATAAGCTTCAGCTTGGAGGATAAAAATGTAGTCACACTTACCGTATTCTAAACCAACTAGTGAGGCATTATGCTCCCTTAAGAACGAAAGTTAAAACTGCTACAAAAACTAATTATGAATATCGATATAAGATATATGAGTAAATATTTCTAGTTGATATATAAACATATAAATATCAATCGCATATCCTAAAACTCCTAATAAGTTATATAATTACATAATTAATATTCAAATTTAAGTAATAATATATTGAATATCGATATAAGATATATGAGTATAATATTGATTTGTGATTTTTTTTTTCTTGTGAAAGAGTTACAAAGAAAGATAAAATATGTAACATAGTTTTTTCAGTATATTAAAATTAGGGAAAAAAAATATTAGGAGTTTTAGGATATGAGATTGATATTTATATGTTTATATATCAACTAGAAATAAAAATTTTTATATATTGATATTCATAATATATATATATATATATATATATATATATATGAATATTAAACATGTACCAAAAAAACACTTAATATATAAATAAAATTGAAATTGAATGTATAACTTATGTGTGATCAATACGCTCCAAGTACTTTGAAGTTGTCCCTACGAGGTCGAGATGATCGTATCCGATCTTAATTGAATCTTCGCTTATTTGAGGAAGTTCGGGTAAGACATGTGTTCAGATAAATTTACTGTGTTGCTGGCCGATTAACCGTTTAGTAATTTCGAACCCCAATCTTTTCTGATGTAATGATACTTTATGATGTACTATCTCTAAATGATAGTCTTTTTTAACCGATTTTTGTTTTAGGAATATATATATATATATATATATATATATATATATATATTCAACGATCAACAATTTCCACTTTCCTGTACAAACGAGTTTTGCAGTGTCACATGAGCATTGAACATAGCCTAATTAACAAGCCGTATGTGGACAGTGATTAATGGTTTTAATTGTCAACTAATATCATTTATGGTGTGTGAAAGGAATTTAAGTTTGTTTAACTATCGCTAACATGTGGCTTAAACCATATAAGTCGTCTATTTCATGTGCTTTGATCCGTAAATTTGGGAAACATCCATACAAGTAGAAAATATCTTACTGCATATGATTATTAGGTTAGTTGAATCATAACACACGCAAACTGCTAACTTGATAACCGATGATGTTACATTAAACTTTACAACATAGTTGTCGGCCGGTTATTCGGTTGGTGTCGATTGAATGGTAGATTACGCGGAGAAGCTGAACCATAGAAGAAGGTTGATGAGTTATTAACTCTCTTGGTATGATGATGTGATTGGATTGGAATGTCAGGGTCGAGGGTGTCATCTTGGCTGGCTGGTTACTATCGTTGTCAATCATCGATAGCCATTCCTCGTCCTTACACCTGGCCGTTTACTTTGAATGCCGGAGTATATTCTTGATATTGGTCGAACTTCTTGAAAATGACACGAGTGGTTCACGTACCGGTTATTTAGGTAGGAAGTGTTGGAGATAATAAGGTCTCATGTCGAAAGATGGAGACACTTTTCGATGGAGACACTGCGAGTATAGTATATAAGGTCGGTGAGGTACTCCTCATATTGTCAATTAATTTTAGGATGAAACCTCGTCGAGTTTGGGTCTAAAGCGCATGTGCGCTCATATGCACACGACCCCCGCTCTACCGGTCCGTCTGTATCGGACTTTGACATTGTATCAGAGCGGTTAGCCAGTTCGGCTTGCGATCCTAACTTGTGGACAAATGCAACTCGGTCTATATCCTCTAGTTGGTCCTACATCGAAAGTGGGCTACTCCTATTGCGCATGTGTGCTTATATTCACACGACCCCCGCTCTACCGGTCCGTTTGTATCGGACTTTGACAAGAAGCGAGATAAAGGTTTTGTTAAGTTAAGATTGTGTTTGATATAGAAGTATATTTTTAGAAGATTAATACAGATAAAAGTTATAAGGAGCTATTTGAAAAACAGTTTAATAAATTAAGTATAAGGAATCTTTATAATAATTTAAAAACTGACATATTAATACATAAATAATAATAAATGCATTATTAATTTATTATTACGGTGGTCGTGGAATGTGGGGTAAGGGTGGACTAGGGGAAATGAAGAGGAGATGTGGTTTGTATATCATATGACTCTAGGAATTCATTTACAATTTGAATATTCAATTATACAAATGTCTTTTCTATTATTTTTATGGATAATATTATACAAACAATTTAAGTCTAATTTGAATATATATAGGCTATTTATAGATGAGTCGTGGAAGAGCAAGCCTTCAAATAATGTACACTAAAAATATTAGTGGCTGAAATATGTAGTTGAATGAAAAAACTTAATTTATTTTATAAATTTGATGAAATTTAAGAAAAAGATTTTAAAATATTAATTTTTGTAAGAATGTATTTATAATATAGAATTCAATAAGTAATAATAAGCCATAAGTCACTCTGCGTGGCTTATGTAGATGTGGGATCCAAATCTAAACCGGCGGTTTAGGTTACCTTTAAACCGTAGAAATCCAAACCGACGGTTTAACTGCCGGTTTGGTCCAGTTTTCCTTTTAAAAAAAAGGAAAGGTTCACTAAACCGTCGGTTTGGGCAAAAAAAAAAAAAAAAAAAACAGGAGGTTAAACCGTCGGTTTGGGGTAAACTGCCGGTTTAGATTTGGCCGAAAGTCAAATCTAAACCTAAACGGTAACCTACGGTTTGGCCAAGCCGGTTTGGGCCGGTTCACAAACCGCCGGTTGGGCGGTTTGGTTCAAACCGAACCTATGTCAAGGCTTATGAAATAAAAATTTAAAATAATATAAGGAGACGAAAATTTTCATAATTTAGTCTTTTAACGGACCCTTACCAACCCGTTTTTAGTCACTTTGAAGTGAAATCTTCCAAACCAATTCCGTTGAATGCTTAATATGTCCCCGACCCCAAATGTCCATCACGACGGGACCACAGTGTGTCCAAGTGTCGAAGATACGAAGCCCATTCACGTGGACCAATCCGACTCGATCCCACGTGTCCCCTATAGCCCATATCGGGCCCACGAGTGGTTCCCCATAGTATTGATTCTGATTCGCTGTGATGGGCCACCGGTAAAGACGAAAGCAACAGGAGTGAAATGACCACATATCCAATTGATTCTATGTATCAAAGTTATAGCAAGAATCGGTTGTTTCTTGTTATGTTCACATGGTTGTCACAAGGGTGTGGCAAATTATCTAATGGTGTCCATCTTTGATTGGTCTCGTCTTTGGCTTTTCGGGTTGGTGTTTTAGGGTCCACTTATTTGTAAGATACGTGTCAAACTTTTTGTAATGTTGGGTCGGGTACGGGTTAAGTAGTCATCAAACGAAGATGTTATACCCCTCACCTCATCATATAAAAGTTTCATTATACTCTGACAATACATATAAACCAATTGGAAAGTAGAAGTAGAGTTTGCTAAATAGTCCGGTACTTTATCTTGTCTCGCGATAAATATGTCGAAACTGGATAAAGCGGCGGTCTATATGGAGAAAGTCTCGACATATAAGCATCAGACTAGATAGTGGGTGGTACGAGATAACTTTTTATTTATTTATGAGAATGGTTAAAAGTTATAAATCAATTTTCATGAAAACAATTAGGTCTGGAATGGAATGGAAACGAATATGTCCATATGTATACCCTTGTTCATGAAAATTATTGAAATAATTCATTGGGGTTTGATGCAATTACTAAAAACCACAGTGAATAATTTCAAAAAAAAAAAGATATGAATAAGGGTATACATGTAAACTAGATACATTTACCTTTCATTGTTTTTATTTTGGAAAATGTATGCTCTTCAAGAGTTATAGATCCTTTTATGTAGGTAATTTGTTACCTCTGTTTGTTTTGGGCCAAGACTACTAATTTGTATTGGGCCTTGTACTCATATTTGGCTCAAAATCTATAATATAAAATTTGTTCAAAGTAAAATATATTTAAAGATATTTGTAACCTCTATTAAAATTATATTAAATAGTGTATATTTCATACTTAATATTTATAATATATGGTATATATACATTTATTTATTTTTATCGGGCCGACATGCCATACATTTTGGTCCGACGGGCCTTGAGAGATGTCTGGATCTAGTCCGGTCGAATTTCCTCCTTTGTTTATAACCGTCCCTTTTCTAAACGGGTCGGGACTGAGATGGTCATATGATCATATCTACTATGAAAGTATGATTTGAATCTTCTTCATGTACACCGTCATTTAAGTAAACGATACAATGTTAGAAGCTTCTACTGACAAATTTGCTAAAAAAGATTTATATCCGACAAGTCTAAGACATAGAGGGGATGCATGTCAAAGTGAACCAATTTCATCCTAAAATTAATTGACAATAGGAGGAATAACCCTAAAATTTATAGAAACAATTTGGTTTATTAGGCTTTTTCTAGTTTTGTGTTTAGTAAATGTACCTCTTGAGAGAAAAGTGTGTAGAGTTTTAGAATAAATACAAAAGGTTTGGGTATATTTACTTAATTGAAACATGAAAAAGCCTAGTTATTAATATAGTTTTTCAAAAAGTCCTAGTTACCAAAATTGCCTTCAAATGTTAGGTTCACACAAAGCCTTAAGACCGACTTAGCTAAACAGGTAGATAACATACATCACTAAGCACAACCCGAATACAAGATAATGAGACCCGAGCATAAGACGTGTAAGCACAACCCAAACGCAAGAAAATAGGACCCGTACGAACCATACCTCGATACCATGTCAATTTATCCTTCTATATGTAGCGGGTCTAAGACATGTATGCCAAAATCAACATATACACAATACTTTTATGTTTCATCTTAGGACTTATATATTAAGACGTTTATTTATACACATTTCAACAAAATCACAAACGCATAAATATCACAGGAGCCCAATTATTTAGAAAATTTATTATACTAAGGGCCCGTTTGGTTCCAACTCCGGAAACGGAAACGGAATGGAAACGAATTTAGTCCATATGTATATCCATATTCATGAAATTCTATGGAATCATTCCTTGTTTTTAAATGCAAAATACACTTGTCTCCCCATATTTTGTTACCCTATAGGGTATCAAAAGTAATCAAATTCAACTTCAGTTACTTTAAATCACAAGGAATGATTCCAACAACTTTCATGAATTAGGGAATACATATGGACTAGATTCGTTTCCATTCCGTTTCCGATTCCGGAGTTCAAACGAAACGGGCCCTAAATAGTGGGATTCCTCTTCAATAAATATATCGACATTGTTTATAATTATATATACGAGGTTGCGGCCATTACCATGTGTACACTGTTACAGTGTTACTTTGATGAATAAGCAACATTAGATCACACGTGTCGCTGCCTGAGATACTCCACGTGCTTCTCTTATTCCTCGTCATCACAATGCTGACGTAAAAGATCGCACCAGTGACATGCATGCCAACAAATATTATAAAATCTGGTAAAATTATCATATAATGATATGAAAATGGTAAATAAGTCATAAACAATGGATTTTAATACTAAAACTCCTTGTTTTCGTTTAACTCACAACCACAAATATAATGAATAATTGACTAAATTTATACATTAATTATAAATCTTCTATATCTATTTTACAAACCGAAAATATGAAATAATCCGTATAAATTGATATTTGACGCAATTTCGTAGAGTCACGTTATCAATTTTTTTTTATGTGTAGTTTATTCGTTAATTCACGCTAGCTTTAATTAACTAATATCATAATAATTTTAAATTGAGATCTTAACAAACTATAATTTTACTTTTTCTTTAAATATATATATTAGTAAACTTATTTTTTGATATTATATAATAAAAATCAGTTAATATTTAATTTAATTTTTATCATTTTAACAGTTTTATTTATATTTTTATTGTAGAATATAAACATCTATTTAATAAAATTATAATATTATTCACCAATTTTATATATAAATTATTTTTTTTATTAAAGTTATATTTATCTAATGATATATTTTGAACATTTTTATTTTTATTTTTTTTGAGACCTTAAATATATTTTTATTACTATTTATATTCTTATAATTTTTAATATATTCAATCATAATGTTATCTTTGACCCGACATTAATTTGTTATATATACATATATATATATATATATAAAATATGTTTGTTTAGATCAATATTGACATAGGCAACCCCAAGAATAATGTCACAGGCTCCACTTTCACGATTGTTAAGACAAGGTTGTAGTGCTACTAACATCGTTCACAACCTTCTGGTTTAATTATCGTACATTCATATCGTAAAAGTTTTGTTCTTATACCAAAATTCACATAATAGATAATACAATTTTTATTATAATAAACTATAATATTCTCTTAGATCGATATTAACTTTGACATATCTATACTTAGCTATCCAAGTAAATTAACAGATATTATTCCGAGTTCCTTCTTTATTATTATAAAACTTGAATTTTTAGTTAATTTTGATTCATAATACGAAAAACATTCAACAAAAATAATGCTTAACCTAATGAATTATCAAAATATAATAGAGTGGATAAGAATTTGTACTTGAAAATCGAAGTAGCCCACCGGATGGCAAGTGATGAGCATGCAGCAGATATCTGAACACGTCCACCGAAAACGCAACGTGGACTCTGAACCATTGCATGCCAGCTCGATCTTCCCCTCAGATTAAAAAACTAGTAAACCGGCCGGTCAGGATGGCTTTTGGACCCGGTCAATGGACCATCCATCTGTCCCCCAGCCGCTGCAGGGACCAGAAACTTTGACAATGTCTTTTTCGAGACCACAATAATGTTCTTCTAAACTAGGAGTGTAATATGAGCCGAACGAGCCGATCATCGGCCTGCTCAAGCTTGACTCGTTTATAAATGAGGCGAGCCTAAAATTTTTACGAGTTTTAAAAAGTGTTCAAGCTTTGTTCGTTTAGAAAATGAACGAGTTCGAGCCGAGCTTTTGACGAGCCGAGCTCGAGCCAAGTCCGAGTAGCTCGGCTAAAATAATGCTCCTATAGTTTTATTTTAGCTGAACGAGTCGAGCTTTACCCGAACGAGTCGAGCATTGACATGCTCAAGCTCGGCTTGTTTATAAACGAGCCGAGCCCAAAATTTATACGAGCTTTAAAAAGTGCTCAAGCTTTGCTCGTTTAGAAAATGAACGAGCTCGAGCAGAGCTTTTGACGAGCCGAGCCCGAGCCGAGTCCGAGTAGCTCGGCTAAAATAATGTTCCTATAGTGTTATTTTAGATGAACGAGTCGACCTTTACCCGAACGAGCCGAGCATTGACAAGCTCAAGCTCGACTTGTTTATAAATGAGACGAGCCCGACCCAATCCTAACATTATACGAATGTACGAGCTCGAACCGAACTTTTGACGTACCGAGTCCGAACAGCCCTATTCTAAACTGCATTTGTAACGATAATTAGTGATTACTGATTAGAACCCTAAATTATGGTGTTTCTGTTTGAAACGTGTGCCCTATATATATACAGTCCTATCCCCTTCAAGAAAAACCAGTTCTTTACATGCAACCTGAGCTTTTCTGTAAACCCTAATTTCGCCGGCGGGTGAGACGGAAAGATGAACCAGGGAACAGAAGTAGACTTCCCGTCGTTCTACGAGTGTTGGATAAAGCAACTCCAAGAGCACCTCCAACGTCTGGTCGCCAATTCGAAACATCAGCAGCGTGAGCTTTACTACGAACCCATCGCCGCCGATATCACAGCGCATCACAGGGCGTATTATACGGCTAAATGGGCGGCGTCTCAACAAGATGTGTTGGTGTTTTTCAGCCCACCGTGGCTAAGCCCGTTGGAGACGGTTCATTTATGGGTAACGGGATGGAAGCCGTCCATGGCGTTTCGGATAGTTGAGTCGCTGAGTCGGACTCGGGCGCCATTAACGAGTTTGGCGCAGTTGGGGGAGGAGCAGAAGAAGAGAGTGGAGAAGCTGAGGGTTAAGGTGAAGTTGGAGGAGGAGAAGGTGGAGAGGGATATGGAGAGGCAGCAGGTTTCTTTGGCTGATCGGAAGTTGGTGGAGTTTGCTAGAGTTGCTGGCCGGAGAGCTGGTGGTGGTGGTGGTCAGGCGGAGGATGCGGCGGTTAAAGGGCTGGTGGCGGGGTTGGAGAAGGTGGCTAAACAGGCGGATTTGGTTAGGCTTAAGACTCTTAAAGGGTTGTTGGATTTGTTGAGTCCGAAACAGGGTTTGGATTTTCTGGCGGTTTTTTCTATGGTGCTTCTTCAGCTGAGGAGGTGGGGCCGGGAAAGGTCTTCAACTGCTCATGGCGGCCCAGGCCCATAATCACGGCCCATAATCACGGCCCATAATCACGGCCCATAATCATGTTCTTTTTGTTATGGCGGGTATATTACGTGTAGTAAAAGTTGTATGATTTTTGAAGCACGAGTTGAGTGATTATTCTGACTACTTGACTAGGCACTGTAATGTTATGAATAAATAAAAACGTCTTATTTTAGTAAATTAATAAGTAGGTAATGAAGATCTGTTGAGATGTAACCGGCGTCGCGACATTGCGTGAACCTAACATATAAGTATTAGGGGTACTCGTTCTATTGCTAATTGGTTTTAGGATGGAACGGAACCCCATGTGTTTGTATGTGTGATTCACTGAACGTGAGCCCTTCGCGTCATTTGGTACCGGGACGGATATAAGAAAAAGTAACATTGTATCAGAGCGGGTCCGGTTTCCTGACTTCGGGAAATTAGCTAAAAGAGAATGAGTTGTGAAGTCCGTCGAAAACAAAAATTGTGGGCGAACTAAAAAGAGATTGAGATGCTCGACCCGAGAAAGAAAAAATGTGTCTAAGTGTTAACTAGTTCAGGTAGTTAACACTTGAGGGGGAGTGTTGAGATGTAGGGAAAAAGTCTCACATCGACAATACGATATTGTGTGAACCTAACATAAAAGTACTAGGGCTACCCCTCCTATTGCCAATTGGTTTTAGGATGGAACTCCGTGGAGTTTTATGTGTGGTTCGCTAGACGTGCTCCCTCCGCGTCATTGGTCCCGAGACAGAGATAAGAAAAAATAACAGGATCACATATTAACATGTGGGATAATGAATAATCAATAGAATGATCAAACCACTCTCCCACGAAACTACAAATACCACGACATGATTGAGTAAATTAAAGAATACAAATCCAACCTGCCCATGTTGAAACGTTAAAAAATCTTATAGACTATCAATTTAAAATGGTTTAGACAAAATTAAACGTCTTATTTTAGTTGCTTAAACTTAAATTATTCACCTTTAGATGGGATCGAGATTGATGAATCATTTGGATCACACAAGAAAAGATCTTGAGATCTCACTATATGTTGACCCTTCTCTTTGTTCAAAAATCATCAAAATAACTTATAGTATGATTTAGACTGGTTTCAAATCCAACTCGTTTATAAACAAGACGAACACGTCGATGAACTGAGAATTGCAATGGAGAACATTATAGTTGTAATTGTTCTCTTATTTTACATCATATGGGGCTTACTTAATTAACCTTGACCGAATTTGATACGTTAAGGAGGTTGTTACATAGAGCATGGAGTTGCATTAGCAACAAGGGGACTGAACCTCCTAGTTGTAATACCAGGATGTTCTTTCCTATGATCAACACTCTTTTCTTCATCTCCCAACACCATTTTCCAATCAAATCTCAGTAGAAGATTCGCCATGACGAGCTCTATGCTCGCCATGGCGAACATATCTCCAGGACAACCTCGTCTTCCATACCCAAATGGAATCATCCTAAACTCGTGTGCCTTAGAGTTGTCGGATATCGAAGAATCCAAGAACCTCTCGGGCGAAAACCTCTCGGGTTCTTCCCAATATCTCGGGTCTCGCCCAATGGACCAAGCATTGATGAAGACTAAGGTCCCGGCTGCGATGTCGTAGCCATTGATCTCGACATCTTTGATAGATTCTCGAGGAGATAACAATGGGGCCGGAGGGTGTAACCTTAGGGTTTCTTGGATAGTTGCTTTCAAGTAAGCCATATTCTTTAAGTCATCTTCTGTGATAGCCTCCTTACCATTTGCAGCCTCTTTAGCCTCTTGTTGTAACTTTTGCATCACCTTTGGACTCATTAAGATCTCCGACATCATCCACTCTAACATGGTCGAACTTGTTTCTGTACCAGCAGCAAACATGTCCTATACAACAAGTAAAGGCATGTTTTGAGGCTATAGAACTAAAACCGTTATATGAGCCGAGATACTCGAGCTCGACCCATGTAACAACCCTAAAGATAACTGAACAATCAATCTTTTGTAGTATGCTATATTAGCCAAACACAGATTTCATAATGGCAATATAACACTAGGACTCTTATATGAACCGTGTACTCGAGCTCAACCCATGTGACAACCCTAAAGATGACTGATGGGTTAATCTTGATAAGTAATCTCGTACTAGCCGAGTTACTCAAACTTAACTCAATCTCGTTCACATTCTAAACAAACTTAGTATGATCACATTTTAAATCTCGGCTAACTTGACTCGAATTATTAACAATCCTAAAGATGATTATAGGAGTCAATATTTTAGTAGTGATGTTAAGAGTTCCGAGCAACTCGATCGAGAATTGAACTAGTTGAACCTGAACATGCTAAAACTCGGCTTGTTCAGCTTGAACAACAAGCATAAAAACTAATTAAGCTAATGGTAATGGCTATAAGATCAATTACATAGATACTACTTACTAGTAGGAGACCTTTGATGCTATCTCTATCAAGAAGCATATGTTGCTCATCCTTTTGAAGATCAAGAAGAACATCAACGAAGTCCTTAGTAGTTGCACCAATATTACTACTCCTTACACAATGCTCCACAATAACTCCTTCAAGGAACTCATCAATGGTCTTGATAATCTTGTTGGCTCTACCATGAGCCCCATTCAACCAATCAATCCAACCCAAGCTCGGTATAAAATCCCCAATCGAAAACCTCCCAATCAACTCGGACGCCTCTCTAGTCAACTCCGCGAAATTAACACCATGTCTAATCTCTCTATGCTTCATCCCCAAAGCGGTTCGAGACACCAAATCATTGGTTAATGATTCGAACAACTCTCTCATCTCAACGGTAGCCGAAGAAGTTGTAGTGGATAACACAACTTCATTGATACTATTCACCATTTCCAACACTTGTTCCTCTCTAATTCTTCTAAAGGATTGAACCCTTTTGTTACTTAGAAGTTCAAGAACACAAATGCTTCTCATTTGCCTCCAATACTCTCCATAAGGTGCTGCGATCACGTCTTTTCCATTGTTAAGGATCTTGGTGAAGAAACTCCATCTGGGTTTCGAGCTGAAGACGATGTCGTGTGTTTTCATGACTTGAGAAGCTGCTTCTGCTGAAGATACAACTAGGGTTGGGGTTAAACCAAGATGTATCAACATGATGTCGCCGTATTTTACAGATAGAGATCTAAGGCTTTGATGGATTAGTTTGCCCAATTGATGGATGTTTCCGATCACCGGAAGCTTTGGTGGCGATGGTGGTAAGTTCTTCCTCCTCCTCCTCTCTGATAATGGTGATGATGATTGGTATTTGTAAAAGAAGATGATCAAGGGTATGATGAGGAAGGGAATTGCATACTGTAGAATGAGTGGGATTAGACTACCAGCCATCTTTGATTTTTAGAAGAAGAAGAAGAAGAAATAGCTAAGTGTTCAAATAGTTGCATCTGTTTCCTCAAGATATATAAATAAAGAATCACCTAATCATGTTTCTTGCAGCTACCCCTTTAATGCATTTTATCAATTAAAAAAATTAAGTACTAACTACATTAAGATAACCATTTTAAATGTATGGGGGCAATTAGACATATTCATATCCAAGGCCGAGTTTCGTAAAATATTGAGCCCGTTTAATCGGATTCCGACCGGGCTAGGTCCCGCTACCGGACCTGTGATGGTCCTTGATGGATACCATACCTGTCTGGGCGGGCCGGCCGGGCTCACGGTGCCCGTTTTCAAATTTTTTTAAAAAATTATAAAAAATGTATTAATTTTATTTTTGTAAAAGTTATAAAGATATTTTATTTAAACTATATCAAATTTATTATAATTATGCTAGATATTTTATATTAATACTTAATATATAATTATAATATAATATATTTTTTTTATCGGGCTGACGGGCGGGTTTTTGGTCTGGCCGAGCCTAGAGTCTTTGTCAGGATCCGGCCCAACGGACCTGTTCCCATGTTCATGTCCCGTCCGGATTTGAACAGTTCTACGGGTAATGTAGCATAGTCAAGCCCTGTTAAAATAAAACGTTAAGCTAATCTATTTATATTTTTCAAGAAAATATTATTATATCATGCTGGCGAGTAGGTGACTAAGCATGTCCACGGATCGGACCCGCCGGGTTGAGGGTCCGGGAAGGGTGACCTGGACCCGTGTAAAAGGCCAACCCGCCGGATCACGGGTCAGACCCGGCGGGTTGGCCCTTTTAATTTAAAACCCAATTTTTTTTTAAAAAAAAAGAAAATGGATGACCCGGCGGGTCGACCCGCCAACGGCTAAAATAGCCGTGAGATCCAAATTTTTTATTATTTTTTTTTAAATTAACCGTTCACGGGTCGACCCGTCGGGTCACGGGTAAGGATCACCTCGATCCTTACCCGTACCCGTGACCCGAGGACATGCTTAAAGGTGGCATCTCATCCTAATTAGGAGGAATATATCTCTTCAGTAATGTAAAAGAACTTGAGACCGAAATGTTTTGTTCCAAAAATTATAGAAAGATGACATTTTATTATAAATTTATCGAAATAACTACTAAAACAATCTCAATGTAATAGTC
The DNA here is from genome assembly GCA_033239125.1 of Fagopyrum homotropicum. Classification (NCBI taxonomy): domain Eukaryota; kingdom Viridiplantae; phylum Streptophyta; class Magnoliopsida; order Caryophyllales; family Polygonaceae; genus Fagopyrum; species Fagopyrum homotropicum. Next base: position 128,182,985 of record BSWB01000008.1, read on the forward strand.
TATTACCCAAATTGGACCCATTGTACGTATCATATCAAAAGTTTATCTATTATGTACATACAAAATCTTTAAATTTTCTTTAAGATAAAGTTATAAGCACACTACACACATGATCATATATATCGATATTTGAATTGTATCAACATCAACCACAAAAATAAATCAAGAAAATATAACATTATTCATCTTATTATCAATTGAGAAGATGAACATCAATCAATGATCCTTGGAGTGGCTGTAGCAAGAAGAGGGGTCTTCCTCCTCGTTGTAATACCCGGACTTTCTTGCATCCCCAACTTCTCTTCTTCCAATCCAAATACCAATCTCCAATCGAATTGCAGCAAGAGATTCGCCATAGCTAACTCCATGTTTACAATGGCAAATGATTCTCCTGGACAACCTCGTCTGCCTGATCCAAAAGGGATCATATCGAAATCGTTTCGTGTTTTAGAGCTCGTAGAAGAGTTCAAGAACCTCTCGGGGCGAAAACTCTCGGGTTCATCCCAGCGTTTAGGGTCTCTCCCGATTGCCCAACCGTTGATGAAGACTAGGGTTCCGGCTTCGATGTCGTAGCCGTTGATTTGCACGTCTTGGATGCATTCTCGAGGAGATAGTAATGGAGCTGGTGGGTGTAGTCTTAGGGTTTCTTGGAGTACGGCTTTTAGGTAAATCATGTTCTTCAAATCATCTTCTTCTATAAGTTCTTTTCCTTTTGAGGCTTCTATTACCTCTTTTTGTAGCTTCTCCAACACGTTAGGGTTTGTTAAAATCTCCGACATCATCCACTCTAATGTTGTCGAGCTTGTTTCTGTTCCTGCTGCGAACATATCCTATATAGGACAACAAAATAGAGTTGTTAGCAATGGTTCAACTTCCTACCTAATGGCTAGAGGCTCGTTTAGAAAGTAAATGAGTTTGAGCCAAACTCGAGTAGTTCGTCGTAAGAACCCTTCTGAAAATTGACTTATTGAGTCATCTTCTTGGCTGTATTAGAAACGAACTTCAACTCGTTTGTAATCAAATCGAGATAATACTAGTGTTCATATATGGCTCGTGATAGAGAATGAATGAACTCGATCTACCCAAGGTTTTTCGAGTCCAGCCCAGTTTGAGTAGGTCGATCAGGTCATGTAAGTAGCCTACTTGCTAGGAAATTTCCAAGGCTCACAAGTCTGAACCAAACCAAGTAGTTCATCTCATATAACAACCCTAACCTGTTGAAGATTGACTCATTGAGTCATCTTTAAGGGTATTCTTAGAATCGAACTTTGGTACGCTCATGTTCAACTCATTTATAGCTAAGTCGAGTCTAAGTTTTAATTGAGCTTAAAAACATGCTTATACCCTACGCGTTTTAAAAAGTGGACGAGTTCTAACCAAGGTTTTTTTTCCAATCAAATCGAGCCCGAGTAGCTGGACTTGCAACAACCATATATAGGATAGAGTTACTTACAAGCAGGAGAGCTTTGATGCTATCTGTGTCAGTCTCCAAATGTCCATAGCCACTCTTTTGAAGATTAAGCAAAACATCAACAAAGTCTTTAACTACACCTTGTTCTTTTCCCTTATCCATAGAATGCTTTGCAAGTACTCCTTCAAGAAAATCATCAAGGATCTTGATAACCTTCTCCACTCGACCACTAACACCGGTAAGCCTATCAATCCAAGCCAACCACGGCACAAAATCTCCGACCGAAAACCGAGCCATCAACCCTATCATCTCCGTCATCAACTTCTCAACATTAATCACAAATCCCTCATCATCATCGTCATGATCATCTCTTTTATTCCTCATACCTATCGTCACCTTACAAATCAAATCATTGGTCAAGAACATAAACATCTCTCTCATATTGACAACAACCGATGATGAAGAAGACGACGAAATCGTTCTCTTAATGTTCTCCACCGTACGAGCCACCTCTTCTTGTCTAACCCGACGAAAGGATTGAACCCTAGTGCTACTAAGAAGCTCATGAACACAAATGCTTCTCATGTGTCGCCAATAGTCTCCATAAGGCGCAGCCACTACACCCTTGCCATTGTAAAGGATCTTTGTGAAGTTACTCCAACGAGGCTTCGAGCAAAAGGCGAGATCATGAGTTTTCATGACTTGTGATGCCGCCTCGGATGTGGACACGACTAAGGTAGGCTTAGGGCCCAAGTGAAGTAACATGATTTCTCCGTATTTCCGCGAAAGGGATTGGAGGCCTTGGTGAGGTAATTGGCCCAATTGGTGGATGTTTCCGATCACCGGAAGTTTTGGGGGCGAAGGAGGGAAGTTCTTCTTCTTCTTTGTTGTTGATAGTTTGTATCCATGGAAGATGAAGAAGATCAAGGGGATGAGGATTGGAAGAACATATGGTAAAAAGAAGATGATATCAATGCTAGTCATTTTGATTCTTTGGTTAGTACACATAGTGCGTTATGAGCTCCACAAGAAGCTTGTATTTATAAGCTATCACAAGGCATTTTTGGTTGACCCAGCTTAAAGTTTGTTTGAAAATTTATTTAGCTGGTTTATAAATAAGCCTAGATTCAGCATATCAATACTCTAGCTAGGAGATAATAAGTTCTCACATCGAAACTTGTGAGTACTCCGAACCTATTATATAAGGTCGATGAGTTACTTCTTCTATTGTTAACTGATTTTAAGATGGAAGCTGATCGGGTTTATGTGTTGGAGTTGAGCTTAAACCCGCTCTACCGGTCCGTCTATATCGTACATCGAAAAATTCATTCTTCATGTAAAGGAGACGTGTTTGCCTAACATTATATTTCAATAATACTTTAGGGGTCGTACTCGGAAATTGGGAATATCGTAATTTTGTATAATATATGTCATAGTCAATATATATCTGAGATTTTGATAATGCTCATAATTTGTGATCATGAGGCAAAACCTAGGCATAATCCAACGATCCAGGTTTGTCAAATGATTGATAGCCTTTTGTTGAGATCTTAGTCTCTATCGTGTATGAAACGATCGATGAATGATTAAATTTGATTTCTTATGCTTATATCTATCTACAAATAAAAAAATTACTTTACGTGTATATATAGACTGTCTTCCCTATTTTTGCCATAAACAATATTATCAAAAGTTGCCTCGTTGTCAATAATGTAATAACGTGCTTGCCTTAACGTTAAAGTGACATTTATGTATTTTATTTTTGTATAAATTAATGGAAATTTAACTATATTCAAATAAAACACATCATTCGATACGATAATATATAAAAATGAACTATATTTTTGTAAAATAAAACACAATTCATACTTTATAAGATCGAACTAAATCTTAGTATAATAAAACATGTACGATGAGATCTCGGAATATGCACATTATACCCAAATCCGGCATATAACGTTCAATGGGATTTTGTTAAACAAGTCCAATAAATCACCGTGTTAAAGTTTAACCGGCGTGGAGGGGTCGTGTGTATACGAGCACACATGTACGGTAATTCCAAATTTTAAACTTAACCCATAAATTTAGTGATTTCGTCGTGAAACCAACTAACAAAAGATGAGTAACTCGTCAAACTTATATATCAGACTCGTTATTATTTTATTATCGATGTGATAACATTAACCCTCCACCTGCACCTTCAAATACAAGCATCAGACCCGGTTAATCCTTGACGACATACCTTAAACTTATCTAGTGTAACCAGATTATAAACATGTGGACAAGGTGTCCAAAAAGTGTCCTTATTATCCCTTTTTAACTAAAGTATTTTATTTTCTAAGGAGAAAATTGTCTAATCAGTACTCCATTTAGACTGACTAAACTTTAGTACCCGTCGTTTAAACTATTGGAACGGTACCTCATTTATTGAGTACGACCAAAGATTAGTACCTGAATTACTGTTCACACGTTAAGTTAACAGATCGGTGGTAAACATCTAGATTAATGTAAGCTTTATGTATAACTTAGTCGGACAATTTTCCTCTGAGATTTAACATTTAAATATTAATTTAACATGTGAACAGTAATCCAAATACTAATATTTAGTCGGATACAATAGGTGAGGTATACTGATAATTTAAACGACGGTACTAAAATTTAGTCAGGAGAATTTTATCTTTTCTAAATGGCCCGTATGTGTCAACTTCTTCTATCATAAGTTCATAACATAAACTATATAATAACCCAACACTGAAAATCAAGATTTTACCCTTTTCCACAAAATGCAATTGTTACAAAACCCAATTTTACTTCGCCCTTTCTTGCCTCAATCAAGGGTTCAGTCTTTCTGCAAAATTTGGCAGGTATGGAGTAGTGTGATGAGACAACAAAGAGCCGCGCTTGTGGTTCAGCAGGCGGGGAGGAGGCCGGCAGAGCTCGGGAGATCTGAGTGGTGAAACAGTAAATTCTCTAAAAACATTTTCTACCTTGTTTGTATGCCAAATAGTTATTAGGTCATTACAGATATTCGATGGATGATTATGATTTATGACTGTGTTTGCAATTCCCATCAAGGTGTTGATGTATCTTGACAGATATACCATGGCTTCCATTCTGATTTCCGTTTCGAGCTTCTTAATTATGATTTGCTTTTTTTGCTTTGATTGCCTGTAATCTAGAAGGATAGACGTTTAAGGAACAAATTTTGCCTTTGTTCTTAGTTATTCATTAGATTTTATATGTGTATCATTCCTAGTAGATCACAAACGGAAGATTTGATTGAAATTACAATGCGAAATACATGATCAACAAAACATTGAAACAACTGTCCCCTTGTTTCCTTTTGGGTTTTTTTCTCACACAATGAATTCCTGAATTCCCTTTTAGTCACAAATGTGTTCAATCCAAAATAGAATGACCAGAGACCTTGACTGAATGAAATGCTGAACAATAATCGTCAAACATATAAGAGAAGGGCAATTAACCATCCCTTCGCTTTTCAATCTCATACATAAAGAGTCCGTGCCAATCTTCTATTCTCTTTAACGTGCCGCTGCGAATGGGTTCCTCCTCCATTCAAGCGACTGGTAAGCTGCAGCCCTTTCTGATTGGTCTGGCTTGACCCATGGGAGCTTGTGCTTAGCCCACTTCTTCTTCTTTGCAGCTACACCAAGGTAGTCTCTTGAGTTCTGGATCAAGAAAAAGGAACAAAACTGTTAGTATTTTTTACACATAGATAAACATAATAGTTATCATGAAAAATAAAAATCTAGGGTGGTTATAGTGACCCTTTTCTTGGTTAGTAGTTTTGAAAGGTAAGATGCAGAAGTAGCTCAAGAGAATGGGAAGACAGACCTTGAGGCATAGCCCATCTTCAACATCACAAATCGGGTAGTCACTGGGGCAACAGTATTCGGTTCCAGTGCAGCAGACAGCGTTTGAGTACTCACAGCAACCATAGATGAGGCAGTATCCATAAAATTCATAAATACAACAGCAGGTTTCATCGGCTGGGCAGTATGAGAAATCGCCACATTCGCTAGGTGAAGGAGAAGGAGGTGGTGGTGGAGGTGGAGTAACGGGTGCTGGTGGTGGTGGAGATGGTGGAGGTGGTGGAGGAGGAACAGCTGGAGAAGGATAAGGAGATGGTGCTGAAGATACCTTAGTTGGATATGAAGCCATCGCATTGATTGCACATACTCCATATTCTGAACCAGTATTTCTTCTAATGTAAATATAACCCTCCACTCCCCAACTTGTTCCCCATGAGTTCTTCACTATCCAATAATCCTCGCCGCCTTCTGAGCCATAACCAACGACCAAGACAGCATGATCAATTTCATCTGGATCGCTTGAACAATCACCGTCATAGACACCCTGATTGAATCATAGAAATGTCCTTTTAAGTAAGATCACTTTCAACAAGTTCATTGACAAGGTGTCTGTGATCCATAGCTTTTTAAGGAAAGAGATTCATATGTTGAAGAACTTACCCCAGTGTATAACTGGAAGTCCATAGTTGATGCATCTATCCCAACACTAATGGGCTGGTTGACTGAAGCACATAGAAGAGCACTGTCTGATTGGTCTACATCTTCATAACCATCAATACTTACAACTTTAGTTGCCTCCTAAAAGAGTTATACGTATGGAAGAAGCATGTTAAGCAAGTGATGAAGTTAGATTATATACAACAATTTGAGATTGTAGAGGCCAAACCTTGGTTGTATTACATGTTCCGCTTTGTCCGTATACACTCGTGTAAGGATAATCGGTTTCAGAGTCAATCCCTCCATTGTTAATAACCCACTCAAAAGCGTAGTCCATGTATCCGCCTTCACATCCGTAGTTGGTTGAGTCACAATCCACGAGTTCTTGTTCTGATAAGCTAATAAGCTCTCCTGTGCTTATAGCATTGATTCCTTCCATGGACCCGGTTGTGGAGAATGCCCAACAACTTCCTGTATCACAAGCCAATGTCATTGAGAATGAATAATTTTTTCATATTGATTTTGCATGATCTTTTGATTGTATAAATTCTCTCTAGCTCTATTCTTGTATGATTCTGTTTCAGTAGCTAATGATCTAAAAGTGATAATCATACAAACTAATAGATGAATTGCCGTTTGACTTTGATGTATGATAATCAATAAAATGAAATCCCATTCTTAATGATGAAAATGTTCATTGTTTACATCCTTTTGACAATTTCTTCAACTACTTCTGGATCTTAGTAATTTTTGTCTAATCAATTCTTCTACTATCTGATTCTTTTATTTGTTATTGGCAATCAGGGAATGCATACTTCTGGAACATTGAGATGATCTTAAATCAACAAGACTTTCTATTCAAAGCTTCTACTCTGAGATTTGATCTCACAAACTAGATCAGATTAAGGTGAGTTGACTTACCACATTGGCCTTGATCCTTGATTCCAGTAACAGCACCCTTCTTCCTCCAATCCAACGACGAAGGCGCGTCACAAGACTTAACTGTCTTGTGCCCCATGAGCCTGTGCTTCTTATGCATCGGCTTCTTGACCTTAGACAAGTACGTAGCCCTGAACTCCTCATTGCTCATATCAGCAAACCTGTTAAGCCCCACAGTGTGACCCCCATCAGAGTTCTTCTTCGAGTTCTTCTCAATCACATACTTCAAGTTCCTCTTGAAGTTTTCGAATCTCTTCGACATCTCCTCGGCGTGTTTGTAAGTCTTTCCATGTCTCTCCCTCCATTGTTGAAAGATCTGTGCTAGTCTGTCCTCAGATGCCAAGTCCTTAGTATCGTATCCTGTGATCGAGTACTCACTCGGGATGGCCCAGGACAGGCATAAGAATGAAAAGACTACAAGTAGGGAGAGGATTAGTTTGGTTTTCTGCTGATCCATTTTGGTGAATTTTGTCAAACTGGAACAACCAGTTTTGCTATGATAATTTCAAGCCATTGGAGATTCTATATATGGCTTCTTGCTCTCTCTCTTTCTCAATCAGGACATGACCTACCAGTCATTGGAAGACTTTGCCTACTAACTCAAATCTCTCTTTTTCCTTCACTTTCATGGCTGGATATTTTTTGTTGTTTTGGGTATGAAAGGTGGCTCTAGTGGACCTTCACAATTACCAAAATTGGCCTTTGGATTGCCTGGGAAGGTGGTGGGCAAAGTCGTGATTTTTGGTGGTGGCAATATGGTAATTTCAGGTTTTATACGCTGGTTTAATGGACTTGTTAGGCTTTAATCTAAGATCTTGGGTGAGTGAGAGCCAAGCTTGCAATTCAAGAGAGTGGTTGACTTGTGGAGGCTGCTTTTTTTGGTGGGTAACGGTAAAGGGCAGATATGGCTACCAGTCAAACGCTAGTGGAGTCTCCAAAGTTGCTCCTAAATGGGCCGGTTCTATTGGGCCTGAAATGGGTTAGTTAAATTATATTTTTTTAAACATTAAACCTTCGATTTTTTTAAAAACTAAAATAGCATGTGTCAATTTTGGATAAAGGAAGTAATATTTAGGGTTATAATATAATGTAGCATGGTGCACGCAATAATATAATATAAGTAAAGGGTGCAGCAACTCATATATTTATTCATGTTTTATCATTTATGTATCAGTGCACTATACATACTATTTTTTAATTTTAAAGAGTTTTTATAAAGCATAAAATTGAGCTCAAATATGAATTTTCGTTATCTTACATTTGTTAAAGTGATAAAATGATAATAAAGGATAATTAAAAAAATCACAGAACTCTGATATAGTTTGAGAAAAAAATAAGAAAACTTGGAAATAAGATGAAAATTTGGGATTGAAAATTTCTGAAAATAGGTAGTAATACTATTCTTTTTTTTTTTTTATATAAGAAATTTATTAGTTATGCAATGTTTTTAATCTAAAACAAGTAAAATATATTTAGTTGAAAGAGGACGGCTAGTACGCTAGGTGTCCTTATCATAATTATAATATAAAAATTAAAATACTACACGTATATTTTATTCAAAATTTACAAATGCTCTATATTTAATAAATAATTCTACATGTGTGATCATACTATTTGTTTTTGTAAAATTGTAAATTTAATATATAAGATTATAATTTGTAATAAAGACATACAATATTGTACATATTATATACAGTAGTACAGGACATGAATATGATAAATCGGTTTCTAGATGTAAATTATTCACCATTAAATTAAACTAACACGATAATAGATTGACAACTACAACTAAACTGTTCTAAATTTTAATGAAATTAGCGAGGGAATATTTTTAGTATAATTAGAGTGGAAAGTTAGCTGTTAAAATAATTATTTATTTACTAATTGTCAAATTACGTAATTCATCATTAGTCTTTGTCCTTGTCTAAGTGTCTTGTATTTTTTGACTTTCTCTCCTTTAGCCTCCCCACAAAAAAATAAAAATGGACGGTTTAAGATAAGATGGGCATGTTTATAATAAATTTGGAAATCGATATTTTTACTCAGCTACCATTCTTCCAATTTGATTATTTTTTGGTTGAGACTATTCCAATATATTAAATGCAAAACTGTTAGGTTCGAGTTTCCTAGCATGAGAACTTATTATCTACCATGTCAAATTATTCCTTTTTATATAAGTAATTTACAAGTTTCTATGCTAAATATTTCAATATGTATTACACGTTAAGTACTGGATGAGTAATTAACATAAATTAAAAATTAAAATAATAATAATGAGTAATTCATGAGTAGATCGAGTAGGCTGAGCTGAGTGTATGACAGATATGTACAATCTTATATTACTACTAACAGCTGGTTGAACTGATAATGAAATATGGATTTATGCATATTATTAGAGTACAGCAGCATGCGTAAATGTCAGCAAGTAGCTTAACAGGTGCATGGCTAACTGATAAAAGTCTGTTAATTGACAGTAAACAAGTTCGTGGCTTCTCCCAAAATTGTATATACAGAATTACAGATTTATGATTGAAGTTCTTTCAACTGTGAGTAGCTGTGTTCCCTAATAATAACAAAACATCAAGATTAAAAACTCAGAAACATATGAAACATCAAACGTCCTATTGGACATCGTTGAATAGCTTGAGTTGAGTTCATTCAAACCAATTGAGTAGCAGAAGCAAATGTTGGCTAAAATGATCTGTTTAGCTTGAAACTGCAGAATTTTGCATGCTTTTAGATTATTTTTAGCTATTTTTAAGTTACTGGAATTAACTCTTAAGTTTGCTGATAAGAACCAAGAAATAGAGTATAACTACTTACGATTGGAAAAGTCTACTGAGTACTAACAAGTGGTGTCTAAAGTCTCACGTTGTCTTTTTCGTCCAATATTGATAAGATTTCTAAGGCAATTATGATTACAAATTGCAATTGAGTAATGCGATCAGCACAAAACCTCTCTGCAAATTGATTCACTGATTTTCCAATAAAAAATGGCAGCTGAAACTGCAATTCTGGTAACCATATCTACATCCTTGGCATCAGGCCTGCTCAAAGAGCTTTCCAAGAAAGCCATTGATGCAGTGGCTAAATCCTCCACCGTTACCGACCTCAGATCTGCATTCTTCAAGGCTTTGGAGCCTCAACTTTGTCTCCTTCAAAAGGAAGTCGACAAATTGGAGTCTGTGTTATGCAGAGCCCAATGCATCGATCCCACAAAGTGTCATAAGAACAATCTGGTGCTTCTCTGGTTGAAAACCGTCAAGGAGGCTGCTTTCTTTGCAGACAACCTGTTTGATGAAATAGCTTATGAGAAAACTCGGAAACAAGTGTTGGGCAAGCAGAGTCGTCTGAGAAGGCTTGTTCCATTCAAACACTTGTTTGATTTTCATATGCGGGTTGCTCGTAAGGTCAACAAGTTCATGTCTATGACTGCTAAAATTCATAAGGAAGCGGAAAATACGCTTAATCTCGCTCAACTTGTGGGAAAAGCTTCGATCTACCAGCCAACTTCAACTATCTCTGCGGATCTGAGAGAGTTAAGAGAGAATCCAGATACCTCAATTGTGATAGGAAGACAAGCGGATGAGGATCTGATTGTCAACCAGCTATGTAGTCCGACCACTGATCATCAGTTATCTGTCATTGCCATAGTTGGAAGATCAGGTAATCTATTCTTGTATATTTTAGAACACAAAGAGATAGAATTGTCTTGATATAAACATACATATATGTATGAGATGATAGATCATGTGAAAATGGTACTTGTTTACAGGTGTGGGAAAGACAACTCTAGCAAGGCTGGTTTACGAGAATCAAATGGTGCGCGAGCATTTCGGTAAAAGAACATGGATTTTCGTTTCTGATCATTTTAATCTGAGTAGGTTCTTGGATGAGATGCTTCAGTCTGTAACTAGGCAGAGTCACAATCTATCCAACATTAGCGCAATGGAAGACAAGCTACAACAATGTCTGCAAGAAGAGAAGAGGGGGTATTTGCTTGTTCTTGATGATGTATGGAATACAGACGAGCAACTCTGGAAATCCGTGGAAAGTTCATTGCTTAGAATCACTCGGTCTACAAAAAGTAGGGTGTTGGCTACAACTCAGAGTTCTGATGTTGCATCACGTATGTGCTCTTATCTGGTTCATCGGTTGAACGACCTGAGTGATGCTGATGCTTGAGAATTATTTAAGAAAACTGCATTTGCTAACTAGACTGGAGAGCAGGTAATCGATCTGGAGGATGTTGGAAGAAGAATTCTGAGCAAGTGCAAGGGTCTTCCTTTAGAGATTAGAACAATGGGGTCTATGTTGGGATCTATGAATAAGAAAAGCGAGTGGGAATCAGTGGAAAGAAGTGAGATATGGGGTTTATCTGTAGGCCAGTCCAAAATTATGCCTTGGCTACTGTTAAGCTTCCATCATCTACCTGGTGCAACAATAAAGCAGTGTTTTGTTCATTGCTCCGTTATTATAGAGAAAGGCAGTTTTGTTCGTCGATCAGAATTGATCCAAGGTTGGATGGCTCAAGGGTTGATTGATTCAACAGAGGAAAGTGGAATGAGCATGGAGGATACCGGAGAAGCTTATGTAAGAGCTTTGTCATCCAATGGTCTTTTACAAATGTATATTGTTCGTGATTGTTACTTGTGGATGCATGATCTTGTACATGATCTGGCCTGCTTTATTTCAAAGGATACTAGCCTGATTATAAAGGAGGGTTGTAATTTGCACAATGCTTATGAAGTTGAACATCTTCGGATACTCAGTTCAGGTGATTGGATGTCTGAATTTAACCTCCCAAAAGGGAAGACACTGAGTAAGTTGCGCACTCTGATTTGTACCCAGACCATCTTGTCTTTAGACTTGGCTTCTCAAGCGAAATTCTTGCGTGATTTACAGTTGATTAACTGTGGCATGAAGGAGGTTCCATGTTCAATTGGGAGGTTGAAACATCTCAAATATCTAAGCCTTCGTGAGAATCAGTTCAGTTACTTGCCTGAATCCATTGGGACATTGTTCAATCTACAAACAATAGATCTTCGAGAATGTTGGGAACTCACTGAATTGCCCCAAGCAATTACACTATTAGTCAGTTTACGGCATATTTTCTATAATGAAAGGGAGATGGCTAAGCATTTTGCGTCAATGATAAGGGTTCTGAAAATGCCAAAGGGAATGGGACAATTAACTTGTCTTAGGACAATGCCTGGAATTCAGTTAGAACAAAAAGTTGGATTTCAAATGAAAGAATTGAGGAGCTTGCCGCTGCTCTGTGGGGATCTAGTCATTCATGGGCTTGAACACGTAAGGTGCAAAGAAGATGCTATGGAAGCGAGTTTGATAACAAAAGCTGGAATTACATACATGAGTTTACAATGGTCGGATGAGCGAGAAGAATCGTATCCAGTAAGTGATGATGAAGAGATAATGGATGGACTGCAACCCCACTCTAACTTGGAAGGGATTCGTGTTGAGTGCTTTGGTGGTAAAAGATTGTCACCCTGGATATCTGATATGAAGAATCTAAAGAAAGTGAATTTGTACAACTGCAGGCGATGTGAGAAACTTCCAACACTTGGTCAACTTGGCTGCCTTGAAGATATTGTTATTATTGCAATGAGTAGTGTTGAAGTGATTGGAAATGAATTTTACTACAATGATGGTGATGATGGTGAAAGAAGGGATAATGATGAGATGAGCAAGATAATCCTTTTTCCCCGACTCAAGACTCTCCATTTATCAAATATGCGTCGACTGAGAGATTGGGTTGAGCCATCAGGGACAATATATGAGTTATTCCCATGCCTTAAAATTCTGGAAATTCGAGATTGTCCTTTGTTGACCCGTGCACCGACTTGTTTTCCATCTCTTATGGAGTTGCGCTTTGAACTGCTTCCAAGTGAGGAAGCAATGATGAGGATTTTAACCAAAAGCATCAATCTCACCGGTCTTCATATTGGACGTGTTGATCAACTCACTTCCCTTTCCCATCTGTTGTCTATATGCACTCGTCTTGAAACACTCCACATACACTTTTGCAGTCTTATATCATTTCCGGACATTGAAGGACTCTCGTCGTTGCGTCATTTGTCAATCGAGGGGTGTGGAAATCTAGGTACAATACTAGCCGGCCTCCAAAGTTGCGTGTATTTGGAGACATTGAGATTGAAGAAAAATGCAAAGTTAGATTTGATTCCAGATTTGAGAAACTTGACCCGTCTAACATCGTTAACACTAAGTGGTTTCTCACGGCAAATGTCGATACCTGAATGGCTAAGTGGACTGTCTAGGCTTAGGGAGTTGGAGATAGGAGCATTGAATAAGAAGCTTGAAGAATTTGGTGATATTAGACACCTTCCTAAGTGTTTGAAAGAGCTAACTTTAGTTGGATGGCCAAAGCTAAAGTCTCTGCCAACGAATCTTCAACTGCTCAATCATCTTCAAGCCTTACGCATAATAGGATTCAGGAAATTAGAGACACTTCCAGAATGGTTTGGGGAACTCTCATGTCTACAACAATTATATATTGAGCATTGCAAAAGGTTGAAGTATCTTCCGTCCCAGGATGCAATGAGACGCCTCACTCAGTTCAGGGAATTCAAGATAATGGATTGTCCGCTTCTTGAAGAGAGATGTAGAGATGAGAAAGGTGAAGAGTGGCCTAAGATTTCTCATCTAGAAGATTTTCACACAACTGAGAACTCAAAGTGTTTATAGCCCGAGTAAGGTGTTTATATTTGTTTAAAGCTGGATTCATAAACAAAACCGATATGATATTTAGTGATAAAGGAGCAAATAAAGATTAAGTAAAAATGGCTCAATCCTGTCTATGAACCCAAACATTTGAAAGAGCTACCTTGAAGAAGTTGCCGGTGGAATGGCGAGTCTGGAGGTTGGACCTGTTGACTTAAGCTTGAAGATAGATTAGGTTAGATGTTTAAAGATGGAAGATAGAATATATTTTTAGGATTTATCTAAAAATAAGTATTTTTCTAATAAGACTAGGTTAAGTCTCTTATTATATATATATAGATGTCGAGATATGACAGTGAGATATATGTTTTGAGAGTGATTGAGTAAGCTTGAGTTCTGTGTGATTTTCTTAAGTTAATAAAAGAGAGTTATTCTTTAAATCTCAAAGTCTCTAAATCTATAAGGACCATGCCGTTGAATCAACACAAGCAGAAGAAGGGAAGGATTCGAAGGCAGACAAGTGGTAGGTAGCTAAGTCAAGGATTGGTTCTACAATCAGGGAAGACATCCTCTACTTTAAAACAATCAAAATTTTGAGCTTCAGCAAAGCCTCAGATAGAGCTGCTATGACTGTAACATGTAAAGGAGCATTTATGTCAGCATGCAAATGGATCTGCTGCACAACACACCCAAAACAAAATATACATCAGCCGACCACCATTACATCGAACAGTTAGTGTGCAATTCTAAAACATGTCAACCAAATTGTGGATCAAATATACATCAGTCGACCACCATTACTATAAATTTCCGAATCTATCAACTAAACAGGTGTGTTGATACCATTAAAAAGAAAACAGAAAAACTTACCATGGTTCATCCTTGAGAAGTTCTAGAAGCGGTTGCACAAGTGAGCTGTGAATGAGAAATGAACAGATCACAAACTACAGACAAAGATAAGGAAATTAGTATTATTATTTTCGATTTCTAGAGACAGTGAAGATAAAACCTAGGCAATGCCTCCATATTGTTTGTGTGTGAATCAGTGGTTTTGTTGAAGCAGACAGGCCAAATTTTGACGTTAAAATCTGAGTGAGCGCTGCTAACAGAGTAACAGACAAGATGCTTACAAACACAAACAAGATTGATTGAAATGTATTACAAGTTTGCTTTCAGATTATTTTCTTCGAGAATGGATGTTGTAAATCTGTCATCATCTACGTCGTTATGGGCTCTCATGGATACTTTGATACATTTTCAAATGGATTGATTAGTTGTGTACATGCTACTGGATTTAAGTATGATGATTTTAACCAACAGCATCAAGCTCACCGCTCTTTTTATTCGTTTAGGTAAACAGCTCACTTCCCTTTCCCATCATCTGTCGAAATGCACTCGTCTTACAAAACTCGAAATAAGCTCTTGCAAGGAACTGACGGAATTGTGTCCTACTCTACAATCTATGTCTTCCCTTGAGAGTATTGATGTTGAATTTGGTGAAATTGTTTAAAAGAGCTGACTTTAGTTGGGTGGCCAAAGCTAGAGTCTTTATTAAGGGATCTTCAGTCATTCAATCAACTCGAGTTGTTGGGCATCGAAGAATTCGGAGAACTAGAGACACTTCCAGAATAGCTGGGAGAACTATCTTCTCTACAGAAATTACGTACTGAGAAATGTGAAAAGTTGAAGTATTTTCCGTCGTTGGATGCTATGGGACGCCTCACCCAATTTTGATATTTGATTATATACGGTTGCTCGCTTCTACGAGAGAGATGCAGTAGAGATGGAGGTGAAGAGTCGCCTAAGATTTCTCATCTATGTCTTCAAACTAGTGATTAGATTTTATTCATTTCTTCGTATTTCTTTTACATATGATTTGCTTGATTGCTTCATCTATATCTATAAAACAAACAGCAAGCTTGCCGTGTTTTGCCATGAAGATATTCGTATTGTTGGAGAAAACTCCGCGTTCACGACTCACACCGGGTATGTTTAAACGGGTGTTTTTTTGCGCACTCACACTTGTACACCAACCTCACTTACAAACTCTTTTTAAAAGCCTTTACTACTCTCTTCTTGATGGAGTACACAAATTAGAGGTGTCTCCCCTATATATATATATATATATAGACATTGCCACCTATATTATTCCGGAGCCTTCTTACTCAATCATGTACAAATCTAGAATTCTCCCTAGATTTCTAATCTAGTCTACATAGTTCCCTCGAGTTCTAGAATTCTCCATCATCTTCCGGTAGCTCCGCCTCCTTCCGGAAGGTTCTGCCACCATCCGGAGTATTCCGCTTTATTCCAGAAGGATCCACCATATTCCGGAATGTTCCACCACCTTTCGAAATATTCTGTCTTCTTCCAAAATGTTCAGTCTTCTTCCATAATGTTCTTCCACCTTCTAGAGTGACCCATTATCACAATATTTATATTTGAAAATATGAATTAGCCTAACACTATGATATTCAACATTCTATCTCACCTTAATACCAACATTCTATCTCCCACCAAAAAAAACATCACTATAAGAAGCACTTGTAATGTTCATTTTCTACCACTTTCAAAAATAGTGGACCGCCAACAAAACCGAATTGCATCAAAACACTTGTTGAGATGTAGGAAAAGAATCCCACGTTGATAACACGCAATCAAGTGAACCTATCATATAAGCATAAGGGTTACTCCTCCTATTGCCGATTAGTTTTAGGATGGAACTCCGTATGCTTGTATGTGTGGTTCGCTAGGCGTGTGCCCTCCGTATTATTTGGTCCCGGAACGGATATAAGAAATAGTAACATGGTATCAGAGCACGTCCGATCTGGGTCCGGTTTCCTGACTTCGGCCCACATCGATAACACGCAATCAAGTGAACCTACCAGATATAAGCATCCGGCTACTCCTATCACTTTATGTAAGAATCAAGCTGTACCAAATCAAAATAGTTTTTCTGTTTTTTCGAGCTTGTTTTCCTGTTTTTCTGGAGCTTGCTGCAAGGTCTGAACATCATACAGCAAACACAATAAACAACCAATAGTTGCGTACATGAATACAGAGATTAGGCCTTTGTCAAGATGTCAGCCTTTTGCTTATTTTCCTGATTGCTGTACGTATGCATGATCGAGCCAGAGTTGTTAAGACATTCATTGACGGATCTCCGTCATTTAGACGAATGCACACACATTTTTGGATTTGAACTGCTAAAGACTGTATGTTGACATGATTGTTTTTCTATCTAATTGACAGTAAACAGGCAAATGCTTCTCTATCGGTGTACCCAACTCAATCAAAATCAAAAGCATATGGAAATTGAAGCATCCAAAAATATAACATCTTGACTGGACACTAACTCAATGTTGCATGAAGATGCTGCGTTGATGATGTAGTACATGAACAAAGCTGAATCATAGGAAGAGGTACACACTTTATTACTTTTTCTCTATGGGTGAATTCATGAGCTGGAAAAATCCACTAACAAGTCGTCTGCAAAGTCTACACCCCCACCCACCAACCAACCCTCTTTGGTAAAGTATTGATCCGATTTGAGTATTGTCATGAACACAAAACCTCTCTGTATATCGATTGATTTTCCACATAAAAAATGGCAGCTGAAACTGCAATTCTTGTAACCATAGCCACATCCTTGGCATCGGGCATTCTCAAGGATCTTTCCAAGAAAGCCATTGATGCAGTGGCTAAGTCCTCCACAGTTACTGACCTCAGATCTGCATTCTTCAAGCGTTTGGAGCCTCAACTTCGTCTCCTTCAAAAGGAAGTCGACAAGTTGGAGTCTGTGCTATGCATAGCCCAATGCATCGATCCCACAAAGTGTCACAAGAACAATCTGGTGCTTCTCTGGTTGAAAACCGTCAAGGAGGCTGCTTTCTTTGCAGACAACCTGTTTGATGAAATAGCCTATGAGAAAACCCGGAAACAAGTGTTGGGCAAGCAGAGTCGTCTGAAAAGGCTTGTTCCATTCAAACATTTGTTTGATTTTCGTATGCGGGTTGCTCGTATGGTCAACAAGTTCATGTCTATGACTGCTAAAATTTATAAGGAAGCGGAAAATACGCTTAATCTCGCTCAACTTGTGGGAAAAGCTCCGATCTACCAGCCAACTTCAACTATCTCTGCGGATCTGAGAGAGTTAAGAGAGAATCCGGATACCTCAATTGTGATAGGAAGACAAGCGGATGAGGATCTGATTGTCAACCAGCTATGTGGTCCGACCACTGATCATCAGTTACCTGTCATTGCCATAGTTGGAAGATCAGGTAATCTATTCTTCTATATTCTCTATTTTAGAAAACAAAGAGATAGAGTTGTTCTTATATAAACATACATATACATGTATGAGATGATAGATCATGTGAAAATAGTACTTGTTTACAGGTCTTGGAAAGACAACTCTAGCAAGGATGGTTTACGACAATCAAACTGTGGGAGAGCATTTCGGTAAAAGAACATGGATTTTCGTTTCTGATCATTTTAATCTGAATAGGTTCTTGGATGAGATGCTTCAGTCTGTAACTGGGCAGAGTCACAATCTATCCAACATTAGCGCAATGGAAGACAAGTTACAACAATGTCTGCAAGAGGAGACAAAAGGGTATTTACTTGTTCTTGATGATGTATGGAATACAGACGAGCAACTCTGGAAATCCGTGGAAAGTTCATTGCTCAGAATCACTCGGTCTACAAAAAGTAGGGTGTTGGCTACAACTCAGAGTTCTGATGTTGCATCACGTATGTGCTCTTATCTGGTTCATCGGTTGAACGACCTGAGTGATGCTGATGCTTGGGAATTATTTAAGAAAACTGCATTTGCTAACAAGACTGGAGAGCAGGTAATCGATCTGGAGGATGTTGGAAGAAGAATTCTGAGCAAGTGCAAGGGTCTTCCTTTAGCGATTAGAACAATGGGGTCTATGTTGGGATCTATGAATAAGAAAAGCGAGTGGGAATCAGTGGAAAGAAGTGAGATATGGGGTTTATCTGTAGGCCAGTCCAAAATTATGCCTTGGCTACTGTTAAGCTTCCATCATCTACCTGGTGCAACAATAAAGCAGTGTTTTGTTCATTGCTCCGTTATTATAGAGAAAGGCAGTTTTGTTCGTCGATCAGAATTGATCCAAGGTTGGATGGCTCAAGGGTTGATTGATTCAACAGAGGAAAGTGGAATGAGCATGGAGGATACCGGAGAAGCTTATGTAAGAGCTTTGTCATCCAATGGTCTTTTACAAATGTATATTGTTCGTGATTGTTACTTGTGGATGCATGATCTTGTACATGATCTGGCCTGCTTTATTTCAAAGGATACTAACCTGATTGTAAAGGAGGCTTGTAATTTGCACAATGCTTTGGAAGTTGAACATCTGCTGATAGTCAGTTCAGGTAGTCAGATGTCTGAATACAGCATCCCAAAAGGCAAGACGCTGAGTAAGTTGCGCACTCTGATTTGTACCAAGGCCACCTTGTCTTTAGACTTGGCTTCTCAAGCGAAATTCTTGCGTGATTTACGGTTGATAAAATGTGGCATGAAGGAGGTTCCATGTTCAATTGGGAGGTTGAAACATCTTAAATATCTAAGCCTTTGTGAGAATCAGTTCAGTTACTTGCCTGAATCCATTGGGACATTGTTCAACCTACAAACAATAGATCTTCGAAAATGTCGCAAACTCTTTGAATTTCCCCAAGCAATTACGTTATTACTCAGTTTACGGCATATTTTGTATGATGAAATGGAGTTTGTTAAGCATACTCTGTCACTGAGTGGTGTTGTGAAAATGCCAGAGGGAATGGGACAATTAACTTGTCTTAGGACAATGCCTGGAATTCAGTTAAAAGAAAATGTTGGATTTCAAATGAAAGAATTGAGGAGCTTACCGCTGCTTTGTGGGTATCTAGTCATTCATGGGCTTGAACACGTAAGCTGCAAAGAAGATGCTATGGAAGCCAGTTTGATAACAAAAGCTGGAATTACATGCATGATGTTACAATGGTCCCGAAACGGAAAAAAAACTGATCGAGTTAGTGAGGATGAAGAGATAATGGATGGACTGCAACCCCACTCTAACTTGGAAAGGATTCATGTGTCCGGATTTGGCGGTAAAAGACTCTCATCCTGGATATCTGATATGAGGAATCTAAAGAAAGTGGCTTTGCACGGTTGCGGGCGATGTGAGAAACTTCCAACACTTGGTCAACTTGGCTGCCTTGAGGAGATTGAAATCGGTAGAATGGATAGTGTTGAAGTGATTGGAATTGAATTTTACTACAGTGATGATGGTGATGGTGAAAGAAGGGATGATGATGAGATGAGCAAGATAATCCTTTTTCCCCTACTCAAGACTGTCCGTTTATTTCGTATGTCTAAACTGAGAGATTGGGTTGAGCCATCAGGGACAATATATGAGTTATTCCCATGCCTTGAAATTCTGGAAATTCGAGATTGTCCTTTGTTGACCCGTGCACCGACTTGTTTTCCATCTCTTATGGAGTTGCACTTTGAACTGGTTCAAAGTGAGGAAGTATTGATGAAGATTTTAACCAAAAGCATCAATCTCACCGCTCTTCATATTGGAGGTGTTGAACAACTCACTTCCCTTTCCCATCCGTTGTCTAAATGCAATCGTCTTGAAACACTCTTCATAGACTCATGCAAGGAATTGAGGGAATTGTGTCCTACTCTACAATGTATGCCTTCCCTTGAACAGATTAATGTAAATAGGTGTGATAGTCTGACATCATTTCCGGACATTGAAGGACTCTCGTCGTTGCGTGATTTATCAATCGAGGGGTGTGGAAATCTAAGTACAATACCATCCGGCCTCGAAAGTTGCGTGTCTCTGGAGATGTTAAGTTTGGAGAGAAATGCAGGGTTTGATTTGATTCCAGATTTGAGAAACTTGACACGTCTAAAAACGTTAACACTAAGTGGTTTTTCACGACAAATGTCGATACCCGGATGGCTAAGTGGACTGCCTTGGCTTAGGAAGTTGGAGATAGGAGCACTGAATGAGGAGCTTGAAGAATTTGGTGATATTAGACACCTTCCTAAGTGTTTAAAAATCCTGACTTTAATTGGATGGCCAAAGCTAAAGTCTCTGCCAACGAATCTTCAATTGCTCAATCACCTTCCATGCTTATGTATAGAAGGATTCGGGGGATTAGAGACACTTCCAGAATGGTTGGGGGAACTCTCATGTCTACAACAATTATATATCAAGCATTGCAAAAAGTTGACATATCTGCCGTCGCAGGATGCAATGAGACGCCTCACCCAGTTAAGTAGATTCTGGATGACGAATTGTCCGCTTCTTGCAGAGAGATGTAGAGAGGAGGAAGGTGAAGAGTGGCCTAAGATTTCTCACCTACAAGATTTTAAAAGTTTAAGGGGCAAAATTCGTTTAATATCAGAAAGACATTTTTTCCAATCGAACCCCAGTCATGAAATTTAGAATCTTTGAAATTTAGAATCTTTGAACTGTAGATTTTCAATTTATACATTCTTGTTTGTATGTTTTCTGAACCGGTTATTTCATCAAACACCAGACGTGCGATTCTTTAACATGAGTGTCAACCACAATGTACATCAAATATACCTCTGACAATTGGTGTTGATGGTTCAGATTTTGCACATATCCTTTTCATTTTTCTGTTCCAAAAACTATTTGAAAATAATAATTTAGTGTAACATTTTTTGCATTATTTATTTTGTAATTATTTGAGATTTGAGAAATGAAGTTATTGATTTTTTGGCTGCTGCATCTGTCTAGTAGCTGCTAAAATCTGTTTTTTTTGGTTGTTGATTTTGTACTTGCTGTTTTTTTTTTTTTGCTGAATAGGCAGTTCTCTGTTAATGAATCTGTCTTGTAGCTGCTGAATATGTGCTTGCTGTTTTATAGATGAAGCTTGCAAAAAAAAACAACCAGCCATATGAATCTCTTCTGGTTACCAATAGCAAATCAAGATTCAAACCCAAATTTGTGATAAAATTAGCAAAGTCCAAGATCCGAACTAAGCCTTGAACACTCTTCTCAAAATTTGGCTTGCTGATATTTTCTGGCCTACTGTTTTTTGGCTTACTGTTCTTGAGATGCTTTATGTATTGTTTCAAGAATTGTAAATATCATAATAAAATTCACACTTAAGAAAAGATAATGATCAAGAAGAAATAAATATAATGATTATGATAAAGGTTCATATGCTCTGTTATAAAAAAAGACTTGTAACTGACACTTATTTTTTCCTATTCTTAATCATCATCTTCCTATTTTTATTTTGGGAGATCAATTATATATGAAGAGAAATGTATAATATTATCATACAAGCAAACTTAACGTCAGTACGCAATATCATATCACGTAAAAACCTTCGATTGCAAATTTAATTTAATTTAATTTTTGTTATAGATAAGAAAAGATGCTATTCAACAAAATAACATCAAATTCAAAAGATAACCATTAAACTGTAAATTTGACCGATAACAAAACATCAAAGTCAAAAGAAAATGAAACTTGAACCATCCTATATTTATCTTCATTGGAAATTTAACGTGGAGTAACTTGAGTTCAAAAATAAAATCAATGAGTAGCAAGTAGAGAGTATGTAAATTGAGTATATATGATTGTCTTCTTCTAGTGAGACGCGAGGGGATGAAGGTAAAGAGTAGCCTAATATTAGAAAATCTGAAAGTATTGAAGCAATGAAAACGGAAGCATCGTAGCCAAAATGACTTGTACAAGAATATCATCTTCTCTATGAAGCAATATTCATGGTGGGAAGGCACTGGTTAAAGCTCGTTTTTTTACTTCTAACTTCAAAATGCACTACAATATGCTTTTTCTGTTAGATGTGTAATCATGTACATAAACAAAGGTCTAGAAATCTGATATTTTCGCTTCCAAACACATATTTGCAACAGGGAGCATACAAACTCTACGAAGATATACGAGCCCCTAACCAGCTCCAGAAATGAGCCCCGGACGCTCTTCCCAAAATTGCCCAGCAGCGAAACCAACCAGAAACTCATGTATGAACAGGAAAAAAAATTCAGCATTAAAGATTGCCAATGTTGAATATGTTTTTCTCTCATGGCAACAAGCCATAATGTTGAATCTGTTCTTCTGGAATGATAGTGTTTGATGTTTCAGAGAGCATTAAAGATTCAGTAAAAATTCTCTCCCAACATCCTGTTAAGCTAATGTCATAAAACATATTTAACATAGCTTGTGGAAAACAGGAAAACAAATTCAGCATTAAAGATTGCCAATGTCATAAAATAAGAAAAAAGATTCAGCATAGCTTGTGGAAACAACATGATGCTGGGAGAGTAATACACAGTTTGATCCTTCAGCCAGTTGTAAGAAGGTTCCTTTTCGGCTACTCTGCGTAGCAACAATGAAAAAATGAGTACAACAAAGTACTCAGATGATTCATATTTTAGGACTTGAATGAGAGTTTACCATGGTATATGTGCCGAAATGTCGATGTGTTATCATGTAAATCTCGAACAATAAGCTCTTGTGATGGAGGTTGCATTGAGTAATCCTAACAAGATTAAATTATGTGCTTAGAGAATTTTCACCTGAGAGGATAAGTAAAAAGTGTCATACCAGTGGAGGAAAGAGCTTCTCTGCTGATTATGGATACACAATTTACAGAGAAATCCAAATAGATACGTAAGATGACAAGTAGATCAGCAACCAGTCTGATTATGTCAATCGGTCTGATTAAGCAATTCCTTTAAAATTTTCATCTCTTCGACTAAAAATCTAACACGATAATATCATAATAGATTGACAAGTGACAACTACAACTAAACTGCTTTAAATTTTAATGAAATTAGAGGAGCAATATCTTTAAATTATTTATTTATTTACTAAATGTCAAATTACCTAATGCATCATTATTCTTTGTCCTTGTCTAAATGTCTTGTACTTCTTGTCTTTCTCTCCCTTACCCTCGCCATAAAAAAAACGAACAGTTTAAGATATGGATTCAACGTTAAGTACTGGATGAGTAATTATCATAAACTAAAAATAGATATTAATAATAAGTAATTTATGAGTAGATTATTAGAGTACAGTTCTATGCCTAAATGTCAGCAGTAGCTTAACAGGTACATGACGGGCTAATTGCTAAAATTCTGTTTACTAATAATAACAAAACATGGAGATTAAAACTCAGAAACATATGAAACTTGAAACATCCCATTAAACATCTTCACTGAACACTAAAAGTCTGTTTATCTACAATGTTAAATTATTTTAGCTGGTTTTAAGTTTCTAGAATTAACTCAGAAACATATGAAACTCGATAGTCCATTTCTGTTTATAGTGACCCGGTGAGTTGGGAAAGTCTACTGAGTACTAACAAGTGGTGTGAAAAGTCCCACGTTATCTATACTAAATATTTCAATATGTAATACACGTTAAGTACTGGATGAATAATTAACATAAATTAAAAATTAATAATAATATCAATGAGTAATTCATGAGTAGATTGATTATTAGAGTACAGCAGTAGCTTAACAGGTGCATGCATGGCTAACTGCTAAAAGTCTGTATATTGACAGCAAACAGGTTCGTTGTTTCTCTATCAATTCCAAAACTGTATATGCAGAGTTGATCGAAGTTGTTCAACTGTGAGTAGCTGTGTTCACTAATAATAACACAACATCAAGATTAAAACTCAGAAACATATGAATCTTAATTCAACGTTCAAGAACTTGAGTTCATTCAAATCAATGTAATAGCAGAAGCAAAAATGTTGGCTAATATTATCTCATTTTAGCTTGAAGCTGCAGAATTTTACATGCTTTTAGATTATTTTATCTGTTTTTAAGTTACTGTAATTAACTCTTAAGCATACTCATCAGGAAAGAGGAGGAGACAGTCAGATAGTATCAGTGGAAAAGTCTACTGAGCACTTAATAGTTCATTTTATGTTTATAGGTAGCCGGTGAGGTTGAAAAGTCTACCGAGTACTAACAAAGGGTGTGAAAAGTCCCCGTTATCTTTTACGTCCATGATAAAACTTCTAAGATTACAAATTGCAATTGAGTAGTGCGATCATGGCAGCGGAAACTGCAATTCTTGTAACCATAGCTACATCCTTAGCATCGGGCATCCTCAAGGAGCTTATCAAGAAAGCCGTGGATGCCGTGGCTAAATCCTCCACAGTTACCGACCTCAGATCTGCCTTCTTCAAGGGTTTGGAGCCTCAACTTCGTCTCCTTCAAAAGGAACTGAACAAGTTGGACTCTGTGTTATGCAGAGCCCAATGCATTGATCCCATCAAGTGGGACAAGAACGATCTGGTGCTTCTCTGGCTGAAAAGCGTCAAGGAGGCTGCTTTTGCTGCAGACAACCTGTTTGATGAAATTATCTATGAGAAAACCCGGAAACAAGTGTTGGGCAAGCAGAGTCGTTTGAAAAGGTTTGGATTTCGTATGCGAATTGCTAATAAGGTTAACGAGTTCATTTCTATGACTGCTAAGATTAATAAGGAAGCAGAAAACACGCTTAATCTCGCTCAACTTGTGGGAAAAGCTCCGATATACAAGCCAACTTCAACTATCTCTGCGGATTTAAGAGAGTTAAGAGAGAATCCGGACACGTCAATTGTTCTAGGAAGACAAGCGGATGAGGATCTGATCGTCAACAAGCTCTGTTGTCCGACAACTGATCATCAGTTACCTGTCATTGCCATAGTTGGAAGATCAGGTAATCGATTCTTGTATGTTTTAGAAAACAAAGAGATTAGAGTTGTCTTTATGTTAACATACATATATATTTTTTTTTGGTGTAATAACATACATATATGCATGAGAGGATAGATCATGGGACAATGGTGTACTTGTTTACAGGTCTAGGGAAGACAACCTTAGCAAGAATGGTTTACGACAATCAAACTGTAGGAGAGCAATTCGGAAAAAGAACATGGATTTTCGTTTCTGATCATTTTAATCTGAAAAGGTTCTTGGATGAGATGCTCCAATCAGTAACTGGGCAGAGTCACAATCTATCCAACATTAGTGCAATGGAAGACAAGCTCCAGCAATGTCTGCAAGAAGAGAAAAAAGGGTATCTGCTTGTTCTTGATGATGTATGGAATACAGACGAGCAACTCTGGAAATCCGTGGAAAGTTCATTGCTCAGAGTCACTCGTTCTACAAAAAGTAGGGTGTTGGCTACAACTCAGAGTTCTGATGTTGCATCACGTATGTGTGCTTCTCCGGCTCATGAGTTGAAGGACCTGAGTGATGCTGATGCTTGGGAATTATTTAAGAAAGCTGCATTTGCTAACAAGACTGGTGAGCAGGTAACCGATCTGGAGGATGTTGGAAGAAGAATTCTGAGCAAGTGCAAGGGCCTTCCTTTAGCGATTAGAACAATGGGGTCTATGTTGGGATCTATGAATAAGACAAGCGAGTGGGAATCAGTGGAAAGGAGTGAAATATGGGGTTTATCTGTAGGTCACTCCAAAATTATGCCTTGGCTACTGTTAAGCTTCCATCATCTACCTGGTGCAACTATAAAGCAATGTTTTGTTCATTGCTCCATTATTATAGGGAAAGGAACTTTTGTTCATCAATCAGAATTGATCCAAGGTTGGATGGCTCAAGGGTTGATTGATTCAACAGAGGAAAGTGGAATGAGCATGGAGGATACCGGAGAAGTTTATGTAAGAGCTTTGTTATCTAATTGTCTTTTACAAATGAATATGCGTCTTGATGGTTGTTACTTGTGGATGCATGATCTTGTGCATGATCTGGCCTGCTTTATTTCAAAGGATACTAACCTGATTGTAAAGGAGGCTTGTAATTTGCACAATGCTTTGGAAGTTGAACATCTGCGGATAGTCGGTTCAGGTAGTCAGATGTCTGAATACAACCTCCCAAAAGGCAAGACGTTGAGTAAGTTGCGCACTCTGATTTGTACCCAGGCCACCTTGTCTTTAGACTTTGCCGCTCAAGCGATGTTCTTGCATGATCTACGTTTAATAGATTGTGGCATGGAGGAGGTTCCTAGTTCAATTGGGAGGCTGAAACATCTGAAATACCTAAGCCTTCGTGGCAATTTGTTCAGTTACTTGCCTGAATCCATTGGGACATTGTTCAACCTTCAAACGATAGATCTTCGAGAATGTTGCAAACTCTTTGAATTGCCCCGAGCAATTACATTATTAGTTAATTTAAGGCATATTGTGTATAGTCGGGCTAAAGATGAGATATATAGTTTTCTGTGGTCAGAGTCTGTCGAATTGCCAGAGGGAATGGAACAACTAACTTGTCTTAGGACAATGCCTGCAATTCAGTTGAAAGAAAAGGTTGGATTTCAAGTAAAAGAACTGAGAAGTTTGCCACTGCTCTGTGGGTATATAACAATTCGTGGGCTTGAACACATAAGCTGCAAAGGAGATGCTGTGGAAGCAAGTTTGATAACAAAAGCTGGAATTACATACATGAGGTTAGAATGGTTTGGAAAACGACATGAAACCAATCGAGTTAGTGATGATGAAGAGATAATGGATGGACTGCAGGCCCACTCTAACTTGGAAGGGATTCGTGTGCAAAACTTTGGCGGTAAAAGATTGTCATCCTGGATATCTGAAATGAAAAATCTAAAGAAAGTGAATTTGCACTGTTGCATGCGATGTGAAAAACTTCCAACACTGGGTGAACTTGGTTGTCTTGAGGAGATTGTTATTAATGCAATGGATAGTATTGAAGTGATTGGAATTGAATTTTATCACAATGATGATGGTGATGGTGAAAGACGGGATAATGATGAGATGAGCAAGATAATCCTATTTCCCCGACTCAAGAGTCTCGATTTATCATTAATGGATAAATTGAGAGATTGGGTTGAGCCATCAGGGTCAAGATATGAGATATTCCCATGCCTTGAATTTTTGGAAATATCGGAATGTCCTTTGTTGACCCGTGCTCCGACTTCTTTTCCATCTCTTTTGTACTTCAGCTTTGCACCGGTTCCAAGTGAGGAAGCAATGATGAAGATTTTAACCAAAAGCATCAATCTCACCACTCTTGATATTGGACGTGTTGAACAACTCACTTCCCTTTCCCATCTGTTGTCGAAATGCACTCGTCTTGAATCAATCGGGATATGCTCTTGCGATGACTTAAGGGAATTGTGTCCTACTCTACCATGTATGGCTTCCCTTACGAGTCTTCATGTAGATTTTTGTGATAGTCTGACATCATTTCCAGACATTGAAGGACTCTCGTCGTTGCGTGATTTATCAATCCAGCTGTGTGGAAATCTAAGTACAATACCAGCCAACCTCGAAAGTTGCCTGTCTCTGGAGACATTAAGGTTGGAGAGAAATGCGGGGTTTGATTTGATTCCAGATTTGAGAAACTTGACACGTCTAACAACGTTAACACTAAGTGGTTTCTCACGACAAATATCGATACCCGGATGGCTAAGTGGACTGCCTTGGCTTAGGAAGTTGGAGATAGGAGCATTGAATGAGGAGCTTGAAGAATTTGGTGATATTAGACACCTTCCTAAGTGTTTGATACAGCTGACTTTAGTGGGATGGCCAAAGCTAAAGTCTCTACCAACGAATCTTCAATTGCTCAATCACCTTGAATCCTTAGTTATAGAAGGATTTGGGGGACTAGAGGCACTTCCAGAATGGTTAGGGGAACTCTCATGTCTACAAGAATTACGTACTTGGGATTGCGAAAAGTTGAAGTATCTGCCGTCGCAGGATACAATGGGACGCCTCACCCATTTATGGAGATTCTCGATATCTCAGTGTCCACTTCTTGCAGAGAGATGTAGAGAGGAGGAAGGTGAAGAGTGGCCTAAGATTTCTCACCTACAAGATTTTAGAAGTTTCTAGGGCAGAATTTGTTTAAAATCCAGAAAGACATTTTTTTTTCCAGTTTTTTAATTACTCATCATAATTGTTTCACTTTTATCATTTTGAATGTTTTACTCAAAAGGAATAAAATTTAATCGAAGTGTAGATCTATAAAAGTTCAATTCATCATATAATTATAACTTCTGAGGTTGATATACTGTCATTCCTATGGTTTCTGTCATATAATTATAACTTCTGACATCCATATCATCAGGTTCAGAGATTACTAAATTCATGAAGTGTAGAGTACCTTTTCTCAATCCAGGGAAGACATCCTCTCCCTCTAAAAACAATCGGAATTTGATCTTCAGCAAAGCATCAGATTGGGCTGCTATGAATGTAATATGTAATGGAGCATTTATGTCAGCATGCAAATGGATCTGCTGCACAACACACCCAAAACAAAAGAAAGAAGAAAAAGAAAGCATAAGATATCCTGAGCATGCCCCATAATGTAAGTAATGTGAAGAAACTATTTGTGTAATAAAAATCCAAGACAGATGTACGTGAAAACAAGGTATTGTGACTTTAATATGCCAGGAAAATCATATTTTGAAGGAAAATTGCACGTCTGCTTATATAAACCACAGGCACATTTTTCATGACCTTAAATTCAGACAATTTTTTTTTTTGATCAGTGAGTTTCAATTTCAAAAGGTAGCTCCAACTACAAGGGTCAAACTGAAGAATATCAACGTCCAAGCAAAACTAAATAATCAAATTTAACTAAAACTTGTTCCGTAAATATATATATATATATATATATGTATCACCATTCTTCACTTTAGTAAACTTTCTGCACATTAAAATTTCAAAGAACAAACAGTACTGTTTGTCCTTTCACTAGTGAAAATCATTGAACTGGAGAAAAAAACAAATTAAAACTCCATGGTATGATATTTACAAATTTGTTTAATGCTTTAGCAAGATCAATTATCTCTTTTAATTTCTTAAGATCAGATAGATACCTGTTATAATCTGAGATGCAATCAGAGAGTATTGGAAAGAGAAAGGAAAGAGAAGAACTGAATATTCTATTATCTGAGTATGCTTTACAAGTATTTATAGAAAGCTTCCTCATGGAAGTCTGTTACAGTTTGTTACAGAATAGCACGTGTCATGCTTCTCACGTGTCACTCTCATCAATACCAACATCACTATAAGAAGCACTTGTTGTGTTCATTTTCTGCCACTTCCAAAAATAGTGGACTGCCAGCAAAACCAAATTGCATCAAAACACTTTATCTAAGAACCAAGCTGTACCAAATCAAAATAGTTTTTCTGTTTTTTGGAGCTTGTTTTCCTGTTTTTCTGGAGCTTGCTGCAAGGTATGAAAATCCTATAGCAAACACAGTAAACAACCAATAGTTGCGTACATGAATACAGAGATTAGATGTTGGAAAATTCATGAACAATCATATATGAACAGGAAAACAAATTCAGCATTAAAGATTGCCAATGTTGAATCTGTATTTATCTCACAGCAACAAGCCATAATGTTGAATCTGTTTTTCTAGAATGACGGTGCTTGATGTTTCAGAGAGCATTAAAGATTCAGTAAAAATTCTCTCCCAGCATCCTGTTGTGCTAATGTCATGAAACAGATTCATTATAGCTTGTGGTAAGCAGGAAAACAAATTCAGTATTCAAGATTGTCAATGTCATAAAATAAGAAAACAGATTCAGCATAGCTTGTGGAAACAGCATGAAGCTGGGAGAGTAAAACATAGAATGATGCTTCAGCCAGTTGTAAGAAGGTTCCTGTTCGGCTAGCCTTCCAGTAATATCGGCCATTTAACCCACTTCTCTCCACATTTCATCAAAGTGGTCATGCTAGAGACATAAACAGTCATGGATAATTATGAGATGAGATCCTTCCGAATGGGTGAGTGACCCCGTAAATACCTTTTCTTCGGAACAAAACAATTCGGTCAACCCGAATGTGTATTATTTATCTAGTTATTCAGTCAAACCAATGATTCATTATTGAAGCAGATAGCAACTTTAACCCTGCGAAGCAACAATGACAAAATGAGTACAACAAAGTACTCAAATGATTCATATTTGAGGATTTGAATGCGAGTTTACCGCGGTATGTGTGCCGAAATGTCCATGTGTTATCATGTGAACCTCAAACAATAAGCTCTTGTGATGGAGGTTGCATTGAGTAATCCTAACTGATAGGAGTAATAATGTATATTATGTCTAACAAGATTAAATTTTGTGCTTAGAGAATTTTCACCTTGGCTCTGATACCATGTTACAATATGAGATTAAAGTGAAAGAAGAAAGAAGAATGTGGGACGTATGAATCAGAGAATGAAAAGAGATGAAACAAACTTTCTCATTATAAAATGTCTAATACAACTGTGTATCTATACAATGTACCGTAATCATAACAGAAATTCTGTAAGAAACGTGAGGCCACAAATGCCCTAGTTTGTATGTGAAGAATTACAAAGCTGAGCTGTACATGGGAACAGAGAATGTATCTCAATATGTTCAACAGAGGAAAGAGCTTCTCTGCAGATTATGGACACACGATTTACAGAGAAATCCAAATAGATATGTAAGATGATAAGAAGATCAGCAACCAGTCTGTTTTTGGATTACATTGGTTACATATGGACAAATGCACATTTTTGGATTTGAATCGCTAAAGACTGTATGTTGAAATGATTGTTTTTCTATTTAATTGACAGTAACAAGCAAAGGCTTCTCTATCGGTGTATCCAACTCAATCAAAATCAAAAGCATATGGAAATTGAAGCATCCAAAAATATAACAGCTTGACTGGACACTAACTCAATGTTGCACGAAGATGCTGCGTTGATGATGTAGTACATGAACAAAGCTGAATCATAGGAAGAGGTAGTGCTCGTACTATCAGGAAGACAAAGGTACACACTTTATTACCTTTTCTCTATGGGTGAATTCGTGAGCTGGAAAAGTCCACTAACAAGTCGTCTGCAAAGTCTACCCACCCACCCACCCACCCACCCACCCTCTTTGCTAAAGTATTGATCCGATTTGAGTATAGCCATCAACACAAACCTCTCTGTATATTGATTAATTTTCCACATAAAAAATGGCAGCTGAAACTGCAATTCTGGTAACCATAGCTACATCCTTGGCATCGGGCATTCTCAAGGATCTTTCCAAGAAAGCCATTGATGCAGTGGCTAAATCTTCCACAGTTACCGACCTCAGATCTGCATTCTTCAAGCGTTTGGAGCCTCGACTTCGTCTCCTTCAAAAGGAAGTCGACAAGTTGGAGTCTGTGTTATGCATATCCCAATGCATCGATCACACAAAGTGTCACAAGAACAATCTGGTGCTTCTCTGGTTGAAAACCGTCAAGGAGGCTGCTTTCTTTGTAGACAACCTGTTTGATGAAATAGCCTATGAGGAAACCCGGAACCAAGTGTTGGGCAAGCAGAATCAACTGAAAAGGTTGAAATTTCGTATGCGAATTGCTCATAAGATTAACGAGTTCATTTCTATGACGGCTAAGATTAATAAGGAAGCACAAAAAACGCTTATTCTCGCTCAACTTGTGGGAAAAGCTCCGATCTACCAGCCAACTTCAACTATCTCTGCGGATCTGAGAGAGTTAAGAGAGAATCCGGATACCTCAATTGTGATAGGAAGACAAGCGGATGAGGATCTGATAGTCAACAAGTTCTGTGGTCCGGCCAATGATCTTCAGTTACCTGTCATTGCCATAGTTGGAAGATCAGGTAATCTACTCTTGTATATTTCAGATTCAGAAAACAAAGAGATAGAATTGTCTTTATATAAACATACCTATATATATATGTATGACATGATAGATCATGTGAAAATGGTACTTGTTTACAGGTCTGGGAAAGACAACTCTAGCAAGGATGGTTTACGACAATCAAATTGTGCGAGAGAATTTCGGTAAAAGAACATGGATCTTCGTTTCTGATCATTTTAATCTGAATAGGTTCTTGGATGAGATGCTTCAGTCTGTAACTGGGCAGAGTCACAATCTAAAAGAGTAGCAAGTAGACAGTATATATTTACACTCCATCTGAACATTCGATAATTTAATATAGGGTGCTTTAATGGGTGTTTTATTACTTTTCCTCTATTAGTGAATTCGTGAGCTGGAAAAGTCCACTACAAGTCGTCTGTCTTCACTCAAAGTATTGATCCCATTTGAGAATTGTCATCAACACAAAACCTCTCTGTAGATTGATTGAGTTTCCACAAAAATGGCAGCCGAAACTGTAATTCTTGTAACCATAGCCACATCCTTACTATCAGGCGTTCTCAAAGATCTTTCAAAAGGAACTCGACAAGTTGGAGTCTGTGTTATGCAGAGCCCAATGCATCGATCCCACAAAGTGTGACCAGAACAATCTGGTGCTTCTCTGGCTGAAAAGTGTCAAGGAGGCTGCTTTCTTTGCTGACAACCTGTTTAGTGAAATAATCTATGAGAAAACTCGGAAACAAATGTCGCCCAAGCGAAGTTGTCTGAGAAGGCTTGTTCCATTCAAACACTCGTTTGATTTTCGTATGCGGGTTGCTCGTAAGGTCAACCAGGTCATGTCTATGACTGCTGAGATTTATAAAGAAGCTGAAAACACGCTTAAACTCGCGCAACTTGTGGGAAAGGCTCAGATCTACCAGCCAACTTCAACGATCTCTGCAGATCTGAGAGAGTTTAGAGAGAATCCGGATACCTCAATTGTGGTAGGAAGACAAGCGGACGAGGATCTGATCGTCAACAAGCTATGTGGTCCGACCACTGATCATCAGTTATCTGTCATCATAATACCTTGGGTGCATGCAAAACCGTTTGTATTTAGAGCTGAGAACAAATTATAAAGCTAATTAACAATTGAAAAAGTAAGACAATAGGGTCATATTTCAACATATTCTTTGTTAGTGGAAGCATACCATCTAAACTATATATGTCGAAGCATATGAATAGCAGTTGTGTCATGTTTTCAGACAATTATCAAAGTACAATATAATGAGAAGACCTTAACAAAGCCAGCTCCCAGGAAAAGATCTCTCACAACCTCCACTCTGAAGACCTGAAATATCCCTAAGTATAGAATCAGCAACCAAATCCTGCATTGTATAAAACAAGTAGCTCTTGTCCACAACATAGTTCATTAACAGCATATCTGATGAACAAGATATGAATCAACTTTAGCCAATCAAGACCCATCATGTGTCAGAAATCAGGATTAACAATATCAGCAAAACAAGTAGCTCTTCTCCAGAAAGGGTTTCATACATATAATACGAAGAAGTGAACGAAGTATCGAAATCCCATGCAGAATAAGGGAAATACTCTCTGGTCATAGAAGTTTAGACAACATAAATCAACAGAAGCACTATAATGCATACCAAAGTGATGATGTCCACATCAGCGATACAACTGCTCCCCTCCCTACCGAAGACTATTTATTTGCAAAATTTCCATACCTGAAATTGAAAGACATAACCAATGATAAACAAAATATTATCATTTGCTAGGATCAAGAGAGATAGATAATAAAATAAAAAAGTAACTAAAAATGGCTCAATCCTGTTTATGAACCCAAACATTTGAAAGAGCTACCTTGAAGAACTTGCCGGTGGAATGGTGTTGATGTGTATTATAAGTTTGCTTTCAGATTATTTTCTTTGAGAATGGATGTTGTCAATCTGTCATCATTTATGTCATTATGGGCTCTGATGGATACTTCTATACATTTTCTAATGGATTGATTAGTTGTGTACATGTTACTGGATTGAAGTATGATTATCTGAAAGTTTATGTGCGGAATCATTGAGAAAGAAATAATTCAAAAGAGAATGCTGAGTAGTAAACACAGGGACAATTTTCATTGATTAGAAAATTGATATATTAAGCGATAGTAAACAATTGTCCCACGACACTTTCATGTTTTTGGTCAACTATTGATCAGATTTAGACGCCTATACTGAGCACATATTATTACAATTCAGCAGTTCGTTCAGCAAAAAACTCCTTTCTCGATTCAATTTCCACAAAAATGGCAGCTGAAACTGCAATTCTTGTAACCATAGCCACATCCTTGGCATCGGGCATTCTCAAGGATCTTTCCAAGAAAGCCATTGATGCAGTGGCTAAATCCTCCACAGTTACCGACCTCAGGTCTGCATTCTTCAAGGCATTGGAGCCTCAACTTCGTCTCCTTCAAAAGGAAGTCGACAAGTTGGAGTCTGTGTTATGCATAGCCCAATGCATCGATCCCACAAAGTGTCATAAGAACAATCTGGTGCTTCTCTGGTTGAAAACCGTCAAGGAGGCTGCTTTCTTTGCAGACAACCTGTTTGATGAAATAGCCTATGAGAAAACCCGGAAACAAGTGTTGGGCAATCAGAGTCGTCTAAGAAGACTTGTTGCAACCAAACACTTGTTTGGATTTCGTACGCGGGTTGCTCGTAAGGTCAACAAGTTCATGTCTATGACTGCTAAGATTTATAAGGAAGCGGAAAACACGCTTAATCTCGCTCAACTTGTGGGAAAAGCTCCGATCTACCAACCAACTTCAACTATCTCTGCGGATCTGAGAGAGTTAAGAGAGAATCCGGATACCTCAATTGTTCTAGGAAGACAAGCGGATGAGGATCTGATTGTCAACCAGCTATGTGGTCCAACCACTGATCATCATTTACCTGTCATTGCTATAGTTGGAAGATCAGGTAATCCAGTCTTGTATATTTTAGAAAACAAAGAGATAGAGTTGTCTTTATATAAACATACATATATATGTATGAGATGATAGATCGTGTGAAAATTGTACTTGTTTACAGGTCTGGGAAAGACAACTCTAGCAAGGATGGTTTAGGACAATCAAACTGTGGGAGAGCATTTCGGGAAAAGAACATGGATTTTCGTTTCTGATCATTTTAATCTGAATAGGTTCTTGGATGAGATGCTTCAGTCTGTAACTGGGCAGAGTAACAATCTATCCAACATTAGCGCAATGGAAGACAAGCTACAACAATGTCTGCAAGAAGAGAAAAGGGGGTATTTGCTTGTTCTTGATGATGTATGGAATACAGATGAGCAACTCTGGAAATCCGTGGAAAGTTCATTGCTCAGAATCACTCGGTCCACAAAAAGTAGGGTGTTGGCTACAACTCAGAGTTCTGATGTTGCATCACGTATGTGCTCTTATCTGGTTCATCGGTTGGAGGACCTGAGTGATGCTGATGCTTGGGAATTATTTAAGAAAACAGCATTTGCTAACAAGACTGGAGAGCAGGCAACCGATCTGGAGGATGTTGGAAGAAGAATTCTGAGCAAGTGCGAGGGTCTTCCTCTAGCGATTAGAACAATGGGGTCTATGTTGGGATCAATGAATAAGAAAAGCGAGTGGGAATCAGTGGAAAGAAGTGAGATATGGGGTTTATCTGTAGGGCAGTCCAAAATTATGCCTTGGCTACTGTTAAGCTTCCATCATCTGCCTGGTGCAACAATAAAGCAGTGTTTTGTTCATTGCTCCATTATTATAGAGAAAGGCACGGTTGTTCATCAATCAGAATTGATCCAAGGTTGGATGGCTCAAGGGTTGATTGATTCAATAGAAGAAAGTGGAATGAGCATGGAGGATACCGGAGAAGCTTATGTAAGAGCTTTGTTTACCAATGGTTTTTTACAAATGGATAATCACAGTGATTATGGTCGTAGTTTGTGGATGCATGATCTTGTACATGATCTGGCCTGTTTTATTTCAAAAGATACTAGGCTGATCGCACGGGAAGCTTGTGAACTGCACAATGCTTATGAAGTTGAACATCTGCGGATAGTCGGTTCAGTTATTCAGATGTCTGAATACAACGTCCCAAAAGACAAGAAGCTGAGTAAGTTGCGCACTCTTATTTGTACCCAGGCCACCTTGTCTTCAGACTTCGGTTCTCAAGCTAAATTCTTGCGTGATTTACGGTTGATAAGATGTGGCATGAAGGAAGTTCCAAGTTCAATTGGAAGGTTGAAACATCTCAAATATCTAAGCCTTCGTGACAACCAGTTCAGTTACTTGCCTGAATCCATAGGGGCATTGTTCAACCTTCAAACAATAGATCTTCGAGAATGTCACAAACTCTCTGAATTGCCCCAAGCAATTACATTATTAGTCAGTTTACGGCATATTTGGTATGATGAATTGGAGTTTGCTTTGCATTATTGGTTACCGAGAAGGGTTATGAAAATGCCAGAGGGAATGGGACAATTAACCTGTCTAAGGACAATGCCTGGAATTCAGTTAAAAGGAATTGTTGGATTTCAAATAAAAGAACTGATGAGTATGCCAATGCTTTGTGGGTATCAAGCCATTTGTGGGCTTGAACACTTAAGTTGCAAAGAAGATGCTATTGAAGCGAGTTTGATAACAAAAGCTGGAATTACATACATGAGGTTAGAATGGTCGGATGAGCGACAAGAAGCCTATCGATATAGTGATGATGAAGAGATAATGGATGGACTGCAACCCCACTCTAACTTGGAAGGGATTCATTTGGCCGGCTTTGGCGGTAAAAGATTCTCATCCTGGCTATCTGATATGAAGAATCTAAAGAAAGTGACTTTTTACGACTGCAGGCGATGTGAGAAACTTCCAACACTAGGTCAACTTGGCTGTCTTGAGGAGATTCAAATCTATGGAATGAATAGTGTTGAAGTGATTGGAATTGAATTTTACTACAATGATGGTGATAATGGTGAAAGAAGGGATAATGATGAGATGAGCAAGATCATCCTATTTCCCCGACTCAAGACCCTCCGTTTATCATATATGCGTCGACTGAGAGATTGGGTTGAGCCATCAAGGACAATATATGAGTTATTCCCATGCCTTGAAATTCTGGAAATAGGGTATTGTCCTTTATTGACCCGTGCACCGACTTGTATTCCATCTCTTATTGAGTTACGCTTTGAACCTTGTCCAAGTGAGGAAGCACTGATGACGATTTTAACCAAAAGCATCAAACTCACCCGTCTTGTTATTGGACGTGTTGAACAACTCACTTCTCTTTCCCGTTTGTTGCCGAAATGCACTCTTCTTAAATCACTCTCGATATATAATTGCAAGGAATTGGGGGAATTGTGTCCTACTCTACAATGTACGCCTTCCCTTGAGAATATTTTTGTAAGTGGGTGTGATAGTCTGACATCATTTCCAGACGTTGAAGGACTCTCGTTGTTGCGTCATTTGTCAATCGAGGTGTGTGGAAATCTAAGTACATTACCAGCCGGCCTCGAAAGTTGCGTGTCTCTGGAGACATTAAGGTTGGAGGAAAATGCAAAGTTAGATTTGATTCCAGATTTGAGAAACTTGACACGTCTAACAACGCTAACACTAAGTGGTTTCTCACGACAAATGTCAATACCCGGATGGCTAAGTGGACTGCCTTGGCTTAGGAAGTTGGAGATAGGAACATTGAATGAGGAGCTTGAAGAATTTTGTGATATTAGACACCTTCCTAAGTGTTTGGAAGAGCTGGCTTTAGTTGGATGGCCAAAGCTAAAGTCTCTGCCAACGAATCTTCAATTGTTCAATCATCTTCAAGTCTTACGCATACTAGAATTTGGGGAATTAGAGACGCTTCCAGAATGGTTGGGGGAACTCTCATGTCTACAACAATTAGATATTGAGCATTGCAAAAAGTTGAAGTATCTGCCGTCACGGGATGCAATGAGACGCCTCACCCAGTTCAGGACATTCCGTATAATGAAGTGTCCGCTTCTTGCAGAGAGATGTAGAGAGGAGGAAGGTGAAGAGTGGCCTAAGATTTCTCACCTACAATATTTTTTTAGTTTCAACTGTTAACAATCCAGAATTTTTTTATCTTCTAAATTCGTTGTATTTCATTTACATTTCAATTTTCAAGATTGCCATCCAGTTAATTGATATGATTGAATGGATCGAACCCCCGGTCATGAAATTTAGGATCTTTAAACTGTCCATTTTCAAATTAGACATTCTTGTTTGTATGTTTTCAGAACCTATTATTTCATCAAACACCTGGCGTGCAATCCTTAAACATGAGTGTCAACCAAAATATACATCAAACATACATCAGACAACCACCTATACTATAAACTGACAAATTTATTAACCAAATTGATGTGTTGAAACCATAAATTTATGAATCAAGTCGATGAATTGATACCATTAAGGGTCTGTTCATTTCTCATATCCTGATATGAGATATGGGTATGGATATCACATATCCGATATCCATGTTTCGTAATTGAGTATATGGATATCAAAGTGATATCTAGATATCAATACTTTACTTTTTTATCGTTTTTGATATCTTACAAAATTGAGAGATATCACATTCATTTTCTCTCACGTTTCTCCCTCCCCAATCTTCCTCATTTGATATGCCTCACCATCTTGCTAAACACAAGTATCAAATATGAGATATCAATCTCATATCCATATCTATGATATCTATACTGATACCGATATCTGATATACTCATATCTGATATGAGAAATGAACAAGCCCAAGAAAGACAACAGGAAAAACTTACAACGGTTGGTCTTGAGAAGTTCTAGAAGCGGATGCAAAAGTAAATTTAGCGATCAAAACGAAGAACATGAAGGATAGCGAAATCGAGCGAAAGGAAAACAAAAGCGACCATCGACACATAAGAGAAGATAATCGGTGGTTTTGTTGAAGGAGACATGTGAGAAGAAGGAAAGACTCGGAGGTGTTGTAGTTAAGAGATGGTTGGATGGTAATTACAAACATCAGGTACGGTTAAATGGGAACTTCACTACTCAACGTTAAACCACTTAAAAACCTCCACGTGTCAAACACTGAATACAAACACTGTCATTCCATACATGTATACAAAAAAAAACCTACTCTATAATGTATGACGACATCCTAAAGTCTTTCGACGACATTAGCCAAAGACTTAAGATTAAAACCTATAATTGCATTAGCAAACACACAAGTATCCTCCTCATTACTATCCAAAGGAACATCAACCTCATACGACTCAACAACCTCCGTCTTATGTCCTCCTCCAACATCTGAACAACGACAGTCGATCGAAAATTCTTCAACCTATTATCTCCTCCAACAATGCTAAATTGCATGAGATGCAACTCATCATCAAGCTCATCAAGCCTTTCGATCCAACTCGTGTCGGGCATCCCCGACACGATCATAAGCTCCCGTACACTACCAACATCACCCAAGCCCTTTTGCATGGTGCAATTCCGCACGAACCGCTTGTAAGCTTGAGGCTTGTCAAAGCGCCGAACGAGAGACCATACTATATGGAGTGGAGCCTTGATGGTTCGAGCCACGCTCGAGCCGCATCGCCTTGGTGTTCCCATATGATCGAGCTTATATGTTATGAATCATATATGAACTTAAACCTTTATATAGAACATTTTGCGAATCTACGAGTCAATCCATTCATTTTTATAATATTTTAATTTTAATATCATCTAGCTCCGAGATATTTTTTGTTTTCTTAATTTACAAGGCTATTCGTATATATCCTCTTATATAATACAACATTTGAAAATAGCCCACGTACGTACGTTACTAGCCATGCATAAATACAAACTGTAAAATATTATTATATTCACAAAAGCTGCAGTGTATATAAATTTGTTCATACATTTTATGTATTAAAAACTTTGGAATGGACAAAAAATGTTGGTTATTTATGTGGTGCATGGAGAGGATGCGAAATGACGGCGGACCGTGACGAATAACATGCTTGATTTGAATACACGAGATATATGAATGTGGACACGTTCATGGTACTAAAACTTTGTCGAGTTTGAGGTCACTTGAATTCATCGATCTAATGGAAACCTTTGTCTGAAGTAAACTTTGTCTTTAGATGATCCACTTGGAGAGATTGGGGCAACTTATACAGATGAGGCCGGGTATATTGTAGTATTGTACAGGTTAACAATTTACGTTTGATAATTTATAATTATAATTTAATTTTTATCAAAAATAAGTGTATATTTATTAATTAGTATTAAAAATAATCACAACTTAAAAACTCTATTAATAATTTAAACTATTAAGTTATGATTAATAAAAATTATCCTAATTTTTAAAACTATAAAAACAGGTTATTCACTTCTGAACTAAATTTTAAAATAATCGAAATAACTTGTTAGAAGAGTAGATTTTACAAAATCACTTGTATTTTGTAAATTACATAAAACTACACTTAATTTATTAATCTTTACAAAAAAAAAAAAAACCATCTGTTTTTTTAAATATCTCAAGTCATTTTTTATTTTCCTAACACTGGAAATTTTTTTGTGATTTGGGTAAAACTACACTTAGCCCCGTTTGATTATAACTCCGAAAACGAAAACGGAATGAAAATAAATTTACTCTATACGTATACTTTGTTCGTAACAAAATTTTGGATTTATTCTTTATGGTTTCATGAAAAATGCAATTAATTTTCCTATTTTGTTTTTTTAAAAGGTATCAAAGTTAATCAAATTATACATCAATAACCTCAAACCATCAATAACCTCAAACCATAAAGAATGATTCCAAAAAAAATCATAATATATATGGACTAGATTCTTTTCATTTCGTTTTCGTTTTTGGAGTTAAAACCAAATTGGTCCTAAACGTTGAGGGAACTAGTAGAAAGAATATGACACACTAGGAACAAACATCTATTCTATTCTACAATATAGACATGGGTCCGGTTTGAACTAAACCGTCAAACCGGCCCAAACCGCCAGTTTGATCAAACCGGCGGTTTAGGTTTGCCGGTTTGGCCAAACCAGCGATCTCCAGTTTCGGCCAAACCTAAATTGGTAGTTTAACTGCCGGTTTGGTTATTTATTTTTTTTTAATGGACCAATCCAGCCGGTATGGTCATCAAACCGTAAGTTTGGTTCATTTCCCAATGTTTTTTTTTTAAAAAAAAAAAAACCGCCTAAACCGCCTCATAAACCGGCCAGTTTGGTTTTCCCGGTTCCTAAACCTAAACCGCACCCAAGTCTACTATAATATCGATCGAAATAAGGTTTTGTATTTTCTATTGATTTTCGATAGAATACCGAATTTGTTGAATTTATCGTTGGGTTTGAGTTAACTTTGTGTGGAACCTTCATTGGGTTGGGCCGAAGCGCAGATTAGGTAGAAGAGACGTATGGTATATTGCCATGGAAGGACAGCCATGAAAGATTCAGCCAAATAGGGTCCCACATCGACCCCCTACTACCGACCTCACGTCATCTTCCAATTCTCATTTGTTCATCAACTATCAGTCACCCCCATACTTTTTCTTTTCAAAACTATTTTCCTGCACAGCTGAACGAAGAGGAATCAATGGCTCAGGTTAGATTCATTTTCCCCGAATTACTCTTGATTTGTATTCCTCCGTTATAATTAGTTTATTTGCCCCAAATGATGGAGCAGAAGGTGGTACTCAAGGTGTTGACGATGACAGATGAGAAAACGAAGCAAAAAGCAATAGAAGCAGCTGCGGATATTTTCGGTAGATTTGAACTCTGAATTGAGTTTTTTAGGTCTTCAATTTCGAGTATAAATTGTGGATTGTGGTGATTGTTATCTTAGGAGTGGATTCAATTGCGGCCGATTTGAAAGAGCAGAAGCTTACCGTGATAGGGCAAATGGACGCAGTTGCGGTGGTGAAAAAGCTGAAGAAGGTTGGGAAAGTGGATCTTCTATCGGTTGGACCTGCTAAGGAGCCGGAGAAGAAAGAGGAGAAGAAAGCTGAAGCTCCGCCAACGGCTCAACCAGCTCCTCCTGCTGCTGAACAGAAGAAAGAGGAGAAAAAAGAAGCTCCACCTCCGGCTGCCGCTGCACCGCCGGCAGGAGGTGATCAGAAAAAAGAAGACAAGAAATGATTTCAGTTCTTGATTTGCAAATAATTCATTAGTGGAATGTGTAATTTTTGATGGTTCTAGAGAAATAACTAATGGGCTTTTTATTGGGCCTTCTTGCCTTTTTAAACGGGCTTATAATTGGGCCTTTATCTTATTGGGCTTTTTCTAATACTTGATCTACTAGTAAAGCTAAGCAATATAGTTTTTCATAGATTATTAAAATTATTTACATTTTTAACCCCAGAGATTTTTTTATTTTTTATTTTTTTAGTTTGTTTTTTTTTAATTTTACCCTAAAAACTCCCCACGAATCTATTTTTATCAAATGCTAAAAAAAAATATATTATTACATTTTTATATTTTACAAGACTTTTCAGATGTTCTATAATTAACCATCTAAAAAAAACTTTGACTAAATAAAAAAACTTGTGTTAACCAGTACTCAGTTGGCCTAGTGGATGTGGTGCTAGACTCCTTAAGTGGTTAGTAACTCAAATCTCCTGGCGGCATGTATGAAAAAACTGATATTGGGAGGGTATCTCCCAACAATGGGCCACAACTTATTCTCGTCCCGGATATAGAGCGGCGAAGTCAATCGAACCGAGAGTTACTTATCAACTTTACAAAAAAAAAACTCGGGTTATCGAACAAGTCCTTATTTATTTTGTATATGTAGTCTGCCGGGTTCTAACTTCTAGGGTTATATTTTCACAATTTTTATTTGGTAACATGTGAAAACATATTTTCCAATCATAATGACCAAACATTTCACATTTCAACAAAACATTTCACATGACAAACCCTAAAATAAATAACTTGCACAAAATCCAAACATAAAAATATAAAATAGATAATAAATCATCAAACTTTCTCTTTTTCTTCTTGTCACTTACTTCCTACACATTACTATAATATATTTATCATATGCTTATTTTGTACTATAAGCTAGAGAGTTATATTTCTCTTTTATTATATAATATAAATTTAATTCTTGTTTAAATTATTTCACTAGAGACTTAATTAGGTCTTATGGATGATAATTTTGATAGAGATTGACATTTATATTGCAATTCAAAACCCCTCACATGCTCTCCACTACTGCAACTATTTTATTCAATTCAATGGGATTGAGACCTTTCTACATTTTCTTGATTGAGACTTGTAACCAAAAATAATAAAATATTAAAATGATGGTTCTTAAACTTATGTGTTAGTCCAGTTTCAAACTCTATCGACCAACAATTTTTTTACAACTTTTATAATGATTTTGTAAAATAAGTGTACAAAAATAACAATATTAACGAGATTTTTCATATATATATATAGTGCGGTTGCCATGAGAATAACCTTATCGTGTAATCATGAGAACAATCTTAAACCGTCGGATGATGAGTATTAATGGTCGAGATTTAGGGTAGATATCATAATTATTAGATAAATAATATTTTGAAACTAATAGTAACTACGAATAATCCATTCAACCAACAATAACTACGAATAATGCATTAAACGATATGACACCTTCGTAGCAAAACTAATAATAACTATGAATTGTTCTCATATGATCTATACCCTCTATATATATATATATATATATATATATATATATATATATATATATATATCATGACTTGTAAAAACTCTATCGCTTTTTCACATCAAACACAAATGGATCTAGATCGATCCAGTGTTTCAAAACCAGATGAACACAAAGAGTTTGGTGACGCAGTTCGAGCTAAGCTCTACTCTGCGGGATCTCAGGAGGGGAGAGCCAGCCCAATCCACTAGGTAGAGTTACAGTGAAGAACGGTTACAGAAGGAGCATTCAAAAACACAAGAAAAACATACAAGATCAAGAGCAGAATAACAAGAACAAAGATAGGCGAGAGGTCTGTAAACCACCAAAGGT
The DNA here is from genome assembly GCA_033239125.1 of Fagopyrum homotropicum. Classification (NCBI taxonomy): domain Eukaryota; kingdom Viridiplantae; phylum Streptophyta; class Magnoliopsida; order Caryophyllales; family Polygonaceae; genus Fagopyrum; species Fagopyrum homotropicum. The sequence continues at coordinate 128,227,216 of BSWB01000008.1, forward strand.
AAGAATCTGTGCTTTGAGGCAAAGCAAGATCTAGACAACAGAGAACGACTCAAGATAATCACTTGGACGAAGCACTCGGCTCGGATCTCTCTCACTCGTGTCTCTCTCTTTCTCTCTTTCTCTCTTTCAGATCTAGGGTTCTCTCAGTAAAGTGTTTCGGCTGCCTTAGGGTTTCATCGACAGAGAAGGAAGCTTAAGTACTCAGTGCCACGAGGTGTTTCTTCAGCAACGCTGCGTTTTACCAAGCAACGCTTCAAGCCGCTCCACAACCTGGTGAGATGGACTGGGGCGCTTACCATTGGACCTCGATCAACTAGGCCCAACTGGCCCTGCATTCAGCCCATCCTCAATCAGAACACAAGCACCCTGTCCAACCCATCAACAAACCCAACCGGCCTAACACTTACACTCAGACCCATAAACCGGAAGCTAACACGAACCGGGTTTAACTAATTCCTAACAGATGCCCTCCTAAACCAGGTTCTACAGCTGCATACTGCCAATAGTGGATTAGGGGTACTCCTGTCCTTCATAGATCCAATGTTGCTGCCCTTTTCAGCCATCCTCAATATGCAAAGAGTCTCTGCAATATGAGAACTTGTCAGTTGGGACAATCTTGGTTCCAAAATCAGCTGGATTTACATCTCCTTTGATTTTCTGTATCATCAGTTGCTTGTGCTTGATCTTCTTCCTTATGTAGTGGTACCTGATATCAATATGTTTTGTTCTTTCATGATACATGGGATCTTTACATAAGTACAAAGCACTTTGACTATCAGTATATACAACAGGAACATAGGTCTTGTTTTCTATTTCTTCTAATAAGCCTTTGAGCCATGTAGCTTCTTTAGCTGCTTCAGTAGCTGCCATGTACTCAGCCTCGGTTGAGGACAGGGCTACAACAGACTGTTGTTGTGACTTCCAGGAAATGCAATTCCCAGCCCAAGTGAAGTAAATGGCTGTAGTAGACTTCCTATTATCCTTGTTACTAGCATAATCAGAATCTACAAATCCAATCAGGTTAGTACGAGAGATATGTTCTTTATATACAAGACACTTATCCTTAGTTCCACACATATATCTGAGCAAATATTTCATAGCATCCCAGTGAGGCATACCAGGATTAGACATATATCTACTCAATACAGATATTCCAAAAGCAAGATCAGGTCTAGTGCACAACATGGCATACATTACAGAACCAACAGCAACATCATATGGTATATTAGACATTTTATTTTTGCCTTCATCAGAGGTAGGGCAATCCCTTTTAGACAACTCAAGGTGCCCTCCTAAGGGTACATTTGCAGGTTTACAATTAAGCATATTAAACTTCTGCAGAACTTTATGCACATAATCAGTCTGAGATAACAACATGGATTTCTTAGATCTATCCCTAGAAATGGAGATTCCTAATATTTTCTTAGCATGTCCTAAATCTTTCATGTCAAAATGTTTTTTCAGATCATGTTTCATACTAGTTATAAGAACTTTAGAAGGAGATATTAAGAGTATGTCATCAACATAAAGTAACACATACAGTGGATCATGCTTCTTAACATTCTTAAAATACAAACATGTATCATAATCACTTCTGACAAAGCCTAATTTAGACATACAAGAATCAAACTTTAAATTCCATTGTCTAGGAGATTGTTTCAATCCATAGATAGATTTTTTAAGCAAGCAGCATGCATTGGTATTTGTAGAATCAATGAAGCCCTTCGGCTGTGACATGTAAATTGTTTCATTTAAATCACCATGCAGAAAAGCAGTCTTAACATCCATTTGTTCCATTTCCCAGTCAGAAACAGCAGTCATTGCAAGCATAAGTCTTAGAGTTTTATACTTAACTACTGGAGCAAAAATGTCATTATAGTCTATTCCTTCTCTCTGTGTAAACCCTTTAGCTACCAATCTAGCTTTATATTTGTCAGGTTCATTAGGAGATAGACCTTCTTTTATTTTATAAATCCATCTACACTGAACTAGCTTAGAATCTTTAGGTTTATTAACTAGGGTCCAAGTGTTATTAGCATGCATAGAGTCAATTTCGTCTTTCATAGCAGCTATCCAGTGTTTTGAATCCTTACAGTTAACAGCTTGTTCATAAGTTTCAGGAGTGTAGGGATTTTTCACAATTGAAGCAGTAATAAGAGCATATTCAGCAATATTAGCATATTTCTTATTTGGGATGATATTCCTAGGAACCCTGTCCCTAGTAAGCTGATACTGACCATGATAATCCCAATGACTTGAGTTAGTGCTACCTTGTCTTGTACCAGGGGAACTCAGGTCATTGGGGCTATCATGGCCTGTTCCAGCACTGGGAGACAAGGTAGGAACTCTAAGGTTATCTAGATTATCAGAAATATTAGGCTCATCTACCCCCCTTAATTGTTGATTATGTGAATTATTACTTTGTTCAGGTTGTGAAGGAAAGCTACTACTTTCATTAGTAGTAGTATCATCATTAGGTAGATCACTACCTTCAGAATAGTCACCAATGTCGAATTCAATTTCAGCATTGTTGTGACTTGCACTGGGCATGTAAAAAGAGGTTCCAACATTGGAATTCTCTTCAGACTCACCAGCAGTGCTACTAGTCTCACTAGGATGTTTATTTTTAAAGTGAAAATCAGTTTCATTAAAGGTAACATTCCTAGACACAACTACCTTATACCCTCCAGGTTGAATAAGAAGTAGTTTGTAACCTTTTACACCCTCTGGATATCCTAACATGATACCCTTTTTGGCTCTTGGTTGCAGCTTGCCTTCACTCACATGAGTGTAGGCCGTGCATCCAAAGGGCCTAAGGTATTTGAGATTAGGTTTCCTATTAGTCCACAGTTCATACGGAGTTTTGAATCCTATAGCTGAGGAAGGGGATCTATTGATAAGATAAGAAGCTGTAGTAACAGCTTCTCCCCATAGGGAAGGTTTGAGACCAGCACTAACTAGCATGCATCTTGCCTTTTCAAGCAAGGTCCTATTCATTCTTTCAGCAGTTCCATTCTGCTGAGGTGTTCCAGGGATGGTTAAATGTCTTTTAATGCCTTGTTCTTTACAAAATTCATCAAATAATTTGTTACAGAATTCAAGCCCATTATCAGTTTTTAGACATTTAATCTTCTTATTAGTTTCTGTTTCAACAAGGTTTTTCCAATTCTTAAAAATTTCAAAGGCTTCATCTTTAGTTTTAAGAAGATAGACCCAAATTTTTCTAGAGAAGTGATCTATAAAAGAGATAAAGTATCTCCTTCCACCTATGGTGTCAACCTGTGCAGGTCCCCAAAGATCAGAATGTATGTACTCTAGGGGTTGTTTGGCTACATAACTAGAAGTTGTGAAACTATGTTTAGTTTTCTTTCCTAAAATACAGGTTTCACATATATCTAGGTTAGTAGGTTTATTATCTATTAGACCTTGTTGGTACAAACTAAGCATTCCCTTATTTCCCATGTGTCCCAGTCTACTGTGTAAGAGAGTAGTTTGGGCTAGAGTCATTAGATTGGTTGTTTTAGACAGATTAATTTCAGGTGAGGTAATAACATGATATAGACCTCCTTTATTAATGCTTCTAATTAGTACAACATTATTTCTAATTACATCTCTAACATCATTTTTGGTGACAATGGTACAGTTCAAATTATCAAAGACAGATTCAGATAATAAGTTTCTCCTAAGTTTGGGAACCCATCTAACATTTTGTAATACTCTAGTAACACCATCATGCATACATAAAGGTACATTTCCAATTCCTTTTATAGCTAAACTAGTGTTATCACCTAGCATAACTTCTCCAGCATTATACAGATCGATGCTACTAAAAACAGATTTATTAGAAGTAGCATGCATAGTACATCCAGAGTCAAGGATCCAATCATTCATGGTACTAGAAGAGTTAGCACACATTAGAATTTCATGATGATACAAACATGCATTAAGAGGCATATTATACTCAGAGTAATCATATTTAGATGAGCAGACAAGCAGTTCATTAGGATAATCAGATACACATAAAGATGCAGAATGAGTAGATTTATCTTTGCTAGATTCATCTTTTTTTTTCTTCCTACATTCTTCCTGGTAGTGTCCTAGTTTACTGCAGTAGAAGCATTTTTTATTCTTTTTATCAGAATCGTTTGAGTAAGTGTTTTTATTCTTTTCTGGTTCATATTTCTGCTTATATTTTGATTTGTTTCTTTTATTTCCTTTCATCATAAGGGCCTCAGATTTGTCATCAGTTTTAAGACTAGTTTTAAAGACTTTCATACTTTCATTTTTCTGTATTATTTGTTCCAGTATTTTGTCCTTAGATATTTCATCCTGACTAAACTGGATAACATCTTTAAAATTGTCAAACTGACTAGGAAGGGCATTCAATAAAAGTATAGCAGAATGGTCATCAGAGATCTTATCATTACATCTTTCTAGGTCTTGAGTTAATTTCAGAAAAATATCTAAATTATCATGCAAAGACAAGTTGACATTCATTCTAAAATTGAACAATCTACATAACAGAGATATACGACTAGGCAAAGATTTTTTCAGATATAGATCTTCCAATTTTTTCCAGAGTAAAGAAGGGTCAGTGAGACTTACAACCTGACGAGCCACGTCGTCAGCTAATCGTATAAAAATCTCAGAGTGAGCTTGCTCCTCAAGCTCTTGTTTCCTATCTGGAGAAGTATCCGGAGGGAACTTTCCTTGAACAGTGGTCCAGCACTTCTCCTTGATTAGGATTGCTTTCAGCTTCAGTTGCCATATGGCAAAGTCCGAGGTGCCATCAAAGGGCTTAATCCTCACTGTGTTTTCCGACATAGTCCCGTGTCTAAGGAGACACGATTCCAGATGTCGTACTTAGGGTCTATGGAGGAGGCAGTCTTTTGGTATTAAAGATCCTGCCGTCCTTTGTTAAGAGATCAAAGATCTTCAAAACACTGTAAGTTTTGAGTTCTTTCGATTCTCTTGTACCTAGGGTTCCTTAAGCAACAATGCTTGAAGGAGTAATCCTCTTTCCTGGAGTTTTTAAAACAAGCCAGAAGTTTTCACAATCGGTTTTGATGAAAGAAAAAACGAGAAAAAAAAAACGATAGATTTGAGCGGAAGCAGTTTTAAAAATCAGAGGTTCCAGAGAACGAAAAACTTGAAGAGTAAAGGAGAGATCGTTTTGATTACAAAAAACAGTTTTTCAACTTTAAGAAACAAGAAAACCTTGCTCTGATACCAATTTGTAAAAACTCTATCGCTTTTTCACATCAAACACAAATGGATCTAGATCGATCCAGTGTTTCAAAACCAGATGAACACAAAGAGTTTGGTGACGCAGTTCGAGCTAAGCTCTACTCTGAGGGATCTCAGGAGGGGAGAGTCAGCCCAATCCACTAGGTAGAGTTACAGTGAAGAACGGTTACAGAAGGAGCATTCAAAAACACAAGAAAAACATACAAGATCAAGAGCAGAATAACAAGAACAAAGATAGGCGAGAGGTCTGTAAACCACCAAAGGTAAGAATCTGTGCTTTGAGGCAAAGCAAGATCTAGACAACAGAGAACGACTCAAGATAATCACTTGGACGAAGCACTCGGCTCGGATCTCTCTCTCACTCGTGTCTCTCTCTTTCTCTCTTTCTCTCTTTCAGATCTAGGGTTCTCTCAGTAAAGTGTTTCGGCTGCCTTAGGGTTTCATCGACAGAGAAGGAAGCTTAAGTACTCAGTGCCACGAGGTGTTTCTTCAGCAACGCTGCGTTTTACCAAGCAACGCTTCAAGCCGCTCCACAACCTGGTGAGATGGACTGGGGCGCTTACCATTGGACCTCGATCAACTAGGCCCAACTGGCCCTGCATTCAGCCCATCCTCAATCAGAACACAAGCACCCTGTCCAACCCATCAACAAACCCAACCGGCCTAACACTTACACTCAGACCCATAAACCGGAAGCTAACACGAACCGGGTTTAACTAATTCCTAACATGACTCATATGTAAACAGCTCTTATCATGTGAACGTGTAAACACCGAATATATGTGAGTATATCGCCGAATATATGTGACTATACCGCCGAATATATATATATTCAGGTCCGGCGAATCTTCTTCTATTAATAACAAGATTCTTTTTCCTTTAATATCGCCTAATCTCAGCCTTCTATTTAACGATCTAACGAATACAATTTGTTCTCATTTTACACGATAAGAGCTGTTTACATGGGAGTCAACCTCTATATATATATATAATAGGTTGGAAAAAGCTTAAAAATATATTATAGGGTAGTTGTTGTACTTGGGGATAATGTTAAGCATATAAATCTAAGTATATGAGACTTAAATAGTAAATTTTGGCATCACATCAATCATAATGACTACCAAACTTGTTCAACTTGAAAGTATTAATTTAAGGCATCACAATAAACATATAATGACAATATTTCCTATGTGTCATTATTTGTTTAGTTGTATACCCTTCCGGTTTATGACAATTGTGTATAGGCAAACACCACAAATCAACACACAAGCGGTTTTAGTTGTTTGCAAAGTGTTCATGTTTGGGATTGGATTTTCTTCTAGTTATTTCTATGATGAAATGGAGGGATATAACTCATCGATGGTGTATCGCTTGATCCTTATATATCGAGTTATGTGATTTTGTTATTTTTTGTTGATGAGATTTGTCTAGATTGTACTTATTAAAGGGGGTTTTCATATCTTTGGAGAGCACGTTGTTCGCCGTAAAGAACTCTCCGACTTCAAGTATAAGAACACTTAGACATGGGCAAATGCGGACCGGTCCGTCCATCCGCTTGAGAAAATGTGCGGGTATGACATTTCATACTTGCCCGACTAAGCAGTTGAACCCAGTCCGAAAACCCGACTCGGGTGAGTGTGGACAATAATACCTCATGCTCGAATTTTGGACTCGGCATGAGTACCGTCCGGATCCGGGTTTGCCCAATTCTAGGAAGAATCATGTTTGGGACGTTATTTTCAATGTGTATAGATAAAGATTTTATTTTTTTTTTATGAAAAAAAAGAAGGCACATGTGAACTTCTTGAATGATCCTATAAGAGATTTAAGTCAACTAATATTTTAGTAGGGGTGAATAGAGAGGAAACTTGTTTGTCCTAATCTGCTAGAGTCTCCTTATGGTTACCAAAAAACAAAAACAAAATTCAATCTTCCACAGTGATCTTCATACACCTTTTATAAGAGGTGGTTTGTCGCTCGTATGATTATGTTGTACCGAACGCATCGGTAATATCATCAAAGACTAAGGGGTCGTTTAGTATCAATACTTTAGTTAAAAGTATCAGGTATGGATATCATAGGTATGGGTACAAATTGATATATGATATCATATTTGATACGGGTATTAGATATCAGATTGCGCAATGACAAAACAAAATCAACGAAGATCGATAGGGCTATCTCCACTACTTTGAAGGACATTAAACATGTTTACATAAGTATGAACTGCAATTTATCTGCGATTCATCATCCCACTTTCAACAGGACCCTGTATAGCCTAATTGATCTATCCATGCGCATCTTCCAGATATCATATTTGCTCTTATTCAAAAACCCTATATCTAAGTAGGGTAGCAACGGGACGGCTCCTTCCTCCGGTCGACGCCAATAGTAGCAAAAACGGTCGGATGGGGCTCTCTCGACTGGCGGCGATAGGAGCCTGGAGAAGGGGTTGATGCTCTCTTGAGTATTTGTGTGAGGAAGAAGAAAATAAATGAAGTAGAGAAATGTCAAGAGAGGGAAAGAATCAACGAAAGAAATACTCAATGCTTTCAAAAATATTACGGTATCAAATGAAAAAATTGGGATATCCGAGTATCAACCTGATATCGATACCCTAAAAATACCAAATATCGGATATGTGTATGAATATGGGTGATACTCATACTCATACATTTAATCAGGTTAGCGATATCAAACAACCCTATAAAAATATATATTTCATTATGATCTCCTTAATTGTGATTAGTTAAGTTTAAATGACGTGTAAACGTGATTAGATTGTGTTGAAGCAAAATGAAAGAGATTCGTTAAGGCAAACGTTCGTGGGTGGGAACACGTGGGCAGATGAAGCCTCTGACAAGGGCGTGTTCCAAATCCCGATTCCAATCATGTTTACATATGTTATTATGCTTTGGCTGTACTGTCTATTATACGTCAAATTATTTGTATGTTACAACACATATGTGTCACTCATTTCTAATTATACAAATAATCATATTATTTGTGGGAACACGTAGTTAACAGGGTCTTTAACTATGTATACGGGGTGCGAATTAAGAGTAAATAAAAAATTTCAAATACATATATGTAGAGCGTAATAGTAGTTTTCAATTTTTATTTTTTTTTAAACTACTATTAGGTTTCCCGTATTCGTAGTTTGTTGGAGATAATAAAGTCTCACATCGAAAGATGGGGACACTCCGAGTCTAGCATATAAGGTCGGTGGGCTACTCCTCCTATTGCCAATTGGTTTTAGGATGGAACCTCGCCGGGTTTATGTGTTGGGCTTGGGCCTAATGCACATGTGCGCTCGTATGCACACGACCCTCGCTCTACCGGTCCGTCTGTATCGGACTTTGACATAGTTGAATGTCCTATCAACTAGTCGGTACATTTAAAAACTACGAATTCTTTTAGTTGTAAATAAACTAGTGTAAAATATCATGTTATATACAATGTTTAGAATTTACACGTGAGAATTTCTGATCTCTAACATGTATAAAAATATGATGAAAATTTCAAATGATTTTATGTATTTTATACTTTTTTTCTAATTATATGAAAGGTTTTTTTAGATTGTTACCTAAATTTATGTCTTTTTACAGTTGATCCGACTCCGATATATGAGTATATTCCTAGATTAAATCTTAATTACAGGCTATTTTATACTAGATATCCGGTTTGTCCGAGTTATCATTACCCAGATCATATGTAACTCGACCTAAATGATCAGGTATTTGATCCGACTATTTTTAAAAAATACCCGAACTCTATCTGAGCCTAAAAACCTCCCGAACCCACCAGATTTTAGTCATCGATTAGTGAAGAATTTCGAAAATTTTCAGATCAAATCTTCAAGTTAGTGTCTCATTAGCCAAATCACACCTAATCACATATCATGTTACTATGTTAAAATACTAGATCGATATCTTTGGTCAAACTATATAGGATTAGTTAGGATATCGATCCACAATTTGATATGATTCATTAGGTTATCTTTTCATATAAGATCATGTGCAGTGTCTTATACATATAAGAATCAATAATTGTGGTATCATCCACAATCTTCTTCTCTGCATGAAGCAAAACACCTCCACCGGAGAGAACACAAAGTGCAACCCACTTTTTGAGCTAATTTGTGGCCTTAACTTTGTGATAAGACCAACCAATCGAACTCTACTACAGTCTATGCGTATCATTTACATTCTTGATTTGCACTTACCATAGCTAGTGCGGATCATTTACTTACTATGATAATCGAGTTACATTTAGGGCCTGTTTAGTTTTAACTCCGAAATCGAAAATGGAATGGAAACGAAACTAGTCCGTATGTATATCATTGTACATGAAAGTTTGCGGAATCATTCCTTGTGGTGTGATGGATTTGAAGTAGAGTTTGATTACTTTTGATACCCTATAGGGTAACAAAATGTGAGGAAGCAAGTGCATTTTGCATTAATTCACGAGGAATGATTTCACAAAATTTTATGAATAAGGATATACATATGGACTAAATTCGTTTCCATTCCGTTTCTGTTTCCGGAGTTGGAACCAAACGGACCCTTACACTAACCCTTGTTTGGTATCTATACATGTATATCAAATATAGGCATCTTGGATGAACTTTTCGTATTTCAGTCCGGATCGAAAATTTGGATCGAACCCGTTTATTGAATATGAACCGGAAATTTGTTAGTGGATTGGACCTGAATTTTCAGGTTCGGTCTAATTCAAGGCCGATTTGTCAATTTTTATAGGATTTAGTTTTGTGTCGAAAAAGAACCAAAAATAAGTAAAATAAATTTATCGAACCGGACTTGAACCAAATATCCAGTTCCGGTCTAGTAATAAATTTGGAGGCCATATGAACATACTTATGGACATCAATATAAAATTTTCATAAATTTCACCTAAACCTACACCTCAAGTCATTGGAACAATCGCTTCCAAGACTCCTTTTTCTGGACAGAATTCTCGACATTCACCTTCAGCGCCCTTAATCTTCTCTCTTTCTTTTTCACTTGCTATTTGTTTTTGTTTTTTTTTTATCGAGACGGTAAGAGGCTCGATTACACAAAAAATATTGGTGTATCGAGAGGCCGACAACCGACAAACGGACAAACCGTCATATAAAAAAAACACCAAAAAAGAAAACAAAACAATCACCACAAACAAAAAATAAAAAAGAAAATAATTGTAAAATGTATTTTTCGTGTTGTCATTTATACACTTTATACCTAATAAACAAAGATGTTGATTAGCAATCTCAAACTCATATATTTTAATACCAATATTTGATATATTGGTATTCATATTTCAATGCCAAACACATCCTAATATATATAGTTTTAATATAAATATTCTTAACTGATCGACATATAGTGTAATAATACAAACTCAAATCACGATTTGTAACGTATTACACTTTTATTTGCGAAAAAAAAAACTAAATGAATATATGTAAGGGAATATTCTACTGATTGAGATTCTTAATCAATCTACTAAGGAGATTTTATCTTTGGTGTACAAAAAGTTATGCTGATTTACCTTTATAACCTATAAAAAAACCTCAATTATATAGTTTTCCTACATGTAACTATTTGGTGTTTTCGGGTTAGGATAAACCCTAATTTGAACATAAAACTCGAACAAAGAACGATTATGTAATAAAAAAATATTTTCTTAAACAGATAAATCTCAGAATTATTTATAATTTCACACGTTTAAATGGACGTATTATATCGAAGCACGTAAGTGATATGAGTTTCATTCTAAACAACTGGGGACATTCAATCGAACAATCATTCTAATTCGGGTGGACCAAGGCTCAGTTTGACGCTATGCGATGAAATTATTTGGAGATGATATATAGTCTCCAAATATTAATAACCCAATAAGGGAGAAAAAGGCATGAAAATTGGCCAAATTCCACCCTTTCACGCCAAATCTAATTACACACCCCAATTAAAATTGGTGGTTACGTACGTCGCATAAGTGTATCGTGCAGTCATGTACCAAAAGACCGACACATAACCCCGTTGAGATTTCGTCATAAAATCAATCAAAACAGAAAAATAATACACGTATTTTACATAAGTGGATAATAAATTTGTTTATTATCAATGTGAGAAAAAACAAAACTGAATCTCATAACCCGAAACCTGAGCGCTAAATATTTAATCCTAAAACCCGAAACCGAAATCCCCTTATTTTTGTATTATAGACTTCTTAACGCGTACAATGGTTACGTTACGACCTCCTAGTTATGAATATCTAACAAATTTGAATCATTTGATACGTATCACAAAGTTATGGGAAGAGAACTAAAGGACCCATCTTCTTTATTTGCAAACCAAATTCACCAAACAACTAAACTTTGTGACACCAATGGGGCAACAATAGTCTATAGGCCCCCCTCAATGAATGAATGAGTACACTTGGAAAGAACAAGGCCAGAGAGGTGTGCAATTATTCCTCTCATATGCCTATTTCAATCTATTTCGATCATTCCTACATAAAAATATTACATTTACATAAACTTATGTATAATACCCTACAAACCCTATATGCTCACTGTCAAAGTCATACAGACGGACCGGTTGAGCGGGTCGTCGGCATACGAGCGCACATGCGCATTAGGCACAAACCCAACACATAAAACTGGCGAGATTCCATCCTAAAACCAATAGGCTCGGAGTGTCTCCGTCTTTCGATGGTGACCTTATTGTCTCCAACACTCCCCTTAGATTATTACATTAAAAAAACATTCTTTTTTATATATAGGGACTCATTATATTCCATTATTATTCCAACCTTTAACAAAAGCAAAGATTTTTATATTAATCCCCTTAATTTCCTCACTTTGATTCTCTCAAATCTCTCTCTGAGATGGGGAACACCATAAGGTGCTGCTTATCGTGCATCCTCCCCTGCGGCGCACTCGACGTCGTTCGTATCGTTCATTCCAACGGTCACGTTGAGGAAATCTCCGGTGCTGTGCTCGCCGGCGATGTAATGAAAGCGAACCCTAAACATGTGCTGAAGAAACCAACTTCGAAGTGCTCCGACGCCGGAGCTCCGAGAATCGTGGTGGTCCCTCCTGACGCCGAACTCCAGCGTGGCGAGATCTATTTTCTTATCCCTGCTGTATCGCAAAAGTCACGGCCTGGTAAAGCGAGTAAGAGGAAGAAAAGAGATCACGGCGGTACTACTACGACGTCGTTTCGGATTACTTCGATTGAGAAAGCGAATTTGACGGTGGATAACGATCGTTACTTGAGTGAAGTTATGAGCGAGAAAGTCTCGACACAACGAGATCGGCGGCGGGGTAGGGTGGCTGTGTGGCGGCCAAATCTTGAGAGTATCACCGAAACGACGTCGTCCGCCGGTGAGAGTGATTTGTAAAAACAATTAGAATTTTCTTTTTTTTTTTTCTCTTTTCTTACGCTATGATGGTTTGTGATGAGAGATCGGAATCATAGCGATCGGAAAAATCAAAATTGTAAAGATGTATCATTGCTCCGATCGATCACTCTTAGCTATTTTTCTTAAATTTTCTTGCTTTGAATCTCCTTTGTTGATTGCCACTTTTCACCAGTACAGCAGTGTGATTTTATCAGTGAAAGTGAAAATAATTTGAGGTTAAATAATTATTAGAGAAAATTGCCCTAAATAGTATCCTAATTTTTAGTCTGATTAAACTTTAGTATCCGTTTTTTAAACTATCAAAACGATACCCCATCTATTGAGTCTACATTTTATTATCCCGTCTTTTAAACTATTAAAACGGTACCCCACCTATTGAGTCTGGCCAAAGATTTATAGATCGGTGTTAAATATCAGGGGTAAAATTGTCTAGCTAGCTTAGACAAAATTGTCCTCCTACCTTAGATATTTAACACCAATTTGTTAACTTAGCATGCGAACAGTAATTTAGGTACTAATTTTTTGTGGGACTTAATAGACGGATTACCGTTCTGATAGTTTAAAAGACGGTGTACTAAAGTTTAGTCAGCCTAAAAAAAAAAGTGCACTGTTTAACAAGTTTCTCATAATTATTATAAATAGAATGAACTATTATTGGGTTGATTCAGTGAAGAACATGCATAATTCTTTTTCGGAGGATTTCATGAAACTCTTTTTTTTCAGTTTTGTGTCCTTTTTCCCCTTTTTGTTTAACGTTAATACAGTACACTCATTTATGTTATAATTCATTTATGTAAAAAATATATGATCATAAAAAACCAAATCTTTTTTTTTAAAAAAAATTTAACAAAATGGATAAAAAGGAAAATCTAACATTAAGTGTGTGTTTTGTTGTGTTTAATTGTAGATTTTAGGGATTTTAGTTTTTTTGGTGATATTTTTAAGATTATAAGTGTTTAGTTGAGAATTGAAGTTGTTTTATATTTTTTGAAATTAGATTAATAGGGTTAAATTTTTTTAAAAAAATTAAAATCTTGTATATCCAAGGATTTAGAAAGTCATCTTTTATGTATAAAAAATTCAAAATAATCCCTAACTATATATCTTAGAATAATTTTATAAAAAAAAAATAAATTTAAAATAATTCTCTTTTAAACCTCATTCTACAACTAAACACACGACCTTAAACCAAACCAAAGGTATATGTTAAATTACGGTTGGATATCCGATCCGACAACTTTAAAAAGTCCGATCCGATTCGAGAGCAGTTGGATATCCGATAATTTTATCCGGATATCTGTTCTGAATAACAGATTCGGATATCCGATCCAATCCGGCCATTTTTTTATAGAATAGTCGGATATATCCGATCCGATCATACCTTTTTTTCCCTCTAAACCCCGATTCGTATCCGATCCGATGATCCGAAAAAAATGCCCGAATCGGATCGGACTCGGATCACCAATTGTCGGATATCTTCGGATTCGGATTTTTCCGATCAGATCTTCGTATTAGTCAGATCGGATATTTTTGCTCACCCCTGGTTAAAACTTGAGATTATCAATTAAGATTTATTAAAATTCATATTCTTGTACTTTATTTTTATTTTGTTTTTATGAAGTTTATCTATTAACATGAAAATCCTATCGATTATACACTGCAAGCGTTTTAAAAATATAATTTAAAATATTATCACGAGGGGGAATTAGCAATTATTTTTACGAATAAAAAAATAGCGATATTGTTGATAACATTTTGGTTACAGCTGTATGTTGTTAAATAAGTAAAATAAAATATTAAAATTGTGAGTTGTGGGAATAAAAAATAAATACTTTTGGAGTAATGCGCAATGGCTAATCCTTCCTTCTTGCCTTCTTGGCCACTGATTGTGACTGGCGACATCAGATTGTGCAATCCCGGAAAATTGCTTTTTTTTTTTTTTTAAATGGAAATCGGTTAGGACGGTCTACTCGGTAGAGCTAGTCCATCCTAAAGCATCTTTACGTAGGAGAACTCGAAGTTTCTGATCGTAGAAAAGGGTGTGTTGAGATTCGAAATTTCTAAATGGGTCAATTGGTCAGCAACGCAGTTGATTTCTTTGAACACATGTCTGACATGGACTTTCTCAAATAAGCGAATATTCAGTCAAGAATCGGATAAGATCATCTCGACCTCCCAGAAACAACTCAAAGTTCTGTAATTTTTATTTTTACATATTCTCATTGTATATTCCTATATGTACATTTTTTGATGCTATTTCTTTTAAATGAATCAACCCTTATTTTTATCGTTTTCGTTGTAAATATTTTTAATAATTCTGTTTTGGTTAAATGTATCATGTATGTGAGCTAACATAAACATATATTTATGATTTTTTATATAAAGTTTTGGGGTGGTTGTCAAAAATAATAAAAAATAATTTATATATATATAATTAGTTAATTACCTAATGTATATTTTTTCAATAATTATGTTTTTGCCAACTAATGTGAGGATGGGAAAAGATTTCATAAATATGGTTTATGCCTACTTTCCTTTTTTAAAGAAAGGTATATAGTTTGAGTTTTTTTGAATGAATATTTTAGTTTTATTTTATATATCTCTTATATTATATTTGTGTCTACCGTGAGACGAATATCGCGACTAATTATGTTATTGTTTGACACTTTGACACTTATAAGGGTGTATTGAACCTTTTAGATGATGTGTAAGGGTTCAGACTATCCGACTATAAGTGACTACTTATTTTTAAAAAAATATTTTTTGACCAAATTAGCTAATTCTGTCTTTTTGAAATTTCTTTATAGTAACTAGGCTCATGGTATAAATATGTTTAATAAATGTAAAACTAATCAAATCCCTTAACTTCCAACTTCAATTTAGTGAAAGTGATAAAATTAAAGGGGGAACATAGTAAAATTAAAGGTACACAAATCTAATAAAAAAAAAAAAAAAAAAAGTATATCTGACCAATTTTTTTCAATTTCTTTTATATAAAATGCGACTAGCTATGCGAGATATTAGCCCTTCTTCATAACAAATAAATAAAATAATTTCTTACCATCTTCTTTTAATAACAAATTGATTAGCCACCGTTTTTTTATCACCCAAACATCATTATTGATATTGTTAAGTCTTTATCTTTCTTGTCTGTGCTTATTTTTTTATACCTTGATATGAAAATCAAACTTTTTCTTAAGAAAAATTTTATATGATAATAAGTTATGAATTGCAAACGGAAGTCGTATTCGCACGGTTCAAGATTTCGTTATTGCACCACGCATATGGATCCCGTAACCGTGATAATGTCACGGTTACGGGATACGTATGCGTGACCAAAAGTTCACGGTTACGCATCCCGTAACCGTGAGCTTTATGGTTACCGGATCTGATAATTTTCTACATGAATTCTAACCCGGAAAAGAAAATCTGACACCTTCACGGTCACGCAATGCGTGACCGTGATGTCAGGAAAAAAAAAATAATAATAAAATAAAATAAAATTTTACGGTTACGCAATTCGTGACCGTCACGGTCACGCATTGCGTATGAGTGGTGCGTTAACGAAATCTTGAACAGTGTAAATAATATCCCCCATTGCAAATCTAACCTCTAATTTCATTTAGTTTTTCATCCTTAAAAAGTAAATATTTATACATTTTTGGGAAGAGCTTACGAATTTTCTTCTTTCTATTTTAATACTTAATTATAAAATTTTAAGTAAATTGTACTCTTATAAATTGTATTATTTTCACCGACACTGTTATCGACAACTTTTTTTACTAATCCACTATTATCAACTATATTGTCAACAATTATATCATCTTCAATTGTAATGTCATCAACGGTACTACTGTCATCCAACATTTGCTGAAAAAATTGTCGAAATTTCTGAAATTTAAAAATAATTATAATAAAAAATGGTATGAAAATGAAAAACTCCCATTTTTAAGAATTAAAAAATTTAAAATATTTTTTACTACAAGTCAAAATAACCTAAAGGTTGTATTCCAGTTTTAAAATTGAATAGTTAGAAAATAAAACCTTTTGACTTAAGTCTGTTTACTTGTAATTTATTTGTGTTTCGTTTAATTTATTAACCTTGTGTTAATTTTTTGTAAGTGTATACTTGAGGATTAATTTATTTCGCAACGGGTTTATTTGAGTTTATAAACTACTCAAATATCAACTTCCCATACCAATATTCTTTTTGCTTGCATGAATTTATTTTTGTGTAAAACCCGATCTTAACCTTGTGTTATTGCAACCCGATATTATTTGTTCATCTTTGGGGTTTTAATGTTGTTTTTCTGTTTTTTTTTGGGCGCGAAAGTTTTTTGAGTTTAAATAAACCAAAACTAAATTGCGAGTGAACAACCCGATTTTTTTATATAAATCTATAAAAAATAAACCCAAAAATAAAATATAAATTCATATAAATTTATTAATTTATAAAACCGAAATACACCTATCTATAATTAATTAGACCCTTTAGTGAAAATATTCCATTACGATTTACGTATAAATATGTCTGGATCAAAGTGTATCCTTTTATGAAAAATATTATATTTTCTTTTCCAAACTATAACTTTTCCACAAGAGGAGAGCCTTTTTAAGGCTTTAATTAAAATTGTGGAGAAAGGACAAATAATGAAATAATGTACTTTTAGGTGCAATATGTATAAAATTAGTAAAATAATGCATAATCCGTAAAACGATAAATTTAAGTGATAAAAATATTTGTTATTAGAAGCTCCTAAGTGGAGGGTAAAGAAAGGTCTTTTTATATCTAAAAGAAAATTTTGCTTTATGATTATTAAATTAATCTGATTTAATGGGGAGAGAGCTATCCTGTTAAGCCATAATTAGGAATAATTTAATCCAAAAACTATATTTCTGTTCAAATTTAATTGAAACAATTTGGTTTATTAGTCTTTTTCTAGTTTTGTGTTTAGTAAATCTTATATCTTATATATCTACTAGTTTAGGACCCGTGCCTTGCACGGGTTTTGAAAAAAATATATATGTTTATACGTGGACATTGTTTTGTATAAGATTATTTTATTTGTTAATAATATATGAATACAATGTTTCATGTAATGCCGACTTGTAATTAAAGCAAATAAAAAACTCACTTAATTGTTGACCGAGGAGTTTTCAATTTATTATTGTTATAGTTTTTATAAGTCAAACTACATATTCAAAATAACTCAAAAATATGAAAATATCCCAAAAAAAAGTAAATAATCATAATCATAATAATAATGCATATACAATGCAATGAGTATTTCGCAACAGATCAAACAAATGTAGGCCGTGAGCATTCTTGAATCACCTGCTTTGAAAAAAAAAAATTATAATCAACCTCAAATATTTAATGCTATTTTTTATAACTTTAACCATACATATATAACTATATCCAATATACAGATAAATTGAAATTATTTGATTTAATATGTAAAAATAGCTATAAAATAAGTACCTCAATCAATGTTACGGAACACTTCGTTATAGACCACATTATTTGTAGTTTGCTCCAATTTGCCTGTATCGTCACATATCATAATCCTCAATCCGTCCCTACTTGTAACCCTTGAAACAGCCACATAAAATTGTCCGGTCTAGGCAAATATAATCCAACGTGTGCAAGCGATTGCCCTTGACTTTTTTGTATTATTTTCGAAAAAATTTAAAAAATTTATAATTTGTTATTAAATCCGAAAATCTGATTTGTAATCGAAAAAAGAACTTCTAAAACCTTCTGTTTGTTGAAAAAATTTAAAAAATCTGATTATTTATTTGATAAACATAATTCTACATACAAATTGAAAGTTAATTTGATCGAAAAAAAATGTAAAAATAGATATTCTACATACAAACTGAAAGTTAATTTCTAAGAAGGAAAATATTAAATGAAATAACTATAATTGGTACATTTTATTTTACATAATATAAAACGAAATAACTATAAGTAAAAAAATGAATATAATATCAAAATCTTCTTTGAACGGTTTTTAAAAAATGGTTAATAAATTAATCAAATAAAAATTTATTAAGAATGAAGATTTTTATTAAATACGTGCAACATTTAGTAAAATTTTATTTTAAAAAGGTAAAAGATAAATATAAATCAAAATTTTTAAACGGAAAAAATTAATTGGAAACTAAAAACTTTGTTTTGTAACCCAACGAAATCTGAACCTAAAAGTTTTAAAAAAGAATCTGTAAATCTATTTATTTAAACCTAAAAATTAGATTCCGAATCAAACAGAATTGAAAAAAAAAATTCAAAATTTTTCTCCGAATAGGATTTGCAACAGAATGATTTTTTAAAAAAAAATTTATAATTTGTTATTAAATCCGAAAATCCGAAAATCTGATTTGTAATCGAAAAAAGAACTTTTAAAACCTTCTTGTTTGTTGAAAAAATTTAAAAAATCTGATTTTTAATTTGATAAACATAATTCTACATACAAATTGAAAGTTAATTTGATCGGAAAAAAATGTAAAAATAGATATTCTACATACAAACTGAAAGTTAATTTCTAAGAAGGAAAATATTAAATGAAATAATTATAATTGGTACATTTTATTTTACATAATATAAAACGAAATAACTATAAGTAAAAAAATCATATAATAATTAGAATATGATCAATATATTGATTTAAAAAAATGAATATAATATCAAAATCTTCTTTGAACGGTTTTTAAAAAATGGTTAATAAATTAATCAAATGAAAATTTATTAAGAATGAAGATTTTTATTAAATACGTGCAACATTTAGTAAAATTTTATTTTAAAATTTTATTCCTTGATTCGACCACAATACTTTTATTTAATGGATAAATATTTAAAATAAGAAAACAAAAATGCTTAAAAAAAACAAAATTTCACTTTAGTTTTTTTTAAAAAAAAGAAATAAAACAGAAATTTTGTTTTTTATTCAAAACAGTAACTTTTCGTATTCAGTTCAAATCTGAATATTATTGATATCGAATTTTTTTTTTTCAAGGAACTCGAAAGATGTAAAAAAAAAGATAGGGAATCAATATTAAAACATAAATTCACTTTAGTTTCTTTAAAAAAAAATAAGAAATCAAACAGTAATTTATTTTAAAAAAAAATCATAATCAAAACAGGAAAATCTAATTTGTATTCAAAATAGTAAAATTTGAAATAATTTAAAACAAAATTTATAATTTTCAAGCAGCTCTTGAAAAAATATAAAATACAAATCGGATTTTGAAACCTTCTGTATGATTGAAAAAGTTTTAGAAATAATAAATGAAAATGGAAATTATGATTTGTATACAAAACCTTGAGTTTACAAAAAAAAAAAAAACATTCAGATTTTCAAGCAAAACAGAGACTTTCAAGAAGCTCAAATAAATATTAAAAAATATAAATTGGCAATTATAGATAAAAATATAAATTCTCTTTTATTTTTTTGTTTAAACATTAATAAACATTAATTTCTTATTAAAAAATGCAATATCAAAACAGAAAATCTGATTTTATTCAAACTTGAATTATAAAACAAATCAAACCAGACATCCATATTTTCAAGCAGATCAGGAAAAAAAAAAGGAATTTCAAAATCAAAACAAAAAGATTTTCAAGCAACTCGAAATTTTTTTAAAAAATACAAATTGGGAATTATAAATAAAAACATAAATCCTCTTTTATTATTTTTTCAAACATTAGAAATCAAACATTAATTTCTTATTAATAATATTCAAATCTAAAACAGAAAATCTGATTTTATTCAAACTTGAATTATAAAACAAATCAAACCAGACATCCAGATTTTCAAGCAGATCAGAAAAAAAAAAAAGGAATTTCAAAATCAAAACAAAAAGATTTTCAAGCAGCTCGAAATTTTAAAAAAAAAATACAAATTGGGAATTATAAATAAAAACATAAATCCTCTTTTATTATTTTTTTCAAACATTAGAAATCAAACAGTAAGTTATGGAAATCAGCAAAAGATTGATCCAAATCATAATTTTAAATTTTAAATCAAAACAGCTTTAAAAAATAGTGTATTTATTTTCAAACCAGTAGCTTTCAAAATCAGAAAATCGGATTTTTATTTCCAAAATAATTTCTACAAAACTTTGTTGTATGATGAACCAAAAACTTTGTTTTGATTAAAACAGAAAATAAGATTTAAATAACTAAAACTCATGAAAAATGGAAACAGAAATCAGCAGTAGGTTAAAAAAACAAAGTACATACAAAAACAATACATAAATCAGCAACTCAACCAAAGTGGACGATGAAAGTTGGAGGAAAGAGAAGGATTGTTGGAGTCCATCTAAATAATCTGAATATAAAAAGTAGAAGCATTCAAATCTAAACAACAATATTACATAATATAGGAACCTAGACATACAAGCTGCGATTGAAAGTTGTGGCTGAACACGGAAGATATTGAATTGCTTCAATTCTTACAGGAATGTACCGCTTCAGTTAAGCTGATAAGGATGAACATCATACGCATTAGAAGGAGCAAAGTAATATATGTGTATATATTACGGATCATGAACAGGAGAAGCATTCCAACCTAATAGCCGGAGAATGAAGAGACGAAGATGCCTGCAGTTTATTAGGGAGAAGGAAGAGACGAAATAGGTATGTATATATAGATAGATGATAAACAAATCTCAGCATACAAATCTTATCATGAAGATTTTGAGTTATTGGAATCGAGATTTGGTGTGTACAGAAAAAAAAAAAAAAATTGTAGACTTTGATTTGTGAGAATCGAGATTTTGTGTGTATAGGAAAAAAATAAAATTGTATATTTAGTTTTTAGTTAGGATTTATAGATTTATTGATGTTTTTATATTTAATTTAATGAAATAATAATTCAAAGAAAAAAGTTTTTTATAGCTTTAAATAGGGAGCTGGATTTTAAATTTCTGAATTCTGAGAACGCCACGTCAGCAGGTCAGAACTCTACTTTAGTATATTAATATTGATTAGAGCAGAAGCCTCTATTGCCACGTATCAACGCCAGATTTCTCGAAGCCTAAAAAATTATTTTAAAAAGTGATTTTTAGATGTTAATATAAATTGAAAATTGATTTTTAAATTCTTTAAAAAATATTCAAATAAATATTTTTATAAAAACAGTTTTTAAACTTTTATGAATTTTTTTTACCAACAAGCATATCTTAACAAATCAATTTAAAATATAATTAATTAGAAGAGATAAATACTTAAAAGATAATTAAAAATCATAATATTAATTATAATTTTATTTTTAAAATTTTTATTTTACTAAAATATGCATATAAATTTATAAGTTTTAAATTTTTATTAAAACTGAATCCGCACAAAGTGCGAGTAATACACTAGTTTACCTCTTGAGAGAGAAGAATGTGTAAAATCTGAGAATTAATACAAAAGTTTTGGGCATATTTACTTAATTGAAACATTAAAAATCCTAAATACTACTCTATTTTCTCAAAAAGACCTAGTAGCTACCAAAATTGTCCAATTTAATTCTACTGATTTTTCTAATACTTTGTAAAAAATTTGGTTAAATAATTCCGAGTATATAAAATTAATTGTCACAAAATATAGAATCATGTTATTACAACCTGATGCTCATTGAGATAATATGTCATGTTTAAATACATATTTTAAAAAAAATTGATGTAAGACATTTATGTCGGAATTTTATGTCCATTGTTCTAGGTCGGATTCGAGTTAAGTTTAAATTCGGCCCTAAAACTTTATCAATATAGTCAAGTCGGACTTTAGACCGGACTTTCGTGTTCAAATGCTCCCCCCCCCCCTCATTTTTATAACACAAAAAATATCTTATTAAATAAAAAATTAAAATCTTTACACAAACCAAAATAATATAATGGTTGTTCAATCTCGTGGTATAACGAGCTTACTTTGAAACTCTTGTTGCTTTTTAAGTTATGTCATAATGATTTATTCCGATACGTTTCGGAATCGGATTGAATCGATACCCGCAATCTCCGTTTTCGCGTCCAAGCGCTTAATTTGTGGTCATATTATAAAAATCTTAAAAGATATGTGAAGTCCCAAAACGACACCTAAAAAAGAGTTTTTCTCGATAAATTCAACTAGGGCTGAGCAGATTGCGGTAATCAATTCAGTTTGCGGGTTGCAAGTTTTTGTTTTACTGTTTACGGTTCAAACTGAAAAAAAAAAAAAAAAAAGAAAAACGCAAAACCACAAATTCAACAAGGCCAAGTGCAACCAAAAAAGACCGGTTTTTATTGGACCGGTTCAGTCTGATAACCAAATTTGTAATTTGTGGTGAAATTTCGGTTTGACAACTGCGGTTGGTGTCCGGTGGTTTCAGGCTTCAAAGTATCTCAGTATTATTCCTGGCCCACTGGCCCCACTCACCTAACTAAAAAAATGTTTAGTGTAGAACTGAAAAAAATAAATAAAAAAACTTGACCTGAACAACCGGTCAATGGTCTGTGACTCAGTTTGCTTGCCCGGTCACCGTTGTTAGTCTCCCGGTGGGCCATCAACGTCCCGTTCAATTACCATACTTCATTTTCTTCCACCGAAAAATAAGGATTTTATTAGATACTTTCATTAAAATATTGCTTTAAATTTACATTATACACTATTTGTGTAAGGTTGTTTTCTTAAATAAGGGAATTTTTTTTTATGGGTTCGATATAAAAAAGATCGAAATTGAAGGTGATAACTTATTTGTTATTAAAGCACTTCAAGCATTTTAGAGTTGTTCCTGGAGGTCGAGATGATCATATTTGATCCTCGACTGGAGTCCAGGTCTGACATGTATTTTGAGAAATCAATTGTATTGCTGACTGATTGACCCATTTAGAATTTTGAACCCAACACATGATACGCCCCCGGATGGCGATGCCATCCGTGTTTCCGGCTAGAAGGACCCGCACATTTTGAAGACATTTATTATTATTTCGGCTATTTAATAATAAGTCTTTTTGTATTCGGAACTTTAATCCAGAACTTAATTCCGTGAATTAAATTCCGACCTTTCATATTTAGGCTTTTCATATTCGGAACTTAATTCCGACTTTTAATTCCGTCATTTATGTTTGAACCTTTTGTATGGCCTCCATCTACTATATAAGGATGACTTGACTCATTTGTAAATCATGTCTAAGTTGAATACTAAGTATTGAGAAGGAAAACCCTCGTACTTAGTTTAGGCATCATCTCTTCTTCCATCCCTTAAAGTTCTATCTTGGATCTAGTTTTTAATCCAAGCCTCCACGTTCGAGGATCCTATTGAAGGATCAAACCAAACGCTTCCGCCACCCCAAATTCTATGTTTGATCCAATTCAAACGATCAAGAAGGAGTAGTTGAATTTTCTCCTCGATCTAGATCACCCGTTTATTTCTATCAACACACCTTGACAATCCCGAACTTCGAGTTTTCATCCATAAGAATGCTTTAGGATGAACTACCTCTGGAAGATAGGCCGTCCCTAACCGCTTTGCATTTTTTTTTGAAAAAAAGAGTATAAAATATTATATAAATGATAATATTTAGAAAAATTTTATTTTCACTTCCATCAAATTATGGTATGAATCATCTAAAATTTTAAAAGCCTGAATTTAAAAGAATTATATTCATTTTAAATTATTTTACATCAAACGTATGATATAAACCACCTTAGGTAAACAAATATATTCTTATTTTTATTTAGTTATATTAAAAATTATCAAAAGAATGACTAAACTCTAACATTACTTGACTTTCTTATTTGTTAAAAGAAAATATATAAATAATTAAAAATAGTTGTTTATAAATACTAATTAAATGAATAAAAATAAATATAAACCATTACATGATTTATCTTATCTTTCATACATATTAGCACTAAATTATAAGGAGAAAAAACCATATTTTATTAAAAAAAAAAAAGAATTCCATTATAAGGATAATTTAAAAGATTATAAATACGAATTAATTTGTTAAGTAAAATAAAAACGATGATAAAAACAAAAGAAAAATAAAAGAAAAAGAGAGCTTAATTTCCATTCTCACCGGCGTAAACGACAGAATGACGTTAGCAAGTCCGCGAAAGCACCGAAACCGAAAACCCACGGAAGTTGCATTCCTTCGAGCCTTACCCTATCCGCGAGCACGTCGGTTCACGCGCCTCTCTATTTCCGGCGACCTCATCTCTAACCCTCACCCCTTATCATGCGTCTCTCTCGCTCTCCCTCTTTCTCCCCAGCCGGCGCTTTCTCATCGCCGCTTATTCTCTCTCGCTTTCTCTCTCCTCTCTCTCTACTTTCCTCTCTCAGATCGGATCTCCATCGCCAGATCTGAGTTGATTACATGGGAGATCTAACCGTTTCTCTTTCTCCTCCTTTGTCGAACCATGGACACCAGCCTCGTGTTATGCCGGTAAGGGAGGATTGTTGGAGCGAGGATGCTACCTTCACTCTTATCGAATCATGGGGTCAGCGTTACCTGGATCTGAACCGTGGGAACCTCCGTCAGATGCACTGGCAGGAGGTTGCTGATACCGTTAATAATCGCCATGCGCATCTGAACAAGAAGGCTTATAGGACAGATGTTCAGTGTAAGAATCGTATTGATACTTTGAAGAAGAAGTACAAGACGGAGAAAGCTAGGGTTTTGGAGTCTCACGGTGATTATCAGAGCCAATGGCCGTTTTTTGCTCCTCTTGATGCGTTAATTGGATCTTCTCCCTCGGCGCTTAAGAAGCCCTCTCCTTCCTCGACGATGTCACAGTCGATGTTCTCTTCGCCTCCTCAGGTGGTTATGGCTTCGGTTGCGGCTCAGCAGCAGGCCTTGGGAGGACCGCCTATGGGAGTTCCGTTGTTGCCTTATAGGAGGTCGATTACGCCTGTTGCTTCACTTGTTCCACAGAAGCGACCTTCTCCTGTTGCCACGCCTTTGGCCATGGGTTACTCTAATATTAGGAAGAATTACTCGGCGGTTGCTGCTGCTGCAGCTGCTGCTGAGACGGATGAGGATGAAGATGATGAAGAGGAGGAGGAAGTGAAGGAGACGTATGACTTCAAACGTGATGGCCGGATGGGAGAACCTGATGGATTGAGGAAGTTGGCTAAAGCGATTGAAATGTTTGGGGAGGTTTATGCTAGAGTAGAATCAGAGAAACAGCGACAGATTGTGGAATTGGAGAAGCAGAGGATGCAATTCGCTAAGGAGTTGGAATGCCAGAGGATGCAAATGCTTGTTGAGATGCAGGTTCAGCTTGAGAAGGTCAAGAGGACAAAGCGGTCGAACTCCAACTCAAACGGTTAGATGAATAATTTTTTCTCTACCTCTATTGATTTGATTTTCATGTTCTATGGTGTAAATAACTCAAACTTGTTTCATTATTGTTGCTTGCTTGTCAGGAAATTGTGTTATTGTTTGTGCATGATGTTTAAACATACAACTAGTATCCATTCGAGCAGAGCACATCAATTTGTTTTTCTAAAATGGGCATTAAGTATGCAAGTTTGATCTAGTTTGCCATTTATGTTCTCTGCTATATTGGTAATTTAGAATTCCGTCTATCGTGTTGAGAACTCTTGTCCTCATAAAGCCCTATGACTGGATATAGATGAATGGTTCAGTAATGTGCTGTTCATCCTGATTGCTACAATGTAATCTCTGCTGATATATGACTGCTTATGTGCAGTAGTGGACTTTGTATTTTCTTAGTGCGAAATCTTGAAGCTGGTTGAAAATGATCAAGATGTTGGCTGGATTAATGAATGGGGTTTTTAAAAAAATGTTAGTCACTGGAGTGCACTCTCAAATTCAACCCAAAACATATTCTTGGAGTGAAAATATTGTGCAATTAGCATGTTTCGACCCCTGTTTCTACTAGTCATTATGGATAAGTGTAGGCTTGTCTTTTACGATGTATATTTATCTAAAAAATTCAAAGCCACTAACATAGTTAACTTTTTCTCTGGTCATAGTTTCACTTGGTTGTGTGGTTGTACTCGGTCTTGACCCTCGAGCTGTCCACTTCTGGTTTTATATCATATATAGCTTTCATTGATTGTCAATTTCATGCTATTTTATTCTTGATGTAGAAAGGTTACTAATAATAACTCACCAAGTGCAATGTTATGGATTTAGTTAAAGCTTATTTTCAGAAATTGCTATTCCTTTGTGTTTGTTGGAAGGACTTTATTCGTAATGTTGAGGAAATGCTTGTTGACAGTGCCTGTTTTGGGGTGTTTAGATCAATTGCCATCTAATTTCTTAGTGGGACAGTGAATTGTAGTAGAAAGTGAAACAACAGAAAAATAGTCATAGATTGTTGAGAATGAGATGAGTTGTGAAAGTGGAGTTAACTTAGCTATCTGTCAAATGAACATATGGTCATAGCTTTTATGCGAAACGAAAGACTGTCAACCTGAACCGGGGGGTTATACAATACATGACAGTTACCTTTCTATCCTAACACAAACAACTGTTTGCTTCTCTATCCTATCCAATCTTTCTGAATTTTATAATTATGCTAACTGCTATTTCAACCAGTGGGCTGGAGTGTTTTATACTTCTAATGTTGGGCTCCATTTGATGCTCTAAATTGATAAAGTGCTTATCAATGATATGCTAGTTGTTTAGCTTTGATTCCCTTTCAGCTAGGGGATACCCCATTAAGAGGTGTAAAGTAGCTTTCACATGTTTCTTTATCTAGTCTGAAATCTTGCATGTTCCTTGTCAAAATAGCAAATGTCATGTTTTTCAAGACTGTAGGTTTTGGTTAGGCTTCTTGTTTCTCCAGGACTCTACCTTTTTTAAGTTTAAGGCTCAGCCTAAGTTCTCCAGTCAATTTTTTGTTTCCCGACTTTTCCCTTCCATGATTATTGCAACGTCGGCAACTAACACGTAACATTCAAGCAGGAATATGTACCTTATCTCAAGACCTTAGTGCTTTTGTGCAATTAAAAAAGAAAGTGACTTCCTGGAGACCATGTTTTTATTCTTTGATAGTTGTTTCTCTGTTGATTAGCAAATGTTGCAATTGTCATAGTCATAATCTGAACTAGCATCCTCCATTGTTCCGAGCTTTCGTTATCCCCAAATTTGTCTTGTATGCTTTCTATTTAGATAGAGACTTACATCTCTTTCTCTTGCAGAATACTGCTAGTAGTAGGAGAGGAGGCTAGCACATCCTAGAGATAGTCGCACAATCGATCATCCAAGACGTGGTGGCAACCCAACAAACGTTGCTTGGTCAAGAAAAGAGACTTTAGCTGTAGTATTCTTGACAATATGTCATTGGCAGTAAAGAGTCATTTGCTGAACTATTTGTAGAAGAAGAAAGCAAATTCTTAGCCTATCCTAGTTTATATTTTTTACCTTAAGATATGTACCAAAGTTTATGTCTCCGATTGCAAAGAAACCCAGAGATGAAATGTGATTAGGAAGATCAAATTGTCTTAGCTAATTTTAATGTTCTTTTTTTTGGTGTGAGCTAATTTTAATGTTCTGTTGTAAGGCCAGTCCATATGCTTTAAATTTGTGTTCAATGATGATTATGATTCGTGTCTTGACTGTCTTCTACCTCACTGTAAACCCAAGCTTTCCAAATTTGATCAAAACTTGTAGGATTTAGTGCTGTTATACAGGCCGAGCATTGGTATCCCCAAAGTTCAGCTCGTTTATAACCAAGCCCAAGTTTGGTTAGTTTACAGCGAGTTTAAGTTCGGCTCGTTTATAACCGAACCGAGTTTTAAGTTTAAAACAACTTTAAGATGTGTTTATATTCGGCTCGTTTAGAATATGAGCGAGTCCGAGTAGCTTGCGCCTAAATTTTAAGCGAGCTTTAAAATGTGCTCGTATTTAGATCGTTTGGAAAATGAACGAACCCGAATAACTCGCCTCATATAACGGATCAAGATGGTAGTTGGGGGGATGGGTGAAACGGTGATATACTTGTGTTACCATTACATCTGTAATATAAGACAAGCTACTTGGGCTCGGTTCGCTCACTTTCTAAACAAGCTCGCTACTTGGGCTCGGTTCGCTCACTTTCTAAACAAGCCGAGGTTGAGCATGTCAATGCTCAGCTCGTTCAGGTAAAGCTCGGGTCAACCTGCTAAAATAACATTATAGGAGCATTATTTTAGGCGAGCTACTCGGGCTCGGACTCGGCTCGTCAAAAGTTTGGCTCGAGCTCGTTTACTTTTTAAACAAGCCAAACTTTAGCACATTTTAAAGCTCGTATAAATTTTAGGCTCGGCTCAAGCTTAACTCGTTTAACCGATGCTTGGCTCGTTTGTCTCGTATTACACCCCTAGTTACCATCCAAGCCACAAATTACTCATTTTTACCGTGAGAAACGACTCCATCCATTTACCACCCATTTTTTACCCACATGCAGTAAAAAGGAGTACGTCAAAACCCTGTATTCTTCATGTCATGAAAGTAACATACCTCATAGCTAAAGTTCACGAGTGCCTTACTTCAAATCTCGATACAAACAGTAATATAACTGTATACTTCAGACATAAATATGCAGTGACACTATTTTGATTACGACTCATCCGAGACCCCTCCTGCAGACAAGCTCAGCCAAACAGTTTCCCAACGTACGAAACCCTAAATGATTGCTTCATCGAAATCACTCTATCATTCTGGACTACACCATTGTCTGAATTTTGCATTGCTATTTCCAAATCAAAGATATAAAAGACAGCATTCTCAGTTCTACACCACAATTACGTACGTAAACTATATATGAAGTTTTGCTGCATAAAATAATAGTACGTAGATCAATCCATTGCTGGAAGTTCATGTTCATATGCCACCATTGCTACGTACCATGATCCTCCAAGATCGTCGTCGACAACAAGGATAGACTGATCGATGCTCGTAGTTTTCTTCTTAATAAATTTGAGCAATTTATCTGCAGGAATTTCTGATCTTGATATTTCCAGGACCTAAAGAGAACCAGATTGCAGTCAAGTATTTACGAACTGCTTCATCTTGTGCATGTTAATGATCTATAGGGCTTACCAAATACAATCAAACACGATATTTATGATTCTGTGTTTCTGCTGTCTGAAAATTTTAGATTTTTTAGTAACTTCAATTAGTTAATTCCCCAGAATTTTTTTGAAAACAAAAGCAGCTAAAATGGAAAAAGAAGTGTAACTCATCAATGCGAGTATTCCCTTGATCTATTTGAATAATTGTTTTCCTTACTTCAATTTCAGAAACAAGTAATAAACCTCTGGCTCGCCACGCCTTGGACAATATTATTTATAACAGACAAAATACCCAAAGGGTTGTTAAGATATTGGTATCTAAGTGGAAAAGAAAAAACGTGGGATGCAAGGAAATCTGAACACATGTTTGCTTCACGATAAATATGCCGGAACTCAACAGTACAATCCCTACGTAACAAGACTTGACGCGTAAATAACACCTAATGAGTTTATGTCATATGTTGGTTAGTATTTACTCCCATAGGTGACCGACTAATTCACTCGATAAGATTAACTAAAAAGGATGAACTTTTAAACAATTTTATATAAAGTTTGAATTTAAGAATTTATCTGCATATTTACTTAAGAATTTATAATATATCGATCATGATAATATAACTTATACAAAATAAGAAAATTTTAAGGCATTCATGTACCATCATAATCTTTATCATAAGCTTGAACCCACAAACTTATAAAAATTCAAACTTTATATAAACTGATATGAAAACAGAAGTGCAGGAAACATAAAAATGTTTGAAAAGAATATAAAAAAGCTTACAATATTCGATCTCCTGAAGTTTGAAAGCATCAAATTTATATATTCCTACTGTCATAACAGTGTTTGGCAGTAGTACTTCTACTATACTTATTCCATTATTGCCATATCTGGTGTTCAGGTTATGTTTCTAAATCAGAATGTGATCAAAACTTTTATATTGATTGGACAAAGCATCTTCAATATTGATATCATGTTATGATGAACATAATCTAAAAATTAATAATGTTTTACATCTCTTTAGAAGTTGTTTGTTGTATAGAATATTAAAAGAGTGGTTTATAGTCTTAAAAATATCAATTTTCAGTAATGTAATCAAGGGTTTGTTTGTGAGGCCATTTTTTAGCAGTTCGTGAAGCTTATGGAAAAAAAAAAAAAAAAAGAATAAGCGATGAACTGGACGTTTGAGAGCACAAATTTACGGGAATTATGATAGTTTGTTACATCATGTAGGCATCTTAGAAGCTTATGTTCGTTTATTAGATGATATTTTACAAAAAATAGCTCTGCATATATTAATATTGAATAAAAAAGTTATAAGTAATTTTATAAGTATATCAACTATGAAATGGACTTTCTCCCTCAAAACACCATCAAGGTTTACCAATAAGTTTCACCTTCAGCTATCAATAAGCTTCAACTTCAACTCCAATAAACTCATGGTTCCAAACGGACCCAAAATCATATGAATGTGAATCATGTGATTACGGGCTAATCAAACCCATTTTGTCAAGTTAGTACGATAACAATTCGTTTTGAATAAACAAATTTTAGCAAATTTACTTTTACCCTTGGTTTATTTACTAATAAATATATATAAAAAATATTTTCATCTAACTAGTTTAATGCCCATACTTTACACGGTTTGTTAATGAAATTACAATAATATTTATAAAAAAAATCCTTTCATCTAACTAGTTTAATGTCCACACTTTGTACAGTTTGCTAATACATTTACAATAATATATTAACATTATAACTTTTGACCACTTAGCTTATAAATTTTTTTAATTAAAATTTTTTCGCAAAATTTTCTATTTCAATTATAAAAACAATTAGTTAGAGGTAGGATATATTTTATTTATTATCAGAAATTAAATATTTTATTTTATAAAATTAAACACAAATTTTTTTATTTTTTTTTAATTAATATCTATTAGTAACAAATACATAGATATATATTGTACCAAAATTTTAATTTGTATATAGTATATTAAGTTGATTTTGTAAATACCAAAAAAACTAAAAACTAATTTACGGACATATAAACCATAACTTACTAAAATCAAAATTTGCAACCTAACTTTTATCATATTTACAATTTCTACTCCGACCAGTCCATATGAACATATATTTGTAATATACGATAAAATTAGGGTTGCGACTTACAATTTCACTAGACTATAACTTTTTTTCATGCAAATCTAAATCGAAAGTTTTTAAAAAAATATAACGTTAATTATGAACTTAATACGTCAAACTAAACTCTCTACTTGAGCAACACTTGACAAAAAAAATATTTTAGCTTAGTTAATTTTGCTCAACTAAATTTTAAGATAAGAGGATATATCATATCCTAACCTATATTGTTCACATGTTTACAAAAAATCCGAAATTAAAACAAAATTTAGGGCCCGTTTGGTTTTAACTCCGGAATCGGAAACGGAATGAAAACGAATCTAGTCCATACGTATGCCCTTATTCATGAAAGTTTTTGGAATCATTCCTTGTGGTCTGAAGTAATTGGAGTAGAGTTTGATTACTTTTGATACCCTATAGGGTAACAAAATGTGGGAAATCATTTGCATTTTGACTTAAACTACACGAAATGATTCCATACAATTTCATGAATAAGGATATAAATATGAACTAAATTCGTTTCCATTCCGTTTCCGTTTCCAGGGTTGGAAACAAACGGACCCTTAATATTTAATGGCTTGAAAGTGCAATTTAAAAATGTGTATGTATATTTATATTAGGGCTGATGTACTTAACTAGAGATAATATATTAAACAAAACTATTACCTAAAGTGTACGTCATATTATTATATATATATATATATATATATATACTACTGCATAATTCATTTTTAGCTCTAATTAATTCGAAGTCGGTCTTTTTAAATCATCATGAGAATATCTTTTATCTTTTCCGTACGTTTTAATGTAATTATAATTAGAGAAATAATGAAACTATAAAAAGAAAACACTTAATTAATATATATGATATTTGTCACTTCTTACTATATATGGTGGGTACAACGTACAATAATCTTATTAACTAGCATATTTTATATCTGTCACTTCTTAATTGATTATTCCAATAATAATTGCAACTAGATTTCTGTCAAATAAGCACTGAAAAATAGTTTATACCATAATTCGTACCACCTTAACCATGTTATATGTATCCGTTTTACGTTTACGCATTAGTTTTTTTTAATTTTCCGAACCAAATGTATGTTATGGACTACTACACATACGCTATACGACTACACGTGGCGTATGCGTAGTATGACTACGCTTCCGCAAAGCGTAGTCGTAGCCATTTTCTTTTTATTTTTGAACGAAATGAGCTTGTTACTACGGCTACGCATTGCGTACTCGTAGTCGGGGTATGAATAGTATGTTTCAGGTGGTACGAGTAGCAATCTCGTTATACCATATATCTCACATATTTAATATTTTAATTTTAATTTTTCGTAAGTATAGATCAAATCAGTTATCATGCAATTTTTTTTTTTGAAAAATAAAATATAAGGATAAAGATTTCAAATTAGGGTTTTGAAAGATATACACATCAGTGTACGTACAATCATCTAGGGTTTACCGTCTGCAAGAAAGCTAGCAAATTAGCTATAATATATATATATATATATATATATATATATAATTACTAATTTACTCTTGTATTATTATTTTTATTTAAATAATAATAAAATGAATTTAAGAAGCATACCTACGGTGCCTGAATCGGTTCCCTAGTTTGGATTCTTCTCTTTCTTTTCTTCTTGTAGTGAACACCTCTCGCCATAGCTTGACTTTCCTTGACCTCGCGCAGATAAACCCGAACCGACCCGTCACCAAACGGGTTCTTCTCGGGCGGGCCGCCGTTCTCCTCGTAGGCGGCCCGAAGGCGGCCGATGATGGAGTCAAGGCTGCCCCAAGCTTGGCGAAGCGGGCAAGTGCATGGAGCAGGCGGGTCGGGCTGCCCGAAGAACACGCAGCCTTTCAAGTGAACCTTAGTTTTCCCGAACTGGTCAAGATACCTTAAAAACTCAATCACGTGACTGCACGTGCAGTGGGAGATGCTCACCGGCGGTCGCTGGCTTTTTAGATACTGGCCGAAAGTGTTCCAGTCACGCCGTTTTTGGGACTCGTATCGGCTAGGGAGTGTGGTGGTCGGCGGTGTTGGTGTTGATGAGGAGGGTGGTTTGTCGGTGGACATTGTAAAGATTGAGTCTTTTTTGTTGGTTTTGTGATTAGGGGAAAATGGTGTAATTTGGGAAAGGGGAGGAAGAAGAGTGAAGGAGGGAGAAGTCAAAAGTGGAGAGATGAGTAGGAGAGAGACTAAGGTGGTCATTTCATCTTATTGAAGGGGTCCTACTTGGGAGACATTTGTGGGCCCTTCTTTGAATATTTTCTCTAGATTTTCCACTTTATTTATACAATTGTTGAATAAAATGCATAATATTATTTTTTTTATCGGTTTGATCGATTAATATCGCTCTATATTCAGACCGATATTTTGTGGTCTATATGAGGAGACACTCTCAAAATCGATTTATCTATGTATTTGTCAAAAAGATTCAATCTTGGATCATTATAGCAATATTTAAGAAATCAATACTCAGTTGGTCTAGATGTATAGTGGTTGTGGTGCTAGACTCTTTAAGTGTTAGCCTGAAGATTCGTGTTCGAATTCTTTTGAAGACATGTATTGAAAAATTGGTATTGAGAGAGTATCTCCAAAGGCCACGATATACATGTTGGTCATCTTTGAAATGGATATTTTATATTAACTACTAAAAAGAGTAAATTATTATATAACATTGATCGCCTTCTTCTCGACTTAGAATAAAACTTCACTGAATTTAAATGTTAAATTTGGAGAACACATCGGATCATATATGTTAGTATGCACACAACTCTAACGGTACATTGAATTTTACATAATCTGAATAGAAACATAACAATAATTATTAAGATTAGAAAAATTAAATATTCATGATAAAATTTATTCAAATTTGGTTATCTGAAAATAACTATAGTTGAGCTAATGATAGGCCAGACAATGAACACAATTTATAATTTCAATGAAAAATAAACATAATGGGATAGTAATTTATATATTTGAATTATCACTTGTTTAAATTAAATATTTTAAGGTATTTTAGAGCATTACATGATCAATCACAAAATACATTAACTAAATATGCTTTATTTTATATTATAAGTCTCCAATGCCTATACAAAATATTATTTGTTTATTAACTCAACACAACATTGATAAGCCACACAAGTTTTTGTGTATCATTTCTTATTCATTTTGTTATCTTTTTACATTAGTTATAACTTGGGACATATAATTAGTATGTTCATTAACTCATGTTAAAATGTATTCTTTTGTGTAAATATATCCACTTTAGTTATTTATTTATTCATTTTTAATAATTATAATATTCAAATATTTAAATGGACAATTTTGGTAACTAGAATTTTTTTGAGAAACTAGAGTAGTAACTAAGCTTTTTAATATTTTAATTAATTAAATATACCCCAACCTTTTTATATTTATTCTCAAACTCTACCCACTCTTCTCTCAAAGAGACTACTAAACACAGAACTAGAAAAAACCTAGTAAACCAAATTGTTTCTATTTATGCTATTTAAAATTCAAAGTGGGATAAAAAATAGTTTGCCCTATATCCAACAATCCGTACACAATGATTGTGATTCTTGAGGATAGCTAAGAGTCTATGTGTACGTGAGAATTTGGCAAAATCTATTTAGGATACTTTGCCTTTGTGACCATATGCTCCTAAAGAAGCCATCTTGCCATGTCCTAAACAAGAGGCTATGTTGCCCCTTTTTCCTTCTTTTTTTTTGGTACGTATTAGGGTTTTTTTTGGAGAACCGATGGCTTGCGAAGCCTAATAAATTGGTAGTTGAAGTTGAAGCGAAAATTTATTAGGGTTTGTTAGACTTTGACAAGTCCGAATTTGAGCAGAGTCGAGATTTTGAGGGTAAGGTCTTGTCCATACTCATCCTAGTCAAGTTTCGGGTTAGATGGGACTTATATTTTTTATTTCATTTTTATAAATAAAAAATAAAGTAATTTAATGGCTTATGAAACTTGATCATTATCATTAGATCTCATGTTTGAATCCTACCATCCACCTTTATAATTAATATATATTCGGAAGTTGTAAACGCATGGAGATGGAAATCACAGAAGCACAACGGATTCGGAATCAGGACCGTCACTGTTACTGGTTTCGAATCCGTGACAGTTTTTCACGGATCCGGAACCCGTAACCGTGACGATTATGGGTTCCGGATTCGGGATGATTTTCTTTGTGAATTCTAACCCACAACAAAAGAAAAGAGTGACATATTTTCTTTTTGAATTTCATCGTCGTGTACGTAATAACCCTCCATATATTTTACATATTTAATTTTTTTTAAAAGGTTTTTGAGACCGATAGGTCTGAACTCTTGCTTGTATCGCCCGAACCGGGTTACAAACTTCCGACCCGGTCGTCCCCGAGGTTGTTGCCAATTTGCCATACTCGCGTGTTATCCGGACGGCGGGTTGACCAGAATTTGCCCATGTCTAGGGTCCGTTTCGGAGCTAGTAATTATGGTTAGCTGAAGCTGAAACTAAAATTTACTGGTAGATAAAATAGATAATTGTTTCAAAAAAATTTTAAAATAAGTTTGATGGGTGTTTGAAAGAATAAAATTTATTAAAACCTATATAAATTAAAATTACTTAAAAAGGCTATTTTTATTTAAAATTATTTTTATTGAGTTATATTTATCAATAAATTACAATAGTTTTCATAAAGTTCTTCTACATAGATTATGAAACAAAAAAAACCCTTAAAACTTCCATAAGTTAACGTAAGCTTTCATACTCTTGGGTTCCCATATGGTCACTATCAATCTTATGTATTTTTGGTGTCCCAAACACATTTTGAATAGTATTGGTTAACTTATAAGATCAAATTGATATCAATAGCAAAGCCTTTTGGGCCGACAATCTACTTCAAATATCAAATTGATAACAAAAGGCCCAATTCAGAGCAGAGCCTTTTGGGCCGAAAATAGTGAAAGTGAAAGCCCATATGCTATTATTCCTCTTGCGGTTACTCTCGCCTTAGGGTCTGTTTGGGAACTTTTCAGTCAATTACATGATAGTGATACATGTATCACTCGTACAGGGGTGAGCAAAAATATCCGATTCCTATTAGTTCAATCAGTTAATCCGAAGATCTAATCCAAAAAATACGAATCCAAAAATATCCAGCAATTGGTGATCCGAGTCCGATCCGATCATGACATATTTTACGGAACATCGGATCGGATACATATCGGGTTTTGGATGAAAAATTCGGATCGGATTTGATATCCGGATCAGATCTTTTAATCGGATCTCCGTCCGGATAAACTGTCAGATATCCGGGTCTTCTCGAATCGGACTTTTTTTAAATTGTCGGAACGGATCGGATCGGATATCCGAAAATGTCCACCCCTAATACTGATACACAAGAGATCTTGATGGAAACTTTTGATTCATCGAAGTGGAAGCTGAAACTTATCGGATGCTAAAGCTTATTGAGTGGCTCAATTTTGCTTAATTGATAAATATTAAATTAATGATTTTAAAAAAAAACTTAATAGGTTATTATTGTTATAATTAAGTATAAGGGATATGTTTGAGTTAAATGGTGAAATATTGACTGAAAAATAACTTTAAGTTGATTGTTTGAACATATATAATTTGAATGATTTAAGGTGAAGCTCATAAGTGTCCTAAATATTAAGACAGTTACATACAAAACATGCTAATCAAATAGATTATTTCTATATAGTCATATAGACGATAGCTAAAGCTTGTTTTTTTAGATTTTTATGGGAGTAGCTAAATGTCTTGATCATAATCCATTATAGTAGAAACCTACTACACTAAATTCCTAATCATTATATCTTTGAATTAAAATCATGTTTTTCAAATTCTGAATAATAATAATATTAATCATATGAATGACTATTATCCTTTGGATAAATCAACATGACAATAATAGGAAATTCTGATAGAATGTGACATTTTGTACATTCGAGTACGCATGTATATGTTAGATTTTTGAGAAACAATTTGGTTAACTAGGCTTTTTCTAGTTTTGTGTTTAGTAAATGTACCCCTTGAGAGAAGAGTATGTAGAGTTTGAAAATAAATACAAAAGATTGGGAAATATTTACTTAATTGAAACATTAAAAAGCCTAGTTACTACTCTAGTTTCTCAAAAAGGCCTATTTACCAAAATTGCCCTAGATTTGATGGAAAAAATTATAAATAATATGTTTCTATACTAAAATTAATAGGACATAATTTGGTTTACTAGACTTTTTCTCGTTTTGTGTTTAGTAAATGTACCACATGGGAGAAGAGTGTGTAGAGTTTGAGAATAAATATAAAATGTTGGGGTATATTTACTTAATTGAAACATTAAAAAGTCTAGTTACTACTCTAGTTTCTCAGAAAGGTCTAGTTATCAAAATTGCCCAATTAATAGATAATAAAACGACAATAAGAATTGTGAAATCGGTTCTATAAAAAACTAGACGATAAATGGAAAAACAAATATTAGGTGAAATAGACCAAATCATAAATTTGATGGGTATAAGTTGGATCATGGTTAATCTGCGTAGGAATGCATCATCCATGATGCTTGTTATAGAGTCTATCAAAAGACTTGGAAGAAAAAAAAATCCAAATATACGAGTTTTTGAGACCGAATTTATTAGTCTTCTAAATGGTCCGACCAAAGTTACAAGAGATAGATATTCAAAAATTTGAAATTGAAGGTAACAACCTTAAAATCATAAATTTAACACGGTTTGACAAGCAAAGATCTTTATAATATATTTTATGTCTCTCATTTAGTTATTTAGAAGTATGTATCAATCACGTCTTCTGAAAATTTAATATTGTGACCGATATTCTTGTTTCTCTTTGTCACATGTCTCACGTTGATTGTACCTATGTCCTCAAATTGTTGAAAACCTCATTTAGAATAATGTTTTTCAGCGATTTCGTATTGATATGGCTTCTTCTATAACTTCTTAAATTATGGATAATCTAGTACCTAAGGGCTCGTTTGGAAGCAGTAGGAATCATTCCCGATAACGGAATGATTCTAAATCAATAAAAAATTACGTTTGATTAGAGATATTTTAACACATGAAAGTGACCCTTCATTTCCATTTTATTTCCTTACCCTTAACTGATTTCATTCCGTTTCCATTCCACCGCTCCAACCAAACATACACTAAATCTCTTTTTTCTTAAAAAATAATAATAATATAATAAGTAATTTAATTACTTTATATGTTGATAACGCGATCCTACTACCCTACACAAAGAAAATGTACAAAAATGATTGATACATTACAACTTACAAGTAAGATAAGAGGATTAGGTATACATAATGTTTTTTTTTTGTTATTTGGACACAAATTCCGGAAGTTAAAAAAAATAATAAAAAAACTTTAAAAAAGGAATATATTTATTAATATTATTATATTTCAAGACAGGGATTTGAGATCTAAATCTAATCTAATCCCCTTTAACACACAATCATGTGAATCCTTGTTGATGGATCCGATTTCTACAATAAACTAATTTAAACCATTATAAAAAAAGGTATTGTTTACACGGTTCAAGATTTCGTTAACACACCATTGAAGACGGTCACGTATTGCGTAACCGTAAAAAAAAAAAAAAACTTTCTCTGACATCACGGTTACGGACCCGTAACCGTGAAGGTGTCAGATTTTTTTTTTCGGGTTAGAATTCATGTAGAAAATTATCATGATCCGAAACCCGTAACCGTGACATTATGACGGATACGGGATCTGTATGCGTGATGCAATAACGAAATCTTGAACCGTGCGAATACGACTTCCGTAAAAAAAAACAGTAAAAAAAACATTATGGTATATGTTACTAAAGTTTATTTATTTATTTTTTTTTTGATAATTACTAAAGTTTATTTATAATGTGGTCGGTTTTTAATGAAATTGTTAATGTGGGCCAGGATGCCAGCTGCTGCATTTAAGTATAATATATTTTTGGGCCCTATATTTTATTTTATTTCGTGAAATGGCCCCTCAGTGCCCAAATTTTGAACTAATCATTTCATTCTATGTGCAGTAGGGTTTCATTTTGTACGATATCTATCATACTGTTACATTATTGCTATTTTTGTGTAAACATTTAATTTTGTAATTTTATTGGTCCTACAAAATTATTTACCTAATCGTAATTGGGAAATACCGTACGTATGATGGTCAAAATTACATAATAATGTGTTAGAAAA
The DNA here is from genome assembly GCA_033239125.1 of Fagopyrum homotropicum. Classification (NCBI taxonomy): domain Eukaryota; kingdom Viridiplantae; phylum Streptophyta; class Magnoliopsida; order Caryophyllales; family Polygonaceae; genus Fagopyrum; species Fagopyrum homotropicum. The sequence goes on from BSWB01000008.1 coordinate 128,267,268, forward strand.
TACATTAACAACTGTTTATAAATTTTAACACATGCATTTTCTTATGCGTTAAAGTAGGTAATGTTCGATAGTATCTAAGGTTGATGAGCTGATCATCCTATAGTCCGTTGATTTTAGGGTAAAATCTCACTTGTAAGAATATTACAGTATTAAATATTTCTTTTTTTTAATAAATTGTTTTTGAAAAGTAAAATAAATATATTTATTTGTCATGTGAACATATAGTTTTTTTATTGAAAAAATTCAAAGAACAAAAATCTTAAACATTATTTTTATAAATATTTTTTTTAATATTTTTATTTTATACATTTACCGTACATATGATGCTCAATTACACAATAATGTGTTAAAAAATACATTAACAACTGTTTGTAAATTGTAACATATGCATTTTCTTATATGTTCAAGTATGAAATGTTCGATAATATATAAGGTTGATGAGCTGCTCATCTTATTGTCAGTTGATTTTATTTTAAATTTCATCGATCATAATATCATAATATTAAATATTTCTTTTTTTAATACATTGTTTTTTATAAGCAAATTAAATATATTCATTTTTCATGTTAAAATATTTTAAAAACATTTTTTCAAAGAACAAAATCTGAAGCATTATTTTTTATAATTATTTTATTTTAAAATATTTTCATTTTATGTCTTGATCCCATTTGACAAATTTAATCTCACTATGATAAATTAATAACTTTTTTTTATTTACTCACTGCACATGTGTGTTATATTTTATTTATTTTAAACTAATATAAGTGATAATTTGATAAATAAGTAATAGTGAAAATTTACAGGATTGAAATATCCAGTGTATTACTATTATAAATATAATTTACTTAACTATTATATAAGTTTATATATATATATTGTGACTCAACACATTTTAGGGCCCGTTTGGTTCCAACTCCGAAAACGGAAACAGAATGGAAACGAATTTAGTCCATATGTATATCCATATTCATGAAGTATGAAATCATTCCCCATGGTTTAATGAAAAATGCAGTTGCTTCCTCACATTTTGTTACCCTATAGGGTATCAAAAGTAATCAAACTCTCATTCAGTTACTACAAATCACAAGGAATGATTCCAAAAACTTTAATGAAAAATGGTATATGTATTGACTAGATTCGTTTCCATTCCGTTTTCGATTCCGGAGTTAAAACCAAACGGGCCCTTAATATGATAAAATAACTAATATCACATATAATTTAAATTCAGTTAGATCCATTCACTTGTAAAAAAAATCAATAAGCTTATCGATTTAGCAAGTAGCACGTTTTTTAAACTGTAATTAACAGTTGCTTTTAACTTAATTAACTGAAATTAGAATGATAATTAATGTCACAAGACAAAACTAATCTCAATTTATGTGATGGACAATTAACTTACAAATATCTTAAACTCTTATTCAAACAAGACCATCAAATTGTTCTTACAAAAAAACAAGAACAAACCAACGTAAAAGAAGGGCGAAAAGACTATTCACTCCTTGAAACGCGGGGAAAGTCCATTGAATGAATGCGAATTCCCGAGGCTAAAAACGTCATTTATAATATATTTATTGTTTTTTTTTTGTACTGTAGTGCTACCAGTACTGGTTTACAGTGAAATACCTTGTGGAGTTGGCAAATGGAAAAATGCTTCCTTTCTTCTCCTTCCTCTCTCTCCGATCACCTCCCACTGTACCTCCATAACTGCTGCTTTCGCTCTCATCGTCTCTATGATTGAAAGCTCCATTTCCATGGCGGTTAAGCTGGCCCTATCTCTTCACCTAATCTATCGTTTTCGAGCTTAGACTACCTTCCAAAATTGTTCTTTGATTTATTGTTGTTCAAGGAGCAAATACGCAAGTAACCTCTTCACATTCTTAACCTCCGCTGAATCTGTTTCGTTTTTGTTCTGATTTGTTGTTTACCACCGGAATCCGTTCTCGATTTTGCTCATTCCCTTGATTTGAGGGGAAAGATGCCTCTTTCGAGGTTTCAGTTGAGGAATGAGTATGGATTGGGAGCGCGGGAGCTTTATAATGATGCTTCTAAGAGAGAAGATCCCAAAGCTGTTCTTGATGGAGTTGCTGTTGCTGGTCTCGTTGGTCTTCTTCGTCAATTGGGCGATCTTGCTGAGTATGTCTCTCTTTTTCCTTTCTCCCCTTCTTCGTGTCTCGCATCTTACTTATTTTTTCTATTTCCTAATTTTGGATTTATCCTCCATTTTTATTGGATTTTAGACGAATTTTTTGTTTAAGGGGTTTTCAGAGTGATTAATCTGGTAAGAATAGAACTGCCCTGCTGACCTAATTAATAGGTGAATGTTTTCTATTTCGTCTGAATTGAAGAACTGAAGTTTGTTTAACGCCTTTGATGAAATTTCAGTGTGAGCTTTACTTTTTAGAAGTATGTTGGAACTGTATACTTTTGTACTACAAAGACATGCTTATATCGGAGCTTGCAGATACATTTTTTTAGCATAAGGGAAAGGGCATGATAACATGATGAAGTGCTAGTTTTATTTTAATACCTCTATAGGGTATAACAGTAGACTTTGAGATAAGTGGTTCTTGGTAAGACTGTCTTTGAGAGCATAATGAAGGCTCTAGGCAATGCTAAGTTTAGGAGTTGATCATATCCTGTAATTATGAATTAGAAGGAAAATAGGATGTTAAAACAGTTGCATACTGGTACTTACAGTTACAGTTGACTAAGTTTTATAACCATGATTCATGAGTGGGGACTGGTGGGGTCTTAGATAGGTTTTTTGGTAAAGGAAGGCTGTGACAGAAGACATCTGAAACAAGGAACAACAAGTATAAAGCAAGAATTAGGCATGCTACTCTACAAGGTATGGAAGAGTGGGTTTTATATAATTTTTAATTATGACAATGGGGATAGTAGTAAGGTTAAAATTGACTGAGATTGAAGGTGTTTCCATGTAGAGCTGATCCTTTGTTCGCTTGGACTTCCTTTAGCTGAAATTCTCCATCAAAACTTCTGCCTTTATTCTGATTGCATCTTTATGCCGCATGTCATCCTTTAGCTGCAAATTGTTTATAGACATTCCCATGGTGACATTTGTTCATCTGCAACCTTTTATACAGTTGAACATTACTCATTAATTAATTACTAATATGCATATCAATTGAAAAATTCAACAGGTTCTCTCACATTCTTTTAATCTTTGATTGATGAAGAACTTGTTTTTTTTGTTTTTGACTAATTCGATAAAGACTAGCTTCCACTTGAAAGCCTTTATCCTTTTCCTCCCCCGGGTAACTTTGTTTTTTGGTCCTTTGCATATGTAGATTTGCAGCAGAGGTTTTTCATGGCCTGCAAGAAGATATCACAACTACCGCTTCTAGAAGTCGAAAGCTGATGACTCGTGTGAAGAATATTGAAACTGCACTTCCTCCCCTTGAAAAAGCCATGTTATCCCAAACCAGCCATATACATTTTGCCTACACGCCTGGTAAAGTCATGCACTATTAATGCTTAACCTTACACCTTTGATTCTGGAGAGATGATTCAAGAGGGCATACAGCCTTTTATTTGGTTTTGGATCGCCATAAATTTAGAGTTGCTATAATTTGAGGGTTGCCTAACAAATATCACAATAAAGGTTCATCTAAATAGTCGGTAACTCTGCAATTTCCCCCATCAATAGTTAGGTTAGCTTTGAAATTCATATACTTGACAAATGTGAGATGTACGGATTGAAGCATAGTGTAAATGAGGCTTTTTGAAAATGGTATATGGAGTTGTTAATAGATGCATAGGGACACCTACATACAAATAATTATTTTTCAGAAATATGTACAATGCTGATTGAATTATTTTGATAACCCATATTATTGGCCAATGTTATAGTGTGAGTCCCCTTTGTAAGTTGCTCTTTTTCGTTTAAAACTGTTTGAATCTGTTTAAGTAGACAGAAATTTGGTTAAGATCATTAATCCTTGTGAAAGGAGCCGTGCTAGGGCTGGTTGGTTTTTGTGGTACTACTTTTGCATTCTTTTCTTGTTGATTTCTAGCTTATTATTAGACTCATTCTCTTCTAGAAATCTTTAGGACATGCCAACCACGCCTTTTTGGTTTGTAGTGTTCACTTTCATCCGAAAAATGTAGCTATTGTTGAAATGGGTCAGTCTGAATAATGTAAAGCCCATGTTAAGTGTTAACCTTTACCCTTTACGTTACTGATGTGGAATACACGATCTCCTTCAATCCTTTGAGTTTTTATGCTATTATTTCTGTTATTTATACCATGTGACATTTTTAAATTTACATTTCTAGCAGAAAAGGATTGATTCTATTATGTGTGACACTGATCATGAATAAAGTGTGCAATTGTATTAGATCTAGATAGTCGAAAGACAATAGAGTCTAAACAGTGGCTTATGAGGATTAAACTGGGACACACATGTAAAACATAGGGGACCCCTAGCATTTGTATTTCTTATTTACTTAAACGGAACAAATCATTGCTTGTTAAAAAAAGATACGTCTGAAATTGCGAAAATCAGCTCATATTAATCAAGTTTCCAGCAAATTCTGAAGTATCTTACTCACAATTGTATTATATTTTCAACTTAAGCTGCCTTTTCTGGTTTTGCTGCAATCTTGTCCTTTTTTTTTTCGAATTGGTTCTTTCAAAACTTGAAATCTTACGATTTTTTGCAGGTACCGAGTGGCACCCTCGTATAAAAATTGAGCAAAATCATTTCATCTACACTGATTTACCACGCTGCATTGTGGATTCGTATGAGGAATGTAGGGAACCTCCACGTCTGCCACTGCTTGATAGGTATAATCAATTTATAGAAGTCCTAATCTGGAAATATAGTGTCTATTTTTAACAAGAAAGCTTTTGTAATTCAACCTTCTTCTTTCTTTTTTCTTTTTCCAGATTTGATACTGGCGGTCCTGGCTCCTGCTTAAAGAGGTACTCAGACCCGACCTTCTTCAGGAGGGCATCAGGAAACTCTAGTATGCTAAATGACGAGAAATCCAATAAAGACAAGAAGGCTCGTAAAGCTAAGGTACTCTTTACTGTAGTAACTTTTATCTATTTGTGGATTTCTGGAAATTTAATTAGTTTATCATTCAATGTTAATGAGTAATATGCACTGCTTTGTAACTTCATACACCTGTCATATTATGGCTCCTGTCAATTCACTTAGCTGGATTATGAATGGGGTGATCAACTTACACTATACTGGAATGATATTGCAGAAAAGAAGATCATGGAAGCGGAGTAGCCAGATATCTTTTGATACTTTAAATTTCAGTACAAGTGGCAGGTATTCCATTTGCCTACTCTGTTTTAATAATGGAGGATATGGCTTTTATAAGACACTCAATTGTGAAATCTTCACCCTTTGTGTGGTGTGGTGATTTGCAGAGTTCAGTTTTCTTCTACACCACGGCAACGGCAGCCATCTCCTAATCAAACTGTATCAGCATTTGATATGACATTCAAATCTGATTTAGTAGACCGATCAGGCTCCCTTGGTTCTGGAGATGGGATGGGTTATATTGAATGTGTTTTCCATCCTAGCGGATCAGTGCAAACGACTGAATCAAAGACTAAGCATTCAATTTCTGGAGCAGGTGAGAAACTGATGAGCAACCTTGAATCTAAATACCCTGGGAAGCAGACATTATCTATGACTGACGATACTCCTAGAAGTTCAGTAGTGGACAAGAATGGCTACAGTTCGTCTACTGATACATGGGATGAAAAGGCATCAACGGTCGAACCTATATCTCAACATACTGGAATGCAGGAAGTTCAAAGCTTGCACAAACCTTACTCTGAATTTGGCACGGTTGGGATGTCGGGGGATGGGGAGGTTCGTGAATTGCAAGAGCCAACCTTTCAGTTTGATGAGCCAGATGTAGAGCCTATGGGGTTGAATATGAGGAGCTATGAAGTTCCCGAGTTGCCGGAGACGAATTTTGAAGCTCATGATCCTGAATCTGTAAGTCAGATCTCTGAGATTAATGAAATGCCAGAAGTTCATGAGACGAAATTTGAAACTGATGGCCTGGAAATGGAACCACTAGATGAGAATTGTGGGGGCAATGAAGAGCTAGAAGTGCACGAGACAAACCTACAACCTGACGAGCAAGAGATTGAGCGACAGATTGACGAATGTTTCACCGTGATACACACGTCTTTTGAAGCTGTAGACTCTCCATCTTTGATTCCTGACAAGAATCAGTGTGATGAAATTGAAAGTGAAACAGACAACTTTGAGGATGCACTTAACACCATTGAATCGGAATCTGAAGCTGATCTTGATTGCCAAACAAAAGGGCAACTCAGGTCATGCTCACGTCTTAAAGATGATTTCCAAGATGACGTGGACAATGAACGAGTTGCTGAGCGTGAACCACCTTCTTTGTCATTTAATGATATGGATTTGTGTGATTCAACTTCTTCACCACTTCCAGATTGTCCAGAATCTTTGCAGCATACTCCTGCATCTCATGATACTCTAGGCGGAGAACCATGTGAGGTTCCTGAAAATTTTGTCTCCTCGGTGAATTCTGATGTGGGTCCACCTTTGCAGAGTATACAGTTGTCTCCGGTCCGAGATGTCTCTTCGGAAATTAGTCCCACCAAAGGTGATGGAAATGCTGATGGACTACAAAAAGATTCTGTTGGTGATGAATGTCTATCATCTGAGATTGAAGAAACCGGCATGATGGCTCGTATGTCTGAGCAGCCCTCTGTGGCATCTTCTAACGTTGCTCCGGTTGCACTCTGGACAAACGGGGGCTTGTTTGGCCTTCAACCATCAAAACCTCCTGATTTTAGCACCTCAGGCAGTGCAAATTCTAATAATGGCATTTCATCTGGTCATTTCAATCAAAATCTTGGACCCAAGGATGTTGCTAATCTTCAAGAGGAAGTTGCTTCATCTGCCAATGACCCCAGATGTGATAACGGAAATAAGAATCTCAGAGAATCAACGTTGGTTTCCGACAATCATGAAATGGACTCCTCCAAGAAAGTGCCAATTCCGTGTTTAAATTCTGGTGTGGACAAGAAATTGAACAGCTCCATTGATTCTGGTCTCAGTAATATATCTGCTCATTCTCAGAGTCAGCTTCTGCCTACTATGATGCATCCCGAAGCCAAAGCTCCTCAGTGTGCTGATGTTGGAAACACATCAAATAAAGCCATTCATGTGAATGAGGCTAAACCATCTTTTTTGACTGGGCTTGGTCATGGTCTACTATCAAATGGTTTTCGAAGGACTAGATCAATGGAGTATTATGAAAAGCCTAAAGAGGTTAGCCTTGAGAAAAAGCCTGATCTTGATAACAGTCCATCTGTCACTTTACGACGTTCTTCTTCCGGAACAAAGTTGAGAGAAGAGGTTCCTTCTGTGATTTCTGGTCCTCCTTCTCCAGCTCTCGAGCATATGAAAATATCTTTCCAGCCAATTAACAGTTTTGGAACATCAAAACTGAAGCTCAAATACCCAGAGGGAATCAATCATTATGACGAAGATTCGGATGCATTATTCCCTTCATTTCAGTTGGTTCCAGAGCCTGCTTTGCAGCATGGTATTGACTCAGATTCCGATAATGACACCTTCTGTAGATCAAACCCTTACATTTCTGATGATGATCTCAGCCATCTTTCTGACTCAAATTCTGAACTTTGGGGATCTGATTATAGTTCTGAAATCAGAGATCACACTGCACACAATAGTTTGTGCAGAATCTCATCTGGAGACTCCCTTTCAAGTTTAGCTGAACATGAAGAAATGAAAAATAAGGTGGGTGTAGCAATACAAGCTAGTTCAAGCCCGGTACCGGATATTCCTATATTGCAGGCAATGAATCCTTTTGATCTACAGGAATTAAACCCTGAGGCACCTCCCCTTCCACCACTTCAGTGGAGGGTTTTGAAACCTCAGTCAGATCTGTTAGAAGGCAAGGAAAAAATTCCAGACTTTACGAGTTTGTTTTCTGATTTAAAGGCCCCAGGATCTTCATTTCCTCACCCAGCAAAGCCTGCATCAGTTGATTTAGTTCATACAGTGAGTGAGCATGTGAATGTCACTGCAAAAAATAAGGTAAATTTGATATTATTGGCCTTGAATTCAATATCTTGCACAAGCTTTTCATACTTATTTTATGTAACATGTCAATTGTATTTCCAGGAATCTGGCGTACAGAAACTGAAAGTTAATGCTAGACGAGAAGATGAACGGGAAGATTTTCTAGAACAAATCCGGACAAGGGTATGCGAATCCTATCATTGTTACTGTTAGCGATTTGAATATTTGATCTTTGATGTTCTTTGTCCTCTTGCAGTCATTCAACCTCAGGAAAACCGGATTGTTGAAGCCGGCTCCTCCTTCCATTGCTCCGGCTCCCAGTGTTAAAGTTACCGCAATCCTGCAGAAGGCGAACGCAATCCGACAGGTATCATAACTGAACACTAATTTCTACTTCCAAGTCATAAGATTGCACTATGTTAGATTCTTAGGCTGATGGTTTCTTAGGCTGTGGCAAGCGACGATGGCGAAGAAGACGACCCGTGGAGCGATACTTGATATGATCTACTGCAGTAGTGAAAGTTGGACAGCAAACTCTTGCCTCATAGTCTCATAGATATCTAACTATACACGAATAGCCATTTTTGTTCTCTGTGCATGTAATAATTTTGTAGAACTCGTCTTTGTAATTTTCAAGCTTTGATTCTTTGTAGGTTGCTGCTCTTGTAATGTGATTTTATAATATGCTTCTTAATTTCAAAATCTTCAAGTGCTGAGTAAAATAACCAAATGTAAATATAATATTATACACGATACACATAGAACAGTAGAAAATCACACTGACACACATTCAGCCAATCATGAAACATCAGCAAATTTTCATGGGCCAATTATTACAACGATCTTCTTCACACACATGCCACATTGATCAAACTCAAACCTGAAGCATCAAATACGACGTCGTTTTAACAGGAACAATTGTCACAGCTGCAATCATCTCCGCAGCTGCACCCTTCGCCCTCACTCTTCTCAACAGACCTCTTAAACATCCTGCATAACAATATCAGTTTAAACTCTTACGAGACTCGAGTTTCTATGATCATACTATGGCTCCGGTTGGTAACAACATAAATCAAGAAGATTAAGATGATGAGAATTAAAATGGAGAAATAATTCTCGTAATCTGGTTTGGTAAGGGAATTAAGGAGATTAAAGGGGTCAGATTACGGAGATTAAAGGAATTAGATTACGAGAATTTTGTAATCTGCAAAACTTTGATTATAGGGATTACGAAGATTATTGAGGGTAAAATCTCACTTTTACCCTTTTTTTTTTTTTTTAATTTATCCACAATCATATTAATTTTACCCAATAATCATTTCACTTATATCCATATTCATCATCTTAAACAAAATAATCCTCTTCGTCCTCATTTTCATCTACATAGTCTTCCGTTACCAAACTGACCATATATCGGAAATTTTACGTACATTTTGACAGGCGCAACGCCGGAAATGAGTGTTCCAACAGTAACCATCTCGACGTCGCTGGTGTTGCAGTTGCACCTGCATAAATACACACAGTCAAAACCCAGTTCAAATTTAAACCAAAATCAAAGCTCACACAAACTCACCCAGAGCCACAGCTACAGTTGTCACCACATTTACAGCTAGAAGACATCTTTGTTATGCTGAAGAAAGAAGATGAAGTATTTGTTGATTTGCTGGATGAGTTTTACAGAAGGAACATCAAGGCTTTATATAGCTGAAAATTGAGCTTCTCTATCAAGTACACGTGTGATTTTGACATGTTCTTGCCAAATTTATCACAATTCAACACTGATTGGATCAGTCGAAGGATTAATTAATAGAAAGTTGACATTTTTATCATTATTACGATTATATTAGTGCAATGAATTCAGTGTTGGTGGATATAATAATGACAGAATAATATAATAAATGAGGTTTATATTGCAAAAATCAATATATTGAAGCTTGTAATACTTACTTGAATTTTTGAAGATGAGAGTGACATGAAAAGCAGCATGAAGCAGGCCGGAATTTTAATAGATAATAATCACCCAGAAATTATCTCAGGTAAGAAAAATGTATCAATTTCTATATTTGGTTATTCTTTTTAGATGAAAAGAATATTGAAATTAAGCCATGATTTTAAAAATAAAAGGTGTAATCAATCTAGAGAAAATTATAGCAAAGGGTAAAAATAGGTCAGTGATGACGAGTTCAGCAGAAAGTTATAATAAGTATAAACGTTATACGAGAAAAGCTATTCGATTCTAGTCGTTAAAAGTTCGGTTCGAACTCGTTTACTTTCTAACGAGTCGAATACGATTACATTTTAAAGTTCGTATAAAATTTCGACTCGGACATAGGCTCACCATGTTTTTAAACGGGTCGAGCTTGAGCATGTCAATGCTCGACTTGTTCGGGTAAAACTCATCTCGTTCGGCTAAAAAAGCACTATAAAAGCATTATTTTAGCCGAGTTACTCGGACTCGACTCGTCAAAAGCTCGTTTAGAAACCGATTATAAGCGTAAAAAATAAAATTTGACGAGTAGAACTCGAGTAGCTTTTCTATTTTACGTCACCGCTAATAAAAAGGGTCTGATTTTTTTTAAAAAAACGTAAAAAAAATTTGAAGTACATCTATCGAAAAATTCCAATCATATAAGACATAAAATAGAAAAAAAAAAATCAAATAGGGAGAACAACAAATGTAAAACCCCCATAATATAATCTAAATACCTCGATCATATGATATATGTACAAAATTTTCATTTGTCACCCCTAATCAATCGGTTATTTATAACAAAAGCAATTCTTTCTAAACTTTATATTCTAATCAAACTTAATAACAAATAAAGTCACTTATATAACATTTAATTAATAATATTTTGGTAACAATGATTTTCGAAAACTATACACACAATATTTTCAACCTACACATCTAATATTACAATAAACGCTCTAACTTTTTATTGACACATTTATATGTGAATTTGGAAAAGAAAACAAATAAAACATACTTTTTGATTTTTAAACTAGCTTTTTTATAAAAGAAAATTTAACAAAAAGTGGTAAAAAGTGGCATCATAGGAATTGAAGTAGAAGTTTGGGATGACAATTGAAAATTTTGTACATCATATGAAATTTGTAAAAGGTCGTGATGATAAAAGCATTTCCCAAAAAGAAATTAAGGGCAGTTTGGTTCCAACCCTGAAAACGAAAACGGAATGGAAATGAATTTAATCCATATGTATATCTATATTCATGAAATTTTATGGAATTATTTTCCACGATTTAATGAAAAATGCACTTGCTTTCCTCACATTTTATTAACTTATAGGGTATTAAAAGTAATCAAACTCTCAATAATTCCAAAAATTTTAACGAATAAGGGTATATGTATTGACTATATTCGTTTCCATTCCGTTTCCGATTTCGGAGTTAAACCAAACGGGCCCTAAAAGTTACTGATTTGTTTTTTACAAAAAAAAAAAAAGCTAAGGGGTGAATTTTTCGCTATAAATTGTCTTGTTTGGCATTTGGCGCGAACCTTGTTCCTCCCGCCGGCCAGTTACAGGATGCTTCGCCAATTTGCTCCATCCGAAAGTTTAGGGTTTCGCCCTCCCCAATTCTCCGACGTATGCACTGTCTCTCTCTCTGCATTCTATTAATTTGTAGTTTTGCAACTAGCCAGTCATTCCAAGTATCCATGCTCCGATGCTCGTACCGATTCTTCGCCCTAATTTTGAACAAGTTTTGTGCTCGTATCTGCAATTTGAAGTTTTCATTTCTTTCTTGCTTGAAGAATCTTTGGTTTTGGATTATTTTATCTGATCGATGTCTGATTCGAGGAGTAATTGTAGAATGTAGCATGCATTCCGGCATGGCTCCAGCCACATGTAGCTGCAATAGGATTGGATGACGAGGAAGAGCAAAAAGAGCCCCGAGAGCTTAGTGGATGCGCTTTCAAGGTATGCTTTATTCATATGCTAATTGCTAAATGTTGCTGGTCATTGTATCTGCTTAGGAAATATAGGCTTTTCTTCCTCACCCTGTTACCAAAAACTGTTGTTGACCTTTCTAATCAAATACAATTGAATTATCAGGATACGAAGAAACAGTTTCTACCAAAACCAAATAGCATAAACCCAGAAGATTGTGAAATACGTGATGCTGTAGAACTCTCATCCGCTGCTTCAGAGGCACTTGTTATTTATGAACAGATAAAAAGTGAATTATCTTCAAATGCATTGTCGACTACGTCCATCCTTGAATTTGCTCTCCGGGTGAAGCAGAATCGACTACAGTGGCTAGATGACGTTCTTACTTTTTCAAACGCAAATGATAGAAGCAATTCTCATGTGCTGTCAGACTTGGACAATTCTGATGTGCTGTCAGACTTGGACAATTCCGATATGGAGGATGCTTATAGAGATGTGGGTTTATCTCTTTTCAGTTCTGCTAATATCTGTACTAAAAGCACCTCTGTATCTCAAGTTGAGGAGACTCCAATTTCAAAGCAAAATATTGCCGAGGATAGAACAGCTGGAAGTAAGCATGAATATCAGGAAGGTAATTTATATGACAGCGGTGCTGAAAAACAGCCGGAGATGCTAAAGATTGACTTGGCTGTTGATATTGCTGATGTAGAGAAAGAAAACCTTCCAAGGAGTAATGATAATTTAGATCTGGTCCCTAGTATAGAACGACGCGGTGATGATCTAATGATGCATCAACTTCCAGGAAGAAAATCACAAGATTCACAACAGGTAAAATATAAGCATATATCTTGTATACGTAGTGTATTTGTTCTTCTGTAATATTTTTTGTTGACCATGACAATTTTTTTTGGTAATAGAGTTCCCTTTTCCAAGATGGCTTGAATGTTTATGGTTCTTGATTAACAAACGATTACCCATTTACTTGGAATCTTAAGTTGATGTTGTAGAGTGTTAAAACCAAGCCTTAGGTTGAATTACTCACTGATTCCACATACGGCAGACATGATTCTAGAAAACCGCATGAACTACTCATTGATTTGCTGTGATGTATGGACTTCTGTTTTCTGCATCCATATGATTCATTTAGTGTAACAATCTCTATACATTTTGTTTGCAAGTTCAGAAATGTGGTTTGACCTTGGCTCTGTTAAAAAATAGAAGTGAAAATTTTGGCAGTCATATATAAATCTAATAGCCTTTTCAAGTGCTACACTGCTACATGTTCAAATAGTAGGGGTCTTTGACATGTTGATTTCCAACTTGTACTTTCACAAAGGCAAAACTTTTAGCTTGGTGTGGAAACATGTACTTGGTGATTTGAAAAGTCCTAGAAGGCAACAATTCAATATTATCTCATTTACGAATGGTTATGAATATGGCATGTTTCTCTTTTTTGGCTGTCCCGTAATTTTAATCTCAAGATTTACTTATCCTCAATACCGTGAAGAATTCTTGGAAAATAATGGAAGATGGGAGAGTGCCTAAGAAGTTAGAAGTAGGAGTTTCTTCTGTTGACAATGTGGATTAAATTAATTATACTAAGAATTGATGTATTCATGTTTCTCAAGTCTCAATCTGTTTATTGGTTTTGTATTTTTAAAACCAATTTTTTGGATCAGGAAGATACTGTTAGAGGAGCCAAACGCAGGAGGATTAACCACCGAGAAATTTTGCTTCAGACCAGCTATCTTTCAGAGTCAGCTGATGTTGCTCCAGATTTGAATTCCCGTGTGCATAAACATGATGGAAGCTTGAAAATTTCTCCATCAAGCACAACCATTGAAGGTCCATGCAGGACAGAGATTAATTGGCCTTCACTATCTCAAGATATAGCAAAAGACTATGTTCCTCCAGATTTGAATTCCTGTGTGCTTAAATATGACGGATCCATGAAAATTTCCCAATCAAGCATAAACATGGAAGGTCTGTGCAGGACAGAGACCAGTTGGTCTTCACTATCTCAAGCTATAGCAAAAGACTCAATTTTGTCCTTTGTTGATCCCTTGTGCTCGGTGATTCCTTGTTGCATTTCTACAAGAACTCACATTCGCTTACCAGCTCAAAATACTGATCATGGAAAACATATTGGTGATACAATGCTGATGCCTGAAGTTGGTCTTGTGGCTCTGAATGTGCCTATTTCATCTCAGAAACATGAGATTGTCTACAGAGAAAAGCAAGACAAAACAGCGCCTAATTCTCTCGATTCTGACCTTAACCAGAGGCATACAATTTTTGAGCCAGCTTTTTTGCAACCCTGTAATCTTGAGAATGATGCCAATCATATTCAAACTCAACAAGTAGAGAGTATGATGGACGTGAGGTCCATATCACACACACAAAAGATTAGCTCCGCCAATTCTTTACAGAGTGGATGTCCCTGTGAAGCAACAAATGGAGCAGAATTGCATGTCTGCCTGCAAAATGAAGACACAGCGCCTCCTATGATATGCCACGGAGCACGACACCGTGTGCAGGCTCATAATCATTCCATATCAACTGAAAACGAAAATCAAGATCTGGTTCAGGACTCTTTGGCCAGCTTTGAACCAAGTGGGATCCTTCAAACACCTTGCATTCAAACAGGAAAGCGAGTTCGTTTCACTGTCGATGATGTTGAATATCAGAAGAAAAGGGATTCCTCTAAGCTAATTTCAAAATATAGATCCAGTAAGGATTTGCTTAGCTGACTTTTCATATCTATCTAGTAGAAATGGCCTAACATATTTTTCTTAAACTTCACTAGGGAGAAGCTCCAGATTGAGAAAGAGGAAGCAGCCATCTGAGTACTGCTGGAATTCTCAGGAAGTCAAAGAGCATCTTACAGATTTTGACATGAAGGATAAGAAGAAACCAATATTTCAAGGATTAGACTTTTTGCTAACTGGACTTCCATGCAAGAAAGAGAAAGAGGTTGAGCGAGTATTAAGGAGATATGGTGGAGCAGTTCTTGCTGATATTCCTTCTCCCCTCAAAAAAGGGGGATCTGATTCTGTGCAACTTCCTGTTGTAATATGTACAAAGAAGGTCAGTCCCTTTTTGTACATTCTTACTGAACATTTTGATGCTTAACAGTTACACAGATCAGTTTGTGTACATTGTTCTTTAGTTATAGAGGTATATGTAGTCTCTGATTCTGAAGGACCAACTTGTGTTTGAAGCAGCTCCAAACCAGGAAGTTCTTGTATGGATGTGCAGTGAATGCCTTCTTGCTTCAGGTTGATTGGGTAACTGATTCAATTGAAGCCGGCTCTGTGCTTCCACCTAAGAAGTAAGCTTAACTTTTTTTCCTAAGGCTATTGCTAAATTCATTAAGCCATTTCCCAGTCTGCTTCATTTCTGTAATCTAGGTTTTCGCACTGGCCATAAACTGTTGCATTTGATGTCTTTGGTAAGAAACTCATTCAGTATGCATCACTTCAGTTTTCTGAAAGACATTATTTAAAATTTGAAGTTCTCTTGCACCTTCAACTCCCAATTTGCGTTATTATGCTTGGTATCTAGGGCATAGAATAATATGAAATAGATCAAGAATTGATCTATATTTCATACTTGATGTACTAAGTAAAAATTGGAATTCTTTTGAGCAAAGTAAAAGATTTGATTTTTTTACTTTTCCAGGTACATGATATTGCCAAATCAGCAAAATAGATGGGCAAACAGAATTCAGAAATCCATCCGTCGGAGAACTGCAGACTGCATCTTTTGCAAAGTTGGAATTATGCTTCATGGGCAACATGGTCTTAGCTTTGAATTAACAGAAATTATTAAGGTAAGGAGTTATCACACATTCATGTTTTCCCTCCTGTCAAGAGCATGTTCAAACAGACCTAAAGCAATGAATGTGATATTCTAATCCTTTTCATTGATTATTTAGCACGGGCAGGGACGTGTATACAAAACCCTCCAGGGCTTGGTTCGGAGCTTAAAAAACAAAACCATTCTTACCGGCATTATTATTGCTGACAAAGAGTCCTATGCAACACGCCATCTGAGAAAGTGTGCTTCCGAGCAGAGAATACCTATGATGGTTAGTACTTGTCAACCAATTCTTAATTTTTTTTTTTGAACTTGTGGTTAATCAGTCTCAAACAAGTGTTTTAATGTTAGAGGTTGATGTTGACTGTGAGAATGCCCCACATCGATAATATGATACTATGTGAACCTAGGGTGTGTTTGGTGGGTAAGGATTATTGGGGATTATGGCATTATGGGATTATTGGGGATGAAAATTGAAAAAAAAAAAATCATCCAGATTATGGGATTATTGGGGATGAAAGTCCTCAAAATAATCTCCTATAAGTTCACCAAACGGA
Organism: Fagopyrum homotropicum; assembly: GCA_033239125.1. NCBI lineage: Eukaryota > Viridiplantae > Streptophyta > Magnoliopsida > Caryophyllales > Polygonaceae > Fagopyrum > Fagopyrum homotropicum. The sequence goes on from BSWB01000008.1 coordinate 128,283,633, forward strand.
CCCCTAATATAAGTACTATAGCTACTTCTCCTCTTGCCAATTGATTTTAGGATGGAACCTGAAGGTTGCTCCAGATAAATTAACAGTTGATGAGAAAACCTGATTTTCTATTTATAATGACCTAAATGCAGTCAACCAGCTGGATCATAAACAGCATCTACAACGGAAAGCTACTTCCTTTTGAGAATAATGCACCTTCTCAGTCTGCATCAATTGAGATTCAAGCTGTTTCAGCATCACAGGAATGGACTCAGGAAATCTAGTGTTTCATATATTTGTTGCTATGGCATTCTAAGCTCATAAGTTGTAAGTTTATTCCTCTACATTTCTACCCTCTCTGCTTGTAATTACTACTTTCACATTTTTGCAGTGAACAATATAAGGTTACTGTCCATGGCATGTCAAGATTCTTGAAGCTGTATAATATGACTTGTGATCTTCTCCATTGAGCATTTTATGTTATCATCAAACAAGCATTTACTCTATTGGAATTACACTATTGTTGCAGTTAGAATATGAGATAAACAAACTGTCAGGCACATGAATGGTCAAGCTTAGTGATTATATCATTATAGACCATAATTTCCAGTATTGTTTTTCGTTGAGCTTTAGTTATAAGTTTGTAATAATAGAAATACTACAAAATAAAAAAAGTGTTACTTCTAAAAACTAAACTTTTGTGATGAGATACGACGTAGGGCTGTAATATGAGACAAGCTACTCGGGCTCGGGCTCGGCTCGTCAAAAGCTCGGCTCAAGCTCGTTCATTTTCTAAACGAGCCAAGCTTGAGCACATTTTAAAGCTCGTATAATTTTTAGGCTCGGCTCGAGCTCGTTCACTTTCTAAACGAGCCAAGCTTGACCACGTTTTAAAGCTCGTATAAATTTTAGGCTCGGCTCAGACTCGGCTCGTTTATAAACGAGCCGAGCTTGAGCATGCCGATGCTCGGCTCGTTCGGCTCGTATTACACCCCTAATACTACGTGAGGGAAGGAGCAAGGTTAGAAGAACCAAGGGATGTTTACTAATATTTTCCGCATTTTTAGGGAGGAAACTTTCAAAATTATCAATCAAAAAGTCAAAATTAAATTCCTTACGAGTATCACAATTTTTTTTAATTAAAATTTTTCTCTGATATGACTTTTCTTTGTAATATCAATATATTTCCAAAAAATTGTTTGGTACTCTCAAAAATTTCTTTATACTTTTTTTTTTTAATTTTATAAGGTAAACAAGAAAGAAGTTAAAGTTCTTATATTTTTAAAAAAGTTGGATTACACGATTAATGGTAATTTTATATAATAAACAAAAAAAACTTTTTAACATCGGTATAATTATTTATATAAAGATAATATTTATTTAACCTTAATAATTTATATAAAATAAATCAATAAATAACTTTTTAACATCAGTATATGACAAAGAACATTTGTTTGATTTTATATTACTTTTTCATATATCCTACACAGGTTTAACGATTTGTAATACGGGCAACGGATTTCATCACAATTGACAATAAAATAAGTAATCCATTAAACTTTATACTAACCTCGTGTAACATCTCAACACCATTCTTTCCCAATAGGACAAAGTTTGGCTGGTCTTTATTCTACATACTCCGTGTAACCTTAATCAAACCCCAAATATACTCACTATTGACTAATAAAATCATGTCCACAACTATAACATGCAACTTCGTTAACTAACTAACCCTATAAAAGCCCTTGCCCTTAGTATCCATGACCACACCAAAATAACCAAAGCATTAGCTACAAACACTTTCTTCTCTCTTATTTCACGATGGCCTTCAAAATCCCAAACCACAAGTTCCTTTACATGGCATTGTTCCTTGTTAGCATAACCCTTTTGCTAGCTTCTCATGTCTCATCCCGCTCCATCGACCACGAGCTATCCTTGCTCAAGAGGCACGAGCAATGGATGGCTCAACACGGGCGTGTTTACAATGACGCGGCTGAGAAAGCTTTTCGGTTTAAGATTTTCAAGAACAATGTCAAGCGCATTGAGACTTTCAATAACAAGAAGGGTAAATATACCCTTGGTATTAACAAGTTTAGTGATCTTACTAACGAGGAGTTTCGATCCGTCTATACTAATTATCATAACCCTGCGAACCTCTCGAGTACCTTCCGGGCAACCACGACACAAAATGGCGACAACAACTCGTTGTTGTCTGATGATGCACCGGCTTCATGGGATTGGAGGGATCACGGTGCTGTCACTGATGTTAAGGACCAACAACAATGTGGTAAGGTTCACTTCAATCATGCATTAATTATATTTAGGAAAATTTCGGATAGTCCAGAAATATTAAAAGTATAAGACACCGTCCGAAATTTCTCTCATATTTATAAATGATCTTGTCTATAATTAGGGTTTTCACTTAATAATATTCTTTGCGTACCACCTCGACAATAAGAGATTAACGAGTACAGTATATAAGGTTGGTAGTTTACTCCTACTATTGTTGGTTTTAGGCTTTTATTGTTGGTTTTAGGCTTTTATATATATATATATATATATATATATATATATATATATATATATATATATATATATATATATATATATATATATATATTTGACTCATATGCAATAGATCTTGACTCATATGTAAATAGCTGTAACCATGTGAGCATCTAAACACTGAATATATGTGACTATACCGCCGAGTATATGTGATTACACCATCGAATATATAAATCAGGTTCGACGAATATTTCTTCCACTAATCACACGATTTTTCCCCTTTAATATCACCTAATCCCAATCATCTATTTAACGTTCTAACAAATTCAATTTATTCTCATTTTACGAACCGTTTACGTGAGATCCAACCTCCTATATATATATTTTGGCGAACAAACATATCTGACCCAGCGAAATCTTTCACGTTAGGTTGCTGTTGGGCATTTTCAGCGGTGGGAGCAATAGAAGGCATGAATCAGATCACAACAGGGCAGCTACTCTCCCTCTCCGAGCAAGAGCTAGTCGACTGCGTCACAGACAATCGCGGCTGTCATGGAGGATACATGACCACCGCATTTGAGTTCATAAGACAGAACGACGGAGGCATCACAGCGGAGACCTCCTATCCATACACCTCCGGAAACGGACAAGACGGAAACGTATGCCAAGCCAACGCCGTCACAGGCGCCGTTACAATCAGCGGCTACACAGAAGTGAACGACGAGGGTGCACTTCTCGAGGCGGTCTTGAAACAGCCCGTCTCCCTTGGGATAGACGGCTCTGACTACAACTTCCACCAGTACAGCTCCGGCGTCTTCACCGGACCGTGCAACACGCAAATCACCCACGCCGTGACGCTAGTCGGGTACGGAACTTCCGATGACGGAACCGATTACTGGTTGATCAAGAATTCTTGGGGCACTGGTTGGGGAGAGAATGGTTACATGCGGATTGCGAGGAATTTCGTTGAAGGAGGATTGTGTGGCATTGGAACCATGTCTTCTTACCCTCTTGCTTGAGATTACGTAAAGCTTCATTTGTCATGTCTTGTAAGGTTTGTAATAGTATGCTATTTGAGTTGGTATTGACATCCATTATATATAGTTAAGAAATTTGTAAGTTTTTCATGGCAACAATGAATTTTAAATTAAGCATTATTTTATATATGAAAGTGTTAGTTTTGTTTATTTAAAGTTTTCGGTTCTTTTGTGTGTATTTATTATGTATCTGCCAATATCTAAATTATCTGTTGATTTGAACCCTACTATATTACATCGGATAATTATTCGTGAATATTTGAATTATTTATTTGATTTGAATCTTAAAACTTAAAACTAAGCATGTCCACCGACGGGTCGGCCAGATACATGGGTCCGGGTCACCCTCCCCGGACCCATGACCCGACGGGTCCGACCCGTGGACATGCCTACTCAAAACCATGTATGTTAGATTGTTCGAAGCTTGATGGAAGTGGATACTCCACCATCGTCCCCCATGGTCGTAGACCCCTAGCCGGTTGTTCATGATAAGGGGTGCATGATCGTAGACCCCTAGCCGGATAAGGGGTGCATGATCGTAGACCCCTAGCCGGTTGTTCATGATCGTAGACCCCCGTTTTCCGGCGACCGGCGTCTACCTCTCTCAGCGGGTAAAGCCCGATGGAAGTGGATACTCCACCATCGTCCCCCATGGACGTGGTAACCATTAGCAATTCTACCAGTAGCCACAATCCTGTCGTTAGTGGGAGTGCAATCCCTACCACCGGCACTGGGGATACTAATGCATCTAACATGAATGATAACAGTAACAATGTATCGGCTGTCCCAACCCAGGTGGAGGAAACACCATGTAACGGAAATCCTGAGCCTCCTCCTTTCGCCAATCCTGGAGAAATCCAATTGGGAACCCAATCTTGGAGTGATATTGCCAAGAAGAACACTACCATAAACCAACCTTCTGAACCTATTAATATGGCTGCTATTGAAGGAAAAATACAGGTGACGTACCCCTATGGCCCGGATGGAGATCCAGTCTTTGAAGTTGCTAAGGAGATTACATCTCAGCTTGAAGATAGATGGAGAAACTCCATAGTCTTCAAAGTCCTCGGCTTTCCAGTGGCTTTCCCAGTCATGGTCAGGAAAATACTAGATTTGTGGAAGTGTGGAGACAAAGTCCATCTGGTGGACCTCGACAGCAGCTTCTTCGTGGCTCGGTTCGAAAATGAAAACGAACTCCTCATGGTTCTCACTGGTGGCCCATGGTCTGTGTTTGGGAGATGTCTCATAATGCAACGCTGGACTCCGGATTTTATTACTACAACCCCGATCGTCTCCGCACCTATTTGGATCCGCATAACGGATGTCCCAATGCAATGGTATAATGAAGCAATTCCTATCGACCAAAAGACTCTTCAATCAAACCGTGGAAGGTTTGCGAGGTTGTGCGTTGAGATTGACTTGAGCAAACCTCTGAAAAAAGCGATATTCATCAACGGTAAAAGATGTCCGATTGAATACGAAGGCCTAGATACCATCTGCTACAAATGCGGAAGGTACGGTCACATAGCTTCGAATTGCCCATACGAGTACAGTGAAAGAAGTACCGTCAAATCTCCGAGCACCACAGAAGAACAAAACACACCAAATCCGAGTGCTGATAAATCGGAGAATGCTAGTACAACCACCAAGGAGACGGTGGCGGAAGAAAGCCCGGGGTTCGGACCATGGATGCTGGTGGCACGAAGGCAGAAGTTTTAAAAAGGGAAAGAAAGGATACCGGATCAAGCTACGAAACAGAATAGGCAAGGAAGAGCTGTAGGGGGGGATTATCAGCGTAAGAATAATATCAGGAAAGGGCAAGAATCGGCGGAGGGTTATATGGTATCTACTCCTTCTAGGATTACAGATTCTTCAGTTAAAATGACCCCACAAATTCCTCCAAGTGCGGCCAGCCAATCAATAAACAAAGATAGTTCACGCAGAGTGGAGCCCACGTCCCCCACAAACCCTACAACCCATGAACAAACGGGTCCAAGGGTTACCCAAGGCCCATCCACTAGTAAGAAAGAAAGCAAAAGAACTACCACCTTCGCAGCTAGTCAAGGGGAGAAGGAAGCGGCAGAAGCAGTTTTATTAGAGAAAAAGCAAAGACGAAACAAACTGAGAAAGGAAAGCAGAAAGTCTCAATGGATCGCTAAGGGGAGTACTGAGCTTGCAATCATCCCATGCTCATCAAAACGACAGAGAGCGGAAGCCAATATGCCTACAGACAAGCAAGATTATGACGAGCAAAATAATGGGAACGGTCAACACAACCCAGTTACTTCACAACCATCCAACCCTACGGGTCCGATAGGACGTCAACCAAGCGGTGACTCCATAATACTAGACAGTGCAGTAAGCAGTCACCCTACCACCATTATGGTGGATGACCCGTCGGATGATCTGTCTATGGAGGAGCTTGACACCAATCTCTATACATTTAGTAGGGGTATGGACTTAATGATTTTCTGTGATGTATGGACTTCTGTTTTCTGCATCCATATGATTCATTTAGTGTAACAATCTCTATACATTTTGTTTGCAAGTTCAGAAATGTGGTTTGACCTTGGCTCTGTTAAAAAATAGAAGTGAAAATTTTGGCAGTCATATATAAATCTAATAGCCTTTTCAAGTGCTACACTGCTACATGTTCAAATAGTAGGGGTCTTTGACATGTTGATTTCCAACTTGTACTTTCACAAAGGCAAAACTTTTAGCTTGGTGTGGAAACATGTACTTGGTGATTTGAAAAGTCCTAGAAGGCAACAATTCAATATTATCTCATTTACGAATGGTTATGAATATGGCATGTTTCTCTTTTTTGGCTGTCCCGTAATTTTAATCTCAAGATTTACTTATCCTCAATACCGTGAAGAATTCTTGGAAAATAATGGAAGATGGGAGAGTGCCTAAGAAGTTAGAAGTAGGAGTTTCTTCTGTTGACAATGTGGATTAAATTAATTATACTAAGAATTGATGTATTCATGTTTCTCAAGTCTCAATCTGTTTATTGGTTTTGTATTTTTAAAACCAATTTTTTGGATCAGGAAGATACTGTTAGAGGAGCCAAACGCAGGAGGATTAACCACCGAGAAATTTTGCTTCAGACCAGCTATCTTTCAGAGTCAGCTGATGTTGCTCCAGATTTGAATTCCCGTGTGCATAAACATGATGGAAGCTTGAAAATTTCTCCATCAAGCACAACCATTGAAGGTCCATGCAGGACAGAGATTAATTGGCCTTCACTATCTCAAGATATAGCAAAAGACTATGTTCCTCCAGATTTGAATTCCTGTGTGCTTAAATATGACGGATCCATGAAAATTTCCCAATCAAGCATAAACATGGAAGGTCTGTGCAGGACAGAGACCAGTTGGTCTTCACTATCTCAAGCTATAGCAAAAGACTCAATTTTGTCCTTTGTTGATCCCTTGTGCTCGGTGATTCCTTGTTGCATTTCTACAAGAACTCACATTCGCTTACCAGCTCAAAATACTGATCATGGAAAACATATTGGTGATACAATGCTGATGCCTGAAGTTGGTCTTGTGGCTCTGAATGTGCCTATTTCATCTCAGAAACATGAGATTGTCTACAGAGAAAAGCAAGACAAAACAGCGCCTAATTCTCTCGATTCTGACCTTAACCAGAGGCATACAATTTTTGAGCCAGCTTCTTTGCAACCCTGTAATCTTGAGAATGATGCCAATCATATTCAAACTCAACAAGTAGAGAGTATGATGGACGTGAGGTCCATATCACACACACAAAAGATTAGCTCCGCCAATTCTTTACAGAGTGGATGTCCCTGTGAAGCAACAAATGGAGCAGAATTGCATGTCTGCCTGCAAAATGAAGACACAGCGCCTCCTATGATATGCCACGGAGCACGACACCGTGTGCAGGCTCATAATCATTCCATATCAACTGAAAACGAAAATCAAGATCTGGTTCAGGACTCTTTGGCCAGCTTTGAACCAAGTGGGATCCTTCAAACACCTTGCATTCAAACAGGAAAGCGAGTTCGTTTCACTGTCGATGATGTTGAATATCAGAAGAAAAGGGATTCCTCTAAGCTAATTTCAAAATATAGATCCAGTAAGGATTTGCTTAGCTGACTTTTCATATCTATCTAGTAGAAATGGCCTAACATATTTTTCTTAAACTTCACTAGGGAGAAGCTCCAGATTGAGAAAGAGGAAGCAGCCATCTGAGTACTGCTGGAATTCTCAGGAAGTCAAAGAGCATCTTACAGATTTTGACATGAAGGATAAGAAGAAACCAATATTTCAAGGATTAGACTTTTTGCTAACTGGACTTCCATGCAAGAAAGAGAAAGAGGTTGAGCGAGTATTAAGGAGATATGGTGGAGCAGTTCTTGCTGATATTCCTTCTCCCCTCAAAAAAGGGGGATCTGATTCTGTGCAACTTCCTGTTGTAATATGTACAAAGAAGGTCAGTCCCTTTTTGTACATTCTTACTGAACATTTTGATGCTTAACAGTTACACAGATCAGTTTGTGTACATTGTTCTTTAGTTATAGAGGTATATGTAGTCTCTGATTCTGAAGGACCAACTTGTGTTTGAAGCAGCTCCAAACCAGGAAGTTCTTGTATGGATGTGCAGTGAATGCCTTCTTGCTTCAGGTTGATTGGGTAACTGATTCAATTGAAGCCGGCTCTGTGCTTCCACCTAAGAAGTAAGCTTAACTTTTTTTCCTAAGGCTATTGCTAAACTCATTAAGCCATTTCCCAGTCTGCTTCATTTCTGTAATCTAGGTTTTCACACTGGGCATAGAATAATATGAAATCGATCAAGAAGTGATCAATTTTTCATACTTGATGTACTAAGTAAAAATTGGAATTCTTTTGAGCAAAGTAAAAGATTTGATTTTTTACTCTTGCAGGTACATGATATTGCCAAATCAGCAAAATAGATGGGCAAACAGAATTCAGAAATCCATCCGTCGGAGAACTGTAGACTGCATCTTTTGCAAAGTTGGAATTATGCTTCATGGGCAACATGGTCTTAGCTTTGAATTAACAGAAATTATTAAGGTAAGGAGTTATCACACATTCATGTTTTCCCTCCTGTCAAGAGCATGTTCAAACAGACCTAAAGCAATGAATGTGATATTCTAATCTTTTTCATTGATTATTTAGCACGGGCAGGGACGTGTATACAAAACCCTCCAGGGCTTGGTTCGAAGCCTAAAAAACAAAACCATTCTTACCGGCATTATTATTGCTGACAAAGAGTCCTATGCAACACGCCATCTGAGAAAGTGTGCTTCTGAGCAGAGAATACCTATGATGGTTAGTACTTGTCAACCAATTCTTAATTTTTTTTTGAACTTGTGGTCAATCAGTCTCAAACTCAAAGTGTACTAATGTTTGAGGTTGATGTTGAGTGTGAGAATGTCCCATGTCGACAGTATGATACTATGTGAACCTAACGTATAAGTCCTAGAGCTACTCCATTTTAAGATGGAACCCGAAGGTTCCTCCAGATAAATTAACAGTTGATGAGAAGAACTGATTTTTTATTTATAATGACCTAAATGCAGTCAACCAGCTGGATCATAAACAGCATCTACAACGGAAAGCTACTTCCTTTTGAGAATAATGCACCATCTCAGTCTGCATCAATTGAGATTCAAGCTGTTTCAGCATCACAGGAATGGACTCAGGAAATCTAGTGTTTCATATATTTGTTGCTAAGGCATTCTAAGCTCATACTTTGTAAGTTCATTCCTCTACATTTCTACCCTCTCGCTTGTAATTACTACTTTCACATTTTTTTTCATTTTTATGTTGAAAATCTTATTACAATGAAAATAAAATAGATACAACAATTTTCACTTTTTATGATGATAAACCCTTTCTAATGATATATTAATGTAAAAACACATGAGTAACATGAAAATAAAAACCTCATAAACGAGATTCTTTCAAAAGCAGACATTTTAGAAAAATATTTAGTTAGTTTAATTTTCTTTTAGCTAGAATAATATACACCATAATTTCCAGTATTGTTTTTCTTTGAGCTTTACTTATAAGTTTTTATTAATAGAAATACTACAAAATAAAAAAAGTGTTACTTCTAGAAACTCAAATTTTGTGATAAGATACGACGTGAGGGAAGGAGCGAGGTTAGAAGAAATTGATGAAAGACACTTTTTAGTTCAATATTTTCCGCATTTTTAGGGAGGAAATCTTCAAATTATCATTCAAAAAGTCAAAACTAAATTCCTTACGAGTATCATATCAATGTACTTCCAAAATATTGTTTGGTACTCTCAAAATTGTAAAACATTTTTCTTTATACTTTTTTTAATTTTATAAAGTAAACAAGAAATGAAGTTAAAGTTCTTATATTTTTTAAAAATTGGATTACACGATGGTAATTTTATATTATACACAAAAGAATAATTTAACTTATATTATATGAAATTAAAAAAATAAATAAGATGAAATAAATTTTCCTCTATTTACTTTATATTAAAAAAATTTGAAAAAACAAAATATGTATTACATAAATTTTTTAAAAAGGGTAAGTAGAGAAATGTTTGAAGTTTGAGGGAACAAATTTTTTTTTTTGAAAATATTTAGATATAAATGACTTTTTAACATCGGTATATTTATTTAAAACTTAATTATAACTTATATATAAATAAATTAATAAATAAATTTTCGTCAATAAAACTACAATATGATAGAGAAGATTAAGGGCCCGTTTGGTTTGAACTCCGGAATCGAAAACGGAATGGAACGAATCTAGTCAATACGTATACCATTGTTCATGAAAGTTTTTGGAATCATTTTTTGTGATTTGAAGGAATTGGAGTAGAGTTTGATTACTTTTAATACCCTATAGGGTAACAAAATGTGGAGAAACAAGTGCATTTTGCATTAATACACAAGTAATGATTCCACAAAATTTCATGAATAATGATATACATATGGACTAAATTCGATCAATTTCGTTTCCGTTTCCGGAGTTGGTACCAAACGAGCCCTAAGCTACTAAGGTAAAAAAAATTTCTTCATATATCCGACGATAGATTTAACTAGGTGTGATACCGTCAACGAATCTCATCACAATCGACAATAAGATAAGTAACCCATAAAACTATATACTAACCTCATGTAACATCTCAACACCATTCTTTCCCAATAGGACAAAGTTTGGCTGATCTTTATTCTACATACTCCGTGTAACCTTAATCAAACCCCAAATATACTCACCATTGACTAATAAAATCATGTCCACACCTATAACATGCAACTTCGTTAACTTACTAACCCTATAAAAGCCCTTGCCCTTAGTATCCATAACCACACCAAATAACCAAAGCATTAGCTAGAAACACTTTCTTCTCCTTCTCTTATTTCACAATGGCCTTCAAAAACCCAAACCACAAGTTCCTTTACATGGCATTGTTCCTTGTTAGCACAACCCTCTTGCTAGCTTCTCATGTCTCGTCCCGCTCCATCGACCACGAGCTATCCTTGCTCGAGAGGCACGAGCAATGGATGGCTCAACACGGGCGTGTTTACAATGACGCGGCTGAGAAAGCTTTTCGGTTTAAGATTTTCAAGAACAATGTCAAGCGCATTGAGACTTTCAATAACAAGAAGGGTAAATACACCCTTGGTATTAACAAGTTTAGTGATCTTACCAACGAGGAGTTTCGATCCGTCTATACTAATTATCATAACCCTGCGAACCTCTCGAGTACCTTCCGGGCAACCACGACACAAAATGGCGACAACACCACGTTGTTGTCCGATGATGCACCGGCTTCGTGGGATTGGAGGGATCACGGTGCTGTCACTGGTGTTAAGGATCAACAACAATGTGGTAAGGTTCACTTCAATCATGCATTAGTTATATTTAGAAAATTTTAGGTTAATCCGAAAAAATCAAAATTACCATTTAAAATTTCTCTTATATTTATAAATGATCTTGCTATAATGAGGGTTTTGATCATTTTCACCTAAAAATATTATTTGCGCACTACGTCGACATTAAGAGATTAACGGGTATAGTATATAAGGTTGGTAGGTTACTCTTACTATAGTTGACTTTAGGCTAGTATATCTAGCTTTTTTATATATATATATATATATATATATATATATATATATATATATATATATATATATATAATATTATGAAACTAATAATAACTACGAATAATCCATTCTACCAACAATAACTACGCATAATGCATTAAACGATATGACACCTTCGTAACAAAAATAATAACTACGAACTGTTTTAAGTTCGGTTCATATATATATATATATATATATATATAGGGTTCGGACGTGCGACGAAACATCTGATCCATCGAAATCTTCCATGTCAGGTTGCTGTTGGGCATTTTCAGCGGTGGGAGCAATAGAAGGCATGAATCAGATCACAACAGGGCAGCTACTCTCCCTCTCCGAGCAAGAGCTAGTCGACTGTGTCACAGACAATCGCGGCTGTCAAGGAGGATATATGACCACCGCATTTGAGTTCGTAAGACAGAACGACGGAGGCATCACAGCGGAGACCTCCTATCCATACACCTCCGGAAACGGACAAGACGGAAACGTATGCCAAGCCAACACCGTCACAGGCGCCGTCACAATCAGCGGCTACACAGAAGTGAACGACGAGGGCGCACTTCTCGAGGCGGTCTTGAAACAGCCCGTCTCCCTTGGGATAGACGGCTCTGACTACAACTTCCACCAGTACAGCTCCGGCGTCTTCACCGGACCGTGCAACACGCAAATCACCCACGCCGTGACGCTAGTCGGGTACGGAACTTCCGATGACGGAACCGATTACTGGTTGATCAAGAATTCTTGGGGCACTGGTTGGGGAGAGAATGGTTACATGCGGATTGCGAGGAATTTCGTTGAAGGAGGATTGTGTGGCATTGGAACCATGTCTTCTTACCCTCTTGCTTGAGATTACGTAAAGCTTCATTTGTCATGTCTTGTAAGGTTTGTAATAGTATGCTATTTGAGTTGGTATTGACATCCATTATATATAGTTAAGAAATTTGTAAGTTTTTCATGAAAGGCAACAATGAATTTTAAATTACGCATTATTTTATATATGAAAGTGTTAGTTTTGTTTATTTAAAATATTCAGTTCCCTGTACGTATTTATTAATCATTTGCGAATATTTAGATTATCTGTTGGTTTGAACCTGATGATGATGCCATAATATAATTTTTACTATATTAGATCAGATAATTATCCGCGGATATTAGCGTTACATTTACTAAATATATTTATACCATAAACCTAGTTATTATAGAAATCTCTAATTGGCCATTATTTATTTGATTCGAATCTTAAAACTTAAAATATTAATATTAAAAATTTATAAAATAAAAGTTATATATCCAAAGTCAAATAACATAATCTAATCCATGATAGTTTTCAATTAATTAAAATAAACTTCTTTAGACGATTATCTGTTTTGTTTTTTCGGATTTGTCTGTTTTATATATTTTGATTCCATGTTTGTACATATGGTTATCTAATCAAGAAAATAAACAAAATATTTTATTTATACGTATTTAGAAATGAGTTACAATACTTAATCAACTCAAAACCATGAATGTTAGACTGTTCGAAGCTTTAGAAGATAAAATTAAGGTCTTTTATTATAACTTTCAACCAAAATTAAAGAAAACATGTATTTTATTATAAAAATAAATCATTCCAATAGCTACAATACAAGAATATCAAACTAAGCGGTACGGTACGTATAGTTTTTTTAATGAAGTACGGTACGTATAGTACGCCAGCGGATAGCATGAAAAAAAGGCTAGCTAATAACACAATATATATGGTGAAGGAGCAACGGGATAAGAAGCGGCCATGGCAAGGCCACACATTCCGCCGTCAACTCCAGAGTTTCGGGCGATCCGCATGTATCCGTTCTCGCCCCAACCGGTTCCCCACGAGTTCTTTATCAGCCAATAATCGGTCCCGTCATCGGAAGTGCCGTACCCTACCAGCGTCACGGCGTGGTCGAGCTGGTTCCCGCACGGCCCACTGAAGACGCCGGAGCTATACTGCTTGAAGGCGAAGTCTCCACCGTCTATGGCCACGGCCACAGGCTGTTGTGCCACGGCCTGGAGTAGTGCGTTCTCATCGTTGCTAGGGACAACGTTGAAGCTGCTGATTTGGACGTCGTTGGTGGCCAATTGCATCTGACACATGTTTCCGTCGGTGGCGGAGTAGGGGTAAGAGGACTCTGTTGTGATTCCTCCTTTCTGCATCACGTAATTGAATGCTAAGTCGTTGTTTCCGCCACTGCAGCCGTAGGCGGTGGTCACACAGTCAACGAGCTCTTGCTCCGAGAGAGAGATGAGTTGACCGGTGGTGATTTGGTTGATGCCTTCTATGGCTGCCACGGCTGAGAATGCCCAGGAACAACCTAACGTAATAGACATGTAAACCAAAGTATGTATTATTTATTCATCTATAATCTATATGAGAATTTACACGCCCTAATTATAGGAGTTGTTGAACTTACCACACTTCCCTTGGTTCTTGACATCAGTAACGGCACCTTTCTGTCTCCAATCCAACGAATCACCCGCTTCAGAGAAGAATATGTTGTTTCCATTTGGCATCGAGGTTGATTCGAAAGAGCTTGAGAGCTTGGACGGGGTTACACGATAACCAGTGTGGGTGGCTCGAAACTCCTCGTCGGTAAGATCACTAAATTTGTTAACAACAAGAGTGTAGTTCTTGTTAAAAGCTTTTATACGTTTAACATTGTCCCGAAACACCTTAAACCGCTTTTCCTTCTCAGCCTCATCCTTGTAAACACGGCCATAGCGAGCCATCCATTGCTCGTGTTTCTCGAGCATGGATGACTCAGGATCAACAAGGCGAGATATTGAGGCATGAAAAGCTAGCAAGAGGGTGGTGCTAACGAGGAACAATGCCATCCAAAGAAACCTAGTCATAGTTAGATAACGGTGGAAGGGATTGGTAGTGCTCAATTTGGTTTGGTGTAATCGATTTAACCCTAATTTGCTTAGGGTTTTAAAAGTGTTTAGTTAACGTATCAAACACGAGTGTATTGATTTTTTTTTATGTCGATACTCATAGCTGAATATGTCGTTATACACGTATAGTTCGAGTAAATTAGGGGTTGGAATCAATTAGTCGACATCGTCAAAATCAAACGCGGAATAGTAGATTTTTCTGAGCTTACCACTAGTAGCTCAGTAGCTTACAAGTTACAAGCAAAACTTTGGCCAGAAATGACAAATATGTTGTTTTCTCAATTTGTAGGCTAGCTTTTGGGTATTGACTCGTCGTAGCTTGCAATTCGACGTTCGTAATTGAAATGAATCTTATGAATAAGCACATTCATTATATATATATATATATATATATATATATATATATATATATATATATATATATATATATATATATATATATATATATATATTAGGTAGTTGCACGTATATATAGGATCTTTTGGAAATATCTGGTTTATTGGAGCTGAATTATATGTTGAAACAATATTTTGAATAAGTAGTACGTCGAGTTTTTTCGAGCAAATTTCCGACGGACTCCGGCCATCTTCAATGCCGGAATACGGAATCATTGACCTAGTCTCCGCGAGCAGTTTATCGAGGTATACTTATTTTGCTAGTTTGGATTCCGAGTGAATGATTCCGTTTTCTAGATCGACCAAAATGAGTGCAATTCATATAGTATATAAGGAAGAAAAAACACTTAAAAACCGTGAACTTTGAGTCACTACCTATTCTCATCGGGAAGTTTGCACTCAATCTCATAATGGACCGCAAAGTTTATAATAACTTTTATATTCAAATTTTAATATACTAATGAGTTTTTTCCTTAATTTTGATGTAAGAAGTATTGAAAAGACGTACACCACCTTATTATAATCCGTCTTTGTAAAGAGATTTTTTTCAAAATAATAAGTTTATAAATGTTTCTTACTTTAGAAATGAATAAAATTTGTTTCAAAACACGAGTAATATATTATAATTCTTTATATCAAATCACGAGTTATCCCAACATAGAAAAATCTTCAACAAGTTTCATTTGTTTCTAAAATTTTTAAAAATTATTAATATTTATTATTTATAAAGATTACAACAATCTGAAAATATATTTCTGATATTACTAACTAAAATTACTTTATCATAGACCCATAAATTATAAATTTTCAGACATACTATATGTATAAATTTTCATCCTTCCTTATAATTAATTTAATTTCTAAAAAACTAATTTGATATTTTTCGTGAGAGAATTTCCAAAGTAAATATTGAGTGACTTTTTGAAAGTAAACTTATATATATAGTTTGATATTTAAAATGTACATAATATATTGTAATTGATTTAAATTATATAACGTAGGATTTGTAAATCTATTATTGTTACAAATATCACAAATATAGATAGAATAATTATATTAATTCTTACATTCTACGTACATTAATAACCTAAGATTCATTCGAGTTGCAATCTACAACGAGTCAATACTCAAAAGCCGACAAATTGACTTGGTAGTTTCGTGAGAAAATAAAACAATATAATTTTTCATTTGTGGGTATAATCAAAAAAATATTTGTTTTTATGCATTTATTTATTTTAATTTAGATTGTAAAATGTGGTAAGCTCGGAATAGTATACCAATCCGTGTTTAATTTCGATGATGACTTGACTAATTGAACTCCAACCCCAAATTTACTCTACTCTAAGCCATTCAATTAAGCCTCAATTGGCTGAAAAGTTGAATGCAAATTACGTTTGTTAAACACTATAAAAACCCTAAGCCATTAGGGTTCAATCACACCAAAGCAACTTGAGCACTACCAATCTCTTCCACCATTAGCCATTCTTGTTATCTAACTATGGCTAGGTTTCTTTGGATGGCATTGTTCCTTGTAAGCACCGCCCTCTTGCTAGCTTCTCATGCCTCATCTCGTCTCATTGAGCCCGAATTATCCATGCTCGAGAAACACGAGCAATGGATGACTCGTTTTGGCCGGGTTTACAAGGATGAGGTTGAGAAGGCAAATCGGTTTAAGGTGTTTCGGGACAATGTTAAACGTATAAAGACTTTTAACAAGAAGCTCAACAAGAACTACACTCTTGTTGTTAACAAATTTAGTGATCTTACTGACGAGGAGTTTCGAGCTACCCACACTGGTTATCGTGTAACCCCGTCCAAGCTCTCGAGCTCCTTCAAGCCAACCACGACGTCAAATGGCAATAACACATTATTCTCCGATGCCGGTGATTCGTTGGATTGGAGACAGAAAGGTGCCGTTACTGATGTCAAGGACCAAGGGAGTTGTGGTACGTTCAACAACTCTTACAAAACTAGTGTAAATGATCTCATATCGATTATAAATGAATGATTTACTTGTATATTACGTTAGGTTGTTGCTGGGCATTCGCAGCAGTGGCAGCCATAGAAGGCATCAACCAAATCACCAACGGTCAACTCATCTCTCTCTCGGAGCAAGAGCTCGTTGACTGTGTGACCACCGCGAACGGCTGCAGCAGCGGAAACAACGACTTAGCATTCGATTACGTGAAGCAGAACGGAGGAATCACGACAGAGTCCTCTTACCCCTACTCCGGCACCGACGGAAACATGTGTCAGGCTCAATCGGTCTCCAACGACGTCCGAATCAGCAGCTTCACCGATGTCCCTAGCAACGATGAGAACGCGCTTCTCCAGGCCGTGGCACAACAGCCTGTGGCTGTGGGCATAGACGGTGGAGACTTCACCTTCAAGCAGTATAGCTCCGGCGTCTTCAGTGGACCATGCGGGAACCAGCTCGACCACGCCGTGACGCTGGTGGGGTACGGCACTTCCGATGACGGGACCGATTATTGGCTGATAAAGAACTCGTGGGGAACCAATTGGGGCGAGGGAGGATACATGCGGATCGTCCGGAACTCTGGAGTTGACGGTGGAATGTGTGGCCTTGCCATGGCTGCTTCTTATCCTGTGGCTTAAACTTTGAAATTTTGAGTTGAATGTTCCATGCAAATCCTTTACCCCACCATATTTCTTTGGAGAAGAATCCGATGAACGCAGTTTCATATTTTTCCCCATAGGCAAAAGATCATCGATTTACTTAATTACAATATAGTATAGGCCTTGAATTATACAATTGCCTTCTAATGTGAGCTTAAATTCTACGTTGGTCGACTTCGACCATATGCAAGTCCTCATATCAATCTTCATTATATTATGGCTTCATATCATGACTTCGACTTCGACCATATTTTATATTTAATTATAATATAAAATGAAGCATATGCTTTTATCAATATATTGTTTGAATATGTTTTAAAATTCATGTTATAATAGATTTTGTTTTAAAAATAATTAATTAGTTAATCACAATTTCTTAAAAGAAATAAAATCAATAATTGACTAACAAAAGACATGAATTCAACTCGTCTAATATAAATACCAAATATATTAATTTAGAGTTTAGACCTTTTCAAAGTTCATAAACCTATATTTTGTCAATCAAGCATTATTGTTAACAAGGAGGTTCTTTTGGTAATAAAAATTGTAAAAAAAAAAAAAAAACCAATACTCAGTTGGTCTAGTGGTTGTGGTGCTAGACCCCTTAAGTGATAGACTCCTTATTGGGAGGGTATCCCTTAATGGGTCACTGTATATACCCTGACCGGACGTAGACAAAGTCGAACCGAAAACGTAACCTTTCAATAAAAAAAATAAAAAAATTTTGCAAAAGAATCCTAGATATTTTCTTAATAGATATGTATATTACATTAATCCTCCCACAATTTGAGCAAAAATCCAAAAAAAATAAAATTGTTCCTTGGAAAGAATCCGAAAGTGTCGTTTTAAGCTTCAATGTCCTTTCATGATATGATACGCGTTTTATTAACTTCTAGGAAGATTCATATATACGACCAAAGTGATTGACTGACCAGTTGACTTAATATTGTTCATCTTTAACACGCAAGTTGATTAACTTCATAATTAACACTATAAAACCCTAGCTAGCCATCAATAAGACCAACTCAAGCAAAACACTATAACGTACCATGGCCTTGAAAACCCAAACCCACATGTTATTATGCATGCCAATGTTCTTACTTGGCATCACTCTCTTGCTAGCTTCTTTTGTATCTTCCCGACCTGAGCCCGATCTATCCATGCTCGAGAGGCACGAGCAATGGATGGTTCAGCATGGCCGTGTCTATAAAGACACGGCTGAGAAAGCTATGCGGTTTAAGATATTTAAGGAAAATGTCGAGCGCATAGAAGCTTTCAATTTGAATAAGAGTAACGGTCACAAATACACCCTTGGTGTTAACAAATTTAGTGATCTAACGAATGAGGAGTTCCGAGATACCTATAGTAGTAATTACTATACGCACCCGTCCGATCTCTCGAGCTCTTTCGAACCAACTACGACAACAAAAGGCAATACTACGTTGCCCGATTCTTTGGATTGGAGAGAACAAGGTGCCGTCACCGATGTTAAGGATCAAGGGGAATGTGGTAAGATCGACTCACGTGTTAAAAGACTTCTAACCTTTCTGTAATATTATATTTTCGAGAATGATTGTTAGCAATTTCAAACGGACCTCAATAAGATTAGTAAATTGTTGTTGGGAATGTGTAGGTTGTTGTTGGGCATTTGCAGCAGCGGCAACAATAGAAGGTATGCATCAAATCACTACAGGAGAGCTAGTCTCTCTATCCGAGCAAGAGCTTGTCGACTGCGCAATGGATGCTCAAGGATGCCAAGGCGGATCCGCTTCCGTAGCCTTCGAGTATGTAAAGCAGAACGTAGGCATCACGACGGAGTCCTCCTACCCATACACAGGCACCGACCGATCATCCGGCAACACTTGTCAGTCAAATAACGTCTCAAACGCCGTCGAAATCGGGGGATTCCGGTACGTCACGGAGAACGATGAGAACGCTCTTCTCGAGGCCGTCGCCCAACAGCCCGTCTACCTGCGGATAAACGGTGCCGACTTCCACTTCCAGAACTACAAGTCCGGCGTCTTTACTGGGCCGTGCGGAAACCAGCTCAACCATGCGGTGACGCTGGTGGGATATGGCACCGCCGACGACGGGACTGATTATTGGCTGTTGAAAAACTCGTGGGGAACCGGGAGCTGGGGCGAGGAAGGATACATGAGGATTCAAAGGAATTCTGGGGTTACCGGAGGATTGTGTGGCCTTGCTATGATGCCTTCTTATCCTCTTGCGCCTTCAAATTAGTTACACTTTTGGATTGGCCTACGTGATAGTTTTTATCTTTGTGTGGTAATACATAGTACGTGCTTGCGAGTAAGTGTTATGTTTCATGCTACTACTACTTGAATCACTTGATGTTGTGCATGTACTTCAAATAGGGATCGAAAAACCGAACCAAAAATTTTGGTTTGGACCATTATTGTTCAATTCGTTCCTATCCTTGACATTTTTAATAAACTTTTTCATGATCGATCTTTTTAGAAAGTAAAACTAAATAGGGTTTAGTTCGACCCGTAATTTAGACATGACAATACTAAATCCGTATATTATTTGTTTTTTTAAAAGGATTGGAGTCGGTTTAACATAGTCCGGTTCATGGTTATTATTTTTGCACATCAACTTGATTTGTTGGAGTCCACCAAGAGAGGAATGGATGAAAAATCAACACATACAGGTCAATCAAAGGTAATGGTGTTGCAACATGACGATTAGAAATCACAAAGGCGATTACAACTTGGGTTTCACTCACAATATCGGTTGGTGTTGTCCTTGTGACAGAAATATGGGAGCGTTACATGACCTCAAGACTACATTATAAAAAAAATTGGGATATCCAGGTCCGGCATGTTTTTCGCGAAAATACATCAGAGGTAAACTTCATACGATTAGAAATCACAAAGGTGAGTTACAACATGGGTTTACCCACTATATCAGGGGTGTTGTCTTTATAATAGAATTGTGGGGAGCGCAACATGACCTCAATTTGGTAGGGAGGGTGGTCTGAACTGGCCGGTACATACCTAAAAACACTATTGGGGGAAGAACATCTCACGATGCCACATCTTAGTCAACCTACTATATCAGTATAAAGGCTTCATTTGAACAAATTGGGATGTTCAGGTCCGGCATTTCTTTCGCGAAATATATCAGATGTAGACTTCCCAACTAGTTTTTATTTCAATTTCCCGATAGGGATGTATATATATATATATATATATATATATATATTATGTGACCCTTGTGAAGTTATTATGAAACTATTATTTGTTGATATAATGGGGTTGGACTATCCTGTTTAATTATCAGATAATCTTCTCTTTCAATTAATAATAAAATACGACTAGATTCGCGGAGATACAAGACTTCTTTTTAACAAAAAAAAAAAAAAAAACTAACGCTCCGGCCTGACCAGAATTTTAACAACCCTAGTTATGATGTACTAGAATCTTGTCCCGCAATTTCGTTGGTCTATATGCTAGTGCTTCGTTAATTTGTTTGGTTTGATTAGGGTTGTTCGTCGGCCCTTAACCAGACATGGACCAGAAAGTTCCTATTAAACTGGACATGCATTTGATATTCAAGTCCGTTCTAGTAATAAGTTTCCGGTTCATGTCTCGTTGATCCGGACCGAAGTTTTAACAACCCTAGTTATGATATATGTTTAATTGTCTAGGGATTTTATAGGGTTTAGTACTTAATTGTCGAACTTGGTTCAACTATTGGGGCTTGACTAATTGACTCGAAGTCGTTTTTTCTTAAGTATATGCTGAGTAAACTTGCATGTGGTCGAAGTCGACCAACGTAGAATTTAACCTCATATTAGAACGTTGATAATTAGAAGTCTCCTAAGTAGACTGACAAAGTGACAATTTTTTGGTCTATTGGGAAAATATATATGAAACCGCATTTTTTTTTGGTAGAAAAAAGAAAGTAGTATGAAATCACATTTCGGATTCTTCTCCAAAGAAATATGGTGGTTCTCTAGTCACCCGTTCACTCTAACGTGAGACCCTACAAAGCGGTTTCATATATTTTTTTTTTTTGAAAATTTAATTTGTATTGAGAAGAGATAGGATTTACAAGGGGAGAGCTAGCAAGTTCAAGTACAGGAGAAACATGGGCAGTACATGTGGGAGGGAATTAATCAAGCAAAATTAAGGCTAAGCATTCTAGCATAGTTAAGCGAGGAGGGGGACCTATCTTTCCAGTTTGTCTCGAAATGGATCTTGGTGGTCCTGATGATCATACCAGCACAATCCACAGCTCGAGTGAAGTGATTGTTGAACAACATGCTATTCCTGGCCTTCCAGATGTGGTAAATAAATGATAAGATGGAGGAGATCCGAATACATTCTAAGAGCTTGGGCTTGGGGGCAGTACAGGAACTGAGCCAAGTCCAGATGCAGCCAAGATAAGGGGCAGGGAATGGAGTGAGGGTCCATCTGGAGATGATGTCGAGCACGAGGGAGCTGTAACTGCAGTGATTCCATAGGTGAGTATCAGTTTCAATGGAACAGGTACAGAGCTTGCAGGTATCATTTGTAGTGAGATTCCAGCTTTTCAATCTGGCCAGTGTGGGAAGCCTGCGAATCGAGGCTACCCAGGAGATATAGCTACATTTCGGAATGTTAGATGAGAGCCAAATAGCAGTGAAGGGGTTAGGCAGGGTTGGGGCTGGAAGAGGGTTGAAAATGTCGTAGGCTTTTTTGTGAGAGAAGGTACCATTGGGACTGGACAAGGCATCAGCCCGCCTACCCGAGAGATTGATGGGGATGTCGTCCCTGATCTTGATCAGGAACTTCCAGCAGTAACTATGGTAGGGCTTAGGGCGACAAGTCCAGATGCACTCACCACGCTTTATAAGATGTTTGTGCAGCCATTTAGTCCAGATGTTGCTGTCATCCTTGTCGATATCATAAAGAAGCCTAACAAGGGATACCTTATTCATCGTATGAAGGTCAGTGAATCCAAGCCCACCATAGGCTTTTGGTTTGCAAATTTCATGCCAAGCCACAAGGGATCTCCTGCAGTTCTCTATGCCCGACCAGAAGTAAGACCGGATGAGACCATTAATTACACTAATGACCTTAGCCGGAAGCAAGAACATCGAGCACCAATATTGGCTGATTGAGAAAAGGACAGACTTGACTAACTGAGCCCTGCCCGCATAAGATAGAGTCTTGGCACTCCAAGATTGTATACGTTTGGTGACTCTGTGAATAAGAGGGAGGTAGTCGTGGATCAAGAGTCGGCTGCTCCCAATGGGGACACCTAGGTAGAGAAATGGGAGAGTCCCAGGAGTCAGTCCAGTGACATTGATCACTCGAGAAATCTCGTCATCGGCCATCCCACCCGTGAACAGGGAGGACTTAGCAGCATTCATCTTAAGACCCGAGGCAATGCCAAAGTCATCCAAAGTATCAATCAGGATCTTAATTGACGGGGTATCACCTCTGCAGAGTAGAAGTAGGTCATCAGCAAAAATGAGGTGAGTAATGGCAGGGTTAGAGCACTTGGGATGATGATTGAATTCGGGGTTGGTTGTGCTTTGCGAGATCATTCTAGAGAGGAACTCCATTGCAATGACAAAGAGAGACGGAGAGAGAGGGCACCCTTGCCTAAGCCCCCGAGTCCCAGCAAAGTAACCACTGAGTGACCCATTTATATTAACTGAGAATGTGGCAGTGGAGATACATTCTTTAATCAATCCAACTAGGTGGTCCGGGAAGCCCATTTTATGGAGGCAATGCAGTATGAAGTTGTGGTTCACCGAATCAAAGGCCTTTGAGATATCCATCTTCATGGCAGCCCTAGGCGAGATGTGCTTCCTACCATATTTGTTGAGCATCTCCTGGCATAATAGCACATTGTGCTTGATAGATCGCTTTGAAACGAAAGCACTTTGGTTGGGGCTGATTATGTTTGGCAATATGGAGTTGATTCTAGCCGAGATGATCTTGGAGATAGTCTTATAGATGGTATTGCAGCACGAAATAGGCCGATAGTCGGAGGTATCAAGGGGACAATCCTTCTTGGGAATTAGAGCGATGGTAGTGTGATTGACAAGCTTCAAGAGCCTTCCATGTGAGAAGAAGTCTTGTATAGCACTTATGAAATCCGAGCCGACAGTATCCCAAGAAGACTTGAAGAATTTCGAACTAAAGCCATCAGGTCCCGGAGCCTTATTATCCCCTATGCTGAAAAGGGCCATTTTGATTTCATCCGGAGACACTCCCAGACTAAGGGAAGCCACATCCTCAGGAGAGAGAGAAGGCAGAGGTATATCAGGGAAGGGGGCGTGGGTCAGCTGGGACGGCTGGTTTAGTGTTTGTTTGAAGTGGTTGATAATGGTTGCATCGATGATGCCAGGGTCACTTGTGATGGATCCAGTTGTGGTTCGGATGCTCTTGATGTTGTTAGTGCATCGGCGCGTTTTGATGCCCTTAAAAAAGAACGAGGAGCATTGATCTCCATATTCAATCCAGCTTGCCTTGGATAATTGGGCCATCATTGTATACAGGTTGTTATAGCTCTCAATCAAAGCCGACGATTGGCGCTTTTCATCCGTTTGCAAAGCGGTGTTATTGAGATCCGATTGAAGCTTCAGCTGTGTGTTCCGTAGGGAGTTTTGTTGATCTTGGATACTGGTGTGGAGGTCTTCGATCTTAGTACTGGGGAAACGCTTAAGAAGCGGTTTAAGCAGCTTAAGCTTCCGAGTCAGTTTGAACATAGAATTGCCGTCAATCTCAGTGTCCCAGGCCTGCTTCACACAGTCATGAAAAGCTTCATGATTGATCCATGCATTGTTGAACCTGAATGGTAGGTTACGCTTTGCTTCAAGTGCCTCAGTGAACAAGAGAGCGGGAGAGTGGTCCGACACCCCAGCAAGGTCAAAGTGAGCTTTGGAATGTGGGAATGAGGAATGCCAGGCCTCATTTGTGATGATTCGATCCAACTTGCTCCAGATTCGCGAGCCGGTTTGTCTATTGTTCCATGTATACATACACCCCGAGAATGGATGATCCAATAATTGATGTTGCTCAAAGCATCTGGCCAGTTCCTCGGATACTTGCGAGATAGAGGGAATGCTATTTGTAGTCTTTTCATCTGGTGATAAGGTGACATTAAAGTCGCCTAGTAAAGCCCATGGGTTGCTATGGTTGAGATGTTTTAATGTGGAGATGGTTTGCCAGAGGCTCGTACGATCTTCCGGCGTGTTGTGTGCGTAAATGAAGGAGAGTTCAGCCACACAGGATTGATTGGGATTGTTTGGGAGTTGAGTGATCAGACAGTGGATGAGCTGGTCCGTTTTGAGGAGGGTAGAAAGATGGATCTTGGCCGGGTTCCACCAGACCCAAACACGGCAATTATGTGAAATGGACCCATTAGAGACATGGTTCCAAGAAGGGAAGAGAGATTTTGAGATGCGTTTTTCATTGTTGGAGCGGAGTCTTGTCTCCAAGATGACCACAATGTCGAGGTTATGCTTCTTAGCAAGGTGTTGTATAGCTCTTTGCTTAGCGGGGTCATTCAATCCCCTGATGTTCCAGGAACAGGCTCTAATCATCATTAGGGTTCTCGATGTTAACCATGGTAGCACTTGCTATCGATGGGAGGCCAGCTGGGGGAGTATGAGACCCAGCAGGGGAGGATGTATGGTAAGGCGAGGGAAGGGGGTTGCTGATGGTTGTTGGGTCAGATGGTAAGAGGGATATTGGGTCAGATGGAGAGAGGGAAAAAGTCCCACATCGACAATACGATATTGTATGAACCTAACATATAAGTACTAGGGCTACTCCTCCTATTGCCAATTGGTTTTAGGATGGAACTCCGAAAGCTTGTATGTGTGGTTCGCTAGATGTGCGCCATCCGCGTTATTTGGTCCCGGGACGGATATAAGAAAAAAGTAACATGGTATCAGAGCAGGTCCGATCCGGGTCCGGTTTCCTGACTTCGGGGA
This sequence comes from Fagopyrum homotropicum, assembly GCA_033239125.1. Taxonomy (NCBI): domain Eukaryota; kingdom Viridiplantae; phylum Streptophyta; class Magnoliopsida; order Caryophyllales; family Polygonaceae; genus Fagopyrum; species Fagopyrum homotropicum. Next base: position 128,309,179 of record BSWB01000008.1, read on the forward strand.
TTAGCTAAAAGAGAATGACCGTCGAAAAACAAAATCAAAAACAAAAATTGTAGGCAATCTAAGAAGAGATTGAGATGCTCGACCCGAGAAAGAAAAAAAATATGTGACAAAGTGTTAACTAGTTCAGGTAGTTAACACTTGAGGGGGAGTGTTGGAGATGTAGGGAAAAAGTCTCCCATCGACAATACGATATTGTGTACACCTAACATATAAGTACTAGGGCTACTCCTCCTATTTCCAATTGGTTTTAGGATGGACCCGAAGGCTTGTATGTGTGGTTCGCTAGACGTGCGCCCTCCGCGTCATTTGGTCCCTGGACGGATATAAGAAAAAGTAACACATTGCTCGTAAAATGAATCCATAAGGTACATAATTTTTAATTTTTCAATGAAAAACATGTTTCATTTCTCATTTTACTTCCCGAAAGATAAAAAAATTAATCAAACTCTACTTCTATTGTAAACCATAAAATCGATTACGCGTTAAGTAATAAGAATAATGGGATTCTAAACATATTATCCAAATATCAACTAAATTTATTTTTATAATAATACTTGTAAAGACGTCTTGAGATATCATGTCGATAACATATAAAGATCAAAGCTAGTATGCACTTATGCTCTTAAACTCGAGATTTCTAACCACTTCCGTAAAATCGATTACGAGTTATGTAATAAAGTATTAGACCTACTTTTTATATATTATTGTTTTTTCTAATTTTTTTATATATAGAACAAAAAGGGATTACAGAGCAACTAGCCTAAGGAGGATACTCAACAGATAGAGACAAAGCAAGCAACAAACTACAGAGAGATTAGTTCACATAGATGCCGAAAATCTTGGCCCAACTTTGAGAGTTCTTTGAACGATCAGTTTAGTGACTAGAAATATAAGTCTTTGTGGTTTTAATGATACTGTGAGCGCAAGAGATGACATGGGTATTTTTGTGATTGTAGATGAGGTCATTTCGAACTTTACATGAAAGTTTTTCCTTCAACTCACTTTTTAATTCCACTAATAAAGTCTTCAACTTTATAAAGTGTACGTCAAATTCACTTTCCCTTGCCAATTATTGAGGATATAAAGTATTTTTTTTAATTCCACTAATATAGGAAATCGCGTTCTACAACATTTGAACTTAGTCCAGTACGTGACGATGGTTTCGTTTACCTTACATAAATTTACTCACACGAATCATTGTATATGTTAAGGTTGTTCGAAGATTATGAAGTGATAAAAAAAAACTAAGGTCTTTTATCATAACTTCCAACCAAAAAGAAAACATGTATGTATTTTATTACAAAAATAAGTCACAAAAGCTACGTACCATACAAGCATATCGATCAAATTAAGCAGTATAGGAAACGAAATCATACTTTAATTTGTAACACTTACGTACGTAACGTGAGGCGCATACATGAAGAAAGTAATTAGATCATAACACGTAATATGTCTCGAAAGTAAAGGATCTGCATGCATGCATGCAACTCAAAACTTCCAAGTTTAAGCCACAGGATAAGAAGCAGCCATGGCAAGGCCACACATTCCGCCGTCAACTCCAGAGTTCCGGGCAATCCGCATGTATCCTTCTTCGCCCCAATCGGTTCCCCACGAGTTCTTTATCAGCCAATAATCGGTCCCTTCATCAGAAGTGCCGTACCCGACCAGCGTCACGGCGTGGTTGAGTTGGTTACCGCACGACCCGCTGAAGACGCCGGAGTTATATTGCTTGAAAGCAAAATCTCCGGCGTCTATTCCGACAGCCACAGGCTGTTGTGCCACGGCCTGGAGAAGCGCGTTCTCATTGTTGTTAGGGACGTCGGTGAAGCTGCTGATTTGGACGTCGTTGGAGACCGATTGCGCCTGACACATGTTTCCGTCGGTGCCGGAATAGGGGTAAGAGGACTCTGTCGTGATTCCTCCGTTTTGCTTCACGTAATCGAATGCTAAGTCGTTGTTTCCGCCGCTGCAGCCGTTCGCGGTGGTCACACAGTCAACGAGCTCTTGCTCCGAGAGAGAGATGAGTTGACCGTTGGTGATTTGATTTATGCCTTCTATGGCTGCCACTGCCGCAAATGCCCAGCAACAACCTAACGTAATATACAAGTAAACCATCATATATATATATATATATATATATATATATATATATATATATATATATATATATATATATATATATATTACTCTTTATTCATTTATAATCGATATGAGATCATTTACGCTAGCTTTGTAGGAGTCGTTGAACTTACCACAACTCCCTTGGTCCTTGACATCAGTAACGGCACCTTTCTGTCTCCAATCCAACGAATCACCGGCATCGGAGAACAACGTGTTGTTGCCATTTGGCGTCGTGGTTGGTTTGAAGGAGCTCGAGAGCTTCGACGGGGTTACACGATAACCAGTGTGGGTAGCTCGAAACTCCTCGTCAGTAAGATCACTAAATTTGTTAACAACAAGAGTGTAGTTCTTGTTAAGCTTCTTGTTAAAAGTCTTTATACGTTTAACATTGTCCCGAAACACCTTAAACCGATTTGCCTTCTCAACCTCATCCTTGTAAACCCGGCCAAAACGAGTCATCCATTGCTCGTGTTTCTCGAGCATGGATAACTCGGGCTCAAGGAGACGAGACGAGGCATGAGAAGCTAGCAAGAGGGCGGTGCTAACAAGGAACAATGCCATCCAAAGAAACCTAGCCATAGTTAGATATCAAGAATGGGTAATGGTGGAAGAGATTAGTAGTGCTCAATTTGGTTTGGTGTGATTGAACCCTAATTGGGTTAGGGTTTTTATAGTGTTTTGCAAACTACTTTGCATGCAACTTTTCAGCCAATTGAGGCTTAATTGAATGACTTAGAGTAGAGTAAATTTGGGGTTAGAGTTCAATTAGTCAAGTCATCGTCGCTAGTAGCTTACAAGCTAAATTTTGGTCTTAGAAAAAAATAAAAACAAATATTATTTGGACTATACCCACAAATGACAAATGTTTTGTTTTTCTGTTCTCACCAAACTACCAAGCCAATTTGTATGCTTTTGGTATCGACTCTTTGTAGATTTGCCTAATATATAGGTCAATTCATTTTGAAAATGGATTCTTAATGGGTTTATATTGGGTTGTTACCAAGCAAATTCGTTTACTTTCCTTGACTTACAAATACTATATGAACTATACCCACAAATGACAAATGTTTTTTTTTTTGTAAAATATATGTTTTTTTATTTAAAAAAAAAATCTTATTCTTGTGAATTTTAAAACTTTTTTGGGAATTGTAAAAAAAAAAATTGTTTATATTCAAACTAAATTATAATCTAAAAATTATAGTTTTAAAAAATTGATTTTTTATTTGAAAATAATTTAAAATACATAATTTTAAAAAACTTCCAAAAAACTTTTTTGGGGATTTTAAAAAAATTTGTATATATTCTTAACAATAATAATTGTTTTCTAAAAAATAGTTGCAAATTCATTACTTTTCAAAAAAAAACTTAATTTATTTTTTTAACATATGAAAAACTTAATTCTGGTTGTCACGTTATCGCCGGAGTTAGGATCTTTGTCAAAAAAGTAAGAGATATTATTTTTGGTAAATACGTTGATAGTTTGTATCGTTTCCAATAATTTTCAAAGTTGTTATTATTTTGGGTTTAATGTTTTTTTTGAAAAGTAGTATATTGATCAGAAGAATGTAAAGGGGGGTAGCAAGATCAATTACAAGAGATTAATGCGTAAACTTTTAGCCCAGAAGATGGTGTTGAGGGACCTATCTTTCCAATGGATGGAGGCATGGAGCTTGATTTTTGGAATGATGTTGTGGGCGCATGTTGTGGCGAGGGTGTTCTTTTGGTTGAAAATATAGTCATTCCTAACCTTCCAAATGTGATAGATGAATCCGGTGACAGAGGCAATCCTAATGTGGGAGATGAAATCGTGTTTATATGGCTTCGAGTTGTTGAGCCATTCCCAGATGTTACTGTGGTAGGGGTAAGGAGGAGGAGTGTGAGTCCATCTAGAGAGTAGGTCGAAAACTAGACAAGCGTAGCTGCAACTGTGGAATAGATGGTCTTCGTCCTCTTGGTGAGTATTGCAAAGCAGGCAGGTGGTATTTGTGGCATTGTTCCAAGATGCATTCTGGAGAGAGTGGGGTGTTTTTTGTGACTAGCGATCCATGTGATGAAGCTACACTTAGGGACATTGAGAGCTTTCCAAATGATGTTGAGAGTGTAGTTCGAGGAGGTTTGACAGTTGTTGAGGATGTTGTAGGAGGCAGTAGTCGAGAGGTTCCATTGGACCTGGTGGTAGTAGAGATGAAGGAGTGGCTGCTGGAGATGGCGAGGAAGTCGTTCCATGTGTGGAGAATGTTGTTTCAGAAGGTGCTATGCTTGTAGCTGGGGTCGATGTTCCAATTTTTTTTTCTTGAGGATATTCTTTGTGGTCTAGAGAACCCAAATGTTGTCTAGGGTCGAGGTCAAATAAGAGCTTAGCAATAAAAGCCTGGTTCCAGGAAAAAAAGTTCTTTGAAACCGAGACCACCATTTGAAAGGGGGAGCAAACAATCTTCCAAAAAATCAGAGCTCTCACACTAGATTCCTTACCTGACCAGAGAAATGAGCGAAGATATGATTACTAAATGCTATTTATATTTTTAAAAAAAACTTAAACATGTTCTGCCGTTTCTTGACCTCTCTAGGGCTTCTTTCTCATTCAAATCTATTATACATACTAAAAGAGAGTGCATGAATTGATGACGTGGCACTCTGTGAAATCAGCAATCAAATGGAGCTCCCACAATTTTTTGGCCAATAAATCTTTATTTTTTTGAGCCAGAAAATCTTTTTTTTACTAAACTAACATATCAAAATTATACGTAATTTTTTTTGTTAAATAAATCTTTATTTTTTTAAGCAAGAAAATTTTTTTTTACTAAACTAACAAATCAAAATTATACGTAATTTTTGTTGTTGGAGATTCTCCAAAATTTTATAGGCCAATAAATCTTTATTTTTTAAGCCAGAAAATCTTTTTTACAAAACTAATAAAATCTTTTTTTACTAAACTAACTGATCAAAATTGTACGTAATTTTTTTTGTTGGAGATTCTCCAAAATTTTATAGGCCAATAAATCTTTATTTTTTAAGCCTGAAAATCTTTTTTTACAAAACTAATAGACGTACGGCTATTCAAAATTGTACGTTCTTATCGGATCCTTGATACGTTCTTATCAGATCAAAAATCTACCTAAATCTTTTTTTAACGTTATTATCATATCCTTGAAAATTACACAACACACTTCCTATGATTTCTATTCTATAAATATTCTACTTCATAACGTGAAATTATATCCTCTGCTTTCTTATTATTCTCTTAATGTTCTTATCAAATCTCCTTTTTTAACGTTCTTATCCGATTTCTTTTGCTCTCACTTCCATTAAAGAAGGTTTTCAAAGCAGGTTTTTCATTAACGTCTACCCTCGTTCTCCATTATTACTCTATTTTACAGGTTGATCATCAACTAATTACTGATTTTCCTTTCAGGTAGTTGATCTACTATATTAACGCCGGCTTTGTGTTCTCTAATTCACGGATAATCTAAAAACTATTTCCTAATTCATGAATACTGATTTTCTATTTCCTTTGACATTATAAGCTCCGATTTCCTTTCATATTAGCCAATTTCCGATTTCATTATACGCTCCAATTTTCTAATTACCGATTACTGATTTCTCCAATTTACTAATTTTGATTTCCTTTGATAATATAATATTCGATTTCATTTGTTTTTGGTCAAATTCCAATTTCATCATCAGCAAACTTATTTTAAAAATAATGCTCCGATTTCCTTTGAAAAAAATAATATCAAGTTACGTTTTTTACTATTTTTAAAATTTTTTTTTTTGATATTTACCTTTTAAACTATTAATTTTTTGCATTTTTTTCGATAAGAATAGGTTACGTTTAAAAAATGAAATCTCTTCATGAAATCCGTTTCCGATAAGTGCCGATTAAATTTTCGAAAAAAAAATAAAAAATATATTTAAGAAAAAAGTTTTATATTTTGTTTTTAAATTTTTGAAAAAATTATTTTTTAAAATTCAATATTAATTATTTTTAAAATATAAAAAGTTGATTTTTGTAAATAACCAAAAAAAAATTATTTTTTATTCGATAACTTTGATGTTGTTTTTTAAACATATTTTTTTTTTCTTTTTTAAATTTGTTTAATAAATCTGATTTTTTCATAAAATGTAAGTTTCGAAAAACATCTATTACTTTGATAACGATTTTAACAAGGGATACTCAAAATTGATTTGAAAATCGACTTATTGTTTGTTAAATTAATATATAATGGTTGAGATTAATTTAATAGTAGCTGAATTTTTTTTTCCTAGAACGTCAGCATAGCTAAATCTGAACCTTACCTTTTATTTAAATTAACTTAATTTCTTATTGTTTGCAAACATAATCCATCTATCTATATATATAAACATAACTTGAATTTTTATTGGTGAATAATTTATCATTGTGAGAATAGTTAAAGATGAATGATTATTATAGGGGTTATAATTATACCAATAGTTATATAGGGGCTCATGTATATCCAATATATAATTACCCGCACAAGGTGCGAGATATAAACTAGTTTGTACACAAGTTAAGTCCTCTAGAGGGGTCTTGACCCAATCAACCAACTTATGCTTGGCTCAGTTAACCAACATAAGATTCGCTCATAAAGCAATAAAATGCACAAAATTTCGAATTCAATCATAATCCTAAAATCTATGATACAAGGAAAAAATAACAAAAAAGAAAAAAGAGTATATTACTAATGAAACGATTTCCGCTGCGTTATTCAATCCTCTATGAACAATTTCCTCCTTATAAATTGTTAATCTTTAAACCATCAAGTTATACACATAATTAGGCTACAACTTACGTATATAACAAAAAATTGTCTTCCAAATTTAATTATGTAAGACCATGCCCAAGTTAATCGGTAAAACCTAATTGGGCTCTACCTATCCTTTAGGTCATTTCTATCTTAGTGAGAATCCTAGTGCCATTGTTAATATTTTGAAAAACAACGCTCGCGGGGTGGCGACCTGCAGGCGATTCAAATGTTAGCCCTCCTTTTGTTCCAATAAACGTACGGGACGGCTCTAATTCCAGCTTCTTATTCATTACCAAAAAAAAAAAAACAAAGCCATTAAGTTCTTATCAATAGCAATGTTCTCCCTCTTGCTAGCTTCTCATGGTTCTTCTTGCCTCGTCAAGCCCGAGCTCTCGATGCTCTAGAGACACGAGCAATGGATGACTCGATATGAACGCGTATGTAAGAATGTGTCCGAGAAGGAGAAGCGGTTTAAGGTGTTCCGGGACAATCTTAAGTGTATATAGACTTTTAATAATTATCTTAAGTTGTGCAGCTAAATTTCGACATGGAAGAAAGAAAACTATAATATCGTAACATAGAAAAAAATAGTTGTAATGAAAGTACTTTTTATTATGAATTGAATTTATAATTTGTTTACAAAAAATAAAATTATAAGACCATAATACTTCCTTCAAAAACTGATTTGGGCATTTTTGGAAATGGGCTAAGCGATTAGATTTGGGCTATTAGTTTGACTTTCAACCCAATTTTTCCTGCGTGCAAGTAACGACTTCCAAGTCGCAACCACCATCATCCAGGGTGGTGAGAGAGTTGCAAACAAATATCGTCTGGATATCAACTAAGTAATCAACTATATTGATTGATCTGAAGTTGAGGACATCGAGATCCTGGTGAGAATTGTGGACGATTCGTCATTGCTTTTAGTTGCCGTGTACAATTTGGTTGCCCCTGCCCATCCTTCGCCGTATGTTTGCTGAACTCCGGTTGTCGCCGGTTCCCTGCCAAGGCTGGATTCCTTTATTTGACTACCCGGTAAGTGGATTTTGTCCAGAAGGCCTATTGTTTGCTTTTTTTTGGCTAATAGCTCTACGCTTGCTAATTTTAGTCCAGATTTTGGAGCAAATTGATTGTGTGTATGTTTTTTCTGTCTAGAACTTTAGGGTTTTGATTGAATTGTTATCTGATTTGAATTGTGTGCTTTGTGAAATTTGAAGTTTTGAGCTGAACGTGTGAGTTGAAGTGAGAATCCAGAAGTGCTTTATACGGTTTGCAGGAATAAATTAAACTCAAGCAGTGGTATCTCATTATAGGCTTGTTCTTGCAATCATAATACTCATTATCGAAGGATTGCAGAAATCAGAAGAAATACATAGTTGAAATTTCCCAATGAATTTTCAACCTCGAATGTTATTCGAGTTTACTAGCAATATCCAAAGCATTGCTTATCATTGTATTGGCATCATTGACTCTACTCTCAACGGCGGCAAGAATCTCACCTATGGCTCCCGGGCCTCCCTTCTTCATCCCATCCGTGCAAGTAACCTTGTATGTTCCTGTGGCGCTTAACAACGACATCACTTTACCCATCTGCTCGCTATAGTGTGCTGTCATTGTTCATAACTGCACAAATTAAGTGATATGCAAAATCCTCAAAGTAGTCTCATTATCCTTTTTTCGTATATGGAATTCAGAAGAACAACATTAGAGGAGCACCAAGTAGGATTCCAAAATATTTTGTCCACAATGTGTGGAAATTGTAAGATACTAGGGGCACCATGTGAAAGAAGGCATTTAAATAAGTTATCTACTTGGGAGTTAAAGTGTGAAAAGTTTCTTCATAATTTTCCTTGACATGGGATGGGACTCATCCTTGATTATACAGTACTATATAGTAATCCTGAAATCCTTGACAAATTTCCCTTTTTCTATAAACTAGATCTATCTGAAATTGTACCCCTTATTTTTTGAGCATTGGTTTGGATATTTTTATGTTGGTGGGTTTGGGAGCAGATGTGTTTTGGTCATAGAAAAAGTAATAAATAGAAGATTTCTCAACTGATAAGTAGAGGATTTCATCAGTTTGTTGATTTCTGGTTGGTGCTTAATTGTTTATGGGGGAAGTTGTATACTGTTATCTGCATATCTGTAATTGTCACCATGGTCGGTATTTTGTTGATGATGGGGATCAGTTAATTCAGGGTAAGTCTATAGGTGGCTGTGTTTCCACTCTTCAGCAATTGAAGGAGTCAAGAACCTACACAGAAAGTGGAAGTGATGGCAGAACAAGCTGGGAATGGACTAGTTTACTTTTCACCTCTCCATAGTTTGGTAGATGAGGGATTTTGGCATCGTTTTTCTTCTTTGAAGCTCAATCAACTTGGAATTGATGAATCCCCCATCCAACTTACTGGTGAGCTCTTTTCTTTAAAAAATATGCTAGGTTTTTATTCCCATATTTCATAATTATTTCTTTTATTGTGGGTTTTTATCATTGATATCTTGTTTAGAGATCAACTTATAGCTGCCAAATTTTTATTTCTGTAAGTTTTAGTTGTGATTTATGAAAGTTGACAAAGATAGAAAAATTCTAAATTTAAAGGTGTTGGTGCCAAAAATTAAGAAAATTTTATACCACACATTTTTCTTCAATGTTTGTTAAATAGTGCGCGCTATCCTTCTTTTTTGCATGCAAAATCCACGGTGGAAAATGATTGTTCTGAGATGGCAATTTGGAATTTTTGGTAGGATTAGGATGTAGGAACACCGCCTAATTTTTTAACTTTCTTTTTGTTTAGGTTTTTATGCACCTTGCTCACATGCAATGGTGTCAAATAACTTGACTCTTCTTTCTGAGTCTTTGCCCGTCGAGAACAGCGGGCAACCTGAAATGGGACTAGGCAATCGCAACAGGTGTGCTGTTCCTGGAACCTTTTACAATACAAATACACTGGAAGGTTTTTATGCTCTGGACAAACGGAGCTTGCTGAAAGAAGAAGCAAAAAAAGTATGGCAATTTTTAATAAAGTCGCAACGCAATCTTTTTTTCTTTTCGACTATTTGCTTAGTATTCAGGCATTGCACAAAGGCATAGCCTAATAAGCCTCCTCGAATTAGTGGGTACTGTTCTTATGGTACACTTTCAAATGTTTGATTAGATATGGGATGATATTCATTCTGGTGTAGCCGAGAAAGACTGCAGTTTGCTTTCGAGATTCCTTCTGATCTCCTTTGCAGACTTGAAAAAGTGGCGCTTTCACTATTGGTTTGCTTCCCCAGCTTTGGTACTTGATCCGCCTGCAAGATTAACTACTTTGACGTCAGCTTCAACGTGGTTCAGTGTAGAACAGGTGTGGATCATTCACGGATACTTGAAAATTCCCATTAACCACACACCCATTTTTCCTTTAATGCCAATGTTATTGATGTTATAGGCTGAATCAGTGTCAGCAGCATGCAATAGTTGGCGCAACTCAAGCAACACAGCTGGTATATATCCCTTCTTTTTTTTTTCTTGTCTTTTTGTATTCCTTGCTCATTTTTGTAGGTTCTTTTAGTTTGTAATGTGCTCTAAGTGTTTTTGACTAATACGTACTGAGAAATCTGGTTCACATGTGGCAGATGTTCCATTCTTCATCCTAAGTTTTGATTCAAATTCACATGCTACAATTGTGCATCTCAGTGAGTGGGAAGCTTGCAAGCATGATGTTGATAAGGTTTGGCATATATGCTGCTTTTTTCAGTTTTGGTTCAACATCATTCTTTATCCCTTCTCTGGACCCTGCCTGGTTAACTGGCTTCTGAGTGTTGTACTAATTAGTAAAGGACTGTGATGACTAAAAGGGAGACAAAATGAAAAGTTTAAGGTCCCGAGTTTGCACTCTGAAGTAATCCTCCACATATCCTGACTGGGTCACCTATTCAGTTTTTAAAAAGAATTTGGCCAAATAGACCCTTTTCTATTTCCATTAGGTTTGTGTACCCCTTCAAAAAGATAGGTATCTGTTCAAATAATAAGGCATTTTGCAAACTGGTGCAGGTCCACCTGTTAAAGGATAACTTGTGTCTTTTCTTAAAACATCAGCGGTTTTGCTTGCTATCACAAGTGAATATGCGATTGTGGATTTTTTTTCTCCAATTTGAAAGGTTTCTGACATTAATTGTTGCGTATAGTTTTCTTGTTGTGTTGTCTTTGGTCGGTTGATTTGGTTGTTTCTGCCTTCGGATCATTGTGAATTAGGGCATTATTCCTTGCATATTTTGACATGCTAACAAATGATTGGACTCAACAGCTCTTGTTTGGATTTTATGATCCCTCTCACTATTCAAACAACCCTGGTTGGCCTCTTCGTAACTTCCTTGCATTTCTACATTCAAGATGGAACCTCAATTCTATCCGTTTCTTTTGCTATCGGGAAACCCGAGGTTTTCCGGATATGGGATTGTCACTTGTTGGCCTGGCTGAGATTCCTGATCAACAAGGTTGATTATAGAGATTTGATAGCATCTTTAATTTTACCGCTATCCACTTTGAATTTTTACCCTTCGTTTTGTAACTGATTCATATGCAAATGTGCTCTATAAATTGGATAGATATGAAAGATGGACCTAAGGCTGTTGGATGGGAACGTAACAAGGACAAAGCAGCTCCAAAATGTGTTACCCTTGCAAATTCTTTGGATCCAATCATGTATTCTTTTGACACTTTCTTGCTACATGACTGTTTTTTCATTCATTTTTCTTATATGCCATTTTTTGATGAGCAAAACCAGTTTATGCTTCTTTGCAGGTTATCTGTATCTGCTGCAGATCTCAATTTGAAGTTGATGAGGTGGCGGGCTTTGCCTTCTTTGAATTTAAGTGTTCTATCTCCTTTGAAGTGTCTACTCTTGGGTGCAGGAACACTTGGATGCGAGGTTGCTCGCCTCCTTATGGTGAGTGCCTCGTTCTCATGCAAAAAACGTTCTGTTAATTTATCTGTGCAATAAGGAAACCATTTTACTTTGTAGGGTTGGGGCATAAGGAACATCACGTTGGTTGATAATGGACGGGTAGCTATGTCTAATCCACTGAGGCAATCATTGTATGGATTTGAGGATTGTCTCAATGGCGGGGAGTATAAAGCTGTGGCAGCAGAGAGAAGTCTCAAGCGTATATTTCCTGCTGTGGTATACCATTTTCATTCCCATAGTCTTGAATGATTTACTTCGTCAGTTTGTCCAACTCAATTGTTACAATTTTGCACGGGCCTGTATAATGTCTCAGGACGCAAAGGGTATTGTTATGAGTATACCTATGCCCGGTCATCCTATTTCAGCAAACGAAGAGAAGAAAGTGCTGGATGATTGCAGACATTTGCATGAATTGGTTGATTCACATGATGTTGTATTCTTATTGACTGATACAAGGGAAAGTCGATGGCTTCCAACACTGCTTTGTTCCAGTAGCAATAAGGTTGATTTTTTCTATTTCAGTCATATTTATATTTAAATTCAAATGAACAGCTTCTATTCATGTGTTGAACTAATTTATATCTTTCTTTTTGCAGATTGCAATGAATGCAGCTTTGGGATTTGACAGCTTCTTGGTGATGCGTCATGGAGCTGGTCCACTCAGCTCTACAAATGAACCTGCAAAACGCTTGTCCTCTAGTATGTCTAATATGTCTATGGATGACCAAGCTGCAAGGCAGAGATTGGGCTGCTACTTCTGCAACGACGTGGTTGCTCCAATTGATGTAATTGTGTTTTGTCTTCTACTTACATCGATTGTTTCATATTGTCATCTCAGACTTGATTCACGTGGCTATTTTACATGTATACAGTCAATGTCCAACCGCACTCTAGACCAGCAATGCACCGTCACACGTCCTGGACTTGCACCTATGGCTTCTGCACTTGTAGTTGAACTCTTAGTGGGGCTTCTACACCATCCTCTTGGGTAACAACTAAATCATATTGTTGTGTTGTGGCTATTAGATCAGTCTTCTTTCCTGTAATGATTGTAACTTGTTGAATCTGTTTAGCATGTATGCACAAGGTGAAGTTTCAAGCTCAAATGGAATCACAAACAGTGAACAACCTCTCGGTATATTGCCACATCAGATCCGTGGGTCCCTATACCATTGTTCTCAAATGACGCTGATTGGACAAGCTTCAAACAGCTGTACGGCTTGCAGCTCAACAGTAAGTCTTACATGACCATGTCCAGCCGCACTCCGTACCATTGTTCTCGAATTTTGACTGACTGTCGTCTGAACGGAACGGTTCCAGGTTGTGACAGAGTATCGGAATAAAGGAACAGAGTTTCTTCTTCAAGCAATCAACCATCCTACCTATTTGGAGGATCTAACTGGACTGACTGAATTGATGAAATCAGCAAGCGCGTTTGCACTAGACTGGGAAGCAGCAGAAGAAGACGATGATGAAGATTGCATCTAAAATATAAGGTATGCATCTGACTGAATAAATCAACTTCTTTTTTGGAATCTTAAGAGGATTGATCTTAGAGTTGATTTTCATAACATTCTAGGACATGAACATGATCACAAGACTTCGTTTAACATTGTGGCACACGCCTGATCTTTCTCGCTCCCTCAAATGTTGATCTATGACAGTAAAGATTGGGAGTGTTGTTGTATGGAGCAATTGCAAGAATTACAAAGAAGGGTTTCTGAATAGTTTGAAACTGTCATCAAGAAAATGAAAAGAATGATCGATTCTTGTTGAAGTTGGTTGATTTTTCAGTTGTTTTTTCTATAAAACGGGAAGCGGTTAGAAAAAACTACCCTTCTATGGGTAGTCCATCCTAATGAACGAGAACAGAACGAGAACAGAACGTTTGGGAATGTCATGAAAAGGTGTATTGGGTTTCGAAATTCCCTAATCAATCAATCGATCAGCAAGACAATTGATTTTCCCGTTATTAAAATTGTTTGAACTATTGCTTAGAAAATGAACGTTTTTTTTTTTACTTTTCTTTTTACCGCTTTATCACATTTAACTATGAAATAGGATATCTTAATTTAATATGAGTTGTTAATATTGTAAAATGTCATTAAATTAAAAATGATTTTTTCCCATATATTATGCCGGAAAGATTATTTGTAAATTAACCTTTTCTATTTTATAAAAATACGAATTATAATAAAAAGGTATTGTTAATTAATATTTTTTAAGATTTATTATAGTTGTATTTTTTTGAAATTAATATTGAATAACTTTTAAAAAAATAAATCAAGGAGATTACGATAAATTAATATAAAGACAGTTTGGGCCTTTGGGTTTGTAGCTCGAGGTTATAATCCAAACGTGGTTAAAACTTAAACGGCATCGTTTAGCTGTATTCTTCAACGTGCAACGATATATCCCTCAGAAATTGCTTGCTTGGGTTCACCGCCATTACATTCGTCTTCCCTAAAGGATTAGGGTTTTGTACTCCGCTCCTCCATACCTCTATTGTGTCCATGGATTCCTCGAAGAAGCGCAAAGCTGATGAAAATGGCACAGAATTCACTACCGAGCTTGACATCACCGTACAACCGCAACTGCTTACCGTAGACGACGCTCGCAAGATGTTTGAATCCTTGACTCGAGACCAGCTTATCTCCATCCTTCAGGAAGCTGTCATCCGTCACCCTGACGTTCTAGCAGCCGTCCGTGCCACCGCCGACAGTGACCCCGCCCACCGGAAGCTCTTCATACGTGGCCTTGGCTCAGAGACAAACACCGACTCTATTCGATCGCTCTTTTCCACCTACGGAGAACTCGAGGAGGCTGTAGTTATCACCGACAAACTCAGTGGAAAGTCCAAGGGGTTTGGATTCGTCACGTTCAAGCATGTGGATGGCGCTGTTTTGGCTCTCAAGCAACCGAGTAAGAAGATTGACGGTCGGATGGCTGTCGCTCAGCTGGCTGCCGTCAGATCCGGAGGGCCGAACAATGACGACGTTGCGACAAGGAAGATCTACGTTGGTAATATCCCAATTGAGATCTCGGCAGAGAGACTGCTGGATTTCTTCTCGGCGTTTGGGGAAATTGAAGAGGGTCCGCTAGGGTTTGATAAGCAGGCTGGGAAACCTAAGGGATTTGCTTTCTTTGTGTATCGCTACGAGGAGGGGGCAAAGGCGTCCTTGATGGAACCCACAAAGAACATTGATGGACACCAGATATTGTGCAAATTGGCAGTCGATGGGAAGAAAGGGAAGGGAAATATTCCGGGCGGTGACACTGGAGGTGAGAGAATGGGAATGCCGGGCTCGGGGCCTGGTCCACAATTTGGGGGGCCACTGTATGCTGGGTATGGCCGTGGATCTCATCAAGGTCCCGGGATGGGTTTAGCACACCAGGGGATGCCGAATTCAGCATATCCTAGTTCCGTGGGTGGTCCTGTTGGGGCTTCAATGGGGAACCAGGGACATGGTGGTGGTGCTGGAGGGTATGGCCCCGGTTCATACATGAGTGGCTCTCAATATGGCGGGCCAGTTTCGGGTGATTTCAATTCACATAGAATGCCACCAAATTCTATGGGAGGTCCTCCTGTAAGTGGTTATCAGGAAGCTGGACCTTATGGATATGGTTCTGCTGGTTATCAATCGCAACACCCTACATCTCAGCCTCCACAGGGGCCAACTGGAGGGATGTATCAAAGAATACCACCTTATTACTGAGGTATACTTATTCGTGAAAATTTTATGTTTTATTGTCCTGGTATTGACGCAAGTCTAAAGAATGACATTGTTGTTTGTAGAGATGCATCATCTGGGGCATGGGTTGGTTTAATGTTTCTTATTTGCCAAGTTGTTTCAAAACGATTATGGTCAATATATTGATTTAATATCAATGTTATCCACTAATAATTCTGAAAGGGGGGCCTAGTTTATTCTCTGTCAAATACTGCTCATTTCATATCTTTTTTTTAAACAAGGAATTGATGCATTCATGATGTTTTTACCTGGATGTCATGTTCTGGTTTTCAATTGATTTAATGCCTTTGCTAGTTTGATAAAATTCCGAACTGCATGAATCTGACTACTTGATAGATTCTATAGTTGGCTGTGTCACTGAATGTTTTTCTTCTTATTTCACTAGATCAAAGAGAGGAATAATGCTGGCCTGTTTTAACTAACTTTACTAATGATATTTTCAGGACGGGTAAATTGCTAGTACGATGAATACCTTCTTGCCACCAGTGGAAGGAAAGGAAGAGAGGGGAGATATTGACAGGTATGAAACATAGATATGTTTTGGTTCTTTAATTGATACATGGGACAGCTATTCATGGGCATTTAGAGGTTGATTTGACCGAAATATCTTTTTACCCAAATTGATTGTTTTACTTGGATGGATAGTCAAGTTTGCCACTCCCCCCATTTCAGTGGCTTGAATTTCTTGAATTGTAGTTGTAAAAATCTGGTGCCACGTTATGTTCCATAGTTCCTTCCCTGTTTCTTTTTTTCTCCTCCAAGTCAGGCCTCAGCTTTGTGGGAACATATGATTGAATGATTTACAACCTTTATATAATACAACAGTAGTTTTATACAATATGCACGAGGTGTTTATGATTTTCATTTGGTAACACCACTCATTTTGGTAATCACTTAAGTCATCATGAATTTCCTCTCAAATAGTGGGTGCCAAATGCAGATTGTTAGGGTTTTCATATGGATTTTTTCTTAAATATTTTGTTCTTAATATGTTGCCAAAAAGCATTTGTGTGAGCTTGTTATTTCAGATTGTTATTAAGGTTGATATGGTCGGTCTGTTTCTTGTACACTTGTTTTTATTACATGATGTTGGTTGTTTAATGATGATTAAATTCCTCCATGGATGTTTCATTCAGGTCTATGAGAGCTTCTTGGGCGCTATAAATTGGTGTGGTGATTTCGTGATTGCAGACAATGAAAATTTTCCTTTGCTTGATTGGCCTGCTGTATTTGACTTGCTTTTATGCTCCTTATTTGCAGTTATCTGATAGATTTAGGCCAAACATAGATTTCCTTCTTTTTAGTTTGATCGTGGTAATTGTCGGTGACTTTTCCCTCATCAGTAGAAGCAATTAGTATTGGTATTCTGTTCGAAGCCAACTTCTCTATATTACTATGTGCTACTGTGTATGTTTTATACAAAGGCTTTACTGATTATTGACATTTTCTAGTTCACATTTTTGATATAATGTGTAATGCTTGTTAAATCTGTTCTATTTAGCTTATTCTATTATTAAACAAGCTTTTATAAACTTATACCAGGCTTTTTCCTCCTTCACTTTCATTGCTTAATTGATCATTTCATCATCAATCTTTGGCTAAATTACGTGGTAAATTTTCTGCTCAATAAGGTTGGCATATATATAGGTATACAATAACCATTATGCCCTATGTGAATTCGTCTTGAATTGGCCATTGCCTTGTCTACTTCCAATAGTGAGCGTTTTTCTTGCCCTTATGTTACTGCTTACTAATTTGAGGGCTAGTGGATGAACATCAAGGTTGCATTATTCGATGTTTTTGACCTATAGTTGATTGTTTTAACCCTTTCAGCTGATAATCTTAAACCATGTCGTCAATATGCTCAAATTTCAAGCATTCTTGGTTATGCCAGATATGCTTTGTGTGTTAGTTTGCATTGAACTTTCATATTTGGCCTTGCCTTGATAGTAATGATTTTACCAATGAACGTACTGATTTTGTGAGCAATTTGCCGGTGAAAGTGTGTTGTCTATTGTTTTTTGTGGCGAAGTCTGCTAACACAGTGGCTATTTAACACTTGAGGATCGTGTTCACCTTGTATCTCTTCGGATCAGATATCATGGTTATTCACTGGGTCTGGGTGACCTGGGCTCATGTTATTGGGTGTCGGGTAGTCCTTATTACGTGCTTCCTTCGCACAAAGACGCGATTGAATACACTATGGTATGGATGTGTGTCCTACGTTCCCCCTGTTGGCAATATACCAAGTGCAAATGGTCAAGGATATTTATGTAAATTCTTGTAATAGATTATGTCAGTAAATCTATTGGTAAAGAATAATGTACACAACTTCTGTAAGAATATCATCTGCTCGACTGTTAATGAAAATATAGCCCATAGTAGTATGGTACAAATACAAACCATTTGAAGTGGGTTGTTTAAATGGACAAGAGGATTCTACCGTAGGGATTTAAGTGGTATATTTTGCCCGTATTGGAGATCCGCGGTAATGTAGGTAAAGAGGGGTATCAATTGGACGGACTGAGAATGTTAATGTGATGGGAAATTCTCCCATAAGGAATTTTGGTCCCTTGAGTCGTCGGAAATTGGGGAAGTTGTTGGTATGCTCGTTTTGGGGATAATAATGAGGCGAGTGATGGGTGAATGGATCTGGTTCAACACAATTTTGTGATTTTATGATTATATATATGTGAAAATTTAGATATTTCGGTGGAGGAATCAAATATCTCGACATAATATCTTGTGTCACGCTGTATCAGGTGAAGGAACCGTACCCACCAACCATCCGCTGTATCGGGTGAAGAAACTTTACCCACCAACCATCCATAATCGGAAAATTTTGCTTTTTTTACATGCTTTTTTTGGATCAGATAATTTTAAGTACCCATCCAATGTGGGTGAACATGTACAAGGAAAAATGGCGATCATACAATAATCAAATGGACAAATGTGTAGGATGCAAAGCTGAAGACCACAATGAGGTGGATAAATATAACTGCAAAACACAATTACTCCAACACGTGAAACTCAATCATTCGCATCCGAAGAGACACTTAACGATAAAACGTAAAGATAAGCAAAATATTGATAAATAATGCAATAGTGGTGAATAAGTAAAATTGCATTTGAAGCAACCACAAAGTTGATGATGAGCATAATAGTGCGGTCGGCCTCCACCACATCTTAACTGTAGCTCATGAAGCCCGCTTTCTAATAGTGGAATATTGCCATATTGCTCCTCCTGGCCCACACAGCCCATGGGCCCATCTTACACTAAAACAAGTATTTAACGGTTTTTCTAATCTATGTAACCCTTGGGTCCAGTTACGGTGAAGTTGTTAACACATGCGGAGTCCGCCCCCGCGGCAAGTCAGGCGCACTGTGCCTCCGCGCCAACCTGGGGCGCCAGCAGACCGCGTCTGCGCTTGGGGCGACCTGGCTCCTTTTTCACACACCTTTGTGTCAACTTCACCATTATCATGACAAATGCGCGCGGACTGGGGCGCAGGGGGACTCCGCTTGTATGCCAACTGAGCCATATGTCAACAACAATCTGCTGAGATCATCTCTAGTTCCCTGCAGGCTGCAATGACCAAGATTGTTGCTGACATATGGCTTAGATGACGCGCAGGCGGAGTCCGTCTGTGCTCCTGACACGGCGGAGTCGGATTGCCGTGTCATTTTCCGCTTCCGAATAACATCACTCATAAATCTTAATCATAAAACTATAACATAATGATTGGATTAAGTTCGCACTTTTTCGAATTGTTGTTTATTTTCGACAACCTTTTTCAAAAATATCATGACGTGAACATGGCAATATTTCAAAATCTAAACTATTTCTCTTAGTCTTCAATTGATTTTAGAACGTAATTCCACCATACTTATGTGCTGTATTAGGGTTACCCTCAACACTAAATTTGAACTGTCGGAATTTCACAGTAACTCAACCGACTTTCATATACTCGAGTATTTTGACAAGATCGATAATATAGTGTTTTGAGTGAAGAAGCGAAGAGCAAGAACAAGCTCACATTCATACACATGCATAGATTAGTACATATAACAATACCATTCCCCATCTATATATCAAGTGATGATACGTCTTTGTAACAACTTATTGACACGATTGAACTTCTACCATTACTAGAAATAAGTAAAGAAATTCAGAGACAATGCCGTAAATGTATGTTCAAAACCTATTGCCTTTGTCAAACTTTAACATGTACACAAAACTAAAAGGATAATAGAGACAATATTATCAAATTTTAGTGGTAGATATTTTCTTCTGAACCAACATCAAAATGCCGTAGAAAAATTGATTAAAGATGGCATTTCGTGGAGGCACATGAACGTGAAAAGTTAGGTACAAATTGTTCTTTATGCAGTGGGTTAGATGATTTTAAGTTCACGCCACTTAATGTTGTTTCTTTTGTTTTTCTATCGTCTTGATCGAAAAAGTTGGTCGAGGTCACATTAAAAATATGTTTTCGAAATACAAACGATTTAGATCTGGACTGAAAAGTTTCAGTTTTTTAAGCTTTCGTCGAATAAAAGGTTTTCGTGGAACCGGTTGGTCAAATTTAAAAGTTCGGTCTAAATGTTATCTCAAAATAGCCTAGAGTTATCTAAAGTCCACTTGGTCCGACCGCTGTGAGACCAGACCTGAATACTTAGTTCAAGTTCAGTCAACAGAGACTTTTCGGGTCATATTTGGTCCGATTCTGAACCGCTGAACAACCCTATGTTAGCTGATATACATAACTAGGTATTCAATGTAACGGTTTTATACTTATATGTGTGGAGATAAAGTCTCTCAATGATAATAAACAAATTCATTGTCTAGTATATAAGTTTGGTGGATACTTTGTTTATTGACAATTAGTTTTAGGATAAAACAAATTCATAGTCTATTGAGCTAATGTGTTGAGCTTGGGCCCAACACGCATGTGCATTCAGACGTGTGACGAAACTCTCCACGTTATATCTACTCCATCAAATTTCACGTGGTATATCAAAGTAGTTTAGTCATGTTGTCAAGTGTCAACCGAGTCAAACATTTGCGATTGAGGGGGTGTGGAGATAATTGTCTCATACCTATAATCAACAACCTCGCATTCTAGTATATAAGTTCAGTCGGTTACTCATCTAATTATCAATTTGATTTTAGAATGAAACCTTGTTGAACTTATGTGTTGGTCTGGAACCCAACCCATATGCAAGTTCGGACGTACAACTGAATTCTCCCGGTTATATCTTACTAGCTGAATACTCGATTCGAATTCCGCAGTCTGTCGGATTATCCGTGCTAGAGAACGGATCGGTTCGAGCTTATCCGGGTCTACAGTAAAGTTTGTTCCAATCATTGTTGCTTAAACAACCTTTAAAAAGATTTTGTTAATGTTAATTGTTGTTGAAGATATCCACTTTATTATCATTTGATGCTTAGACTTTTTGTTAAATCAAACGCAGATTCTTATCAAAAAAAACATTTTCTCACAAAGTAAGGAAAATAATGGTGATTTTTTGAGAAAAGATAATCTAGATTTTAAAATTTTAGTTTCGAGCTTATCAAGATAATCTAGGAAAACTGATTTATTGTTACGTTGAAGTTACGGTGTACGTAAAATCTTGCTTTGAGGTCCATTGCTCGTTAATTTAATCTAAATATTTAGTATTTTTAAAATAAATTTGTGTCCTATTTCTCAGTTGGATATATTGTTTGTTAGATTTTGTGTTAGTTCGTTAAAAATAGGTACAAAATAGGTTAACATGTGACCTTTCTAAGATTAATTAATATTAACCGCAAATCTGAGATGTCTACAGTTGTTTCTCAGGCTTCCTCCCTGCTTTTCCTTGATGATTTTGTTGATTTCGGTTTCTGATGCATTTTTGTGTTTTTCTTTTCTCTATATTTGTTGTCCTTCATGACGGTTTATCCGTCTGCCGATTTTTTCGGCTTTCGGCCCATTAGACGGCGCGCCGTCTAATGGTTTCGAACCGCTTTCCATTTTCCCAAAAAATAATGATCTTTCTAAATTAAAAAATAATTATTTATTTAAAATTGACATAATAAAAACTCACTAAAATCAGCCAGTAAAATTTAATATTTCATCTCTTAAACAAGTTAATTTAACTAAAAAATATTTTAAAATAACATTTTCTTGACATTATTTATAAAAAACATGATAAAATATTTATCTTGGTATAAAAATGCCACATAAATTTGTAAAAAAAAAAACTTAACATACAATACAAGTTGGTAAAATTACTCTAAATTATTAAGATATAAAAAGTCCTTTTTTGGAATTAATCTCATATTTAAAATTTAATCTATTTTTATGCAGAAAACAAAAGCAAAGAGACACTATATGAACCAAAATTTAGACTTATTTAAACACTAATTATTAATTAACAATATTATGGTATTATTATCATAAACACGTACCCAAATTCCCGTGACTGGTCAGTCACAAAAATAAAAATAAAAATAAATAATAACAATAATAATAATTTCCCGTGACTGTTGACTGCTGCACAAAGTTGACCTCTAATTCTGTAAAGACCCTTTTATCCCTCCGAAGAATCCAAAAATTGCAGACACATCCCCTCTTTTTGTATTTTTATAATATAATACCCATTGCTCAACTTTTTAAAATTTAAAGAACTGCCCTTTTCATTCCTACTCGAGACAATCGATGGTGTACATCCGGTGAGTTTTGTACATTTATTTATGAATTTATTTTAAAATAAAATACCCAATGCTCAACTTCTAACTACTTAATTTTTTTTTTTTTAATTTTCGGACCGTCAACTTAACCGTTTAATTATTGGGTAAATGTAAAAGGATTATCAAAGTGTTATCGGGTATGCTTGATCCTCAAGTATATAACACTACAAGAAAAAGCTGAAATAGCCACACTTAAATACTCACATCTATAGTCGTTGGTTAATTTTGCCCACACTTTATGTTGACGCCATATAATCTAACACTTTTAATTGTTGACAAGTTGTGAGAATTTCAAACAACTTAATTTAACTCACACCTTATTTTGTTGGTATATAATCTAACACCTTTGTATGTTGGTAAGTCGTGGAAATTTCCAACAACTATAAGTTGGGACGACTTCGTACGTTGTAAATAATATTCTGATTTTAAAGCATTAATTAAACAATATACTATAATTAACATCAATTTAAATCTAATATAACATAAGTATATAAAAAAAGGTAAAAATATTGTGAAATCGGTATGAGTCGAATATAATTGGAGGATGATGTTACATGTCAATTTGAGAACATATATGCGTTGATCCGTGTCCAATATGTTAGTGAGTTTCGTTTGTAAAATTAATTGACGATAGAAGAAAGAGACAAACTTATATATTAAACCAATAAATAATCTATTATCAAAGTAAAAAACTTTAATTCCTCTCCAAATATCATGATTATAAAGCATTGATAATGAACATATTATAACATGAAAGGGACAAGGTTACCTATTATAATATCTACATAGTTTATATCCACATCTTGTGTAGTGTTATTTTTTTTAATAATAGTACATAGTAATTTACTTAAAAACATTGTTTTATCTATGCATTCATTCATTACTTTGGTTACAAATATAATAATTCATTCATATAGTATATGATTTTTTAAACTAGTAATAATACATATTTTTGTTAATTTCACTTTAAAATATTTATAAATAGTTAACTAACATTAATTAACTTGCTTTTACATTTTTATATTAAATAAGACATACAAATTAAAAATGTAATATTGTGTAAATTATACTCATTTTTATATCGTTTATCTAAAACATTAATTCAATAATAGCATAAAAAATTAATTCCAACTTGAATTTGGACAAACATTCGGTCAAAGGAATGATTTACACGAAAATTTTAAATTCTAAAAAATACTAGTATAAAACATGCATATCATATTTTTTCAATCTCTATTGAAATAATTGTAGATGTTATTAGAACTTTTATGTTGATTTACTCTACATATTGTTTTCGTGATAGGTTTTAGAAATATTATATGAATTCAATCTCAAAAATATTAATATAATTATATTATTTGTTATCGGAATAAGTTTTAGAAGTATTATGTCATCTTTCAAATTTATTCCTAATTGATTCAAATATAAAATTTGTCGATATAATTAATATAATAACTTAATTTTCTTCATAAATTTCCCAATATATATATCATTTTGTTACATTTTAAGATAAAAAAAAGAAGATAAAAACGTGATAAAAATATATAATATCTTTTTAGTCACAACAAAACCTTAATTTTAGGAATAGTTACAACTAAAATTTAAATTTAGGAAGTTTTAAAATTTGTAACTTCCTCCCTTATAAATGTGGTGGATATTTTCTATAAAAAAAATTGGAGTTAAAGATATTGATCGGCATAGAGATCGTGGCATAGAGGGGAGTTACAAGAGTGAGAGGAGCAAGCCATTAGCTTAAGATGAACCATCATCATCTTCACCAAAAAGAAGAAGAAAAAAACTCAAAGCTCAGCAGAAGTTTCGGCCCTCCATGATGCATGGACGCAAGGGAGGAGATGCAGGACGAGGAAGGCCGCAAGTCTGAGGAAGTTGAGGATGGAGGAGGATTTGCGAGTGTGTATAAAGGGCATATAAAAGATGGATCTGCGCTTGCAATTAAGCGTTCTTGAAAAGCTTTTGAAAAGAGGAGAAGAGAAGACTGTATTGTGCTGTATATTACAGTGTAGGAAGAGCATACATATACAAAAAGAGTTAACGGTAATGCAAAAGAGAGGGGATATGCTAGAGATATATTCCTAGAATACATGAGGTAAATTAGGTATTTATCTATAGGATATATACACAAAAGGATAATAATATGAGGTGTGATTTCATTCCTTAATACGCCCCCTCAAGTTGGAGTGTATGTTAGAGACACCCAACTTGGATAAGAGGGTAAGGAACTGGACGGAACCGACAGGTTTAGTAAACAAGTCGGCGGGCTGCTTGTTGGTGTTGATGTGGAGTGTGCGGATCTCTCCGCGTTGAAGTTTCTCCCTTGTAACATGACAATCAATCTCGATGTGTTTCGTGCGTTCATGGAATACGGGATTAGAGGCGATATGTATGGCGGCTTTGTTGTCACAATATAGAGTGGCTGGTTGAGGATGGTCGACTTTGAGATCTTTGAGAAGGGTACGCAGCCACGTTAATTCACAACAAGTACTAGCCATGGAGCGATATTCGGCCTCGGCGCTGGATCGGGCGACTGTGCTCTGTTTCTTAGAACGCCAGGAGATGAGGGCGCCACCAAGGAATATGCAATAGCCGGTAACTGATCGTCGGGTATCGCGACAACGAGCCCAGTCCGCGTCACAATAGGCGGTGAGGTGTGGGCGGGCGTTGGCGGGAAATAGCAATCCTTGACCCGGTGTGCTCTTGATGTAACGGAGAACTTGGTGTGCTGCGTCAAGGTGTGGTTGCCGTGGTTGACTCATGAATTGGCTCAAAATGTGCACGGCATAAACGAGGTCCGGTCGAGTGATCGTGAGGTATATGAGACGACCAACCAACCTACGGTATTGGGAAGCATCAGAAATAAGATCTCCATCTTGACTTGACAAAGTAACGTTCGGGTCAAGTGGAAATGTGGCTGGTTTGGCACCAAGAAATCCGGTGTCTTCTAATATGTCGAGTGCATACTTCCTTTGGGAGAGGACGAGGCCTGTTTTGGACCGAGCTACTTCAAGGCCAAGGAAGAACCGAAGGTCCCCAAGATCCTTGAGTTTGAAATGGCTAGCTAGGAATCTTTTGGTGTCTTCGATTTCCTGCAAGTTAGTTCCAGCGAGAATAACATCATCGACATAAATTAACAAGACAAGAATGTTACCTTTGGAATGTCGAGTGAAAAGGGAGTAATCAGCCCATGATTGATGAAATCCAACGGATTTGAGAGCTCCGGAGAGTTTAATAAACCATTGGCGCGAGGCTTGTTTGAGGCCGTAGAGAGACTTATGCAATTTGCAAACTCGAGTATCCCCTTTTTGGCAAAATCCCGGAGGGAGTTTCATGTAGACGTCTTCGGTAAGATCTCCGTGTAGGAAGGCGTTGTTAACGTCTAATTGGTGTAGGTGCCAACCTTGAATGGTGGCCAAGCTGAGAAGCACTCGAACCGTTGTGAGTTTAGCAACGGGGGCAAAGGTCTCCCGATAGTCAATCCCTTCAACCTGATTGTATCCTTTGGCAACGAGTCGTGCTTTATATCGTTCAACTGTGCCATTGGAGTTGTATTTGATTTTGTACACCCATTTGCAACCAATGGGTTTCTTGTTTCGGGGAAGAGGAACTAAACTCCATGTCTTGTTTTCGTGTAGAGCTAGGAGTTCATTTTCCATTGCTTGTCTCCACTTCGGATCTTGGGAAGCCTGTGAAAAGGAAGTAGGCTCTTTCTCGAGCGAAATGTTAGAAACAAAATGTCTAAAGGAAGCAGAAAGCCTATCATAGTTTAAAACAGAGTCAAGTGGATATAAAATGCCCGAGGAAACTTTGTTGGTAGAAGACGGTTGGTTCGAGCGGGAAGGGAGCGTAGTCTCGACATGAAAATCGTGGAGGGTAGTGGGTTGTCGTGTAAGTCTTGTAGATCGGCGGGGTGGTGGTGGAGGGGCCGATGGAGGTTCCTGTGGAGATGGAGGGTCCTGTGGAGATGACACGGCAGGTGGGGTGGGTGGTGAGGTGCGTGTTGTATCGGGAGTCGGCATAGTAGGTGAGGTGATTGGGTTAGTGGCAGGAAAGGTATGTAGTTGTTCATCATCATCAACATAAGTTATGGGATTTGGAATAGGCAAGGCTACGCTTGTTTCAAGGGGTACAGGGCAATGTAGGGGTAGGTTTTTATAGGGAAATTGTGTCTCTTGGAATGTCACGTCTCGGGATATAATGATCTTTTTATCAAATATCGAATATAATTTATAACCTTTGGTACCAACTGGGTAACCGATGAAAACACATTCGATAGCGCGTGGATCAAATTTGTGTGGACGAAGATGATGGCTAGAAGCAAAACATCGACAACCAAAAACGCGAAGATGGTCGTAGTGGGGAGATTTAGAAAACAGAAGTTCAAAAGGTGATTTATTCCGGAGAATGGGGCTTGGCATTCTATTAATTAAGTAGCAAGATGTAAGGATTGCATCACCCCAAAACAACTTCGGTAAACTTGATTGAAAAAGTAATGCACGTGCTACATTTAGTAGGTGTCTATGTTTACGTTCGGCTACCCCATTTTGTTGAGGTGTGTTAACGCAACTTGTTTGGTGCAAAATACCTTTTGAAGCATAAAAATCCACACATTTAAATTCGGGACCATTGTCACTTCGGACAAGTTTGACTCTTTTGGCAAATTGGTTTTCAATCAAGTTTAGAAATTGAATCACAAGATTACGAGCTTCGGATTTGTTTTTCATGAGAAAGATCCAAGTAAAACGGGTATAGTCATCAACAATTGTTAAGAAATAACGAGCACCAGAAATAGATGGAATGTGATATCCGCCCCAAATATCCATATGAATAAGATCAAAACTAGCGAGAGTGTTTGTAGTATGCAAAGGAAAAACATTTCTGGTTTGTTTTGCCAAAGGGCAAACTAAGCATTCAGTAGCATGCTTGGCATTGTTCTTAAAACAAGAAAGCAAATTAGATGTTTTAAAAGAAGGGTGACCGAGACGTTGGTGGAGCACGTTATTGGATGGTTGGGATACGGTGTTGCAACGGCTGTCTTGTGGTATGTCAAGGTAGTAGAGACCATTTTGCTCAATTCCCGTCCCAATCGTCTTCCCCGAATGTTGGTCCTGAATAAAACAATTTTTCTTAGAGAAAATAGTAATGTGTAAAGAGTCATAAACAAGTTTACTAATGGATATTAAATTAATGGAAAATGTTGGTACACAAAGCACATTAGTTAAATGAAAATGGGAAGAAAAATGAACACTTCCTATATGGGTTACTGGTGCCATGCTTCCATCAGGCAACCGAACAAAACGGTTCTCTGCACTATCAAAGTCAGTAAAATGATGTGTATGGCATACAATGTGATCGCTAGCGCCGCTATCTAAAATCCACGGAGTATGTAATGAATTATTTGAAATGACCTTACCTGAAAAGTGTTCATGCGAAGAGCCAAATGGACCAGCGAAATTCACCGAAGGTTGACCACCATTGTTCATGGTCTCCATGGGTTGTTGAGAATCGCTAGATTTGGCTCCCATAGATTGAAGAAAGGTCATCATTCTTTGACAGTCCTCTTGAGTGAAAGGCTTGCCTTTGTTTCCTGCATAATAGGCATTTGAATTCCCTTGTCCTGATTCTAATGCCTTTTTCTTCCTTCGGCAATAATCATGGGTATGTCCCTTGCCATTGCAGAACGTGCATTTTAGATGGGCTCTACAGGTTTTGGTGGTGTGATTATGCATATTGCACTTCTCACAGAACTTTGGCTCATTCGATCGGTTGTCACGCCCCCTTGTTTCTCCTTTGACTGAGAGAGCTGTTGCATCTGTTGTAGTTACTGATGTCTTGGCATTGGATATGCCAGCTTTTTCTTGTCTTAAAACCATGGCAAATACTGTATTTAAATCTGGCAGTGGATCGACAGCTACAATGTTGCTGCGAGTTTGGGCATGGTTGTCATTAAGCCCCATCAAAAATTTCATGGTCTTTTGAGTCTCCATAAACTTTTTGATGTTGCTAGATGCTGCACATGTGCAAGGAGGAAAAGCGCACAGTATATCTTTCTCATCCCAAAGTGCCTTCAATTTGTGAAAGAAGGTCGAGACGGAATCCGCCCCTTGTTCACATTCATGTATGACGTTTTCAATATGAAACAAAGATACAGTATGTGTATGTGAGAATCGTTCCTTGAGTTCGAGCCACATACCTCTTGCGCTTTCACAATGGATTACGCCACTTGATATCTCTTTGGACATGGATCCGAGGAGCCACGTTTTAACGAGTACATCGCATCTCTCCCATTGTGACGCCTCTGTCGGTTTGTCATGGGGTTTTGGTATAGACCCATCCACGAATCCCTTTTTGTTCTTGATCGTGAGGGACATGGTCATGGCTTGTTGCCAAGTTACATAATTATCTTCCATCAAAGGTTGCGAGACCAAGATAGCTCCCGGTTGATCCGAGTGATGGATGAACAAAGGATGTGATGATTTCTCCCATGGTTCTGAGTGTTGTGCAGTGATTTGCCCTGCTTGTGGGTCGATTTCATCACCGTCTCCCATGGGGTAACGTGTGTTTGCGGAAGAGAATAAGGATTATTGAGCCTGTGGCTCTGATACCATGAAAAGCTTTTGAAAAGAGGAGAAGAGAAGACTGTATTGTGCTGTATATTACAGTGTAGGAAGAGCATACATATACAAAAAGAGTTAACGGTAATGCAAAAGAGAGGGGATATGCTAGAGATATATTCCTAGAATACATGAGGTAAATTAGGTATTTATCTATAGGATATATACACAAAAGGATAATAATATGAGGTGTGATTTCATTCCTTAATAGTTCTGAAAGTGTAAGAACACGGCTACAACCCAATTTTCTTCCTAATTTTTCCAATCTATATTTTGTTGAAGCCTTGAAGTTTTCAAACACATCATCAATTGGCTTGTATGTGCTAGCAAGCATTGCATTATAAGGAGAAGACTCGTCTAGCTCAACCTTCACCTTCATCCATCCAATAACGATAATGGCGAACGGACCGACATGAGAAGTTTGTAACTTGTAGCTCCATTTTCCATTTTTACTAGTATAGATTATATATTCTAACATCACATGTCCCAAATGTATTTTGAGTATGCCGGCTTCTTTATCAAATGAGATTAAGCGTAAGCATTCTTATGGCATTTTGGTTGTCTTTTTTATTGTTTTTGTGTGCAGAAATCTCAACAAAAATGGAGAGCACCTAGGTGCAATTCAGATCGAGATTGGGTGGTTGTCGTGGTCTAGTGGAGTTGTGATATTCAATCAAATTGGATTTGAGTTAGAAAAATTCGAATGAAATGAATCTTCATCTATTGTAACCTTTTATATATTAAGTTGCTACATTTATATTTTTTGTCTATTGTAATTATAACTCGGATAGATGTGTAATTGTACTCAAATGTAAATTGATGATTTATATTTTTTATTGGGTTTAATGTGAGAAATATGAAACACTTGTTATAAATTTATGGTTGATTATTCCTTCTTTTCATTTTATTGCGTTTCTCGGTTATTTTGTTTCTATTATTCGTAAATAAATAATTGCATTTATTTGAAACATGACTTTCATCTTATAAATTAATTAATTTATTAAACCCTAATTTATAAAATCACATATTTAATTATCAACACATTTTTTCTCAAGCTAAAAGTCATAGGGACATTTTTTCATGCTAAAAGTTGTTGGTAACACTCACACCTTGATAATAGGAATATTTTTGTCACACTAAAAGTCGTTAATAACAATCACACATCTTGTTTATTTTGTTGGAAATAGTATTAATAATAGGGACATTTTTTCTCACGGTAAGAGTTGTTGGTAACACTCACACCCTTTTTTTTTTTGTTGGAAATAGTAATAGTTTTTCTAGTGAGAAAAAATTTGTCACACCCTCTTTAGTAACACACACATGCACAATTTTTAGTGTTGAAATAACCCACATGTATCCATTTATTGTGACTAATTCTTACAATATATGGTGTAACTAAATCAATTTTTTCTTGTAGTGTAAATAGTCATTTTTAGATGAATCACGATAAATTTAGTGTCTTTTTATTATTTATTTTCGTATTTTTTAAAAACTATTATAATTTGAACCATCAACCAGTATAAATGAACCGTAAAGAAACAAAAGTAAAATATCAAATAAGCATATTATTACAAAAAATATGAAGTCATGCTAAACATGCATGTTCATGAATCTAAAGACGACACTCAATTTGCTTCATTTCCTTCGTGCACGACTACTTATAAGTGTTCATTAAGTCTAAATGTTATAGTCCAAAATTGTGGATTTATGTGGTTAATATCACCCACAGTTTCACTAGTTGAAACGCATATATCAGTGAAATTTCAGCCTTTTCATATTGCCAATTGGGTCGAGTTTGAACCTGATTCGTACATGTTAAAGTTTAATATAGATGGACCGTATAACAGAGACTATGTTCATATGATACCTTATACCGTTAGCTATAATATTTCCATGGATTACAATATTGTAATAGGAGGAGATGTGTTAATTAAGATATATATAGCTAAACGGGGCTTATAGCCCCTTATTAGAGATGAACTTAGGATTCGTAAAATGATCACTCTAAACGTGAGGACTTATAATATCCTATTGTTGGGAAACCCTCCCAATATCCGTTTTTTCATACATGTCGTCAGTCTCGAGACGTGAGAGGATTTGGTGTTAACCTTGGCTCATACCCGCTGCTGAGCTATGGGGGTTGGTTCATGGGCTAAGGTTGGCTTGGGAGTTAGGATACCGATCGGTGATCTTTGAATCGCATTCCCAATTGGCTATCAAACTCGCCAAGAGCAACATAGCCTCTCATCATCCTCTTGCTAGTCTGGTACTTTTGTGCCAAGACTTTATGAAAAGGGATTGAGATATCCAGTTTCGGCATGCCTACTGCGAGGCGAATAGCTAGTTTTGTTTTGAACCTTCCTATTGGATTGAATGTATTATTTAACCCGCCGGAGGGTGTAGTGGACCTTTTGCTTGATGATGTAAGGGGTCGGGGATAGCCCCGATTGAGGACTACTTAACCTTCTTTCCTATTAATAAAAGCGCGTTCAGATGCGGCAGAGACCAGACCACTGAACCTCCTTCCCACCGAAAAAACAATTATAACATTTTTTGTATTTTTTTAAGAAGGCAAGCATATGAAAGGCCATATAGAGCCAAACGGCCCCCATGGTCCAACTAGCAAACACATACATGTGAATTCTTCTAACTCAAGCACTGAGACACACTCTCTTCCATAGCAGACCTCTATATAAACCTCACAAACAAGAACCTCCTTTCACTAAAAATAAAAACCCGACCCATATTCCAAGATGTTTCCCGGGTACAAGCCCACCCGTTTCTTACTTCTTCTCTTCTCTCTATCCCTCGTTTACGCCATGTTTGGCACTCTGCATTTAGCAGAAGCAAAAAAACCAGTAAACCGCAGAAAATCTCAAGGTCACAAACATGGCGGAACTGTAAGAGGAAGAATGCAAATGGGTAGCTGTAATTTGTTCCAAGGGAAATGGGTTTTCGATGAATCCGTTTACCCACTTTATAACTTCTCTACTTGCCCTTTCAATACCCCAGAATTTGATTGCCTCAAATACGGGCGACCCGATTCGCAGTTCCTCAAGTACTCTTGGAGACCCGATTCATGTGACCTGCCCAGGTATGCATTGCACTTTCTCTTCATTTTCCTTTGTTGATATTTCTTTGTGCCTTTTGATTTGGTTGCAGCTTTGGATCCGGTTTGTGTTTTATCCGTTTGAGGAAATGGGTTTTGTGTTTGCTTTTGCCACGCTTTCTCAAAACTCATATTCGGATATTTTATCATTATCAAACTTTAGACTCATTAAAGTAATTTTTTTTATATTTTAAGATCCATTTTACCTTTTTATTTGCATTGAAAGTAGAGAAAATAAAAATTATAAAATATATTTTTGTCAATAAAATATTTATTTTTAACTTTTTACTATATTTTTGCAAATTTTATAGTTTAGATTATTATTATTTAAAAAAAGTAAAAATGTTTTTGTTGTCCTAAACTTAAAAATATTAAAAACTAATATAACTTAAAAAATTAATTATTTCAATTTTAAAATAATGTCGCTGATAATGATTATACTCTTGACCATCATTATTGGTATAATTGTTCATCATTATTAAAAAGAAAAAGTTATCACAAAGATTTCCATATATCCTACATTCATATTTTCAATAAATATTTTTTATTTTTATAAACCTAAATAAAATATGAATCATAAACTATTTCACATGATTTACGTACATAGCATGAGCATAAAACTAAAAAGTAAAAAAATTACATTATTAAATTAGACTTCTAATCTACACTCTAAGATAGTATATTAAAAAAATCAATATTTTTTAATACTTCGAATAACAGAAAAAATGAGGTCATAAAGCATTTTGTTGGGAGTATATTTGCACATGACGTATGATGGTCACACAAATTTGTCATATTTTGATTATTTTTTTCATAAATTGGATTAGATAATTTCTTGTTACCCACAAAATGTTATCCTTTTTTCTTTGTATTTAAGGGTCTGTTTGGTTCTAACTCCGGAATCGAACCGGAAACGAATTTAGTCCATATGTATACCCTTATTCACGAAATTTTATGAAATCATTCCTTGCGGTTTCTTGCAAAATGCACTTGTTTTCCCAAATTCTACTCCAATTACTTCAAACCACAAGGAATGATTCAAAAAACTTTCATGAACGAGGGTATACGTATGAGTTATATTCGTTTCCATTCCGGAGTTAAAACCAAACGGACCCTAAATGTTTTTAAAAAAATTAATGTTTTTTAATTTTTATATAACAAAGAGAAAAATACTTTTTTAAAACTTTAAAAATAATATTATTCATATATTATAATTCGAATTAAACGATTAATATTAATATTTAAGAATATCCTCCATCGAGGTAGAGGGAAGGTATTGGTCTTCATTTCTGCAGGAGATATGAGCTCACCTTGATATGGGTTTCTACTATGGTTAACTCCTCTATCCCGTGTCCTCTCCATGTTTTGTATGCCTCAAGTCTTTCTCTCCTTCTCTCGTGGATTGTTTGTTCTGACTTTTTTGGATCTTTTTAGCTTTTTCAGTCATTTGCTTGTAGTGCTTTTCTCTTGTTTTTGTCGCTATTTGCATGACGGTTTGTCCGTTTGCCAGTTTTCGGCCTCTCGATACACCAAATTTGTTTGGTGTTGTCGAACGTCTTACCGTGCTGATTAAAAAAAATATTTAAGAAATTTGTAAAGTTAAAAAATTATATAAATAAAAAATATATATTCTGATTTTGTGGTTAATTATGTGATGTCGGTAAAGGTTCGATGGGTTAGATTTACTGAAGAGATGGAGTGGGAAGAAGATAATGTTTGTGGGCGACTCACTGAGTCTGAATCAGTGGAACTCGTTGGCATGTATGATACAATCGTCGGTGCCAATGGCTAAGTATACATACACAAGAACTTCACTCGTCTCTTCAATCAACTTTCTGGTAATTTCTGCTTTTGCTTTCGGTGTTTCCAGAATTTCCATTATTTTATTTTTGTCTGTTTTTGTTGTTGTATTTATTTGCTGCATTTTTATATTTTTTATTTGAGTTTGGCTTTGGCTTTGGAGTTTGTCTTCTTTCTTTTTCAACCTTCTGTTGGAGCTTTTTTCATGGAGGAATCTCATTACAAATCAAGATCTAGATTCTAATTATGCAGTTTGAGGCTATAATATTTAACAATTATCATTTGGGTGGAATATGATTTTGTTTTTTGTGTATGAAAATATATGATGATGAGCATTTGATTGATCTATAAGAATTTGACACGTATTTATAGGTAAAATAAGTAGGTTTTTGATTAGATAAGTTTTTATGAAGTTTTGAATGTTATTAGTGCCCGTTTGGTTGGAGCGGTGGAATGAAAACGGAATGAAATCAGATAAGGGTAGGGAAAGGAAATGAAAATGATGGGATTACTTTCATGTATAAAAAGATATCTAACCAAACTTAGTTTTTTATTGATTCGGAATCATTCCGTTACCGGTAATGATTCCTAACGCTTCCAAACAAGCCCTTAGTGTAATTTAGACTTTTTCATGCCCTTATTATTGTTTTTTTTTCAAATATAGTGTTTTAAATCTTGATTTATTAAGAAAAATCAATGTGTTTTTAACTCAAAAGTTTAAATGTATACTTTTAATTAAAAATAATGTTTCAGGAATTAAATTAAGTAATTATTCATTCTATTTCGATTTTTAGTTTCAATCCGATTACGGTACATAACAAACGAGCCCTAAATGGTTTTTAATGTTTGGACAATGGTATGATGCTTTATAAGGTTTTGAATATTAAGAAAGAATTAGGTGAAGTAGACTTTTTTTTTTTTTTTTTTTTTTTATGTGTCTTTGTTTTGTAGACCCACCAATTCCGGTACATATCAAACGAGCCCTAAAATGCCTAGTTAATGAATTTGTTAGAAAATTAATATTGTATTAAGGGCTCGTTTGGTTTCAACTCCGGAAACGGAAACGGAATGGAAACGAATTTAGTCCATATGTATATTTATATTCATGAAATTTTATGGAATCATTCCCCATGGTTTAATGAAAAATGCACTTGCTTCCTCACATTTTGTTACCCTATAGGGTATCAAAAGTAATCAAACTCTCATCCAATTAATACAAATCACAAGGAATGATTCCAAAAATTTTAGTGAACAAGGGTATACGTATTGACTAAATTCGTTTCCATTCCATTTCCGATTCCGGAGTTAAAACCAAACGGGCCCTAAATGTGTAGATAACTTCTGGTAAGAAAATACTCAAGAATTCGTTTTTTATAAGCTTTTACAATCTTATAGTATATTGTTATAAAAATGATTATTTTTAATTTTAGTAGTAGTTATAATCTTTTATAATATGGGTTTTTAAAAAAAATGTAAATTAATCATTATACAATGAAAATAAATTAGATTAGATTATGCTGAATAAGGTATTATATGTACTTGGAAGAGATGAAATTTTAACCACAAAATTTTCACGTGAATAGAATTGTCTTGGTAGGTTCAGTCTTGCATTTTTTTTTACATATAAAATGCTATCATAGGCATAAATAGTAAAAAAAATAATAATAAAATCATGTAAACTAATTATTAAAGTATAGCTTTAATTGATATTTGAAGAAGAAAGTATTAGACAAAGGAGGCAAAGGCCCACATAAATACATAATGCATGTGTACAAAACATGGTAGACAAAGTTTAACACCTAATCAAATTAAGACCTAAGTAACTATACTTTTTAGTCCGGAGATTCGAGTTCGAATCCTCCTGACAATATGTATGAAAAAACTGATATTGGGAGGGTATCCTCCAACAATGGGCCACGATTTACTATCCGATCCGGACGTAGATCGGCGAAACCGATCGAATCGGGTGACCTACGTACCTCTTCAAAAAAAAAAAAAAAACCTTTTTAGAGTCCATTGTACGAGTTGAAAATTGACATATAAAACCGAACCTGAATTTTAAACGAGCTTTAAAAAGTATATATATATTCAACTCTTTAGAGAAGTAAACGAGTTTAAATCGAATCCGAGTAGTTCAATTATTATACCATCTTTATAGTGTTATTTTAGTTAAACAAACTGAGATTTAGCTAAACGACATAATTATTGACATGTTCAAACTCAACTCACGACGCACTGATTCATCCTTATATCATTAGTTCATTACACTAACTTAACATGTTTCTTTTTTTGCTAAATTAATCATGACACCAACTCTTTGGTTTAATATGAACCAATACCACAAAGTTCAAGTAAAGGTGATAAAGTGTAACCTTACTTTGCTAGTGTGGTAGAATGTCCATTCAAATAGGTCCATTACATTCTTATATCAATATTAATTTAACACTTTTGTCTCTTTGACCATATGGTTTAGTCCATTATTCATCTCGTGGTGGAGCTATCTTTCCATTTTTGTGCGGAACATAAAAAAGAATGGAACTCTGAAAACGACACACAAATCTATAATAGTTCACCAAATATTGGTTATGTCGTTTCTTCAAATTCTTTTTGTCTGACTGAATCTGTAAAATGTGACATTCAATACATATCAATGTCACTCATACAGACAAGTTTAATGTGTTGATTTTATGATGCAGGAATATGGAGTATTGTTCATGCTCTATCACTCAACATACTTAGTAGATGTGGTCCGGGAACCGGTTGGTGTAGTCCTGAAGCTCGACTCGATTCGAGCTGGTGATGCATGGAAAGACATGGATGTGCTCGTATTCAATTCTTGGCATTGGTGGACTCACCATGGAAAAACTCAACCGTATGTGTCTTTCTTAGATCCGTTCTCCTTCTCCTTTAGCCATTCACGTAGAATGTCGATTATTAGTTTTGTGTGTGTTTGCAGATGGGATTACATGGAAGAAGGGTCAAAATTGTACAAGGATATGGATCGTTTGACTGCATTTTATAAAGGATTAACTACATGGGGAAATTGGGCTGATCAGAACGTTAACTCTTCTAAGACACAAGTGTTCTTTCAAGGCATCTCTCCCACTCATTATAAGTAAGTCAATCTAATCTAATCTAATCCAATCTATTCGGTATGCAAGATGATTCACTACAAATGAATTCATTAGGGTTGTTATACAGCTCGAACTCGTTCATCTAACTAAACAAGTCGAATATGAGTACATTTTCAACTCAGTCAAAATTTAGTCTCTATACGAACTCGACTCGATTCTAAACTAGCCGAAAATAAGCTTACTAGAGCTTGACTAGTTCGGCTTGGATATCAGCCCTAAAAACAAATATTATTAGGGAACTCGAGCTCGTTCACTTGACTAAATAAGCAAATTTTGAACAAGTTTTTAAACTCGGTTAAAGTTTAGGCTGAGGTTGAACCCAATTTAATTTTAAACGAGCTAAACATGAGCAAACTAAAGAACGACTTGGATAACAACCTTGTAATTCTTGATCATTTCTATTCATGAACAATAAGGTAAAAATAGACTAGGCTCACTTTCTTTCCTTTACATTATTGTAGTTTGTAACCAAAGAAAAGGTTATATGATAATTACATTAACAGCTCGTTTTAGTTGGAATGGTGGAATGAAAACGGTTAAGATAAAAAATGAAATGAAAATGATTAGGCTACTTTCATATGTTAAAAAATTTCTAATATTTTATTTTAGTCACTAAACAAACATAATGTTTAATTGATTCGAAATTATTCCGTTTTCGGGATTGATTCTTAGCTATCCAAACGAGTGCTAAGAGTTAAGACACATTCTATATCGCATCAATCACTTAGGTAGCATCTCTATATTTTGGCAAAATTAGTTAAAAGCATAAAAATAAAGATAGCAATAGAAGTATAGAACTGCAGAAGACACAAGTAAGATAAGATAAAGAACCTGCAATATTCCTACAAAAAAACAGTCATGGAAGATGTCATAATCATATCAACAATAGCCAAGATACCAATTCAATGCCTTTAGAAAAAAATCCAAAACACACCAAAACAAGAAGGGCAAAAAAAATCAAGAAAGAGGACAATAACATAACAATCCAAACCAAAGCAATTGTCAAAATCATACATTATGGATCAATACAAAATGCACATATCAATCTTTGATCTTTGTACACAAGATTCTAACATGTCGATTCTAATGTAACTTCAACAAGTGGGCGAGAATGGAACGTCCCGTTAGCAAGCTGCAGCGGACAAGCGGACCCGTTATCCGGCTCAACGTACCCGGCAGGAATCCCACCAGAAGCCGAGGTAGTGAAGAAGGTGATAAGCGCGATGAAGACACCGGTTTATCTTTTGGATATAACTACGCTATCACAACTAAGGAAAGATTGTCATCCTTCGGCTTATAGTGGAGATCACTCAGGAACAGATTGTAGTCATTGGTGTCTCCCCGGATTGCCGGATACATGGAATGAACTTCTTTATGCTGCTACAACTATCTAGGGTTTGAGATTTTTGTGTAGTTAATGCTTCATTTGTTGTGATACAAGTTTTAGTTGGGTTTCATATTGTATGATCATGTTCAATTAGGGACATGAGTATTTGTAATTGTAAAGTGATTGCTTTAAGAGACAAAAAGAGAACAATAAGATATTGTCTAGGTTGGATTGTGCTTTAGAGAATGTGAATGTAAAGCTCATTATGATCAAATCTTGCAAGAAATCAATGTGCATCTAGCTCCGTGATAAAAGGGATATATAACACTTGGGATGGGTCCAACTTGAAGTTTTCATGCACAATACGAAAGTTGAAGGCATTCTCAGTCTAGTTATAAGGTCCGTAAGTTACTTCTATAATTGTCAATTGATTTTACGATGGAACTCATCTGCTTTATGCGTTGAGTTTGGACCTAATGCGCATGTGCGATCTTATGTACATGACCCCTATTCTACTGTCCGTTTGTATCGGGTTTTGACACATTATAACTGATCCTAAGAAGTTTTATGAGTTTTTATTTCATTTCTGACCGGCGGAAATTGTTTTCATTTATGATTATTTTCACCCGAACACCACCCCCCTCTCTCTGTATATGTGTATGATGTGAGTCGTTGTCGTTAAATCCTAAAGAACTATATCATTTACAACCATAATATGATGAACCAAAGGTTAAATGAACATCTTACAACACGAGTTGAAAGTAGATGTATATTTGGGTTGACAGGCTCATTTGACCGAACCGTATCCGAGTTTAGCTCGGCTTTCGTGTCTACATTTGGGTTGATAGGCTTGTCCAACCGGATAGCGCCTTTTTATTTTTTTAAAAAGATAAGTATATGGTACAAAGTTAATTATAATAGATATTTTTTAAAGTATGTATATATTGTACACGAATACTCATGTGATTTAACTATGATAAATATGTTATAATTATGAATAGTATTATAATTAAAATTATATGCTATGTATGTAATTATATGTGTATATTTTTGTAGTTAATTGGGCTGGGCTAGCGCCGGGTTGGACTTTTCACATGCAACCGGACTGGCCCAATCTTGAAGATTGAACCCGAGTGAACTCAATCGAGTTTTGCGTAATCTTAAATAAATTGATTCAGGTTAGAAAGTAGTGAATGGTAAGTTCGTATACATTTCTTTGTAAAATATTTTGAACCATCATTATGAATTTAAATCTATAATATTTTCTTATTATTTCAACAATTGGTTTACAATATTTATCATATACTATAAATCAATAATATTTTACTAGAATTGTGTCCTAAACCTAAACTGTCGGTTTAGGTTTGGCCCAAGGTCAAACCTAAATCTAAACCGGCAAAAACCAAAATGACGGTTTAGGTTTTCTAAACCGCTGGTTTTATGGCGGTTTGCATATAAAAATAAAATAAAATTGAAAACTATCGGTTTAAGGGCCAAATCGCCGGTTTAAGGACCAAACCGGCCGGTTTGAAACCCGGCGTTTTGGGCGGTTTTCCCAAACCGGACCCATGTCTATATTTTACAATTGTTTTAAATTTGGAATTTAATAATATTTTTCTCATTATAATTAATATATGAAATTAATTTTTATACTATTATCAATCATTAATTGATAATATTCTAGTTTTATTTTTACTAATATATTTTATTATTATATTTACAATGTAAAATGCTTGTCCTTTGTTAGGTTCCGATGATGGTTATTATATCCTTTGTCATAATATATAGTGATTCGAAAATTTCTTCTTATTACTAATAACCTATAAGTCGTAAGGTATTTTCGTACTAGTAAGTTGTAGATGTCACAACTCGTCGTTTTGATATTAATATATGAAATTAAGTAATCGTCGTTTTTTATATTAAGCTGATTAGATCAAAGAACTTAGCACGTAGCTACGTCTTAAATTTCAAATATTGAAGCCAGCTAGATAGTATAGTAGACCGATACCACAACTTAAACGACGTGGAACAAAGTATACAGTCAACGCAGTATTTATATAAATATCTACATACCTTATATATATATATGGATGTCATACGAGCCGAAGTAGCCGAGCATCGGCGTGCTCAAGCCTGTCTCGTTAAAAAACGAGTCGAGCTTAAAATTTATACGAAATTTAAAATGTGCTCAAACTCAGTTCGTTTAGATTTAGAAAGTGAGCGAGCTCGAGCCGAGCCCGAGTAGCTCGGCTAAATATTGCTCCTATAGTGTTATTTTAGGAACGAGCCGAACAAGCCGAGCTTTACCCGAACGAGTCGAGCCCGAACTGAGCCTAAATTTTATACGAGCTTTAAAATGTGTTTGGATTCGGCTCGTTTATAAAATAAACGAGCTCGAGTCGAGCTTTTGACAAACTGACCTCGAGCTGAGCCCGAATAGCTTGTCTCATATTACGGCCTATTGGAGATAATAAGGTCCCACATCGAAAGTTGGGGACACTCCGAGTCTAGTATATAAGGTCGACGGGCTACTCCTCCTATTGTCAATTGGTTTTAGGATGAAAACTCGACGGGTTTATGTGTTGGGTTTGAGCCTAAAGCGCATGTGCGCTCATATGCCCACGACCCCGCTCTACCGGACCGTCTGTATCGGACTCTGACATGGTATCAAAGCGATTGACCTCAATTCGGTGCAACTTAGTCTATATCCTCTAGTTGTACTTGTTGCGGGGGCGAGCCTAGTATATAAGCTCGGTGAGCTACACCTCCTATTGCCAATTGGTTTTAGGATGACCTCGCCGGGTTTGTGTGTTGGACTTGAGCCTAAAGCGCATGTGCGCTTGTATGCTCACGACCCCGCCCTATCTGTGCATCTGTATCGGACTCTGACATGGTCCTACTTATATATAATGAATTTGTATTTTTAAAGGAAAAAAAATGTTGTCGTTTTCAATCGATCACCATTGATACTAATTTATCAATTAAAAGACACTTAGCATATATGTCTGCCGTAAACGAAAAGGAAAAGGTCTAATTAACCTTCTTGTCATACCAATTTAAGGTCAAACTACACGTAGTAAGCAATCAATACTAATGGACTATTCCAAGTCCAAATGCATAATATTTATCTGTTATTTTTCAAAATATTAAAATAAAATAAAAAAAAATCTATACTATAGCCTATAGGAGTTTGTATTACCAATATCAAATCACTCTTAAACAAAAATTATCAATTCAATTAGACAAATATCAACATGCTTTTGGATCTCTTTCCTTGCTGCCTAACGTATGAAACTGAGGAACACAACAACAGAGAGCCATTAATCGGCAACAATTTCTCAGCTATCCCGAGATGGCGGCTCCTAAGCGGGGAGAATCATTGGAAGGGTCTACTCCGGCCACTCGACATCGATCTCCGGCGCCACCTCATCCACTACGGAGAGATGGCGCAATCGACAGTCGACGCTTTCAACCGTGACACGCATTCCAAGTACGCAGGCAAGAGTCGCTATTCGAAAGAGCGGTTCTTTCAGAGTGTTGGGTTGGATCATAAGAACAGGCCGTACAAGTACGAGGTAACTAAGTTCGTGTACGCCACGTCGGATCTCGACGGGTTTCCTGAGGGGTTGATGGTGGTGCCGTTGTCGAGAGAGGGAGCTCACGCTACCAGGGAGACTAACTGGATGGGCTACGTGGCTGTCGCGAAAGATGAGTCTGTGGCGGCGTTAGGGCGGAGGGATGTGGTGGTGGCGTGGCGGGGCTCGGTTATGGCGCTTGAGTGGATTAGTGATTTTTTGGTGAATTTAGTTCCGGCGCCGGAGATTTTGGGGGCGGCGGCGGAGGAGGCTATGGAGGAGATGGTTCATCAAGGGTTTTATTCTATGTATACTTCTGAGAATCCAAACTCTCTTTTGGGCAAGACTAGCGCAAGACATCAGGTAACATCATCGATCGATCTTCTTCATTTACATGAAATGCACGAGTATAATTAGAGTTATTATAATGAGCCAAATTCGGTTCGAACTCATTCATTTATTCGACTAAAACTTAGATCCGTGCTCGGATCATTTCTACACGAGTAGAACATGAGCTTGTCAATGTTCAGATCAAGTAACAACCTTAAAGATAACTTAGTGCCTGTTTGGTTAGATGGGTGAAATGAACACGGAATGAAATCGGTTAAGAGGAAGAAAATGAAATGAAAATTTACATTCGCTTGTTAAAATAGTTTTTGGCATTTTCAAATGAGAGTGTTATATAAGCAAGTTACTCGAGTGCGGCTTAGAAAAGTACAGTTCGTAGCAAGTATGAATACATTAAAATGTTTGATTTAACTTTGGATCTGGCTCAATCTCGACTCAATTCTAAACGAGTTAAACACATTACACCGTAACTCATTCGCGGTTTGAATAAGAACCCTAATCATTATCGGTAATACTTACATTGTTATCATTATGGTTGCCATTATCCTTAATAGTGTTCACTATCCATTAATAGTAATAACTAGTTAACACGTCAAGCAAGAATTATTACGTATTTTAAGGCAACGATAAGGTTTCAGAATTCTGACATTCTGTTGTTGCGTGGTTAGGAAGTTAGGATTAGGAGAATGATATTGGGTAATTAACTAACATTCAATATTAAATTTAGTTTTTGAACATATATAGATCGAGTTCATTGATTATAAAATAATCATAGTCAAACTTAATGAGAATGATTATCTTATAATATAATGCTCGTCTTGGGGAGCCGTACAAGAAAGTGGGGGAGGTGTAATCATTTGGTTGGGTGAGTTTAAACGAGTTTATTATATAGGAAAAGGTTTCGGGTTTCGGGTTTCGGGTAATAAAGATTAAGTAATAAATAGACGGATAGTCCGACCTCTTACATCATCACGTGTGACAGTAATAGTATATCTTTAAATGGGTCAAATAATACATGCACACTAAACAAAAAGTTTATAGTTAAAATTGGATAATCAGATGAGTATATATATAGTTTTATAGCTTGAGATAACAATTATATTAAGTATTCATGAATAATTGATCTATAAATATATAATATAAATTGTATAAAATATGCCCATCTTTTTTTTTTTATACATGCGGTACAAAAATCAAAACTTTTTCCTTAATAATTTGATTTTAAAAACATGAAGGTATTGAAAGAAATCAAAAGGCTGGTGAAGAAATACAATGACGAAGAACTAAGCATAACAGTAACAGGCCACAGTCTCGGAGCTGCCCTCGCCACACTCACCGCCGTCGACATAGTCGCCAACAATTTAAACCGCAAACACCACCACCACGACGCCACCGCCACCAGCTTCCCGGTGACAGCAATACTCTTCGGAAGCCCTAAAGTAGGCAACTCCACCTTCCAAACACTCTTCTCCAACCTCGAGCGCCACGGATCACTCCGAGTCCTACGTGTACGCAACACACCCGACGCCGTCCCCTCGCTTCCACTCGTGGGGTACGAGGCTGTCGGAGATGAGGTGGCTATCGATACACGGAAATCGAAGTATCTGAAGGAGGACGGGAGCTTCCAGAACTTCCATAACTTGGAGGTGTATCTTCATGGGGTGGCTGGAGATCATGGAGGGTGGTGGTGGAGGAGGTTCCGGCTGGTGGTCGAGCGAGATATCGCGCTTGTTAACAAGTCTATGGATAATCTTAAGGATGAGTATATGATTCCGGTGGGTTGGTGGGTTGAGGAGAATAAAGGGATGGTTCAAAGAGATGATGGGTCTTGGATAGCCATGGAATATGATGATGATGACGACGATGAATGATGATGATGTGTATAGTGTTTGATTTGGTGATTCATTGGTTACTTTGTTAACATATCGTATAGATGCGTTTGTTTCAATATTGTAGTGATTGTGATGTATAGACTATTTACACATATTGTGTTTGATTTGTATACTATTGTGAAATGAACATATGTTCTCTCGAAGAAATTTATGTTATTCCTATTCTTGTATCATCTTTGGTCGGATAATAAAATTTTCAAATCAAAATTGGGAAATTATGATTATATTATATAGGTTATTTTTAGTATTGTTAATTGGTTATTTTTAGAATAAAGTTTCTATAAACAT
The DNA here is from genome assembly GCA_033239125.1 of Fagopyrum homotropicum. Classification (NCBI taxonomy): domain Eukaryota; kingdom Viridiplantae; phylum Streptophyta; class Magnoliopsida; order Caryophyllales; family Polygonaceae; genus Fagopyrum; species Fagopyrum homotropicum. Next base: position 128,353,605 of record BSWB01000008.1, read on the forward strand.
ATTTGATAATTTTAGCCTAAGATGTATGTAAAGTGTAAACTATGCAAACAATTCTTGATATACCTTTTTTTTAAAGGTTAATGCATATATAAAAGATATCGAGAACATCTGGAGAACAACAGTGGAGAAGTTGCAGTGTTGAAAGAGATGTCATTTATGTCAGTGGAGCGGGCTGTAGGAACCATCTGGAGATGAGATCGAGAACAACAGCGGAGAAGTTGCAGTATTGAAAGAGATGGTCCTCGTGTTCTGAATGCAAATCGCAAAGCTTGCAAGTGTCATCAAGGACAATGTTCCACGAGAGAAGCTTTGTGAGTGTAGGGAGACGTTGATGGATTGCAATCCATGAGATAAAACAAAGGTATTGAACGCGTATACAAGTAAATGGAATGATAGATCCCCTAACTCGCTCATGTGGACAAAGACCCTTGACATTCATCTTTGGATCCTTCCTAAAAACAAAGGTGTTGAACACGTATACAAGAAATAAGACAGAAATAATACATGAGAATTGATTATTTGTCCTCACTCAAACACTCGAAAAGAAGAATTATTTGATGGCATGGGTAGCAACTCATGTCAACAAATCAATCACAAATCCACAATCAAATGATGCGGGATGATAATTTTACGGGATGTTACACTACCACCCGAACTTGGCCCGTCAAACTTCTTGCCGAGTATGTTTGCTCGTTCAAAACAACAATCAAAATACAAATATATCAGAATCCACAACCCTTTAATGAGATGTATCTTGATATATTTTGACAATAGCACTTTACAAATTTAGTAAGGAGTCCGGGAATTGAAGTCTCCCTCGTCGAGGGGTCAGAGTGGTTTCGTCCCCGGGCCTTATACTCTACACAAAATCGGATGAACCACACTAAATCTTGTATTATTATCATTCTCTTTGTTGAATTCCGTTATTTCTCAAATCCCGCACAATACGTATCTTCCCTAAGAAAGGGGTATACGACCGTAGTGAAGAGCGAGCTCATCTCTACTCACTAGGAACGTTACGTCCGGTAACAAACCATCTTAAAAGTGGTATATGTTCCGAACACACTCAAAATGATACAATAATGACTCAAAAGTCTAAACACAAACCGACCCAATTCGTCACATATATCGTTGCCAACCCTATGTAATGTAATCTCATGCTTATGGAAAAGCCTTTCCTCAAGTAACAAGTGTTTCTAGATGAGGCAATACCACATGCACACCACCACACTATACTTAGTCATCAATACACTAAACGTCAACACAAGCTTACGACCAATTGCTTCATGATTCAGCAACACAATCGATTTCTTTGCTTCCCAAATTTGCAAATCCACTTTTGTGTTCTTCGATCGATCTTCTTTCCCTTTCTATGCTTCATCACTGCGGTTAGCTTCCAAGCAAAGACCTTCAATTTTGTTTTTGTTTAGGCCAACCTTGTTGCTTCTGTATAATTGTACGTACAAACCACGTAATTGCATTTATTATATGTGCAAAGTTCCAACATTTTACAAGGAATGGTACGTCAAATAGATGACTCTATAATATTAACTTGGCTTAAAATATATTAAAGTTTAAGATTTAGAGACAACATAGCTTGATTTTATTTCAATTTTTGATAATTGACAGAAACTCGATATACCAGACAAGTCAATTATATCGAAAGACTATAAAAATGATACATTTTTGTACATAACATAATAATAATAATAATAATAATAATAATAATAATAATAATAATAATAATAATAATAATAATAATAATAATAATAATAATAATTTAACCTACAGTTTTAAAATTTGTGAAAAATCAGTTATATTAACATATGTTTACATGTTGAATATAATAGAGAGATCAAATAAATTTGTACATCTTGAATATAATAGAGAGATCAAATTTAATATAAACAATAACTTATTTCATCGATCGTGAACCTTATAACTAATTTGACCGGCGAAAAATTATATATATAGTACGACAATTAATAAGTTAAGCTATAAATTAAGTATGAGCAAATTTATGAAATCTAGCTCAGATATTATTGTACTAATTTACAATATATAGTTTATTTATTTGATCGGTCAAGTCCACCATTACAAGTATATTCTATTCGTAAGGAATTTTTTGTTTTAAAATTTTAATCAAATATCTATTTTTTATGAACTTTATACTACCAAATATATTAATAATATCTTTTGTTTTTAATTTTTTAATGAATGCGTTTTTTTGGGGTTGTTTACATCATATTCTATATGAATATTGTGAAAATACAATTGTATACAATCCATGCGGATAATAAACAAATATGTAATTAATTTAAGTTGGTTACTCTTTTTATTGCCAAAAGACTCAAAACGTAAGGAGATGAATGATTAAACTAGAATTTATCCTGACATTAGAGTATGTTCTTGCCCGATCTCCTGAAATATTGGGGTTTTGGCTTTCGAGTTTCAGCTAGTAAACTCAACTTATGTAAGTTGGTTACTCCTTTTATTGTCAACACGCAAGATGAATGACCAAACTAGAGTTTATCCTGACACCAGAGCATGTTTCCGCCCGATCCCCTGAAATACTGGGGTTGCCGGCCTTCGGGTTTCGGCTAGTAAACCCGACTGACCATCTGGCTTGATTTCCATCCAATTCGCACCTAACTCGACTTTAACCTAACTTTAAAATACCCTTGGTGAAGTAACCGAAAAATTCCGACGGGTTTGATATGATCTAGTGTCCATCGCTTGTCCGAGTTCATATGCATGTTGGGCCGAAATCCAACAGATAAGCTCAATAAAGTTTCATCCTAAAACCAATTAACAATAAAAGTATCTCACTAACCTTATATACTAGACTTGTTATCCCGTTATAATCGATGTGAGAACATAATCCTCCACACATCCCTCAAGTGCAACCATTTGGAGCATTGACACTTGACTCATAATTAATAGTATATAAGATCGGTTGACTACTTCTCTTATCGTCTTTTATTGTAGGTGAAATTTAATCGTACATTTGGTGCATGATGTGCGATCATACAAACACATGATACGCCACATTTTTTTATAAAGAAAAGCAATTTGATACAGTAGACAACACATAATCCATTTATTAAAAGATCGAAAAAATCGACAAATACACTGATCATCATGAGAAAACCTAAAAAAAATATTAATAGAAAACTTGATCTAAACAAGTCGGTCCTTGAGAAGCACAAAACGAAGTGTACCTGCGTATTAGGTCAAAGCCCAATACATAAATCCGACGATGTTCCTTCCTAAAACTAATTGACAATAGGAGGAGGAGTCCATCGACTTTATATACTAGGTTCGGAGTGTCCCCATTTCTCGATGTGAGACCTTATTATTTCCAACACATCCCACGTTATTTAGTCAATAGTGATGATGATATCAAAGATTAACTTATTTGACTTATAACCCTAGAATGAAGATGAAATTGGATAAGGAGCAAAACAGATGATATCGATGGAGACCTAAATGTATATATTGCGATGAGTTTGCATGAGAATGCGTACAAGCATCCTTCCTTTGCAAATTTTCCTTCATCGTCTTCATCATCATCGTCTTGAATCCTTACTTTGTTTTTTAATGTTAATTTTACTTTGACAAGGTTGTTAACATGCCACATTTACAATAACATGTATGCACATCTGTCGAGTTAATAAACAATTAATCACGAGTCAATCGAGATCACTTGTTCTACGTGTTACTTCTTTATTTTACATAAAATCGATATTACTTACTTGTTTGGAATTAATTAGCACAAATTTTGACTTGTCTACCATTCTCTTGGTTGAATATGAATATTAAATTTCACAATATAGTATTTTTACTCTTGCTGTTTCGACCAACTTACTTTATTATTTTTATTGTAATTATAATTATTTCATGATTTTAGTATATATATAGGTTGCAGTTTCCATGGGAACAATATTATCGTGTAATTATGAGAACAATCTTCGACCGTCGGATGATATATATCATCCAAAATTGCCTAAAAAAAGTTATAGCCATTCAATGCAATATTACTATAGAAAAATAATATATATCAACTGGAATATATAACAAGACATATCAATATAAAGCGAATTATAACCTTTGTGTTATTAAGACACTTCAAGGATAGTGAAGTTATCCTTGGGAGATCGAGATTATTGTTTCCGACCCCATTTTGGACCTTCGTTATTTCGACAAGTGCATATTAGACATGTTTTCAGATAAATAGACTGTCCACCTGGGTGCATCGACCCCAACACCAAATTTTCTGATTATCTTGAACCAAACCGTCAAACCGGCGGTTTGTGAACCGGTCCAAACCGGCAGTTTGACCAAACCGGCGATTTAGGTTTGCCGGTTTGCCAAACCATAGGTTACCGGTTTAGGTCTAGGTTTGACTTTCGGCCAAACCTACGCCGGTTTGATATTATTATTATTATTATTATTTTATTTTACTGTCCCAAACTGGCGGTTAGCGGCGGTTTAGTGAACCAAACTGACGATTAACCGCGGATTTGACCCGGTTTGGTCTAGTTTCCAATTATTTTTATTATTTATAATTTTTATACAAACTGGTTAAACCGCCGCCAAACCACCGATTTAGGTTAAATCTAAACCGCCAATTTAAATTTCTACGGTTTAGGTTTGCCCCGTCTAAATATATAACAAGACATATCAATCTAAAGCGAATTATGTTTGTATTGTTTAATATATTTACTTTATAGAGTACGATATCCTTAAGTTTCCAAATTCCTATCCTCAATCGATCTATAAATACACTCAAAGTACGAAACACAAACGCACCAACTGATCATCTCAGTTGCCTTGCACGAATCATCACAAAACCCAACCTTAAAACTCAATCTATCAAACCACAATGAAGTTCCATTTCCCATCACACAACCACACAAACATCGCCAAAAAATGGCGGCTGCTAAGCGGCGCCGCCAACTGGGAAGGTTTACTGGACCCACTCGACGACGATCTCCGCCGATACATAATCCACTACGGAGAGCGGGCGCAGGCCACCTACGACGCCTTTGACCGACAAAAGGAGTCAAAGTACGCCGGAAGCAGCCGCTTCTCGAAACACGAGTTCTTCTCGAAGGTCTTCCTCGACAAAGGACGGCCGTACAAGTACGAGGTAACGAGGTTTTTCTACGCCACCGCCGGTATCGATCTTCCCGACAGCATCCTGTTGAAGTCGCTGTCGAGGGAATCGTGGAGTAAGGAGAGTAATTGGATGGGGTACGTGGCGGTTGCTGATGACGCCACGACGGCGATCATGGGTCGCCGGGATATTCTTGTGGCGTGGCGGGGAAGTGTTCAGGGACTTGAATGGGTTAATGATCTGCAGTTTTTACTTGTTCCGGCGAAGGGTATTTTGGGGAATGATGAGGATAATCCTATGGTGCATCAAGGCTGGTTCTCGATTTATACGTCTGAGGATCATAAATCGCCGTTTAATAAGCGAAGTGTTCGGGATCAGGTGCGTTTGTTTACGTAAAAAAGTTATTTTCCTTTTAGTTTGTTACATAAACACTTTAACCATAAATTTGATATTGCGCCATCGACCATTTTGAAATATTTTAATTGAAAAGTATATTGAATTTTAATATATTAAAATATATAATAGTTTTAAAGATATTACTATGTATTGTATTGATTCATATTCAATAGTTGATCGATTAACTTTTGTTAATTAAGAAAATGCAAAAGTAATTTTGACAAAAAAAGTGTAAAGAGGATAAGAGATGTATATGCATATATACAATTATAAATTAGTTATAACTTATTTTAATAAAATGTATAATATAAGTTAAGTACATTATATAAATTAATTAAATAGTTTATTAAAACTCAAAGTTTAATTTTATAAAGAATCACCGGTTTTATAATTGTATAAAAAGCAATCAAGATAATCATTTTAAAAATAATTCTTCTAATTTATGGACTTATGATAGAAAATTTAAATAAAATTTTCTATCGTAAGCCTATATTCTTTATATAAAAATAATGTCATTAAAGTGTTAGCATAGACAATCTTAATAACTTTTTTCGTAAAATTTATAATCTTCAATACATTTATTATCAAGAGAAGTTTTAATTAAAAACAAACACTAAAATAATACTTTTATTGAATGATGACGCGATTTACTTGATTATTACATAAGATTTTTTTATTAAAAAATGGGTGTCAGAAAAAAAAAATATATATATATATATATATATATATATATATATATATATATATATATATATATATATATATATATATATATATATATATTCTAAACGATGGAAATAGTGATGAACATGTTTTAACAAGTGGAATGAAAAGAAAATTAATTAAAAATAATACAAGGAGATTATTAAACTAATTGTTGACCATTTCACATGTTCATAACCGCAATTAGGATAATATAATTAAGTTTAGTATTACTTAAAATGAAATCAAATTACGTGCATTTGATTCTTCTTCATTGACATATCTCCCTATAGGACTAAATAAAAACAAATTACGTATTATATTATAAGTCACTTAAGAAAAGACAACAGAATTTAATACGGTGTTGTACTGTATTAATCGCTTAATCTAGCCAGACATTCATCGATCATTATTGATGATTAATGTTAAGTTTAGCGTGATTAGTAGTTGCTTGATTGGGTAGGTTTGAAGTGATGGACTGCGTTTAGTAGTAGTTTCATGCGGTGAAGACAAGACTGTTGTGACTTGTCATAGGTGTTTTGAGTGTTTTGCAATCCAAGAATTAAGCTCCTCGATATATATATATATATATATATATAGTTCCTGCTATTCGTACTACCATATACATGCTATACATACCACATCTACGCCTACGTCATGCGTCGGCGTAGTAAGTTTTCCTTCATTTTTCAGACTAAATATATGTTACGGACTACTATGCGTACGCGATGCGTAGTCGTAGTACAGCTACGACTACGCATGACGTACGCGTAGTAGGACTACGCATCGGTCATGCGTAGTCGTAACCATTTTCCTTTATTTTTTGAACGAAATGAGCTTCTTGTTACGGCTATGCATTGCGTACGCGTAGTCAGGGTACGAATATCATGAATATGTGGGTACAAATAGCAATCTCGTATATGTATATATATATATATATATGAGAACTGAAAACTTATTTGAGTAAATAAAATAAGTAGTTGACACGTAACTTTTTGATATAAATTTGATGGGTATTTCGAATATTAGGTCCCGTTTGGTTTTAACTCCGGAATCGGAAATGGAATGGAAACGAATCTAGTTCGTATGTATACCCATGTTCATGAAAGTTTTTGGAATTATTCCTTGTGGTTTGAAGTAATTGAAGTTGAATTTGATTAGTTTTAATACCCGATAGGCAAACAAAATGTGGGGAGACAAGTGCATTTTGCATGAAACTTTAAGGAATGATTCCATAAAATTTTATGAATAAGGATATACATAAAATTTTCCATTCCGTTTCCATTTTCGGAGTTGGAACCAAACGGGCCCTTAATATGGTCGATGTTACAAATTTATATATATAAAAAAGTTTCAAGTAAAGATATCAACTATAAATCTTTGGGCAATTTTGGTAACTAGGCCTTTTTGAAAAACTAGAGTAATAATTAGGTTTTTTAATGTTTCAATTAAGTAAATATACCCCAACCTTTTGTATTTATTTTCAAACTTTACACACTCTTCTTTTAAGGGTAGATTTACTAAACACAAAACTAGAAAAAGCCTAATAAACCAAATTGTTTCTAAAAAAAAATAAATCACTCTGTATTATACCAAAGATTTTCAATTTTCAGATAATGTCTCTAAACTTTATAATTTTTTCAGAATATACCCTTACATTATCAGTAAGTCAATTATTCATATTAATATTGACCCATAAGTATAAAATAACCGTTTTTTTAGGTTAGGTACTCTCCGTGCATCAAATACAAAATAACTCTTTCAGTATATATGTGTGAAAATGAACTAGCGTGTTGTATAATATAAACGATTTTAGTCGGTATATTCGATTCAGAAGTTATTCGGACTCGTATGTTTTTCGATAGTTTTTTTTTTTTGGTAATGGCTACGGAAAGCCCTTAGACTTCCGTAAACTTTATTAAGCAAAATGAAAGGCTAACAAGGTATTACCCTACGGGTCGCCACTCCGCAGGCATCGTTCTTCAAAATCGAAACAATCGAATCGGGAGGATGTTGTAAATAATAATAACCTAAAGGATATGTGGAAGCAACGGATGCCAAATGATCGGCGGCGGCGTTGGCTTCACGATAGGTATGACGGAGCTGGATGTTCCAGTTCCTACGTAGGAAGCCTTGACAACGTGATATCAGGCTGAAGAGTGGATGATATCTTGGTACCGAACGGTGAACGAGTTTGAAAATTAATTCCGAATCGATCTCAACAGTGATGTGTCTATACCCCTTCTCCCAGGCAAGATAGAGGCCGGTAGATAATCCCCATAATTCGGCCTCCGGTACAGTTGATGTACCAATCTGCAGTAAGAAACCACACAACCACTGACCGTTAGAGTCACGGAACAAACCTCCCGCCGAAGATGCCCCAGTCGCGCTGCGTACAGAGCCGTCGGTGTTTAGCATGATTCCTCCCTCCCTCGGTGCATCCCAGTGAATCAATGCCTCAATTCGATTCAGCTTCCGGGTCGGAGCGAGAAATCTCTTTAATGTTTGCTCGATTCGTTTAGCATATGCAACAACCCACTGCACTTTGTTTGGAGGGGGCTTAGTTGATCCAAAAATGGTACTGTTCCGCCATTTCCAGCACCACCAAGACGTAACAGCGAAGCAGGTATTCCAGGGCAGATCGGGAGTGATTAAATCAATCCGAGACAAATTAGTGTAGAGCCAGGATCGAATATCGGAAGAGAAGAAGTCACCAGCAAAATCACTGGATAGAAGGCTGCCCCATATAGCCGTAACCCTACCACAGTCCCTGAGCAAATGAATGGCAGTTTCGGAATCCCCAAGGCAATGACAGCAAGAGTCGTCCGAGGCCATGTGACGTCTAACCCGTTCGGCATTAGTGAGTAATCGGTCCCTAGAAACAAGCCATAAGAATGTCTTAATTCGCTCCGGAACATTGAGTCGCCAAATTAATTTAAAAATCGGTGTAGTAGCAGTAGGCTCAATCTCTTGATTGATAATGGCACGATAGGCTGAACCCGAAGAGTAAAACCCGTTGTTGTTGAGATTCCAGGAGATACAGTCTTTAGAATCAACAGATTCAATTATGTTGACCGACGCAATATGAACGAGCAGTTGTGCAGGGAGAGCATGACTAAAGCCGGCCCAGTTCCATCCATAACCGTCAAGCCAGTAGTCCCGCACCCGATCAGTGATAGCTGATGTAGATGGTAATTCCTGTATGCTGTTCGACAATGGCTCAGATCCGCACCACACTTCCGACCAGAACCGGGTTTGTAAACCATTCGAAACCACCCATTTCGTACCCAACGTAAGAACGTTAGTCTTAGCCCAAATCAGACCTCTTAATATAACAGAACCTTTCTTGGCTATATTGCTATCAAAAAAAGATCGAGTATCCTGAATGCCGTACTTACCCATCAAGAGAGTAGCCCATGGAGCAGAATTGGAGCAGGCAAATCGCCAGGCAAGCTTTCCGAGACCCACTGCATTAGCGAGGGAAGCAGACCGAATTCCCAACCCACCGCAGTCCGGAGGTTTACATACCTCACTCCAAGCCACTAAGTGAATCTTTCTTTGGACGTCTGAATCTCCCCAAAGAAAAGACCGACACAGCTGATCCAGCTCGTTACAAATTGTTGTCGGTAATTTAACGACTCTCATAATGTATGATGGGAAAGAGTTCAAGACTGACTTTACTAGCGTGAGTCGACCGGCGAAGCTCAATAAACGACCCTTCCATGAAGCGAGTCTACCTTTCGTCTTATCCACGAGAAATTTGTAGTCGGTCTTGGAAATACGGTTGTGTAGAATCGGAAATCCCAAGTACTTACCCAACTCCGCAACGATCGGGAAACCAAGTAGTTCAGTGATGTCATTTCTGAGTTCCTCCCCCACATTTGGCGATACTAAAACTTCAGACTTAGAGGAGCTAACCTTTAATCCCGACGCATCACAAAACTCGGTGAGACACTTCTTAATAATTTGGATGTTGGAAACAGAAGCTTCAGCGAAGAGGACAATATCGTCCGCGAAGAACACATGTGAAAATCCCACACTTCTACGGTTAACATGGATTGGCGCCCAACTACCATTGTCGACATGCAATTGAATGGCGTGCCCAAGTCGTTCAAGGCAAAGCACGAAGATATAGGGGGAAAGCGGATCGCCTTGCCGGACACCCCGAGTGGGGGTAAAGCAATCAGTCAACTCACCGTTCCATAGTACACTCATGGACTCCAATCTAATGCATGATGAGATCCAATTCCTCCATACCAATGGTAATCCGAGAAGCTCACAAGTCTCTTCAATGAACTTCCAAGATAGTCTATCATAGGCCTTTTCCAAATCGATTTTGATTGCCATCCATTTCTTCCCTGATTTCTTACGTACAATGGAGTGAACTAGTTCCTGCACGATCACGACGTTATCCTCGATCATCCGCCCAGGTATGAAGCTGCTCTGAAAGGGACAAACAATTTTGTTCATCAGTGGTTGCAATCGAGAAACCAACAATTTCGAAATCACCTTGTACTTGACGTTACACAAACCAATAGGTCGGAATTTAGAAATGTGATCGGGGCTTCGACATTTAGGAATCAGAGATATCATGGTGTTATTGACTCCAGGAAGATGAGATCCAGTAGCAAAGAAGCTCTGTACAAATTCCAGAACAGTCTGCCCCACCGTATCCCAGGAACGCTGGTAGAATATAGAGCTGAAATCGTCGCTACCGGGAGCTTTGAGTGGGTGCATTTCGAAGATGCATTTTTTGATATCGGAATCAGTAATTGGCCTACACAGAAAAGCGATATCTTCCTGCAAAAGTGGAGGGAAGTTAGCGGAAAAAAAACCGTATCTGGAGTTGATGGGCTCGAATTGCTCCGGTGCGAACAAATCTTTAAAATAGCTCTGTGCATTCTGCTTCAGTAATTCCGGATCAGAGATCCAAGTCCCATCATCAATTTTGATACACTCGACGCGATTGTACCTTCTCCGCACGGTGGTGCTTGTATGAAAGAACGATGTATTCCTATCGCCGTCCATAATCCATTTCTCCCTTGATTTTTGAAGCCAAAGCAACTCCTCCTGTTCAAGAACATCGTTGAGTTCATCTTGTATAGAGGCATGTAAGTTTAGCAAGCCCTGCGTGAGATTACGCTCGATTTCACTCTGTAGCATAACCAGCTTGTCGTGCAGCAACTTTTTCTTAACCTCTATCCTTCCAAACGAAGTGTCGTTCCATCTAAGAAGGCGTGATTTGAGGACCGATAATGCACGATTCAGATTGGTTTTGTGTGTATTCCATGCATCCTTTACAATAAGTGGATACTCAGCGTGCATGGTCCAAGCGGCCTCGAAGCGAAAAGGCCGTCGAGCTTTGTGGACATGCCTAGGAGGACACAGTTGTAACAAGATCGGGTTATGGTCCGAAGACAAGGCCGGGAGATGCCGTACAGTCGCCTCAGGCCAGCCGAGACGGGCATCCCCATTCATAAAAACCCTGTCCAGACGTTTGGATATCCTCCGATCGGGAGTTCGACCTCGATTCCAAGTAAATTGAGGACCATTGAAACCCAAGTCGATGAGTCGAGTGGAGTTGACCCAGCCCTGAAATGTTCTGGAGTCAGGTGACAACGAGTTTGAAATTCCCCCAACCTCAGTAAGGTCGAGAACACAGTTAAAATCACCTCCGACAATGATTCGACCGGAGCAAGAAGTGATGGCGTGCCTAAGTGGGTCCCAGCAAGGAGCACGTCGTCGCGGGGTTGGCGGGTTATAGACGGCAAATAAATCCACGTCCTCCGTCCCAATGCGAATGGAGGCATGAATGAAGTTAAGCTCTTTTTTCTTGATAGTAATAGGGTGAGAAACCGAGTTCCAAAGTATCCATATGCCGCCCTCAAATCCAACCGCATCAACTCTATCAAAGTCACTGAACTTCGAACGTCGACAGACCTCCTCAGCATCTGCGCCAGAAACAACACTAGTACTTCTACTTTGTGACGGTGTATCATATAATTAAGGGCCTTGCGGAACCGTCGATTACCCGCGCCCCTGCAATTCCATAATAGAATATTCATTGGGAACCATCGATCGAGGCGGACCGTGGTGACTTAATTGGTTGTGGTAGCTGAGAAGCTTCCGACATCTGAATATCCACTCGATCAGGCGGGATTGCGACCGGGGCCGAAGACAGGAAAGCGTCGATGTCCATATCGGGTGTGGAGATGGGGTCAGTTTCATTGTTAACTTGAACAATGGGTGGAACGACTACAGGGGTCGAGTTGGGGCCATTAGTAACCCTAGAAATCTTCATACTGGGTCCCACTTGAGGTGTTGTTTGAGAGCTGCTTGTTGGGCTGGTGGGCATTCCTGTGGGCCCGACAGTTCTATCGGATTCCGTAAGTTTAGGGCGTTTTGGCTGTTTCTGAATTGATTTAGGGTTTACTGTTGAATTCCCTGGCACAATAATTGGGGCCGTTACTTCCTGGGCATTAATGCTCATAATTACGGTATGATTAGCCAGTGACTTTTCGGTTGCTGTGGTGGTAGCAGGTGTAGTATCGGCACTAGTGTCCACGCCCTTGGCTGCTGATTCGATTCTGTTGAGGATTTCAAATTGATTCCCTGTAACTGGTACCTCGGGGTTCGGTGGCTCGTTAACCTGTGGCGGCGACGGTTTCTGCTTTCTCGGCCTTCGAGTCGCGGACATCCATGGACCTAGGTATGAAGCGTCGGAAGCAGATGTTGGGTTTATCATTGATGGTGCTTCTGACGTTCCGACAGGCTGATCAGGACGTTGTCCGTTAACGCTGATTGTTGTATCCTCAATATTCGATGTTGGAGGGATGGTCGTTGGACATCTTTCAACAGTGTGGCCGTACAAACCACATCGATGGCAAATCGAATTGAGGCCTTCGTAAACCACATGCACTTTGTTCTCTCCGACTAAGATTGTTCCAATGAGCGGCCTATCAAGTTCAATTTCAACGCAAACGCGTGCAAATTTTCCTCTTGTAGCGTACAGCGTGTTGAGATCAACCTTCAGTGGTGTCCCCAATGCTGAGGCGAGTCCATATAGAACGCCTTCGTCATATAACTGCATAGGAAGATCGGATAATCTGGCCCAGGCGAAGATAGTACGCAAAACATCGTTGTAGGGATTGAAGTCGGCATCCCATGGACGTACTGTGATGTAATGCCCGAAAATTTCCCAAGGTCCTTCAGTTAGCGCTTTCAAAAAATCTTCCTCTTGATCGAATCTGACAGCGTAAAAACCATTTGGTAGGTCGATGATGGTCATTGGTCCTGAAGGCCGCCAGAGTTGGTACAATCTCTTCTCCAGAAAGCGGAAGGCCACATTCCTGCCTAGAACTTTCACAATCACAGCCGTTTTCCATTTTTCCGATAATGTTTGAACGACGTCCGCGTCAATTTCAGCCACTGCTAATCCATTAACCCCTTCTGGATATGAGATCCTCATCTTGCGAGACTCGATTAAAGTATCGCAGCATAGTGGTGCGGCAATAGCGGGGCTCTTTCCGACCGCAGCGGCATAAGACTTTGGTTCGGGAGGCTTATCTGGGGGAATAGGGGACGGGGGAGGCTCCGTGGGGGAGGTTGACGGCGCCGACGAGCTTGCCATTCAGAGAGTTTTTAATTGCTTCTTGAATGCCCTATGTTTTTCGATAGTTTTGAAGCTACGACTATCATACCAAGTGTTTAACGTAACACATAATCACATTGTGATTTTTGTACAGGTTTTATTAGAGATCAAAAAGCTAGTAGAACAATACAAAGACCAAGAAATAAGCATAACAATCACAGGCCACAGCCTAGGAGCGGCGCTCGCAACCCTAAACGCCGTCGACATTGTCGCCAACGGCCTTAACCAGCCACCAAACTCGCCACCCTGCCTAGTCACTGCCATCGTGTTCGCCTGCCCAAGAATCGGCGACTCAAGCTTCAAAAAAGTCTATTCAAAATACACCAACTACCTCAAAATCCTAAGGATCAAGAACAACTTCGACATCATTCCAAACTACCCAATCATTCCATACGAGGATGTCGGAGAGGAGCTTCCGATTGATACGACGAAATCTAAGTACTTGAAGGGTCCCGGGAACTTCTCCAGTTGGCATAACATGGAGGCTCATCTGCATGGCGTGGCGGGGACACGTGGAAAGGACAAAGATTTCGAGCTGGCGGTCGAGAGGGACGTGGCACTTGTGAATAAAGCTGGAGACTATGTGAAAGATGAGTTCTTGGTTCCTACTTCTTGGTGGGTCATTAGAAATAAGGGGATGGCTCAACAAGATGATGGCTCTTGGAAGCTTCTGGATCGTGATCTAGATGATGATGATTTCTTCTAATCATTGAGGCTCGTACGAGGTTGACCGGATAGGGAGTTTCAATATAAATCATTATATATGGGTTTGATCATTGGTAAAATTTTATCATGTAGACATTTGTTATATCTTAAGGGTTGTAAAGAAACTATAGGAATAAAATGATGCTATTGCATCATGTTGTAATTTGTGGGGTTTCTTTTTTTTAATTTTTTTTGAGAAATTTATTGTGTTTGTAATTGAATTGAAACTACGTAGAATATAAATATGTTTGTGTATGGATGTTTTTTTGTGTGAAGGTTGTAAATTATGGTTCATATAAAAGTTTAACATAAACTATGTTGTTCAATCCCGATATTATTGAGTTATGGAGCTTGAAAGATTGTATTTTGGACGTTTGTTTTTAACATAAAAAATTTATTTTGGTCTGTATATTTATTTAAACACATTAATTATTGTAATCGCTATCACCAATTATAGTGTAAAATCCTAACTTGACAACGATCGACTACCTGTAGTCATTGGACAATCAATTCTTGTGTCTAATCCAACCAATTTGGCAAGTTACATTGAATGCTACAGTATGTTTTATGATTGTTCATTCCATTTTCGGATTCAATGCTAAAAGCTTAAAATTGACTTATTAGACGTAAGATCATCACCAAAGTTGATTACATTATGAAAACAGCTCCTTGATTAGCCAAAACAAAGGGATAAATTAACACAATCTGATCACTTCTAACAACACTTTGGTTATAAGGTAGAATAAAGAAGCTTAGATGTCAATGGAACCAAGGCGAGGAGACGAAAATGGACCGCTCAACAACCCTTTCGCAATGTACTTATATGCGGCTTCTGTCAAGTGAATCCTGTCCCAGTTCGCAAACGTTGAAGGATCCTTACGGGACGTCGAACCAACGTGTCCACATCTTGATGAGTAGTTGAAGTTGTATGGACCACCTCCTCCCCAACATGCTACAAGTGCCCCATTGGTGAACCTTGCAGTTCCAAAAAAATGATCACAAATTGTGAAGATGATCTTACATTAATTAATATACGAGTATATAAGTTTGATGGACTACTTACAGTGGTGTTTTACTACTATTACTATGGTGTTTTACCACTATTACTCTGTTAGGGACATATTTACTAAAGGAGATTATGCTATGATTTTAACACTCTGATATTTTACCACTATAACTTTTAACACTCTAATATTTTACTACTATTACTCTTTTAGGGACATATTTACTAAAGGAGATTATGCTATGAGCCTACTTTAACAGAATAATATTGCTAAAATGCTTAGTTAGTGATATTAACCTATATTCAAATGGTTATATATATATGTGTATATACACACACACATACGTATACAAAAAAAACCAAGACATATGTGTAACAGTGTTGTGATACATATACATAGTGAATTGAAGAGTGAATTTTCAGTATTGTACATAATATAGATGGATCAAGGCAAAAGTTTATATAGAGATTTGGTTTTGTATTTTAATTTATACATAAACAGATAATATTTAAAAATTTGTTAATATATCGATATACATATAATAAGTACACAACATTACACGCGAAACTCACTTAGAGTTAATCACCCACATATCCATATATTTTACGCTTACATAACCATATAATGAACTCTAATTTATTATATACGAGGAGAACGATGAAGGATGGTACTCGATTTAGTTGGCAATGGAAATGATTTAAAAAACGAAAGGTGGGGTTTACCATTGATGAGACTTGGATATGGAATATCAATGCCATGCCAAAATAAAGAATTTTCTATGGAAACTAACACCTGATGGCTTACCTACAAAGCAAAATCTTGATAGATAAAGAATTCTCGTAGTGATGAATTGCGAATTTTGTGATCACCACACAGAAAGTGCCAAATATTTGTTATTTCAATGTCCATATATGGTTACATCCTTTGAAATCACAAATTTTCAACTATTCTACAAAACTATGACCTAGATAATGGGAGCATAACATAAGCCATTTTGGACCTCAAAGGAATAATAACATCTTCTAAGTTGATGTATCTTGTTGTCATTTGGTGGAACATTTGGACGGCTAGGAACCAACTCATCTTTGACAAAAAAAAATTCCATAGAACCTTAAAACAATAACGCTAACTGAGATCGCAGATTGGAACCAAGCAAACAAAAACTGAACAATAATTACTCTACAATTAAGAAGCAAAGAAGAAAAACATTAAATGACAACGATCAAAAGATAGAATTTTTAAGCTTAATTTTGATGCCTCACAAAATTCAGCGAACCAATTCTCTTTTGGATTCATCATCAAAAATAATTGCGCTGCCCCTATTTTCATGGGGAATGACAGATGCAACGCAAAATCTGTGTTAGAAGCGGAAGCTTTCGCCCTTCGGGAGTGTCGACAAAAGGCCAAGGAGATTGGAATGGTTTCCACCGAAATTGAGTGAGACAACTTGATGCTTATTAATGCGATCAAGCGAATATGGAAAGCTCCATGGGAGTTGGACATGATCATCACCGACATTTCTAATATGATCACGGATTCTCTAGCTCAATAGTCAACATATATTAAGGGAAAATCAATACGGTTGCAGACAAGATTGTCATGCATGAGCATCATTTTTCATTGGATGTCAATGTCATTCCTCAAGATGTTTGAAACCTTTTCCGTAAGGATGTTTTAGACCGATCGATTTCTAGAAGCTGATCCGCCTTTCTCTTACCTTTATATATAAAAAAAAAGAAATAAATACTTATTTATACACCACGTCATATAAACTACCTATATAGCCATTTACCACAAAATAATATATATGTCAACTAGAATATATAACAAGACATATCAATATAAAGCCAATTAAGTTTGTATTATTTAATATATTTCCTTCATAGAGTACGATATCTTTAACTTTCCAAATTCCTATCATAAGTTAGGGTTGTAATATGGGACAAGTTATTCGGGTCGGGCTCGTCAAAAGTTCGGCTCGAGCTCGTTCACTTTCTAAACGAGCCAAGTTTGAACACATTTTAAAGTTCGTATAAATTTTAGTCTCGGCTCGTTTATAAGCTAGCTGAGCTTGAGCATGTCAATGCTCGGCTCGTTCGGGTAAAACTCGGCTCGTTTGACTAAAATTACACTAGAGGAGCATTATTTTAGCCGAGCTACTCGGGCTCGGCTCGAGCTCGTTCACTTTCTAAACGAGCCAAGCTTGAGCACATTTAAAGCTCGTATAAATTTTAGATTCGGCTCGTTTCTAAACGAGCCGAGCTTGAACATGCGGATGTTCCGCTCGTTGGACTCGTATTACATCCCTATCCTCAATCGATCTATAAATACACTCCAAGTACGAGACACAAACGCAGCAACTGATCATCTCAATAGCCTTGCACGAATCATCACAAAACCCAACCTTAAAACTCAATCTATCAAACCACAATGAAGTTCCATTTCTCATCACACAACCACACAGACATCGCCAAAAAATGGCGGCTCCTAAGCGGCGCCGGCGACTGGGAAGGTCTACTGGACCCACTCGACGACGATCTCCGGCGATACATAATCCACTACGGAGAGCGCGCGCAGGCCACCTACGACGCCTTTCACCGGCACAAGGAGTCAAAGTACGCCGGAAGCAGCCGCTTCTCGAAACAAGAGTTCTTCTCGAAGGTCTTCCTCGACAAAGGACGGCCGTACAAGTACGAGGTAACGAGGTTCTTCTACGCCACCTCCGGCGTCGATCTTCCCGACAGCATCCTGTTAAAGTCGCTGTCGAGGGAGTCGTGGAGTAAGGAGAGTAATTGGATGGGGTACGTGGCGGTTGCCGATGACGCCACGACGGCGATCATGGGTCGCAGGGATATTCTTGTGGCGTGGAGGGGAAGTGTTCAGGGACTTGAATGGGTTAATGATCTGCAGTTTTTACTTGTTCCGGCGAAGGGTATTTTGAGGAACAATGATGATAATCCTATGGTGCATCAAGGCTGGTTCTCGATTTATACGTCTGAGGATAATAAATCGCCGTATAATAAGCGAAGTGTTCGGGATCAGGTGCTTTTGAATACGTGTAAAAATTATTTTTCTTTTAGGTTGTTACATAAACACTTTAACCGACGGGTTAAAGTCACTGAATTCTAAAAAAAACGCTCTCTTTTGCCCTAATTGCGAAAAAGGTTGGGGTTCCGTCGTTTGAGTGTCCGGTCGGCTGATGGCGGAGGCTACCCCTCCGGTGGTGGTCATCGCAGAAGGTATTGAAGAAAAGCATTTGAATAATGATGATACCATGGAGGAGTCGGTTGTGGAGGCGGTTTCTGTACCGAGTCCGGCTACTTCCGAGAGTATGGTCGCTACAGGTAACAATAATGTTGTGAGTGGTGATGCTATCATGAAGGATTCTGTTGTTGAAGAGGCCCCTCCTTCGGCAATTACTGAGAATGGTGAAAACACCATTACTCCCTCTCAGGTTGTTATTCAATCTCAGGCAACTACTGTGGAAGGCGGTACTCATCCCCCAAACATCCCGCCTGTTTTGGCTTCCCCTAATCCTGGAATGTCCAAAATACATATTGCTGAAGGGAGATCTTGGAGCCAAGTCTTAGAAGGAGGACAACATGGAGTACCAGTACAGAAAGATAACATAAATATAGACTCCTTATCGGGGAAGATCAAGGTCACATACCCGTACGGAAACGATGGAGATCCCGTCATTGAAGTAGATAAGACTACTACTGAGATATTGGAAGAAAGATGGAAGCAATCCATAGTCTTCAAAGTTTTGGGCTACCCGATCGCCTTTCCGGTCATGGAGAGAAAGATTAGGGATCTATGGAAGTGTGGGGAGAATATGCAACTTATTGACCTGGATAACAATTATTTCTTAGCTCGTTTCCGAAATGAGAACGAACTAATGATGATTCTTACAAGTGGTCCATGGGTGATATTTGGAAGATGTCTTATTATGAAAAGATGGACACCGGAGTTTGAGACCTCGATCCCCATAACATCAGCTCCGATTTGGGTCAGAATTACAGGTGTGCCAGTACAATGGTTCCACGAAGCGATCATATGGAGTATGGCCGAAGGAGTAGGATTGCCCATAACCATTGATCCTAAAACACTTCATTTCAATCGGGGGAGATTTGTACGAGTTTGTGTGGAAATTGATCTCAGTCGACCCCTTAAAAAGGCTATATTCATCAATGGAAAAAGATGTCCGATCGAGTACGAAGGGCTTGATATAATCTGTTTTAAGTGTGGTCGGTATGGACATTACGCTTCAAGTTGTGATCATGTTAATTCCGATCAAGGGCATGGAGCTGGTACGGAGGGAGGTTCCGGCCATACTAAGGAGGATTCGAACCCGCCAGAGACGCACGTTGCTACCGACAATCCGGCTAAGCCTCTGGCCCCTCCGGTTGAAGATGTGGGATACGGTCCATGGATGCTGGTAGCACGTCGGAGTAGACCCGAGAAAGGAAGGAACATCACGGGAAATAAAGCGGGATTCTCAACTAACCATAATAAGAGTTCAAATCATAATTTACAAGGTAATATGAATAAATCTTCTAATACTAAAGGAAAGAATGTTGTATCGCAGGATAAAGGAAAGCAGAAGATAGCAGAGGCGTCAAATATGGGGCAAATCATCCAGAATCAGAAGCAGCAGAACATGGGTGCTTCATCGAGTGGCACGAAGAATGGGCCAGGCCCAAGGGAGACTGAAGGTCAAGTTATTAAGCCCATAGTGAACCAACAGAATGGTAGCCCAGCGGGACAACAACAAAACAACAATCCCATGACCCATTCTCTGACTACCCAAAATCAGGTGTCGCCCAGTTTGGTCTTTACTGCTCCTCGGATGGAGTCTTCAACTGGCGACAAGAATGAAGTCAAGGAAAAGAAGAGGAACCGTAACAAGATAAAAAATGAAGCAAGGAGAGCTGCATGGAGAGCTAAGAAAGCAGATGAATGTAGCCTTGCTATTGCGCCCCTGAAACGTCAAAGACAAGAAAATACTGAAAATCCGGAAGTCATACGTCTAGACAATTCCAGTGGGGAGCCTACTTCGGAGCCGATTACTATGGGACACCTTGCTGTTGTCTCCGCTGATCATAATACCCTGATGATCCCTGTTCACATCCATTCGGCTAATGAGACGCAACCCAGTATCGCTTCTAACAGACAGGATAGTAGCAACTGTGCAACAGAGGGTGTCTCCTTGGGATCAGCAATGCAGTTGGATCAGGAAACCCCTACTGATGAAGCAGTGGTTAGGGTTTCGGGTACTGCTAATAGTCAGAATCATGGTGAAGAGGTTAAGTAAGCTAATATGTTCCCTTGTCAATCATACTATGGTTATAATGAATTGCTTATTTTGGAATGTTTTCGGAGCCTGTAAGAACGGATTCCGGCGAGCCATAAAATACTTGTGCAGACATCACCAAATCGATATTTTGGCAATTTTTGAACCCCGTACTTCGGGTAATAAAGCTCAAGAGATATGTGATCGCTTGAACTTCTCTAAGAGTTTCCGAGTTGAAGCCGTTGGCTTTGAAGGTGGTTTATGGTTGTTATGGAAAGATGAAAAGCTTCAAGTTTCCATCGTCAATTCTAATCCGTGCTATATTCATGCTAAGGTGTCTCTAGGTAGTAAGAAGTTCAGGCTGATTGTGGTGTATGCTTCCCCGAATTATCAAAAGAGACAAATATTTTGGAGAGACTTAGATCAAGAGCTAGCACATGTTTCTGAGCCCTTTATCATTGGCGGAGACTTTAATTGTATCCGTTTCCTGTGGGAACGAAAAGGTGGATCAGGTAAACTTCATGCGGATTCTAAGGTCTTCAACGATTTAGTCTTGGTCCATGGACTTGTTGACCTGGGTTATACGGGTGCGGATTTCACTTGGGATGACGGTAAATCAGCCAAAAGAAATGTCTTTAAGAGGTTAGACAGAGTCTTCATGAATAGGGATGGTCGTTTACTTTGGCCCAATGCACACGTTCGCCATCTGGCCAGGTTCTCTTCTGATCACTCCCCTTTACTTATCTCGCTTGATCCTACCCTAACATGTAGGAAAGAGAGACGGCCCTTCAGATTTGAGGCAGCGTGGATGACACATCCAGATTTCTATCACATGGTAGAATTGTGCTGGTTCAACAATCCGGAGGTAAGTATAGCTCTACCTGTCCTCAAGAATTCTCTCTCCATTTGGAATAGACTTGTTTTTGGTAACGTTTTCCGCAGGAAGCAAGAAACTATGGATAAACTTGTTAGTATCCAAACCAAGAGATGTTCTAGTGATTCGGATAGACTTGTTGAGGAGGAGAAGAAGTTACAAGCTGACCTTGAGACTATTTTGGAGCAAGAAGAAATTGTATGGTTTCAGAAGTCCCGAGAGCAGTGGCTTGCTCTTGGCGACCGGAACACTACATTTTTCCACACTTCCACTATTATCAGGAGAAGCCGTAACCGTGTGACGGGTCTGTACCTGGAGAATGATTGGGTTGAAGAACACAATAGACTGGAACACCATGTTGTGGAGTTCTTTAAGAATCTGTACAGTTTTGACTCACACCATGATTTACAGGCCTGCCAGCTGAATAACCGTGAGTTCCCAGAGCTTGTGAGTTCTGACTGGAGTAACATTCTTAACCCAGTTACCATGGAAGAAGTATGGACTGCGGTTAAGAGTATGGGAGCTTACAAAGCGCCAGGAGTTGACGGCTTTCAACCAGTGTTTTATCAGAAGTGCTGGGGATCCGTGGGGAAGTCCATGATGGACGAAGTAACTCGATTTTTCCGTACTCAGAAGCTCTATCAGGGTAGTAATGATACTCTCATCCATCTTATTGCTAAAGTAGGAAAACCGGAATACATCAGTCAGTTCAGGCCCATTGCCCTCTGCAACGTCAGTTACAAAATCATCTCAAAAGTGCTTGTACAACGTTTGCAGAGTATTGTGGGAAAATTAGTGGGCCCTACTCAAGGTAGTTTCATTCCTGGAAGGTTGATTCAAGATAATGTGGTTCTCATGCAGGAAGTGGTGCATTCTATGAGGCGTAAGAAAACAGGTAAACAGTGGATGCTCCTTAAGCTTGATCTAGAAAAGGCGTATGATAGACTTAGATGGGATTTCATTGAGGATACTGTTATTGCAGCGGGATTCCCACCGGAATGGGGCAGAATGATTCAGGAATATGTCACCACGACTAGGATGCAAGTTCTTTGGAATGGTGAAGCCACTGAACAGTTTGTCCCGGAAAGAGGTATCAGACAAGGGGACCCTATATCCCCTTATCTGTTCGTTCTTTGTGTGGAGCGCCTGAGCCATCTCATTATTGAAGCCGTTGAGAGTGGAGAGTGGAAGACGTTTTCTCTATCAAGGGGGGGACCTCCACTCTCGCATCTTTTCTTTGCAGATGATATCACTTTGTTTGCGGAGGCTTCCTCGTCTCAGATTAGGGTCATCATGAGATGCATCGAGACTTTTTGTAAGGCGTCTGGCCTTAAGGTTAGCACCCAGAAATCCAAGATTTTTGTCTCGCCTAATGTCTCTAGAGATTTGTGTGATAAGATCGAACGGATAAGTGGTGTTGATGTTACTAGAAATCTTGGGAATTATTTAGGTGTACCCATGTTACATGAAAGAGTATCCAGAGAGACGTTTACGTCTCTTTTGGATAAGATCAACGGCAAACTGAATGGATGGAGAAGCAAAACCCTGAGTTTCGCAGGACGCGTCACCTTGACGAAATCCGTGCTAACTTCTATTCCGGTCTACTCGATGGCAACTTTAACTTTACCGGTTAATGTTTGCAACGAGATAGATAAGCTTTGTCGTAATTTTGTATGGGGACATGTGGATGGTCAGCGAAAGATGCATACTGTTAGTTGGTCTGAAATTTGCCTTCCCAAGGATAAAGGAGGACTAGGTGTTCGTAAGATGTATGATATGAACCTAGCACTGTTGGGTAAGCTTGGATGGCGGTTTTTGAAAGATTCGAATAGCCTATGGGCTCGTGTATTAAGAGGTAAATACATCAGAACCGATGGTAGAGCTGTTGTTTCTACCTCTCACGTCTGGAAAGGACTTGTCATGGGTGTCCAGCATGTTATTACGCCAGGTACCTGTTGGATGGTAGGAGATGGTATGAGCACCCGTTTCTGGACAGATACTTGGGCTGGGGCAGATCCGCTCCTTGTCGAGTCGCTCACAACTGTTGACGAAGCTGAGTTGAACCTCCCGATCAGAAACTTCTGGATTGAAGGTAATGGATGGAATTGGAACATGCTTGAAGGTAAATTATCGATGTCCGCTCTCCTCAGACTGGCTGCTGTTAAACCCTGTGAGCATGTTGTTTCGTCTACTCTGGACAGCTCCATTGATAGCAGTGAGGATGTTCTTAGCTGGAAGCATACTCAGGATGGCAATTTTTCAACCAACTCGGCTTACAGGATGATCCAAGGCACCGATTGTTTGAAGATCAACGATGAGTCTGTTTACCGGGCCATCTGGAAGTTAAGAATACAGGAAAGAATTAAGCTGTTTTTATGGAAGTTGATGAAAGGTGGGGTGTTGTGTAATATGGAGAGGAAGAGGCGGCACCTATGTCATACAGATAGTTGTGCTGGCTGTCTTAATTCTCAGGAAACCTTGTCCCATCTGTTTCGAGAATGCCCTAGAGTCTACAACATGTGGCGTACACTGGGTGTTGGAAGAGACGGACATGATTTCTTCGGCCTAGCCTTTGCATCATGGCTAAGAGGTAACGTCCTTTCTTTTAATCAATACCATAATATATGCTTCTGGAATGAGTTATTTGCAGTGGGTATATGGTGGTCTTGGAAGTGGAGAAATGAAAAAGCATTTAACAACGTTACCGCAAGTGGAGATAGAAGCCTTTTCATTCGGGAGAAAACGAAGGAGTACATTGGAGTATGGAATAGAAGAGATCTACTTAAGGGGAGAAGACCGAGGAATGTCACACAAATTGCTTGGGAACCCCCTCCGGAAGGTTTTGTGAAGGTCAACACAGATGGGGCTAAGAAGATTGAAGAGCGAGCGTATGCGGCCGGTGTAATTAGAAATAATGCGGGAGAATGGTTAAGTGGATTTGGTGTTAATTTGGGGATTTGTTCAGTCCCTATGGCGGAACTATGGGGAGTGGTACATGGCCTCAAACTTGCTTGGGAATTGGGTTATCGTTCAGTTATCCTGGAAACTGATTCTAAGTTGGTAACCCAACTTCTAGGCAAACCCATTGCCCCTTACCACCCTCTTGCTAGTCTGGTACGAATATGCCAAGACTTTTTGAAAAGAGATTGGACTATCCAATTTCGACATGCCTATCGTGAGGCAAATAGAGTAGCGGATTTTGTTGCTAGTTTTGCGATTAACTTACCTTTAGGATTGCTTGTATTGAGTGACCCGCCGGAGGGTGTAGTTGATTTGCTTGCTGACGATGTAAGGGGTCGGGCTATCCCCCGCTTGCTGACTACTTAGCCCTTTTCTTATTAATAAAAGCGCGTCTAGATGCGCCGGAGACCACTGACTCTCCTTCCCACCAAAAAAAAAAAATAAACACTTTAACCATAATTTTGATATTGGGCCATCGACCATTTTGAAATATTTTAATAAAAAAGTATATTGAATTATAATATATTAAAATATATAACAGTGTTATATATATATATATACACACTGAAATCTTATTTGAGTAGATAAAATAAGTAGTTAAGATGTATTTTTTGGTATAAACTTGACTGGTATTTAGGGTAACAACTTATTTGGTAGATGATTACAAATTTATATAAGAAAAGAAGTTTAAACTTTTTTTATTATACCCAAAATTTTTAATTTCAAATAATGTCTCTAAGCTTTATAGTGTTTTTGAGATATACCCTTACATTATCGATAAGTCAATATTTTGGGAGAACAAAATAAGTTATTCATATTAATAATGACCCATAAGTACAAAATAACTCTTTTTTTTTTTTGGTTAAGTACCCTCCTTATCACTACCAAGTTCTTGAATTGAACGTATCACATTGTAATTTTTGTACAGGTTTTATTAGAGATCAAAAGACTAGTAGAACAATACAAAGACCAAGAAATAAGCATAACAATCACAGGCCACAGTCTAGGAGCGGCGCTCGCAACCCTCAATGCCGTCGACATTGTCGCCAACGGCCTTAACCAGCCACCAAACTCGCCACCCTGCCTAGTCACCGCAATCGTGTTCGCCTCCCCAAGAATCGGCGACTCAAGCTTCAAAAAAGTCTACTCCAAGTACACAAACGAGCTCAAAATCCTAAGGATCAAGAACAAGTTCGACATCGTTCCAAACTACCCAATCATTCCATACGAGGATGTCGGAGAGGAGCTTCCGATTGATACGACGAAATCTAAGTACTTGAAGGGTCCCGGGAACTTCTCCAGCTGGCATAACATGGAGGCTCATCTGCATGGCGTGGCGGGGACACGTGGAAAGGACAAAGATTTCGAGTTAGCGGTCGAGAGGGACGTGGCACTTGTGAATAAATCTGGGGACTATGTGAAAGATGAGTTCTTGGTTCCTACTTCTTGGTGGGTCATTAGGAATAAGGGGATGTCTCAACAAGATGATGGCTCTTGGAAGCTTCTGGATCGTGATCTTGATGATGATGATTTCTTCTAATCATTGAGCCTCGTACGAGGTTGACCGGATAGGGAGTTTCAATATAAATCATTATTTATGGGTTTGATCATTGGTAAATTTTTATAGATGTTTAACTCTACCATATGCAAAAAAAAGGGGAAATTCACTATCATGTAGACATTTGTTACATCTTAAGGGTTATAAAGAAACTATAGGAATAAAATGATGCTATTGCATCATGTTGTAATTTGTGGGGTTTCTTATTTTATTGTTTTTGAGATAATTATTGTGTTTGTAATTGAATTGAAACTATGTAGAATATAAATATGTTTGTGTATGTATGTTTTTTTTTGTGTGGTGGTTGTAAATTATGGTTCATATTAAAGTTTTACATAAACTATGTTGTTCAATCCCGATATTATTGATATTATTGAGTTATGGAGCTCGAAAGATTGTATCTTGAAAGGTTGCTTTCAACATAAAATTTATTTCGGTCAGTACATTTAGGCCCAGTATTTTTTTCGGCTTACATAATCACACATTGATTACATTGATTATTGTAATCGCTATCACCAATTATAGTGTAAAATTCTAGCTTGACAGCGATCGACTACCGGTAGTAATTGGATAATCAATTCTTGTGTCCTATTTCTCTCACGACAACATAAAATTTATCTTGATCTATATATTTAGGCCCGGTATTTTTCCGACTTATTTGAACACATTGATTATTGATCGCTATCACCAATTATAGTGTAAAATCCTAACTGATAGCGATCGACTACCTTTAGTTATTGGATAATCAATTCTTGTGTACTATTTCTCTCACGACAACATATGAAAATCCAACCAATTTGACAGGTTACATTGAATGCTATTGTATGTTCCATGATCGTTGATTCCATTTTCGGATTCAATGCTAAAAGCTTAAAATTGACTTATTAGACGAAAGATCATCACCAAAGTTGATTACAATCTGAAAACAGCTGCTTGGCCAAAACAAAGGGATAACACAATCTGATCAGTTCTAACAACACTGGGGTTATAAGGTAAGATAAAGAAGCTTAGATGTCAATGGAGCCAAGGCGAGGAGACGAAAATGGGCCGCTCAACAACCCTTTCGCAATGTACTTATACGCGGCTTCTGTCAAGTGAATCCCGTCCCAATTAGCAAACGTTGAAGGATCCTTACAGGACGTCGAACCAACATGTCCACATCTTGATGAGTAGTTGAAGTTGTACGGACCACCTCCTCCACAGCATGCTACAAGTGCTCCATTGGTGAACCCTAAAAAAATGATCACAAATTGTGAAAACAATCTTAAAATCAATAATTATACGAGTATATATAAGGTTGATGGACTACTCACCGTGGTGTTTTGGAGTGTGGTAGAATTGCATAGCAGCAGAATAGAAGTCTGCGTAGATTATTTTCGCGTGCGGGTACTTGGATCTTAGTTTCTCTAATGCGAGATTGAGCTGAGCATTATGATACTTAGAGAAGGCATTGTAAGCTTTCAAGCATCCATTTTGATCATAATCCGCCTTCTTGGAACTCGTAAATAGAGTAAGATAGATCCCTACACATCCAATTGGCAAATTCCCGGGTACAAGCAATGTCACAGCTCCTTCCTTTATCAGCATCTATATCAAGATATTAACCATAAGACAAATCAACTAAGTAAAAAAAAAAATGTATGTTATGAGCTAGCTAGTAGATTTAGTTTACTTACTTCAATGGCTGCTGAGATTTCTCCAACCACCAGTGGAGTAAACTGTTTAAGCTGGTGAATGTCACTGTGCAAAAACGACGCGTAGTTGTAATCGTTTCCACCAATCTCGCCCACAACAAAGAGAGACCTTCTGAAATGACTGAGACAGTCTGATAAAGCAAGGACAGCAAATGTCATGTTTTAGAAGAATCTGCATCTCAAAATTTTACCAAGCTATGGTGAAAACTTAGGGCCCGTCTGGTTTTACTCCGGAATTGGAAACGGAATGGAAACTAGTTCATATGTATACTCTTGTTTATGAAAGTTTTTGGAATCATTCCTGTGGTTTTAATTGGAGTTGAATTTGATTACTTTTGATACCCTAGGAAACAAAATGTGGGAAGGCAAGAGCATTTTGCATGAAACCAAAAGGAATGATGCCATTCCATTTCCATTTCCGGAGTTTGAACCAAGCGGGCCCTTAAAGTTACCTGGGTTCAATTCACAGAATGAGGACTTAAACTTTCTGAACCATCCAATCTGAATGTTAAGTGAATCTATAGTCCAAAGAGCTGGTCCAATTCTATGTTCATAGAAGAACTTTGAGTCTAAGGCGGTAGCTCCGGCAACTGCAAAATTCACGCCTTGTTGAGGATGGCGGTTACTTGCAAAGGCTAAATAGGGTGGCAAGTAAGGCAGTTCATAAGCTTCAGCTGCATAGGTTACAATGAGATCAATACCATTAACAAATCTTGTTATCTAAAATCAACAGGTGAGAGTCAAGAGTAAAAATATTACCTAAAAAGTCGACAATAAGGCGGCCATTGGAGCACCGGCCAGTTGGCTGTCGAAAGAAGGTTTCACCATAAGGAAGCTTTCCGATGACCGGATAGTTATTAACTGTACGAGTTTGAAGAAAATTGCCAGTGTCTGTAAGGGAGTCTCCAAAGCTATAAATGGCATCATATTTTCGGGTGCCATTTGAACGGGTTGAAGCTGAGCAGGAGACGAACAAGACAGCTGAGCAGGAGACGAACAAGACAGAGACGAGAAACAAGAAGCTTTTCATGGTGAGAGCTATGGAGGGTTCGGGTTTCAGGGACGATTAGCAAGAAATTTTGTTGTACACTACAGAGTTCCTATCAAACCAGTTACCTGACTTATATAATACTATTGTCTCGAGTATAAATGTGTAAACAAGGGTAGATTTTTGTGCCTTATTTAATTTGGTAGGTGATTTTCACGAGTAGTTTTGGAGCTTTGAGGGGACCAGAAAAAATGTAAATTCACGGTGGTTTAGGCCACCTCAAACCTCACTGTTATTATATGTGAAAGTGACCTTTGCAAGAAGATGTTATCCTCATGATATGGGTACGAACAATTGAGTGATGGTTCCTTGCTGTCAAGAAGGCTCATTGATGAGTTGAAATGCTAAACCGACGCTTTTACACCACATTCTGTTCACCTCATTCGTACTCTTTCGATCTTTTTGGTAAACTGTCGTTCCATTAACCGTATTCAAGAGAAATAAGGCATACCCGAGTTGTGTTAGGAAGACTCCTTCAGCTATATGCCATCTAAATCAATTGACCACCCTCACATGATATGATATATCAACCATATTCAAGAGAAATAAGGCATACCCGACATCCATATTGGGAATCACTTCCCATAACCCAATTCTTGAAAACACCAGCAAATACTCCATCTTGCAGAATACAAGTTCATCCTAAGGCAAGCTTGAACAATATTTTTGGAGTTACTGATGTATATCTGTATGAACATAGAACAAATATACTTTTGGACCAATGTTCTTTCAAAATTTCTTAACTCTGGTGGGCATATTTGTGATTCTGCCCTTGCCCAATGTACAATATTATTGTGAAATCATTCAAAGCTCAGAAGATGGAAAAACAAAACTCAATATAAGTTAACCTAACCTTGGGGAATGCAGGGAGAATGGGTGATAGGTAAGGAACCCTGAGATTAGTGACAAATTGGAAAACTTGATCTTAGTGGCAAAAGTTCATATCATCTTAGTAGATAGAGTATGAGAGGAGCTTTATGCAAAAGAAAAACACACGATAACTTCAAATGAAAAGATTATGCCATAAGGAGAGTACAAATGTAGTTTTTTCAAGGACCACCAAGGTGTCTTAAAGCATTCAAACATTCACATACCATCCTAAGACATTACTATTTGAAAGGCCAGAGATTAACTGCACTCAATCCTGCAGCCATGTTATTGCCCCAGCTAGAAGTCCGCAAACTGTGGATGCAATCCTGAGACAGAATAGATGATAAGGAACGACAAGAGCTATCAGCATACCAAAACAATCCCAAGTTCATATGCTTTAGCACATAGTACAACATTATGCTTAGCAACAATCTGCAGCTAATAGCTATATAAATATGCATAGTAGCTACTATCTCATTAATATAAATAACACATTTGAATCCCTACAATCTAATCAAGAAGATATGACAAAACAATAATCAGAAATTATAGAAATTCAGAAG
This sequence comes from Fagopyrum homotropicum, assembly GCA_033239125.1. NCBI lineage: Eukaryota > Viridiplantae > Streptophyta > Magnoliopsida > Caryophyllales > Polygonaceae > Fagopyrum > Fagopyrum homotropicum. Next base: position 128,384,043 of record BSWB01000008.1, read on the forward strand.
ACCGAGTTGAGTAACAACACTTCAAAATGAGTAAGTACATGAGTTAACAGCGTCTATTAGTAATAAGGTTTTGTAAGACAATGTCAGCATTACTAACTTGTAGAATTCAAAGAGGGAACGTAAATAATTCTTCAAGTCCTTTAGTACCATATAATTTTGTTCATTGTAATTTGTTTTAACCCTCAACCCTTCATATCCACCACTGCCCTGATAAATAGATGTTCTGTAAACCATTGGCTAACAAATACAGAATGACTGCTTAAGTATAAGACTAATCGAAACCAGCAAAGGGTGGACCAAAACTTAAGATATACATCAAACTCAACCTCCCTTCTGGCTATGTGTACTTGCTAGTCAGGACAGAGAATTTGTTACCTGAAGTCTAAAAATGGCAGAAACTATGTAAAGGACTCAAAAAAGAACTATTTCAGACTTTGAGTCAATATCATCGTAACTGAAACATCTTCAAGGAGGTTTGATAAAAATGCCGGGGGATTTTTTTATGTAATTGATAAATTTCCGAGCATTAACGAAGTTCACATTTGACATTCCTCGAAACATTCCTACAAATACAATCATGGATTATAAGCCGGCCGCGACTAGAAATGGATAAAACCTCGAAGCATGAATAATGACGAGCAAACAACAACAGTCGATCCTTGCAGGTTCCAGAAGTTGATCGCCAAACGAATAAAGATCGAAGTAACAAAATCTAAGACATATCTCATACGCAAATTCAAATAGTATTATCCCTAAACTGAAAGAGGTCGACGGGGAATCATAAATCCAAACCCTATAAGGTTAACAACAAAGTAGGATTGAGGAAATATCTCACCATGAAATCAAGAAGAGACGGAATATGTAGGATCGAGAGTCTTCCTAGGCTTATTGAAGTCAGGAGGAGAGTAAACCAAGGAGGCGGCCATGGTGCCAGGGAAGACAACGAATTTGGCGAATAACGCCAATTTTGACAACAGTGGTTCACCTCTCATCATCATCTTCAATTGGATCGACAAATCTTCAACTGGAGAGATTCAACACAAAGGGATAATAGGAGATGATTCTGCTACTTCCGCTTGAATGATTTAGATCTGTTGATCGAGCAATTTAGGGCAAACGCCTAGCAGTCTTGCACTACCTGACAATTCTTTTCATTTTCTTTTTTTTCCTCATAGTTTAACGTAAATTACACAAACTCATCTTATATTGGTCATTTTGTACAAAAATGACCCGTAAATTCACAAAAACAACACGATGTACAAAATAAAATTTAATTATACCTTTCATATTCAAAATATTCAAGTATAGAAATAAAATATATTGTTTTAAGAAAAATATATAAAAATAATTAGTTATACCTTTCATATTGAAAATAACATCTCAAGTCACATGGTTTGACGTGTTCATATATCAACTCGTTCACCTAGCCTAAAATTAAATCAAGTTTATATACCAATTTTCCATAAGATATTTCATCATAAAATCTAAAGAAACTTTATTTATAAATGAAACGAGATGAGTCCGAGCCAAGACAAACTACTCGAGCTCGGCTCGCGTTCGGTTTGTCAAAAGTTAGGCTCGGCTTGTTCGGATAAATAACACTATATAAACATTATTTTAAGCGATCTACTCGGGTTCGGCTCGTCAAAAGTTCGGCTTTAGATCGTTTGCCCAATTTGTTTATGATCCCTCGGATTTGTCGAGTACTCGAGTTAGTAATTTAGTATATCGACACATATGCAAGCAATGCCACCTAGAGATCCAATCTAATTGTATTATACATCACATATTCTCCTCGTTTCCCCTGCTGTCAAGCACATAAAAAATCAGCTGAACTTACAAATCAATGAGGTCCAAGATCTATCTGTTCGGCGATTCTATCACCGAGGAGTCCTTTAGCGACGGCGGTTGGGGCGCTTCACTTACCCACCATTTTTCTCGATCTGTACTAATCTCTCACTCCCTTTTCTGGGTTTCTTCAACTGTCATCTTCTTTTGACTTGAAAATTTGTGTTTCTGCTTCTTTCAGGCTGATGTAGTCTTAAGAGGGTATAGTGGGTATAACACTAGATGGGCCCTCAAAGTGTTTGACAGGGTTTTTCCGGCCGACGGTGATAATGGGTCGGGGCCGCCTTTGGCGGTGGTTGTGTTCTTTGGAGCAAATGACGCTTGCCTCCCTGATCAGTACGCTGCCTTTCAGCATGTGCCTCTGGATGAGTATAAGGACAACCTTTGCTCCATTATCTCTTCTCTGAAGGTATTTGTAACTATTAAAATCCTTACTTGATTTGTGTGTGCCTTTGTGAAGTTTGTCACTTTTTAGTTGATCATTGCTGTTTTCGATTGAGTGTGATCGTTGGTTTATGAATGACATTATGAATTAGATTCAAAGAAATTAGATTGAAACATGATATATGGGTGAGTTGTTTAGATTCGGCTTGATTCTGGTTGCACATGAACATACAAAAGTTCAGTTCAGCACTTCAGCTTGGATGGCATCTTTAAAAATTACTAGATAAGTCAATATTCAGCAGAGTTGTTATACAAGCCGATCTATTTGTCTCGTGTTCAATTGACTAAACAAGCTGAGCATATGCACATTTTTAAGCTCGATTAAAATTTAGTCTTGACTTGAGCTCAGTTCGCTTCTAAACAAGTTGAACATAAGCATATCAAATAGGGCTTATTCAATTCGGATAACAACCCTAACTTTAGAATTAAAAAAGTGTAAGCCTCGAGATGATATCCTGAATAATCCTTGTCAATATTTGGTCATGTAAAGTTGGGACTTGGCGGATCCAGATAGACTTGGTACAACATTTGTTACAACTATGTAGATTGTGCTAAGAGGAAGAATGTTTTCATGCATACTTAATAGTCTAAAAACCATTCTTCTGCTAAAATTGACGCTCCTGTTGATCATCTAAATCTATTAGACTCATACATTCCTGCATACAGAAACGGTGGCAGACAGTTAACATTCTTATTGTCACACCGCCTCCAATTGATGAAGCTGCACGCTTGCGGTATGCCTTTTGGTTATCCATTACTAGTTGCTATCTGTATTTTACGCCTTTTGGTTATGGATCTTACTCGAGCCTTAACCTGTCCAGGAATCCTTATGCTGAAAATAAAACCGGTAAACCCGAAAGGACTAATGAAGCTGCTGGTGAATATGCAAAAGCTTGTGCTACAGTTGCTAAAGAATGTGGAGTATTAGTAACAGATATTTGGACCAAAATGCAAGAGATTCCCAACTGGGGAGAAACTTATCTAAGGTACTCATAACTTGATTCTGTTCTTCAACCCTGATGTAGTTTACAGTGATTGAGCTGCAGTTCAGTTTTGGTTACTGAAGGCTTATGTGCTTTGAACTGGAAAATTTGCTGTATATGACTATATTGTGTGTTGAGTCTACAGAGATGGGTTGCATCTGTCGCGCCAAGGTAACAATGTTGTATTCGAGGCAGTAGTCGAAAAACTGAGGGAGGCAGGGCTATGTCTTGAAGATCTGAAAGTTGATCTCCCACTGTTTGCCAACATCAATATTGAAGACCCACTCAAGGCTTTTGAATAGTCATAAACCCCATCAACATTCAGGTTTTCTTCATCTCATCAAAACATGAACTGTTTTTCTTTGAAAATATAGTATCAATTTAATCTGATTTCACTCTTCTGAATGTTAGATCATGGTGGAGGAGTTGGAGTGGCAACAATGGCTGTGCTTAGCAGGTTGGGGATGATATGAGTTGCAAATAAGTAGAGAATGCATACGATTATAGCATTCACATAATTGTAATACGCGTACTGTTTGTTTTTTTTTTTGCTAGAATCATAAACCCTCATTTCTTTTTCTTCCTTTGAATTTTGTGGGTTTAGGATAATTTTTTTCATCATTTAGGGTGGCACCCTTCAACCCTTGGTCAATTTGGATGTCATGTTTTATGATGCAAAAGAGAGATTGTATGAATTTCAAATAAAAGAAAGTATTAAGGTTGATCATTTATGTAAAAGAAAATCTAATACCGTTGGTTGTGTTTGGTAATCGAATAAATTAAGAGGTTAAAATTATGAGAATTAAAAGGGTGAAATTAAGCGAATTAGATTATGGAAATTATGCAATCTTACAAAACTTCGATTATAACTATTGTTGAGGCTAAAATCTCATTTATACCTTCCATTTATAAAAAAAGATGTAATCGGTACTTTTTCATAATTTTACCTACTCTCATATTTATACATCAAACACTCATTTCACTTATTTTCATATTCATTATCTTAAATAATTTCATCTCCTTATTTCTTTATCTAAATAATTCTCTACATCTTCTTCTAAGTAATCATACGTTACCAAACGAACGAACCCCTTGTGTAGACTGAGTTCTAATAAGGTTGATTAATTGTAAAATATACTTGTAAATATCCTTCTATCTTATGGATTTTTGAGTAGTTTAACCTTTTTGAGTAGTTTCATGTTGAATTTACTAAAAACCCAAAAAGGATAAACGAGTTAAAAATAGTTAAAACTAATTTTAAGGAGTAAAATTGTAATAAATTCGATAATCAACACAAAAAGCTTTCATTTGAAGCTTTTTAAAATTGAATTAAAAAACTTATGAAAAATCTAATAAAAAACTAATCTACCAAATAAGATGTTATCGTATTAGCTTTAAATTTTTTTTCAAATCTCTAAAAAAAACTCTAAAATTTTTTAATATCCGCCGCCTGTGCAGGGTTTAATTACTTTAAAATACGATAAAAATATGAACTTTTTTAATATATCGGACCAATTTTATTCCAAAAAAGCCTTCAAATATTTTATAGATAAACTTGTCCTTACAGCCAGCTAAACCTAAACAAAACTCTATCTTTGTACGCCGTCGCACGCCTCCGATAAAGGGGATTGCAGCTTGTATGCTCATTTTCTTTATCTCTCCGTCGCTTCTCTCTGCTTCGTATTTGACGCTGCCGGCGAGTCAAGGGTGAATGCAATATTTGGCTATTCGGTCGACCAACGTTTCACTCTATTGTTAAGGTATGGATGAATTCTGTCTCAGTTCTAGACGAACACTGTTTCAATAGATTGGAGCTTCACGTCTGTCGTTATTATTCAGTGTTTTGCTAAAGTTGTTTAATTTGATTTTGGGTTTGTTTAGATCTATCGAATTACTGTTTTTACTAGGCTGGTGATTGAAAATTATCATCTTGGCTGGAAAAGAGGAGATTTTTGGGGCAATTATTCATTGACATGGAATTGAATGAATTGTTAGTGTTTGCTGTTGTATTTGACTCCTTGTAATTATGCTAAGATGGACATGTTTTTTTTTTTTTTGTCAACAGATGGTGAATGTTATTACAAATTGGATTGTTTCTGATTTGAATAATGAGAAGCTTAATGATCGAAATTATGATATATGGAGTCGTAAGGTCCAATTTCTCCTAGAAGACCAGGAGCTTTTAGAAACCCTTACCCAGAACATGGAACCACCACCCTCAATGGAGGAAAATACTGATTCGATGCAATATCGAAAGGATCTCGAGGCTTACAATGCCTGGAAAAAGAAATCCAGGGCGGCTCGTATGATCCTTTTGATTAGCATGAGGAATGACCTCATGCTGCAGTTTGATTGCCATCAAACAGCTAAAGAGGTTTGGGATGCCGTCAAAGGTAGCTTTGATATGACCCCCCTCGTGAGAATGCGACAAATGCAATTGTGCTTTGACAATTATAAAATGAAAGATAATCATACAATTTCCAAGCACATTGCAACAATGTCTGGCATGATCAATGAGTTGGCCGCTGCAGGTTATGTGTTAACCGATGAGCAGCAGGTTCAAGCTATGATCAGGTCCATTCCTGATGATCAAACTTGGGATTTGATCAAAAAGAAAATTATATATGATGTCAACATTAGAAATTTTGAAAGTGTTTCTCGTAGCCTCTTGCTTGAGGAAGAAAATATTGATTTGAAGAAGCCACTTCACGGGGCACGTGAATTGCAGTTTGAAAGTCCACCGGCTCAGTATGGTTCTAAAAAGAAAAGGAGGGCTCAAGAAAACCAACGTGAATGCAATGACCAAAAGGAAAATGAGTACTCAACCGGTGAGAACAAGAAGGCCAAACTAGAGAACTCCAGTGATTGTCCAAAGGTTTGTTACATCTGTCAAAAAACTGGACATTTGGCTAAAGCTTGTCCAAAGGTTTGTTATAATTGTCAACAACGTGGACATTTAGCTCAAAACTGTCCAGAGAAGAATTTAGCTCAAAATTCTCCAGAGGAGAACTCCAAAGATTGCCCAAAGGTTTGTTACATCTGTCAGAAAACCGGACATTTTGCTAGAAGTTGTCCAAAGGTTTGTTTCAACTGTCAACAGCGTGGACATTTAGCTCAAAATTGTTCAGAAGAGAAGGTACTTGTGTGTTAGTACAATTTAATTTGGCTTATTTCATCTTTCAAAATATTATGCAACTCTAGTTTTGAATGGAAAGTGCAGCACAACATATGATTGCTCTTGTTTAACAGAAATATTTAGTTTGCTCTTTATCTATTTTTAAGGTTCAGTTTTCACATGTTATGGTCGTATATTGAATATTGATAAGTGTTCTTGGTTTTGGACATTGTGAAGGTGTTGATTCCTGCAAAAAAAAGTGAAATACAAGTTGCATGGACAAAACCTGATAAAGGATGGGTTAAAGTGAACACGGATGGATCGGTGCGAGATAGACAGGCCTTGGCAGCTACGGCGGGAGCTATACGAGATGAGAACGGACATTGGCTTGGAGGTTTCGTCCAGAATATGGACAATTGTTCAGTTCAGATGGCGGAGTTGTGGGGTGTGTTGCATGGACTTCAGTTAGCATGGGATAGAGGATTCCGTCAAGTTATCGTCGAGACGGACAATGAGAGTTGTTGTACTCTCTTGGAGCAAGATGCTGATCCTAAACACCCTCTTTTCAACATGGTACAACAGTGCAAAGAACTTCTGCTCAGGAACTGGAACATCCAATACCGACATATTTACAGGGAAGCCAATAAGCTCGCGGATTATATCTGCTCTATAGCCTTTTCTTTTCCGGTTGGTTTTCATGTTTTGAACGAATTGCCACATGGGGCAACTCCTTTAATTTTAGATGACATTAATGGTGTTGCAACGCCCCGTATGATTTCCATGTAACCCTTGTTGATTTGATAGCAGAGAATTGAACAAACATTAATTTTTCCTCATTTGCAGTAAAACATGCTTAATCTTAAATTGTTTCCATTAACTCTCGGAGTGTCCCCGTTTTTCGATGTGGGATTTTATTATCTCCAACACCTATTTTCTATTTGAATTATAATGGTCAAGAGTAGGAGGTTACAACTCGGAACTTAGCCTTAAAAATTCTTATTAGATAAGCGTTTTAAGCAAATTAACACCGAATTTATAAAGATGACAAGAAGTTGCAGCCCATTAATGAAAACCGCAGCTTAATTTGATCGTTGTAACCAACGATTTAACTTTATACTTGTTATTTATTTTGTCCTGTATTTTAATTGTTTTTCCTCCAAATTTGTTGTTTAAATCACACTAATTTATGCATTTTTAATATGATTTGACATTTCATTTATGAAAACAACATAAATCATCAAAATTAAAACCTAAACCCTAAGTCCGAAAACATATGTGAAATAACTTGATACCCGACGTTCGATCTATGAAAGGACGGAAAAACTTACATTCCGAGTACGCTTGTCCTGCGCCGACCCTGGTTTTTTCCCTTCCTTTTCGAGAAAAATAAATTAATTGAGTGCCAACATGTGACGTTCAAAATTTTACCTTGAAATTGTTCGGATTTTTAGATGATTTTTTGTTCCGGCAAAAATTCCCCCTTCTTTTTCGAGAATAATAAATAATTGTGTGTCAGAGTGTGACTTTCAAAATTTTACCTTGAGCTTGTTCGGATTTGTGAATGGTTTTTTGTGCCGGCGACATCCGATTGCGCCCACCCATCTCGCGCCTACTGCCTCCAACAGCGCTCGTAGATCGAGCATCGGTTTCGTTTATAGTGTGATGCGACTTTTAAGACCAAGAAAGAAAAATAATTTTAACATTTCATTCATAAAAACAACACATTTCATTTATAAAACATCAAAATTTGTTTTTTGTGTTATACGACTTTTACGACCAATTTAGATTTTTTAAAAAAGAAGAAAATAATTATAAGCCGAAACCCGATATTTGAACTTTACGCAAATAAAAACAATAACCCGAAAAACTCTAAAATACGCCATAAAAAATAAGTCACTTGTCCAAAGATGCATCATATGAGTCATTTCGGTTGAAAGTAATCAGCCTTCATCCCCTTCGTAATCATAATCTATCTGTTCGGGGTTAAAGGAAAAAAAAAAACCAAAATTTCATCCTCACAAGTCCCTTTGTCTTCATAAATCACCTCTAACCGAACGCAACCATAATGTTTTTTTGTCAATAACAATGGATAACTTGAGCAGCAGCAGCTTGTTTTAGAAATCTCCTACGTCGTTGCATGATTTCATTGGGTATGTATACGTTATAGTAGTAGCTTATGACATTTTCTCTGAGCTTGAAGGGAAAACACGTACACATATTCTTCCAGAAATCACATTCACTGAAAAACGATCTTATGAAGCCCTTGAAAGTTTCCTTCTCACTCAAAGACCAAAACTTAGAGACTTCATCTCCCATCTCATCAAACTTCATGACATAATATGCAAAACCAAGAGAAGTCTTCAAAACATGTCTTTCCTCAAGAACATGGATTTTGATGCAATCACTTGACCTAGGAAACCTACACGAGCAAGAACCGGATCTCCCTTTACCGATAACACGTAAATCTTTATCATCCGAGTTGGGGGTTTTCATAGGCCACATCCGAAACCCTAACCATTTCAAACTTTTGGAATCACTAGTGTCGTAAGGGACCATGCCTTTGTTTGATGAACCGGGCCATTGTGGGATATTAGCTTGGAATCGCATCCCTACGGGGACTACCTTGACGGGCATTCCGGATCTCGGTAGAAGCTTTTGAACTCTTTGTTGGTTCATCAAGGGTTTCCTTGCTATAGACTCTTGGTTTGTCATAGAAGCATTTGAACTAGGGCTAAAATTTGGTGAGCCTAAAGGTGGAATGGGAGCAATCACTTTCTTTGAGATGTGCTGAATGGAATTTCTCAAAATACTTGGTTGGTCTTCTAAAAACACCTCTAATTTCCTTTTTCTCTGAAAATAAAAAAGCTATAAGTAAAAATTTATGCAAAAATATTTTTTTGACAAAGAATAGAAATAATAATCAGTTTCAAGATTTTAGGGCATTACTTAATCATATATAATTTTTTTTATCAAGTACACGTTGATTTTTGGAGGAGAAGAAAAAAAAAATTACAAAAAATAAAAATTACAATGTATAATGCATATGTTCAAGTTCATATATATATATATATATATATATATATATATATATATATAAAATCTTAATATATATAACTTGTATTTTAGGTGGAAATATCATAAATATATATACTATAGCATAGTTTAACGCTTACGTTTCGTACTCAAGTCTACGAGTTAATCCTATATATTTTTTTATTATTAAGTACTCATTTAATTCTTTTGTGATTAAAATTAAAATTAAAATTTCAATATAAATTAAATTTTACTTCCATTATCATTGCATTACTAATAAAAAAAAACTAAAACTAAGACTTTTTTTTTCTAAATTAGAATTTACTTCAATTCTCGGTACGACTTCTATATAACTTATTTTACCCGTACAAACTACTAGAATTATACTATTTATCAAATAATAAGTAGTTCTACTTGATTTTTAAAAATTTTTATATTTTGAAATTTTGAAAATGATGGGTAGAATCTTATGTATTAAAGACTTTAACTAAAGGTTAATAGCAAATATTTCATACCTCATGAGGAACTAGAGTGTTTTTATGTATCATAAACTTCCGCAGATGATGAAATTGCTTTCGCAATTTTTGTTGATTCTTGGTTGATGAACGAGACCAAGGAACCAAAGCTGCAAGCCTCAACCATGATAACATGTTCAAGCCAAAATTAGATTTTGTGTTCATAGACGCCATTTTTAGAAATGCTTCATTCCTCTCTTTAGATTGTGTTTGATAATTGCCATGTTCATGTGATATGAGCATTGTGTGTCATCCAGCCTCGTCTTCACTATGCTACTTCAAACCTGAGCAAAACAATTCTTATAATTAGCCATCAATATAGTAATGTGGAAATCATTTGTACAACTTATAAAAAGTTATCAATTTCATAAAGGCAAACTTTATTGTATGTAAAGAAAAAAATTTTTGGTTGATTCGGTTTAGGGTTGGCATTCAAGGTAAGGTGAAATTCTCGTTGCATGAAACAAACACTAGTTCAATAGATGAATTTGATATGAAGCTTTCAGCCATGGATGAGATTTGCGTACAAGAAGAATATGAAAAATCTAAATAGATCGAAGAAACTAAAGGCATTCGTTTTGCTTTCTTCGAAGAGGAGAAAATCAAAAGTGTTGATGGTTTGAGTTTCTAGGGCTTCTTTCAAATTTTCTAGGTTTTGCAGAGTGTTTGTATTAGACTTATGCACAAATCTAACAATATAAAACCATCTAACAAAACACGTACACAGTTGTTTTAGTGGGATGTGGTGCAGGGTATCCAGAAATGGGCCACGAATTATTCTCGTTTCGGATGTAGAGCGGCGAAGACAATCGAACGGGAGTTAACACGTACACAATTTTTTTTTTTATAAACCACAAATCTAAAAAAACACGTTTACATACCAAAATCACAACCACATATCAATTTTAGAAAGGCAAACTTAATTTATTAGAATTATATTTTTGTGGTTATGTTTTATATGTTGGGAATGAATCTAAATATGGCTTAAGTGTTTGTGTTAGACTTATGCACGTATAATCTTGTTTGTTTTGCCATGCATATATTTAGTTGAAAACCTTAAAACAAATTACAATAAAAGTTTGAGTTTTTAAATATATTTTCTATATAAAAATAAATTATAAATTTACCTCAAGATATTGTGTTAGACTTACGTATACTCTTTGCTTAGCACATAATTCATATTTCAAAAATAAATTATAATAACAAAAAATATATAACAACTGTTTTATTGTGTTATTATAACATTAACGACGATACAATTTCTACAAAATTGAACTAAATAATTAAAATTATAGAAGTTGTCAATATAAGTTGGATAATCAAGGCATGGTTCTTCACCAAACTTTATAAAATTTCCACCAAAAAACATGCCTTGTTATCCAAGGTATATTGATCCATAAAAAACCCATTTACAACAAATTACTAACTTTATTCAGCACTTTATGCCATTAAGAAGCTCATAACATGTTTTTTTTTTTATCAAGAAGTAAGAGGCTCAAATATAATTGTTAATTGTGTATAACAATCGACAAATGGACAAACCGTCATGCAAATAGAAAAACCAAAAAAGAAACAAAACAATTACCACAAGCAAAGACCGAAAAAGCTCATAACAGATTGCAGTACTTAAGGTGATTATTTAAGAATCTTGAAAAAAAGACTATAAAATTACCTGAAAATGACCGAAATAAGCAAAAAGGTATAACCTTTGTCTTGAAAAGTGCACGCCGGCGACGACTAATGTGGAGTTTGGACGACTTCCGATAGTCTATACACTATTCACAAATCACAACCTTCATGACTCAAGAATATGGGGAGGGAGTAGGTTAATGGGAAAAAAAAGGGTTTCATGAAAGAAGAGGCTCTAAATATCACCATATATTTATAGGCCCATCATGAAGATCTTTTATCTACTAAAATTTAGTAAATTATTCTATAAGATAAAATTCAAAATAAATATCTTCTAAATATATATATTAATTTAAAAGATAATTCTTATAATACTTCTTCCCCAAGCAATGGTAAGATATTAACAAAGATTTGTTAATTAGTAGCAATCCTTATCTTATATTAGGCAATCTTAGATTTGTTTTGGTTGAGATTTTATCTTGGTTGTTATTCTTAGCTTTCTTAAGAAGCTTTGATAAGTTTTGTTAGGAAGCTTTGATAAGCTTCCTTGTGAATGTAAGTTAAAAAAATCTAGTTTTTAAATTATTTATTTATATCTTGAATATTATTTTAATTTTTCACATTTAAAACCTTAAATTTATAATAAAATTTATGGAAATTCCGGATGGTACCCTCGTGGTTTGGAATTTTCCGGATTTTGCCCAAATTCATTAAAAAAATTTCAAATTTCATTAAAAAATATAAAAGAAAATAAAGTAAAATTGAAAAATAAATAAAATATAAATACTGATTTATTTATTTTAATAACAAATTAAAATAGTGATTTTTAAAAAATTTTTTTAAAAGAATCCTTATTTTATTTATTTTTTGAATAAAGTATAACAGTTATGTTTTTTGATTTTGTTAAAAAAATCTAATCCAATTTATTTATTTTTAAAATAAAATAAAACACTGGATTTTTTAATTTTGTAAAAATTATCTGATTGATTTGTTTTTAAATTAATATAAAATACTGATTTTAAAAAAAAAAACAATATTGTTTACTTTATTTTTAAAATAAATAAATTATTTTTTATATTTTAATTTATTTTTCAATGTTACTTTATTTTCTTTTATATTTTTTAATCGAATTTGAAATTTTTAATGAATTTGAACAAAATCTGGAAAACAACGAAAACTTAAGGTATCATCCGAACTCGAAAAAACTGTTTGGGAAAAATCCGGAAAATCCCAAACCATGAGGGTACCATCCGAAATTTCCCTAAAATTTATATATGTTATAACAAGTTCATAACTTATCTATGAGTACACATGGACTCGAGGCCTAATCATAGAAGTTTTATAATCAGGCATGAATGTCATAATTGTTCACATATCAATGCATATACGGAAGCAAATGAAAGACAATTCGAACATGAACCATCATAAAACGAGGAAGGTCTGACTCACAAAGTAGGATCAAAAAACTTATAATAGCAATCAGGTTAATGATGATGTGGGTCGGGTCCTCCCGGGGCTACCCTCTTTGACTCAAAACATACAGTTTTTGATCCAGAGGGTTTCTTGTAGTAAGCCATTGCCCGCAGCAAGCTCACCATAGAAGCATTCTCTTCGGCTGCTGGCTGACTGAGAACCCGAGCCTTGGAGGTTTGCAGTGCTACTAGTAGCAGAACCAAACTTAGCCAAAAGCTCAACTTGACCATTGTTGTTTGATTCTATTTTATAGTTCTTCAATCAAATATAAGTATCTATTTATAGATTGGAAAAGGAGATTCATAAGTTTAATATGCATTATGACATCAGGAAGTTGCATGTTCAGTTCCTTTCTTGAATGCTACTTTAAGATATTCTATTCTAATCACAAGTAAAAAAACACCATACCATTATTAGCATCTAATTATTGTACTTAGGGTCTGTTTGGTATCCATAGCTAGATATCAAGTATGTGGATATCAATCTGATATCTAATATACTCTAAAAACTAGTGATATCCCATATCTTATATGTTTCCTCTCCAAAACTATCTAGAGTTTCTGTGTTGCCACTCATATGCTAAAACCTATCAAACAAAGACTGAAGACATGGATATCAAAGCAGGCCCTTACTTTTCTATTGAACATTTCTGTACCTGAACTTTTTCAGGTTTTGTGTACTTTACCCTTCTAATAAAGGCAATTATTTTTTGTTAGGTCTGTCTTAATTATTGCTAAATTGACGTCATAGCCACAAGATTGCGAGAAAAGGTCACTCCTTGCAAGTTGCAGCTAATTAGGGTGGGATTCTGATTCTGAATATCCCCTTGACCTAATAATATACCTAAGTTTATGTTATGGTAAAGTAACCTTCCACCAAAAACAACTTAAAGTAGAAACTAGGAACACAGGACAATATGCATGGACAAGCATCACCATCAGGACTAAGATCAAATCTCTGTCCCTTAAGTTCCATGGCATTGATGTAATACACCGGATCAAAGCATCAATACCGGGATAAGAAAACGGATACTAAACAGTATGCATGGACAAGCATCACCATCAGGACTAAGATCAAATCTCTGTCCCTTAAGTTCCATGGCAATGATGTAATACACCGGATCAAAGCATCAATACCGGGATAAGAAAACGGATACTAAAATAATGAAGAAAATAGGATAACAGTACAGCAGGTTTGTTATTGGAATGTGTATTGGATATGGGCAATGCTTGTTTAGTAAGTGAGAGATATCACCTTCACTTCTAGGCTGGGTTTATATGTTTGCTTGGAAGCTCCTTTGAAAGTAAGCTAGACGCAAACTTCTGAGCCTGGCGAAGGTATGTCGTTGTCAAGGATTTGCAATTTTGTTCTAAAGTTAGAAAGATGAATAGAGCCTGAGTTGAAACAAAGATGACTGACTATAATGAAGCTAAAGAGCATCAGAAGGATATTTTATGGGTATGCATGGGATCTCTCATTAGAAGAAGCTTGTTGTGGGTAACAAGAACTCGTACAAGCAGTTCCTTTGCCTCTTCTTGTTTCTTTCTCAACATGCTGCACATCTGCAAATAATGGTTTGCACATTTCAATATGCTGTTTTTTAGAAAATTTATAAGAAAAAGCACCTCAAATGTGGGAGAATGTAATACAAATAAGGAACACTATAGATGTCACGGGGAGCATATCATTTCAAGCTCTTGATTTTCTATATCATCAAAGAAATTTATACCAACTTTCACAGAAACTACTAGATAACCAGGAGACTTGGAGATGTGACAAAACAAGAGGGTTTTATTTACAAGATCCGCCTAAATAAGGTACAGTTAAACATGCTCTAAATTTCCAACACCTAAGAATTATTAATTCCTTTACATGAGTTTTTGGAGTTAATTTGATAGGAACAATGTAAGCTCGGATTTGTAACAACCTTTTTTACTATTGCCAATTTCACATGCACGCACTTGTTGGTTTATGGAGTCTGATGGACCATGTAAGTTTAGTCCATGGTTTTAATTCTCTAATATATACCCACATTGGTTATTGTAATTGTCATCCAAAATAAGTTGGTAAGTTCATTCACTTGCCTCATCAAGCTCTTTTCCGCAGGCCTCAGCCTTCGCAATAGTTTCATCATTTTCCATCACTGGAATGGCTCTGACTTCTGCAAATTTCATGGTACGAGGTATCTCGAATGTAGATTCTGGCTGTTTGTCAGAGTCACTGTTCAAGTGACTGTCCTGGACGTTCTTTCGGAGGCCATCCTGGCAAGTAGATCAAACAAGCAGCTTTAAACATGCAATAAAAATGTTCAACACTTTCCCGTTTCTCAACAGAACAAGAGGTTTTTAGTGATTAATACTTTCAAGCTTGTCTGACGGGTCACTTCATCTTGAGTCGGCCTCTCTGAATCATCTGTAGAATTTCTGCAACTTCAAGGTAAAGATTGGTCACATAAGTACAATAAGAAAATCGTTTTACACAAAATGCCGGATGGCAAAAAAATTGCAACCTGATTTGGCTCACAGCGGGTCGTTTTGAAGGATTTGACATTATTGAAACTGCATTAGAAGCCTTCAATCAAGTCAAATAGTTAATAAAACGTCAGCCAAGTTCCATATAGGGATATATTGACCGCATGTTAAAATCAAATAAACCTCAGCAAGCTTCCGCTTCATAGATGGGCCTGGAGATTGTGGCTTTTCTAGCCCAATTAGTTGGAATGTCTTTGTCATCAGATTCATTCCATTGTTGTCCACATTTTTTGCAACAACTTTTTTGTCTGACAATGCTGGAGAACTGAGCATCTCAGCAATATTAAACAGGACGATTAGAATCAACAGAGTTGGAAAGGGATGAAAAAAGTGCCCAGGGATCAAAATACCTTGAAATTTTCAGAGCAGAAAGATTAGGCATCTTCTTGCTGACATTCAGAGCCGAAAGCTTCCCCACAACAGTATCCATCTTCAACTTACGAACTGATTGGAAGGTTGGAGTCTTTGGTTTTATTTTCTCAGAAGTTTTATTGCTTTTACTAATCGACTCAGGTAACAGTGAAGATTGCACATGGAAACTGCTCCATCACAAAATATCAAATGCATCGTTTGATTAACAATCATAAGAAGCAAGTAAAAATATCATAGAATTCCTTAATCATTTTTGTTTGTGAACAAGTAAAAATATGTGGATTTTCATTGTTTCCAAAAAAACATCTGAAATCCTCCAACTATGGAAGAACACTCTATTGTTACAATTAATCGGTGATGCAGATTCCATTTAAAATGTGGGAAGCCATCTTAGCACAAAGAGAGAACTGATTTTTTTCTTTTATCAAGGCCCACATGATCTTAAAGTACCACCTGTGATCTATCCACTAGTTGATGTGAATATATATTATATAGGCAGCACAAATAAATTTGTCGTACGACTTTAGCCATAGGAAACAATTGCGTTCAAAATTAAAAGGGCAAAATATTGATGTCAAGTTGTCAACCCAAAAGTAAATCATGTCTAGCTGCCTAGCATGCATCCCTGTGGGACCCTGTGGTACATCGGATCTACTATTTAAGGAAATGACTCAGCTTGTTTGTATCTTCTCCTACTGTCACTTGAAGTCACTTCAAAAATATTGAAAATTGACATTTAAGCATACACCCCCACATATATTAAACCATGGAAGCCAATCTATGGATGGAAATTGTATCTCAAACAAAAAAGCAGTTGCTCCCAAAGTATAATGTGGATGTAATAGCAACACCAGTATAATGTATCATGAAAATATATGAAATCTAAACTGTTAGGAACATACCAACTTCTAGTCAAACAAGGCAAGGCATATGAGAATACCTTGTGGATAAACTGTGAGAAGAATGAATGCAGTGAAAGGAAAACGCATATAAAGAATCAAAAGAACATTATACAACGGTTCACCTTGAAGATTTAGTATCCTCTTTTTTCTTCTCATTTCTGAGGAAAGTGGTTCCTCTGTCTCCTGTTTTACCATCATTTGGCACTGGTATAACAACCAAGTTATTTTTCTTTTGAGCCCCCATGTTATTACTATGCTCCCTGTCAATTAAAAAACATTGTGTTATTTGTAGATCATAATCTTTTCTTACTGTGATCTATAAAAATTAGACGTATATAACACTAATCAGGTTAAAACGACATGCAAACCTCAAGCTGAACCAACTCTTCTGGTATAGCTCTATTACCTAGCACTTTGATCAGTGACAACTTTTTCTGAAACAAAGCATCCTCCTGTTGCTTCTTGGGTAGCTAAACCTGTTTTTTTGTCGAAGTTAATTCTTCTCAGTTCACTATGAGTGATTTGCCTATAAGAGATAGCACAAGATCATCTTTCGGTGAAATTGGATCACCTTGCTATTTATCATGACCATCCACTAAAATTTATCGTGAATTCACAATGACTAACCTTGCACCAGAAGGACTTAGATGCAAGGAAATCGTTGCGTTTCTTCTAAGTGAAACGAGATTTGGTCTAGTAGGCAATCCTTGAGCAGCTTCAATCGTTTTATCTTCCCTTATCTGTGTCAAACTAAACATGTAGCAAATCCAAGAAGTTCAAGACTTCATGTATATTGGTAGCAGTGAGATTCATAGGTAACATTTTGAGTGAAACAATCATGTATTAACAGCAATTATATTTACTTTTTGTAAAGATAATTCTCTGAAGATTTTTTACATCTATTATGGTCCAACAGAGATGCATCTAAACAGACACTCTCAGCCAACAGAGATGCATTATTTCTTCTTTCAAAAAGAGCAGAGATGCACTATTTCTTCTTCTTTTTTTCTAAAAGAGCAGAGATGCATTATTACTTCTTTGTTCTCGAAAAGAACAGAGATGGTTTATTATATGTGAAATAGTGAGGATAGTCTATAAATCAACAAACCTGGAACCATGGGAAGGAGCAGTTTGTCCTGGTATTTTTTGCCTTCCTGAAATGCAGTTTGCGGCATGAGCTCCTAGTTTTGAGAGACCAGCAACAGGACTTTCTTCAACATGTAGTACATTTTCTGCAACAGTGGCTTTATCAATGTCTCCTTGCAGAACATTACACTTGGGGACATTTTTCTCCCCATCAGTACTTTCTGATTCAGCCTCTGGTAGATTCTGTAAATGGATGTCCTCGTGTTGTGGAATCATTTCCGTCACTGGGGAATTTTGGTTTTCTAATGCCAAAGGAGGATCAACTTTGGCGCTAGGAGCTTGCATGTTAGAATCTGCATCACCTGACTTGTTATCTGTTGAAATGATCTGCATTTGCTCTGAAGAATCAGTTCCACTCATCTTATTCTTATAAGACCAAGAAGACTGATTCTTCACTTCTGGATTTTCGTCCGAATGTTGGCTAGACTTTTCAACTTGATCTCTTTGTTTGTCTGTTCTTTGGGCATGGTTACTTATTTCTCCCTCTGAAGAATTTAGGGCTGGTTGTGACTGTGTTTGCTCTTCCAGTACCTGAGCAGACTGAGTCTGTAGTTGGAGTTCTTCATATGATTCATTGCAAGTTTTATTCTCTACAGGACTTTTTTTATCTTTGTTTTCTCTCTCTGAAGATGTTTTTGATTGTTTTGATTCCATTTGGTCTTCCTTCGAATCACTCGTCTTCACCAACACTGACTTAGCTTTAAGAACATTAGCATCTCTGGCATCAGTATCAGCCAACTGTACTTCTGAACTGTAATCCTTAGGTTCATCAACAGAGCTAATTTTGATCCCTTTGTTACCATCATCCATATTCAATTCCTTAGTTCTTTTCGGCAAGACAGCATCCAAGTCAAACTTGTCTAACCTGAAACCAACATACTTGCTCAAACGATATTTTCAATTGAGAAGTTATAAAAATTAAAAAGGATTCCCCTTCAATCCATTTATACTTACTCATTAAAATCAAAAGAAAAAGCAGCAAAACTATCTTGCTTTCCTTTGTTACTCTTTGCAATTTCTCCTTGCAATCTCTCCTTGATCTTTGTGCTGCCTTCCTTTGGTGGAGAAGAGAAGTCAAGATCTGTCTCCTTAGACTTTGTAGAAGTCTTTGGTGGAGAGGAGAAATCCAGATCCCCTCCCATGTCTAGTTTAAAAGTTTTTATCTTGTCAAATCCACCATCAAGTGGAAAATCCATATCCCTGAGTAAATTTGCTTCATTATCAGTTAAACCTTAATAGCAAAACATTTGAAAGAAGTGAAAGGATGATTGCAGTGCATCTAATGATCTAACACAATCCCTATCATACTTTTACATCTTCTCTTGAGCAATCTTCCTTCTTACCACTACTCCGCACCACGGAGTAAAGAATAAACCAGAACCAGAAGTATTCCGCAAGATAGAGTACCAGAGATTAACTAATCTCATAGATATTTAGGAAGGCCTCAAGTTAATAACAATTTGATTTTCATTTTTGTAATACACTCATATGGTTTTCTGTGTTTAAATGCAGTAAGCAACTAAAATGCCAAAAAAAATCAGCATGTTGTTCTTTAAGTTACTCGAATGATGGTATATGAATGATACCTTGTGTTTCAATATCTATCATTCTCCAGAGGACCAAATGATATTTACTACTTACTTTCACTTCCAGACAGGCAGACAGCTACACAAGGATATGAATCATATGATGCTTTCAGTATTGCAAAAAGTAGCTCTACCATTTTCCCACCCAAAAAAAAGTAGCTCTACCATTTCTTCTTCTCCAATTTTCAAATTAAGAAGAGAAGTATACCAAAAAACCTGTATTTGCACAAATACAAATATACTACAGAAGAAAGCATTAGTCCACACAATAATCAAAACACTAGAAGAAGAGTACAATCAGCACAGATATGATAAATATGTGCATGGAATCTAGAAGGCTTTTTAGATCTTACAGTTCATCAAAGTTGAATTTTTTTTTATTTCCCTTGGTAACTGTTTCGAATTTGAAGTCCATTGAGCTACCATCTAAATCTGCACCAAAATCTGTGCTCCACTGTCCAAGAAAATCCTTTGAGATATCATCATCTGTGTTCAGTGGAACAGGAAACTGTAAGTGGCGATTACTCATGACAGATGGACATTATTGAGTACTAGGCTTGACAACTTTGTGGCGAGGGGAACCAAAAAAATTACTCTTCTGTTATTATACCTTGTACAGATTTCTTCTCCTTTGCTTTGCTGGAAGCACTTCCTTTATCCGATTCTGCCATAATCTGGATTTAAGTACTAGGCTTGACCTGTTGACATCAAATCCGAAACAATAAGGCCCAACAATTTAACTCAAGTACAGTTCATAAGCTTGGTGCACATCAAAATCAAACCAACGAACTGAAAATAATCATCAGCGACTAGTTACACCAGATTAGATTCCACCACACCGCAGCAAAAAGCTAGCATCCAAAATCTCAAATTCAGTTAAACGCTGTTACTATATTACGCAATACTATGAGATAAACATAGCAAGCTGAACGATTTTAACCTGTCTTTCCAGCAACGTAAGGAGAAAATATAGATTCAGATAGCAGAAGCGACACAAAAAGGAACTTGTTTACATTTAAACCCTAACATCTTAACTGATCATGTATTCCTGGATCAAGTCATGAAAATATCCACTTTTACAGACAACTGTTGATCAACAAAACTTACGAATTAGATATCATGCACGAAATCGCAACCACAACTGAAGGAAATAGGTATCACGAAATCTCTACCAAAGCTAAAGGAATTCAAGCTACGCATTTTTATGCTAATCAATCACGAAGGAATCTATCATATATCAGTGTTTCATAAACAAAATGAAATCAAACTCCAATTCTTCAAAGTGCGTAATTCAGATATTACAGTAAACGAAGGAAGTACGTGATCAGCGATCAAATTACGAACAATGCAAAACCTAAGCATCCAGATTTTCACGACAGACACTGTTGACGCTAAGCTGTAAGGAAAAAAAAATGAAGTATATCGGTGCTCAAACAAGTAAACATCCACATAAAAACCTAGATTATGCATCGATTGAGAGGCAGCAAAGCCAGACCTTGTTGCTGCAGTTACGGAGGAAGCACCGAAGCAAAACGGTTGTGCTCGTTCCCTGAACCGCTTTCATGGAAAATAGAATTTCAATTTGCACTTCATTTATATACACTTCCAGTTCCACCGTACAGGGCCCCGATAAATTGGAGAACTGTAAGGACAAGATTTTGGGAAATTTCTCTATAGTTTTTTTTCAAATAAAGTTAAATTATTTTATTTTGATAAAATAAATCAAATTTTTGATGAGATGCGATCTGAATAGATTACAATTTCAACGAGATATGTTCAAGATAGATTTCGAAAGAGGTACTTTATAAAACCTAACAAAAAAAAGTCGTACCACAAATTTACCGTAAATATATTTATAGTAAATTGTATTAATATTAGATAAAACTCAACGTTAATATATTTTATTTAAGCATGCAACTCACGCTAATTTTTTTTCTCTTTGAATCGAAATGCACGGAAGCACATTCGTAAACATCCATAGTAAGTTCTTCTTTTGACCACTTTTTAAAAAAAATTGTACTTAAAAGCATAAATGATGTATTTGAACCTTCAAACATAAAATTTAACCCAAATTTAAACCCTAAAATTCAATTTGAAGATCCGTTGAGAGTTGAAAAAAAAATTATACCATTTATTGTAATCATGATAAAGCTGCAACTTTTGTTTTTACTTTTTAGTGTGATGGGTATTTTATATCTGTTCCAAAAATAAATTGTGTGGATAATAAAGTCAAAAAATGGCAATTCCTCTAAATAATAAAATACGTATTTTTGAAAATAGTTACGTAAATTTTTTGAAAATGGGTTGTTGTGTTAAATGACGTCAAAACAAGTGACAAAAACACTTGTACTCACTTTCTTTTTTTTAATCAAGGAACCATGTATTATTTAACCAAATCGAAAAGAATAAGGAATACAATATTGTGTGGGTAAGAAATAGCTAAAAAATGAACTGCACTCATCAAAGGAAGTTTAGCTAAAGAATGATCAACTCTACTACGAACCCTAGGAACAAAATGGAAATTACATTGATGGAAATCACGGCAAAGACTAATGATATCATCAAATAAAAGACCATGGATAGGGAGGGTTCTGTCTGTGCTAAGAATAACGTCAATAGCTATCTTACAATCGGACTATATCATCATAGTTAACACAGGCACATGCTACATTCGTGACAAGAGCAAAACGCATTGTCAAATGCTCAACAAGAATAGTATCTACAATACCCTCTAAATCTTTTTTTTTTGTCTCTGCTCTCCCTTTGTCAAGTCGACTCTACGTGTAAATCCTTCTTATCTAATACAACAACTTTCACAACAGAAGTGCACCCGAAGTGCAAAATAAAAAATGAATTTTTTTACAAGCAGAAAGCAGTTAAAAAAAACTATCTTCTAAATTTAGTACTTCCTAAAACATCCTTGCGGATCAAAACACGAAATTTGAGATCATCGTGATATGTTAGGGTTAGAAATAATAAAAAAAAAAAATAAGTTTTACTATATTATCACTTGTACAAAAACTTGGAAGTGGACTCACTCTAGAGTAGGAAGGGACGGTGGAGCCCATCTCAGAATAAATCGTGGGCCCTAGGTCAACACGCGCAGGAACCACCCACGTGGCCGCATGGTAGACGGGCCCACGATCTTGTAGTTCCTTGTAGCTTGAGCCATGAGATGACCAATCAATATGCTTGCCTGCATATTCACCTTGGTCTTTGGCCCTTCATTTGCGGCTTTGCGCCAATTGAAGCATACGAATCATTCCCATATCAACCAAACAATGTGAATCTTGACCCACTATCATATTTAACTAACACGCCAACAACAAGTCTTTCACTTCATGCTCTTTTTTCACTTAAAGATCACACAATTAAAGAAAGAAAAGAAAAGCATGTCCGATATTGTTGTTTTTTGAAGCTAAATAGATGGTTTGTAACAAGTAATCATCGTCTGTGATGATTGCATTTCCCCTTTTACACACTTGAAGATTTGAATCTTCTTTTTTAATACGATCAGAATGCTCTGGTTGGATCGGATTTGAGCAGAATACTCAGGTTCGGGTGAAATGTGTCTGAACCGGTTTAAAAAAGGACTTGATAAATTTGGCTAACCAACTCGGACCAGAATGAATTTGGATCGGACCTGAATATTCGGTTCAGATCCGATACGAGTCGGTATAGGTCCGGATTTTGACCATGCTTAAAGGTACTTATAATAAATTAAAGGTTATTTTGATAAATCAAGATTAAGCTACATTATGTTCGATTTGACCAACTTCTTGTAAAACCCATTTGGATTATTATATTAAACTCTACCGATCAAACTTAAAAGGTGGATTACAAACTGAATTTTATATAATTATCAGCTGAAAAAGATACAATATTTTACTAGATACAGGATAAATATAAAAGAAGAAAAAGAGCACAGCACAACCCACCAATACAGTGATCATTACATAAAAATCAACTGTTCCATTCAAATGTAGTGAAAATCCTGCAACCCAACATCATTCGTTCATATGGGGCATAAACCTCCTTTTGCAAAAGTTCTGAACCTTAACTAGGGATTTTCAGAACTGAAATGAAGAGCTATCAAACACATGAGCTAGGATGAAAGCTCGCCAAACTCGACACAGCAAAGTGTACACTTCAAGGGGAGCAAGGGATCGAAGGGTCCGGCTCTCTGCACTCACTGCCATTCAGTTCTATGATGTCCAAGACCGACTTGGCTATGAACGCTCGAGTGAAGCCGTTGATTGGCTCTTGCTTAAAGCTAAGGCTTCTATTGAAGCCCTTCCTAAGAAGCCAAATGCTATTAGTCCGTATTCAGCTGATCAAGAGAAGCTAAGGAGTCTTCAGCATTTCGGTGTTGATCCAGTCAACATCTCGGGTTCTTGTCCTGTGATGGAAAACTTCGTGCCTGGATTCAACTATGAGCTGGGGAGGGATATTGCTGATCCTTTTCTAGCAATTGGATCTCAGGAGAATCTAATGCTTCAAGAACAAACTTTGATTTCCTTGCCTGAGTTCTTGCCGAGCTCATGTCTTGATCAGGTAGTGTACAGTGCTAGTTTGTTCTCTGAGCAAACTACTCCAATTCAGAGATCTGTCTTCTCTTCTGCACTAGCCTCATCAATGGATGCCCCCCTGTCATTTGCCAGCAAAACACCCGGCACTGGACTCACCCTTCCGATTCAGTTTCAGATCGGTGAATGAGTAAATGCAGCATTCGAGCTCAAATGGCACTTATTCTGGTCTTTATACGAGTGCGTCGAATTTCTTTTCATATGGTATCATTTTTGTTGATTTCAATTAGTCTGAGTTGTTTCCTTTTCTTGATCATCTTCTATAATCCTACGGAGAGGCCTGTTCAGTAAACTGCACAAGTAAGAATAGTATCTGTCAAATTACAATTCTATATATTTACAGTATAAGTATCCACAATGTTTGCCATGCTCAAATTACAATGAAGCATTCAGTTTGAAGTTTAAACAGAAGAAAAGAACAGTCACATGAAAAATTCAGTATCAGCACTCAATCTTTTATTCAGCAATCAATCATTCAATCAACTCACACATACATTACCCGACTCTCATTTACATAATTTGGACGATGAGAGAAACATCACAGTATCCCACCATCAACAAAGACAACAAAAATCTGAGGATTTTTCCTTTAAAGCAATCATCAAAGAAGTGCCATACTAGGTCATCACGTTTTCTTTCGTACCGGTTGTTGCGTTTTGGCCCTTAGGTTTTTCCTCTCCAGCTGATGCTTCAGTCCCGGGGAAGGACAGCCTTCGAGCTTTCACGGCTCCCTTTCCATTTAGAGCTTTTGATTTGGCAGGTACTGACTTTGAGGTAGTCAGGTTGATCTTCTTATCAGCCTTGCTTGTCAGGTTACTCTTTCCGTTCTTTGGACTGACTGTATTAGATGGAACTCGAATTTCCCATGGACGAGCAGCAATCCAGCGCTCCTTCCAGCTCCATCCCCAGTTGGACTTCCCGAGTTCAGATGTACTCACCCCTTGGCTTTGGTTCGAGTTTGGCCTCCACTGCAGGTCATGCATTCATATCAGTCACCTTTAGAATCTGATTGTTACAAACGCTTTAGTTGAGTAGTTACTTGACATGGACTATATTTTGGAAAAAATTACAGAATACTACCTTTTTAAACGTCAAAAATACCCATTATACCACCTACATGCAACCCTTACGAGTTATGACCCACTTCACACCTTAACTTCCCATTATAAATGGTTGTCTTAAATCGGGGAAAATGTGTATTTTCTGTTTACCAAGGTAATAAAATATGTATGTAAGAAAGATAGTATACTGTTGGTGGTTTGTTGTAATTTGTGATATAGTGGGCAGTTTACTAAAAAAACATTTAAAGAGTGGATTTCTGCAATTTTCCTTCAAAAATATAATAGAGTTACAAAATGATTCACGATGAGTGTTTATTGAAAAGGATAATAGAGAACAAGGAAGATGGTTGTATAAACCTGGTGAGTAAAAGCGTACGCCAAAGTTCGCTCTCGCTTCACAGACGCTTCTTCTCGGTGGTGTATCCTTGCAAGAATCTCCTCCAGAGGTTCAGAACCATCACACCATTCAACCTATCAAGACTTCAAATCAATAAGAAAGCTTGCAACATGAACAGGAAAAATAGTAGTCTCAGCAAAATGGTTCCCTTTTTATCTAGCAATTGATCTGAAATAACTTGGTATCATATGAACTGGTGAGAAAACGTTGGTCAAACTGAACTTTTTCATAATTAGAACTTCTAACCCTCGTCAATTTCACCAGCAAATTGATAAATATGACAGGAACAATCAAACTGAGACTCACCTCCACATCATGAAGTTTTGCCTCAAGCTTTAGTTGGTTCTCTAGCTTCTTTTGTTTAAGACGACCTTCAACTACCATGCAGAGTCGGCGCTCTTTAACTTGTGCTTGTATCCTGCCCCAAGCATGAAGATGGGTCAGTGTACTTGTCGACTGCTTATTGAAGGAGTCTCCTTTGGCTAGCTTGTGCAATCTTACTATCCCCTTCAAGCGGTATACAGATTTTCTTGCCTGCACATGAAAGAAGCCATCAAACCTGGTCTCTTGCTACCAGAAATAATATGATTGATCCAGAACAATCCATGACTAAATTTTAGTCACAACAACTGTGCCACTATGAAGGCGTAAACACCCGAAAACACCAAGAAAAGGCCTTGAAGACTGGAAACACCTTAGAGTTGAAGGATACATAGTTGTGCTGACCTTACCACTATTATTCTATTAAGAATACCGATAGCATAAACTCATTTAGTAAATATACCTCTATTTAACTCAATTCTTTGGGAATTATATAGGGTAAAATGAGAGGGGTATACAAAACAAAAGCCAATATAAAAGAGCCTATTTAAGTCAATTCTTTCAAAAAATAAATTCTAGCTATATATAATTGTCCTGTAGGTTTTGAAAAAGAAAAACACTATAATTGTGTAGATTGAAGTTTGAAAGCTTTGTATATATTTGATACTGGAGACCATGCAGGAAGTAAAGAAAAAAAGCAGGCAAAAGATGCTTAACCCGATGTGCCCTATACGCCTTCTGGATCCTGATAGCTGCTATATCCTCACTTAGAACCGTTCGACTACTAGCACCATTTGCAATGACAGGTGCATCTGTCACTGAGTGACTGTTTGATTTGGGTCCGTTAGATGTATCAGACACAGGAACCCCCTGTTTCTAACAAGGAACATGCATTTAAAAATGAATCATACAATGTAACAAATATTATACACTTCTTTCAATTATGATCATACTATACACAAATTGACCGTATCATTGATAATTTTGACACTTCATTCCAAAATTGGAACAAACAATGTGATATCGACAAAGATAGACTAATAAGTGTCCAAGTTACAAGGGTTTAGATACAGAGTTCATTTCAAAACATTGAAAGTAATGAGCTTTACATTTCATTACAAGATTCTATAATCTGCTTTAACTACAAAAGCTGATTCATATAGAATATTAAACAGAATGTTCAGAACTTCTCAAGAAGATTTAAGTTATAAATTTCCAAGATTAAGCCTGTAAGAGCGTTTTTAGGAGCTCACAATGAAGACAAAGAATACAATCTTTTAATTCATTTCCTAGAGCTGATGAAGGAACATGAACCAGCAAGGAAAGAGACGTAAAATTCAATCAATTAGGGTTGTTCATCTGATTCATTTTGATTAGATGAGGAAAAAAATGCACACAGCAGTTATTGGTTTATCACACCATGAACCATGATAGACGGATTGGCATCACAATGCTATGATTGCTGTTGTATATATCAAGAACAATATTGTCGATTTGATAAAGTATTATGAACATGAGATGCACACCGTTTGTTGTTTGGATCTATCACCCTTCCCCTTCTTTCTGCTAATTATTGTCTTGAACCAATCACCAGAACCCATTCCGCTATCAACAATCTTGCTTAATCTCAACAAACCTGCAAAGGAAAAATTGGAAATAAGAGGAAAGAAAGTAAGCAGAAGCACTGATGTATACTGTCATTCAAACTCATAACATACTGAAAAATATATTTGGAAGGAACCAAAACCTGCATATACTTAAAAGTAACCATTTCAACCACACAATCAAATGCCTAAAATCTCATGAAGCAGACACCCGAGCCCATCAAACCAATCAGAAAATCATTTCATTCTCCAATTCACTGACCAAAAGTTCACAGCACAAAAACACCCTAAAAGAGCTGAAACCAATTAGAGATCCTTAATCAAACAAAAGCAACATGCATGTTGAACCATTCAAAGATGCGCAAATATTCAGAAAACAGCAAAATAAGATTTCAACAGTCAACGTTCTCATAAGAAAGCAATGACTAGTAAAATTATCACTAACCGACAGCAATTGCAAAGGGCTGAAGAAAACCCTAAAACTCCCAATTACATTACACTACCAGATCCCTCGTCTCACTCCAACTAACCCGAAATCAAGGCATACCCAGACAAACCCTCAACAAATAGAGAACAAAAATCCCCCATACAGCATACACAACAAAGCCGATACCTAAGACTTTCTAAAGGAGAAGGTGCACCCAAATTATGACATACCAACAATGGAGAGCAAAGGGGTAACTCTCTGCTTTGTAGTAGAGGAGTAAAAAAGAAGCAATGTTGCTGAAGGAAGTGCTTAATTAGAAAGAGATATAGATAGAGAGGTAGGTGAAGATGACAATGGCCCATCGGGCCCATGAAAACGGCAATATAAATATACAATTCGTGCCAATTAATATCGTCTGTTAAGCACATTTCTCTATCTTCATCATGTGTTTGTTTGTAGCTGTAGCTGTAGCCTGTAGCTGGGTGATTTGCACCAGACAAACTAATCCAATTCAGCGAAGAATAGATGTATATGACAGTAGACCAACCAGAAGACAGACAATTGCATTTATGACTTTGGCACCCATATTTTCCTTTTTTGCGAAAAGACCACAGATTCACAATTTATGATATATTATACACCGAATTAGTATTTTTTTTACTTTTTGGTCCCTAAGCAATTATTTCGGTGGGTGCGACACCAGAGAATTTTCAATGGAAAATATTGTTACAGATTCTGAGTATTTTGGAAGGATAAAGAAAATTTTCATTTCATGTCCGAGAGCTCTGCGAATTCAAACTACATTGAAACCAATGAAAATGCATCGACTGAAACGAAATCATTAAGCAACAATCTGTAATTTGCTGATTCTCAAATCTCAATCCAGGCGCTGAAACGAGGTGAGATTTTGGTAGTTTCGTGCCAAATTGACGTACACCTCCGCTAAGTAATTGTTCTCGGTGCCATCGCCTTCGCTAATGGCAATGACGAGCTTGTAATTGATGCCATCAACTTCCTGCCACTCGCCACTCACCACATAGAGGAATGCGAGATCGTCGGATGTCTCGTAGTCATGTTCACTCACCGCGAATTGAGCGATTGACACAACGTATGGATCGGTAGGGTTAGTGATCGGCTCGTAAGCTCCCAAGAGCGTTGATCGGCGAGGGATGGTCCTTGCTGCGGAGGCTTGGCCGGAAATGAGACCTAGTATGAGAGCGACGAATAGGAACAAGTGCTTGCACTCCATGGCGGTGAGAAAGAAGCAGCGAGATTGTTCGTGATTGAAGTGGAGTGCAAACGTGAGTTGAAATTATTTGTTATGTTTGATATGAAGGTTGAATTGGGATCAGTTTAGGGTTTTATACTGACTGAATGCTTGAGGATTTCGACATCAAAGCTTCTGTGTTCCTGGTATGCAGCGGTATACTCGGGCAAACAGATGTAGCTGGACCAGAAGAGGTCTTCTCGGGCTCCTAGATCCATGGAAGTGGAGAAGATAATTTGCATTCGTTGCTCAAATTGGACATACACATGGATTGAGATCTCAAGCCCTGAATCGTGGCGGTACCATCTTCTTCTGTACTACCTTTTTTAATTTTTTATATCATTGTTTATTTTAATAAACGTCATTACCCGTTCTAAAACTAGAAGTATTAACCTATGTTGCACAGAAACTCCCAACGATATTGTACTTGTCAAGCTCATATCCCGTTAATCGAGTCAAGCAGAAGTGCTTGAATCATGACCTTGAAATTCTCGAGTCAGATCAGGATTAAAAAGATCCATGGCAGAAGGCATGATAATGTTGAGATTGTTACCATAATAGGTTTTACTATTCAAAGGTCGTAATTTTCTTTGGCGTTGAAAAATCAAATTGCTGGTATTGTACATGCTCCAACATATCACGTATCTTATCCCAACTTCTAGTCGTCTCTTACCAAAAAAAAAAAACTTCTAGTCGTTTGACCAAGTTCGGCAAGCCTTGTTTTGCAAGTCCGATGACTTCTCTACAGAACCCAAGCTTCCTCACCCTTTCCTGTTTAAATCGTTCAGAATTCCGTTGGGAATCTCATTAAGATTACCCACCCACCTTTAGATGAACAAAAGCAACAGTTACCGTATACTAGAGATATTGATTGGAATTTGAGATGTTTTTTTTAATGAAATTAGATTCTGTTAGACTAGATATTTTCCTCTTCGCAAGCAGCTTCTTCTTCATTCTCGTATATGGAACCAGCAACGTGATAGCCAAATCTAATGATGAGGGTCAAACATTCAACATTGGCGCTATCGTTCATGTGGATTCTCGTGTTGGTAGAGAACAGAAAACAGCCATGGAGATGGCAGTTGAAGACTTCAACTCTGATTCGAAAAATCACAAGCTCTCAATCCATTACAGGAACTGCAGCAGCGAAAACCCTCTTCAGTCAGCCTTTACAGGTAACAGAAAGAAACAAACAATAGGCTTTCCCCGTCTGAATTCTTATTGTGTTTTTAGCGATTTCTAATGCTTGTGAATTTTCCTAATTTTTTGCCTTCAGCCCAGGAGCTTATCCAAGAGAAGCAAGCGCAGGTGATCATTGGCTCAGGGGAATGGCAAGAAACAGCGTTACTTGCAGACGTTGGAAACAGATTTCGGGTGCCGAGCATATCTCTCTTGGCCTCAGATATCAACCCTCCATTTGTTTCCCTTAGGTGGCCTTACCTGATCCAGATGGGCAGAAATGATTACGAGCAGATACAGTGCATAGCAGACATCGTTAGCCTGAATGAATGGAGGAGAGTCATTGTTATTTATGAGAACGAGCCATATGGTGGTGATTCTGGATCATTAATTCTCCTATCCAGGGCCCTTTTAGAGCTTGGCTCACATATCGAATACGTGATCTCTCTCCCACCATTGGCATCTTTATCAAACCCAAAGGAGGCTGTTAAAGAGGAACTAAGCGAGTTCATCATTAAAAAGTGTTATTCAAGGGTGTTTATTGTTCTTCATTTGTCGCAAACTCTAGCTAGCCACTTGTTTGTGGAAGCGAAGGACAAAGGGATAACAGGGAAGGAATCTGTATGGATTATTACAGAATCTATTGTTGACTACTTCCCGTCTTTAGATGCTTCTACCTTATCATCCATGGAAGGTGCACTGGGGGTAAAGACAATTTATTCAACTTCAAGTGAATCATTCCAGCTCTTTCAAGCAAGGTTCTGGTCTAGCTTCTCCAAGGAGTATCCAGAGGAGCGAGATCCAGTGCCGGGTTTTCATGCTTTGCAAGCTTATGATGCGGTCATAGCTATTGGCAATGCAGCAAACCATTTTCGGAGAAACGGTACATCTGAAATGCTTGAATATGTACTCTCAACCAATTTCCCTGGTTTAAGTGGTCGAATTTACTTTGAAGAAGGTAGACTAGCACCACAGAATAGGTCTTATAGACTAGTGAATGTTGTAAATAAGGATTTGGTTCGAGTTGGTCATTGGACTGCAGGATTGGGTTTCTCCTTTGCTACTAATGTAAATTGGCCGGGTGGTCTAAATGGCGTGGCTCCTAAAGGATGGGTGATGCCCACAACAGGAAAGATTATGACAATTGGAATTCCCACCAAGCATGCTTTCAAGAACTTCGTAGATGTGGAAAAACATAATTATTCAGGGTTTTGCATTGAACTTTTCTGTGAGGCGATGAATATCTTGCCCTACGATCTGCCTTTTACATTTGTTCCATTCCCTGGCCCTTACAGTGAACTTGTTGAATGCGTCTACAACAAGGTAATATCAACATTCTTTGAAATTGTTGTTTAATCAGTCACTAATTTCAGTTTATTTGCTTGTTAAGTATTTATATAAACTTCAGGGCTTATTCTATTTTCTTTTTATTTGAAGACTTTCGATGCAGCTGTGGGAGACTTCACGTCTCTGTCCATCAGAACAGATTATGTGGAGTTTACTCAGCCATTTGCAGAATCTGGATTGACAATGATACTTCCAGTTAAACCTGATTTCAAAAACAAAGGATGGATCTTTGTGATGCCATTCAAGAAAGACTTGTGGATTGCAACTTTTGGTATCCTGATCTACACTATGCTCATCGTTTGGTTCTTGGAGCACAGATCCAACCCCGAGTTCAGGGGGGCGTTGAAGGATCAATTGAGCACAGCAATGTGGTTCACATTCTCCTCTATATTCTTTGCTCAACGTGAGTAGTCTTGTATTCAGTATTCTCTTGGTTCATTGTTCTCCATAAAAATTACTAGTTTGAGTCAGGCATAAAATGGGAAGACAATCTTTATAATCAAAAGATGTTCGGTTCAGCTTTCAGCTTCTACTTCTTTTACACAACTAGAAACGGATTTTTGAAGTTACCTATACCTGGTTTTCATGTTGTTCAGGGGAAGGCATTCGAAGCAGCTATACAAGAGTTGTGCTAGTGGTGTGGTTCTTTGTGGTGCTGATCTTGACCCAGAGCTACACTGCAGATCTCTCTTCAATGCTCACAGCAGCAAGGCTTAAACAAAATGAAACAGACATAGAAACATTGGTAACAAAAGATGCAAAAGTAGGCTGCCATGCTAAGGCATTCACTGAGGATTTTCTGGAGAATGTGCTCAAGTTCAAAAAGGAAAACATCGTTCCAGTTCAGACTGATCTCAAGTATTTTGATGACAACTTCGTACAAGGAACCATCACAGCTGCCTTTCTTGAAATCCCGTATGCTCGGTTATTCAAGAACCAGTTTTGCAATGATTACACAATGACCATATCAAATTACAGATTTGGAGGACTGAGCTTTGTAAGTATTACACAGCCAATCACAATCACCCCTTTTTTTTACAACTATGTATATGATGAAATATCTTTGACAGTTGGCACAATCTGTATTTGACTACAGGTGTTTCCGAAAGGCTCTCCTATAGCCGTTGATGTGTCGAGGGCAATACTTAAACTAACAGAAGCCGGTAACCTGACAAAACTGGAGGATAAATGGCTAAATACCAACAAAAAGTGCTCAATGGATGAAAGTGATCCGAGCAACAACAATGACACAGAGAGTTTGACTCTGAAAAGCTTTTGGGGTCTGTTTGTTTTATCAGCTGCCACTTCTACACTTTGCTTGCTAGGATCCTTGATACCTGTGATCAGAAAATATAGACAGTACCTCAGAGAGTCGAACCACATTCTGAACGACATCGGAGAAACTCCTTTGAGCTTTGCAAGCTATATTTTACAGGGAGAGAGAAGGAACGTGACCATAAACGTCAGGAACAACAATGGTGCATCTAGCATGGGAAGGCAGCGCTGGGTCTTTAGAGGCTATGAGGTACGAGACGGTGAATAAGCATCCCCGTATCGTATATATTTGAATTTGCATATAAGTTATCCATAGTACATGTAAATTAGAAAGAATTTTGACTGTTTTGTTCATAATTTGACATACATACTTGTACAGAACTTTAATTATTTAGTAAATACAGAGAATAATCCATTCTTTCTCAATAAGATCTTGTGTTTACTAGTTTAGTTGAGCCGTCGTTGGATCATTTTGAGATCTCTAGTAACATTATAATAAGCATCTATGTCAAAGTGAAGATTAATCACCTGAATATCTTAGCTTGTAAATGGCCTCTTGAGGGAAAATTCAGCAGATGGTGATATGCAGTGCTGCTAATACGAGCAATTTGACGAGATTGAGAACCATAATTCAAAGATTCTTAGGGCCCGTTTGGAATCATTCCTTATGCTAGACTCGATTGTATTCAAATAAAATGATCTGAATTTCAACGAACAGCAAATTGTTTTCAACCTGACCAGCACCAACAAATAGAATTCTCTCATTCAAATACAGATTGTGTTTCAAGGTACTTCGTTTGGTAAAGACGAAAGACAAATTGATGATCGTTTTCAATTGCAAAATGTCACATTGGACAAGCCTGGATGGAAGTCTTCTTTTGCAAGTCTGATGACTTCTCTACATAACCCAAGCTTCCTCACCATTTCCCGTTTGAATCATTCAAATACAGATTATGCTTCTTCTTGTTCGGAATCTCTAGCTTCTCTTCCACCTCATTTTTCATTTCTTCCTTGTCGTTAGTCGCGTATTCTTTGAGGATATCTTCAGAAGAATCAGGATCTTTACTTGCTACCACCATCACCAAATTCGCAAGATCCGCAGCAACATCATCGGCTTTTCGATCCTTCGGAATCTCACTTTCAATGCTGTGATCGACTTGATTTGGCATCGGAGAAGACAAATCAAGAACTCGAGGTTTTGCGTTCTTTATCTTAATCCGAAGAACTGGTCTCCGTTGTTGTTTCGAAGGCGGAAGAGGAGGTAGGCCTGGTGATGGTAGAGATCGATTCTGATTCATAATGGTGGATGTAGTGGAGGTTGAAGCCAAAGCGTCACCGGCTTGAAGGAGAGACAACGCCTTGGAGCGACGGCGAAGTAGGCGGCGAAAGGCCTTTAAAGAGATGCGAGATCGTGGAAATGTCCATCGACGGGTAAGGTCCGGTGTTTGGAGAAGGTAAAGTCCAGTGTAGTGCGCTATCGCCATCATCTAGCTCTTCCTCTCACTAACTTCTATGCCCGAGACACGAACCCTCTCGCTATTTATTTACACCATTTTTTTTTCAAACCGGAAGCTCTGGGCTTCTGAATCGGCCCATAATATCAGTGTGTCGTCCGAATCCCGGTCCGGACCGGAATTTTGGACCAAAATAATCTTGTTAAACCGGGTCAGAGTCAATCAGTCCGTCAAATTTTAAATAGTGTAAAGTTGGCAAAAAAAAAAAAACACTCAAAACTAGTTATACAAAAATTGGTTATATGAACTGGATATCATCCGGTTCAGGTTCAATACACTAAGATATTTTGGTCTCGATCCGATTTGGATAAAGGGTGTTACATTTTTTTCTTTCTTAACATTATTTCATTTCCTATTTAATGATAAAGGGTGTTACATTTTTCTTTCTTTATCTTTTACTTGTGTCATGATCATAACGTTGTGCACATCCGTGCAAATCGTTTGTCCGACTCTTGTATGTCTTCTTGTCCATGAATATTTATTTATCCACATGGTAATATTCTTTTAAACTTAATTCGTGTTTTTTATTGTCACTTCGGGTCACATATTAAAAATAGAGTTTATTGGTCCATATTTTGAAAACGTAAACCAAAACCGGCCCATTTTGATTCCCGTTTGAAGCCTCAACTTCAACGACGCTACCCATATCCCCATTTGAAGTCTTTTCATCTTTACACGATGCAAGAAGAAAAAAATTCCTTCAACAAATGAAGTGAAGAGTATTCCCCATCAGAAGAGATTGATTCCAATCTTGCCACAGGCGAAGAGGTTTTTATTCAGGCATTTTGATTCACACCTTTTGATATAGGCATTTGTATCTAACTTGTTGCTCTTAATCAGATTGGTGAGCCCAACTATTAGAACAAGGTACCTTGCATCTTCTCCTCAATTTCCTACCGATGAAGTTTTTATTGTTCTTCAACGGAATCACGGCTCCAATTGAAATACATGTTCAACCTACAATGTGCCTAATTTGCGAGGCTTCATGAGAACTTAATGCTTCGATTATGCTTGTTTTGTTGATTACTAGATATTGATTCATGGTTTTGGAGCACTTGACAGAGTAATTTGGATTGTTGATTGACTTGATCAATGATATACATTCATTCACGTCATTTAGTGATTTTAGTGGGGCGTGGTGGTAATTTTGCAATTTTTAAAAATATGAGATAGTTTTGTCCTCTTGAAAATCTGTTTTAAAAAAGGAAAAGTAGTGACATCTTTTTAGTTTTCACGAAAAAATTGTAACAATTACTATCTTAGTTCATAACTTCTGGTCATTTCGTTCAAAATTTGTATACTATCAGTTCTCATATTTTATCGGGTTAGTTCATATATTATTTTGATAATTTATTAGTTATATTTTATGCACTTTTTTACTTCTACATGTTTGACCTAAAAAAAAATAATGTTTGAAGTAATAGAACACAATATTCGAACTAATGACATCGAAATTTTAAACTAAGTACAATATAATTTGAACTAACAAATCAAATAATTTGAATGAAATTTGTCAAAAGGAGATCACCTAGGCTAAGACGCTCTTTTCTTATTTGTGAATATAATGACGTCTTAGCTTATGTGATCTCCTGTTGACAAATTTAACACGTAACAAACATTGCATAAGATGTTAATAAAACTTAGAATACTCTTGTGTTATTTGTCCTCTTGCCAAACAAACTAGACACGAGTGAATGTGTCCATAATAGTACATCTCATGTTGCTGAGATCTTTCGGTTGTTACATTGTCATCCATGAGATTCTTGTAACATAATAACCACAAATATTTCCTTTAGTATCATTAACCCTCATTTGAAGTAAAGCAATTTATATATCTATCTTCTATGTGAAAAATAGGGTTTTGAATAATAATAATAAACTAAGGGCCCGTTTGTTTCCAACTTCGGAAACGGAAACGGAATGGAAACGAATTTAATCCATATTTATATCCTTATTCATGAAATTGCACTTGATTTCTCACATTTTATTACCCATATATGATATCAAAAGTAATCAAACTCTACTCCAATTACTTCAAACCACAAGGAATGATTCAAAAAACTTTCATGAACAAGGGTATACGTATGGACTAGATTCGTTTTCATTCCGTTTTCGATTCTGGATTTAAAACCAAACGGGCCCTAAATCATTAAATTTTACTTTTTTAGAAAACTTTTAATAAATCAACTTACTTACTAAAAACTACGAATTAATTGACATAATTTCACATTAGCATCATAAAAAATGTATTATTATATTCATATACTCATCAAAATAAACAATAAATTACTTAAATATTATCTTTTAATATATTTAAAAAAATCCTATATTGATCAATTTTTTTTATTGTAATTTGTAGAATTCTTACATTCATCAAAACTAGCAACATTAGCATTTAACTCTTTAAAAAAAAACCTTTTATTAATCAAAATTTTAATTTAAAACTCAAATAGTCAAAATTCTACTATAGATATCGTCACGAAAGATGAATTCTTATATTCATATAATCGTAAAATTTAGTAAACATAAATGGCTCAAATATTATCGTTTAATCTCTTATAAAGAAAATCTTGTATTAATCAGTTCATATATTTGTTTTATTTTAATTTGTAAAATATTTATATTCGTCAAAAATAGCATTTCTTATTTTTATTTACACGTAAAATATAGTTCTGAGCAATAAATGACTTCAAAATTTTAGTAAACAATACATGCCTCAAATATTTCCGCTGGTTGAATCTGATGTGGTCGGATTGATATTTTTTTTACTTGATTAAACTTTCTCTCGTGTTCATATCATTCCGTTTTTCGGACAGACGATTTGACATAACTTTATAGGACGTACACATCAAAATAAGAAGTTTGTTTTGGATGAAGAAGTTAAGCTAAAAACTATTAACAATTGTATAGTTGTAATTAAGTAGCCATTAATGCCAAACTTAAGTCTAGAGAGGACAGACAATTTGGACAGTTGGAGATCCATCCATAGAGAGAATCATTGACTCTCTTGGATTTTCACCCGTGAAAGCCCTGACTTTTGTTATTTATGTACAATTTTTGTTTTGGACCCATTATTAATAATCATGCTAATGTTGATTGCCAATTTGTTGCAAGGAAATTAAACAATAATTAATCATATTAATCTCACTTTTGTATCAATTATTATCATTGTAGCATACAATAATTAGAATTGTTTTTCCTTTTTAAAAAACATGACTTACTCTTTTATTGTCAATTAATTATAAGACGAAATTTGTGAGTGTGTATTGTGTTCGAATAATTGAGTTTAAGTGGATTTTTGCATGGTAGAGTGAAGGTTTAATAGAATTGGTTGCCCATGCAGTTTCACTGCTTCAGATTGATGTTATGATGATATTC
Source organism: Fagopyrum homotropicum (assembly GCA_033239125.1). Taxonomy (NCBI): domain Eukaryota; kingdom Viridiplantae; phylum Streptophyta; class Magnoliopsida; order Caryophyllales; family Polygonaceae; genus Fagopyrum; species Fagopyrum homotropicum. The sequence continues at coordinate 128,421,976 of BSWB01000008.1, forward strand.
AAAGAGTTAGTCTTTTCCGTTGCAGGGCAGTCTCGGTTACATGAGAACATGACGATCGTGTATATAAAACAATATTTTTTGGCGGGTCTACTTTATGGAGATTCTGGATCTCAAAAGGACACACGTTGGTCGTCAAGTTACCTCATAATGGGATTCTAGATCTAACATAAGCACATGAGTTAGTTCTTCTAATACTAATCAAATTTATATTGAAAATTTACACGGACTTATGTTGAGCAAAAAAATTCCGCACAACAAGATTTAACAAAATTTTACTATTCAATTCAATTCGGAACAAAAGTGCGATCCATCAATCTCGATCCTAACCAAACTCCGGTCAGAACTAAATATAACCATCATTATGGGTGGTGGTTCATTCGAACCAAAAATAGTAAATTTTAGATAAGAACTAAGTCTCTAAATTGTTCCTCTTATTACTAATTGTTCTTAGTAGATTGGATATACGTGGACCTGTATTTAACGTGTATTTCCTCCACGTTTTATACCCGTTAAATCTTAAAAAAATTAACAAATCGATAATAGAATACTTAAAGTTTGAGGTAAGTAGATATTTGTGCGACGAACATATTGTAGCATAGTATGAAATTTAAAGCCTTCACGGGACTTTGATTCTCTCTCACTCTCCATTTGTTTCCTCTAATAATGACCATAAAGAAAACACTTTTTTTTATCCAAAAATACAAAAGGCCTGGGTCCCACATACCCACCCGTCCTCCACTTCACCCAAAAAGAGTTTTATATATATATATAGGGTGTGGTTCCCATGAGAACAGTCTCTAACGTGAGAACATGAGAACAATCGTACACCGTTGGATGTGAGTATTAAGGGTTGAGATTTAGAGTAGATATCAAAAATAATAATAACTACGAATAATAATAATTAGGAATCCAACAATAACTACGAATAATCCACTCAACCAACAATAACTACGAATAATACATTAAACGATATGACACATTCGTAACAAAACTAATAATAATTACGAATCTGTTCTCATGTTCTCACGTTAGGGAGTGTTCTCATAGGATCTATACTCTCTCTCTATATATATATTCCATCCGATAAAAAATAAGTGTCGTTTTAGCATTAGAACTTTGATCAAAATTATCTGTCGTTTTAAGTTTTCTACGCCAATAAATGAACAATAATTATAAGAAATGTTCTTGAAAATTGGTGTAAATCATTAATTTTAGTTCTAAAATCTTTCTTATTGATTTAAAAGAAGTTTGAATATTAAATAAGTGATAAGATTTAGAAAAACTTTACAAAATCTATGCTATTTAATATTTTTCTTAAAAATTGTGTCAAAGGTTAAAATGACAGTTATTTTTTATCGGAGGGAGTATATATATATAGGGAGAGAGAGAGTTGTCTGTAAACAGCTCTGTATAAAATGAGAACAAATTGTATTCGTTAGATCGTTAAATAGATGGCTGATATTAGACGATATTAAAGGGGAAAAAAATCGTGTTATTAATGGAAGAAATATTCGCCGGACCTGATTTTATATATTCGACGATGTAGCCACATATATTCGGTGATATAGTCACGTATATTCGGTGTTTACTTATTCACGTTGGTAAGAGAGGCTTATTTATATATGTATATATATGGTCTTCTCTGTGCACAACACACATCGATCAGTACATTTCCTCGGTCACTCAGCTGGTTCTCAAAATCTCACATTCACCACATCCAAACATGCCCTATCTCTCTTCTTCTTCTTCTTCCTCTTCAAATTCCAAAACTACCCCTCCATCACTTTCACTCATCACTCTGTTTTTGTTCCTTTCCATCACCAGCTCACATTCGCAGCTACACAGTATTTACAGCGGTAAAGCCGCCGGTGTTCGAATCGGCCGGCAACAAAACTTCCGGCATCGGCAGCTGACGGTGGATTACTACGAGACGACGTGTCCTCAGGTGGAGAAGCTGGTGGGGTCCGTTACTTCACAAGAATTCCAACAAGCTCCTGTCTCTGCCCCGGCCACCATCCGTTTGTTCTTTCATGATTGTTTTGTTGAGGTAATCATTTTACAAAATGAATATTCTTCCTTTTCTCATCATTAAACCCTTGCATGAACAATTGAAGGGTCTATTTCGTTCCAACCCCGATAACGGAAACGGAATGAAAACGAAGTTATTCCATATACATATACTTTTTCATGAAATTTTATGAAATCATTCCTTGTTGTATAGTACAAAGTGTACTTACTTTCCCATATTTTTCTACCCTATAAAAAATAATCAAACTCTACTCCAATTACTTCAAAGCACGAGGAATGATTTCAAAAACTTTCATGAACAAGAGCATACGTATAAACTATATTCGTTTTTATTCCATTTCCGATTCCGGAGTTCAAACCAAACGGTCCCGAAATTCTTCTTCTTCCTCCTATTCATCAAACTAATTTTGACTAAATTACGGAAAACTACCTCTAAAATTGCCCACTTTTCAATCATTCACATGACTTTTTATACTGTTTAAAATATATCTAAAATATATTACGTTTTCATAAAATAATTCATCTTCCAACAATAAATAAACTTAATTTTGTGATAAGTAATCCATTTTACCTATGATTAGTTTTGTGTGATTTACTCAAGAAATTATTTTTTTAAAACTTATTTATGTCATTGACTTATTAAACTAATTATTTTGTTAAAACCCATATCAGGAAAAGATTTTAGTTATATTAGTAGTATTTTAATTAGAAGAATTTTTTGTGGGTTTAATTTGAATTTAGAATTGTTTTAAAACTGAGATTTTGTTAAAATTAGAAATTATAAAATTATTATAGATAAATTTTTTTACATTAATATTAATCAATGTGTTAGCTTTTAAAGATACCTGATAAAATCACTTTAACTTTTCATAAAGTAAAAAATTAAGTTAAGCCCATGGCTGTAAGTAATTAACTTATTTTGGTCAATGAAAGAATATATATATATATATAAACCGCTCTTATCGTGTGAACGTGTAAACACCAAATATATGTGACTATACCGCCGAATATATAGATTCTGGTCCGGCGAATCTTACTCCATTAATAACACGATTTTTTTATGCTTTAATTACGCTAAATCTTAGCCATCTATTTAACCATTTAACGGATACAATTTATTCTCATTTTATATGGTAATAGCGGTTTACATGAGAGTCAACCTCTTCCTATATATATATATATATCAGCCTTGACAGAGCACGTACATTATATTTTCTGGTTGTACTCACATTTACTTTAATTTTTCACTGGTTTCACTTTTCATTTATACCAACAATTTAATATCTTCTTTTATTTTGGGTAAATAACGTTATTATTTTTTTATTTTTTTTCTGATTATCAATGTCAAAAATTTGAAGATCAACTGCTTGTCAACGTTACAATTTTTCCAACAAGAAAAAATGAAAGGAAAAAAATGCATGCATTAAATTTGTATAGATCGAGTTAAGAACTAACATTTAAGACTATATATTAAATGTATTGAAATTTGAAAGGGATGTGACGGGTCGATTTTAATAGCAACGAAGCCCGGGAGTAAAGAAGATGCGGCAGAGAAAGATGCGCCGGAGAACAAAGAGTTGGCGCCGGAGGCGTTCGACACCGTCAGCAAAGCCAAGGCCCTGGTGGAGAGTCACTGCCCCGGCGTCGTATCTTGTGCTGATATTCTTGCACTCGCCGCTAGAGATTTCGTCCATTTGGTAACTTTCCACGTACCCTATTAATAATTAAATGAAATATTGTATGCACTAACTAACTACTATAATGATTTTATAATATTTAATCATTTAGTTAAGTGCCTTTTTCAAAAGCTACTTTAAAAAAAGTACATTTTTTAGCTAAATATTTTATAATTAAGAAAGTAAAATCACCTTAGATAATCACGAAAGTTAACCACTAAACCATTAAATATTATTTTTTTGTGTGAAAATTACTTAATTGACCATTATACCCTTACGAAGAACCTTAACAATTGGGCTGTGCATACGGTCCGTCGGTCCGGACCGATGGACCGTAAATTTATATAATCTTGGACTGTAGACCGGACCGTAACGGTCCGGTTCCGGGTTGGACCGGTTTGTACATAAATTGTGCAATTTTAAATATTGTGGACCAGATCAGACGGGACCGGACCGGTTTGTACATAAATTGTGCAATTTTGGTGAGGTTTTTCGGTTCAAAACCGGACCCGGACCGGACCGTAAATTCACTAGAATGGACCGGATTGGACCGAACTAGACCGACCGGACCAGAACTTCGTAGTTTACGGTCCAACCCGGATTACGGTTTTATACGGTCCAGGTTTTCTGGTCCGGTCCGATTTTGCACGGACTTACTTAACATATTGTTCTATTGTTTTTTGGAGTATAGATTATCGTATTAAATGTTGTAAACTTATGTTATCTTTTAATCAAATCATTATAGTCCGTCATACAAGAATGTCACGTTGGAATCTAAAAATCTAATAAAATGTTAAAATAAGATGTTTTATGTAAAAAGGCAGTTTAATTATGTATAAACAAATTATTATAAAATGGTATATTTTTAAATATATGAATTTACAATTAGATAATTTTGAAAATAATAACTTTATAATGGCATAAGTCAACTAATAACCATGATTTTCTTCGTAAAATAGTTATTGATATTTTAACAAAATCTATAAGTCGAATTTGCTTGAAAAAAATATTTAAAAAATTATTTAGATGTTTATTTTTTAAAAATAAAATAGTTAATTACGTAGTAATAGAAAATTCTAGGGGGTGTATTCAATCGAGACTTTTAAAGATTTTGACGGATTCTTAATAATCATAGGATTTGTAAATTCTGTGGGAGATTTTAATTCTATATAGAGTCAATATAGATTTTGTGGAAATCTTATGGATTGGGGGAAGATTTATATGGATTTTAGGTAGGTATAAAAGTAATGAAGAATCCTACAAAATCAATGAAATAATAGATTCTTTTAAAATCCACAAACTTTTAAATACCATAGGAATTTTATGGAAAATTTTAAATCCTAATTGAATACCTAAAGATTTATATGAACTTTTAAAAATCTATATTCAATACCATAGACTTTTAAATTCCAAAAAATTCCTATATACTCTTAATTGAATACACCCCCTAAATGTGTAATTTTGATCACAGGCCGGAGGCCCCTACTACGAAGTAAAGAAAGGAAGGTGGGATGGGAAGATATCAAAGGCAACTCGAGTCGCCTCACACCTCCCACAGCACAACGCAACCCTCGACTCGATCATATCACTATTCGCATCCAAAGGACTAACGATCAACGACTTGGTTGCGCTTTCTGGGGCGCACACAATCGGATTCTCGCATTGTCGTCACATAAAGAACCGGATATACGATTACAACGGTACAAAGAAGCCTCAAGCCGAAATAGACCCGAAACTTCTCAAGGAGTTGAGAATGACGTGTCCACAGTACGGTGGCAATGTCGATATTGTGGTGCCGTTTGATGTTACGACGCCGTTTAGCTTCGACAATGAGTATTATGGGAATCTTAAGAAGAATATGGGCCTGTTGGTGACGGACCAGGCCCTTTATTTGGACCCAAGAACTCGGCCCATTGTTGAGGCCCATTATCAGGATGTTAAGGGCTTTTTTCAGGCCTTTGCGGTGGCTATGGAGAAGATGGGTAATATTGATGTTAAGAGAGGGCAGAGACATGGAGAGAAGAGGAAGATTTGTAGTTTGCATTCTTCTATTTGAGGTTTGATTTTTTTAAGGTGAAATTGTGTGATTTAAAGATTGATTCTTTTTGTAGCTTACTTCCATATTTTTAATTTCAATTTAAAGCTACTATTGATTATTTATGTGTGAATATATTGTTAAGGAAAATTGGGATGTAAAAGATATAAGGTATCAATGCTGAGTTGGTCTAGTGGTTGTGGTGCTAGATTCTTTCGGTGTTAGTCCGAAAATTTGAGTTCGAATCCTCTTGGTTTTGGAGGACGTAGGCGAAGCCGAACCGGGTTCAAGTATCAAAATTTTATAACATGATAGTCCAAAAAACATTGACATCCTTGTTGTGGTTATTTTCTAGACGAATTGGGTTCAAGTATCAAAACTTTATAACATGATAGTCCAAAAAAAATTGACATACCTAGTTGTGGTTACTTTCTAGAGCTGCACCATCCCTATAATATTCTCCTTATGAAATCTTTCACTACACTAGGTAGATTTAAATCTATAGTAGAGTTTGATTAGGCTATCTTAACCAGTTTTTCAGACACATCGTTCACTTTCCTTAAAAAATAAGTACACGTGTAATATTTGACGTGATAAAGTCAATTTTCCAAACATGTTTCAAAACTTAATTGATTTAGTTAATAATAATGAGGTTATTTCCCTTACTACGATGGTCAGAGATTTTACAAATAGATAGTTCATAATTCTAAACGATTTTTATTTATTCATACTTTTTGAAGTTTATAAGGTACAACTTTGTTATATAATACATAAAGTATACTTACAACTACATGAACTATTATTGTGATATACATAATATTTTTCGTAAATTGTATTAATAATTTAAGATACGTCCCTTTTATTATAAAAAAAGTCAAAGTAATATGTATTTCATCCTGTATAAATTTATTGAAGACAAATCACACATTTTACAATGTATTCGTTTGGGGTCCAACAAAGAATAATTCTCAATATCTTAAAAACGATATCGTTTGTAATACAATTTTTAACAAAATTTTGAATTCAAGCATCTCTATGGTTAATTATAATTTTAAAATTTTGATTCATAATATTTTAAAAAATGTTATTAATGTTTAAATTTTCTATGAATAAAATTTTATTTATTATTTATATTTTCAAAATACTATTTATACTCTCCTTTTACTAACTTTACGAGATTGTATAAAAACATTATGAATAGTATCATTTTACTTTGTTTGCAGCAAAACTCAATAAATTATTAAAATAAATTTGAAAAAATTCACATTTTTTCAAATAAATTAATATTATAAAATTTCATTGGCATAACCTCTCGTCTCTCCTGTTATAAATCGGGAAATGTCTAGAAATAATACATTTCTGTAACCTTTGTCTTGTGAGTGATTAGGGTTTGTGTTCAAAATTTGAATTTGGGGAAAGGAAGAATCGAGAACGAGCATCCATGGCGACACCGAGAGTTGACATCAAGGGCTTCTACAAGCCGAAGAAGAATGCCGGCGTTTCTAAGCCCACGAAATCCACCAAGCAGAAGAAACCCTCTCATTCTGCGACTTTTGGTTCCGATGTTGCTCAAACTCCCGCCTTGGTCTCTCATGGTGGCTCCCTTGATCTTAAAGGTTTACCGATTCTCTTTACTTGTTTGTTTGATGATTTTGACTTTGAAATACCATTGCGCGATTTATGCATTTGACGAATCAGGTTGGTTAGGGTTTTTAAATTGATTATCGATTCTATGTCGACAGATGACTATGACGATAAGGAGGTAATCTTGAGGGAATTCGACATGAATATGGCGTATGGACCTTGCTTGGGGATGACTAGAATCGCAAGATGGGAACGAGCTGATCGATTAGGGTTGAATCCTCCTGAAGAAGTGAAAACTCTTCTTACATCTGGCAATGCTAATCTTGAATGTTTGTGGGATGGCCGTGTTTGATTTAAATGGCTCAACTCTTTCTAGCTTCTTTCATGTAGAAAGAGTTCAGCCTCTAGCTGTGCTTTTGTGTTAGAAGAATTATCTATCTCTATCTTTAGAATGCAGTAGTTTCTTTGATCCTGTCGTGTAATCTTTTCTTAAATCTAGTTCAGTTCTAACTTCCAACTTGAATGCTGTGTGTGTGGCTCAATCTTCAATTGTGTCCTTCTCAATTCTCAGGTGTGGCTTCTTCTTCTCATTTGATCTGATATCATATGATATACTTATTGTTCTGGCCAATGGTGATTCAATGCACACTTCAAACATACACTCTTGATCAATGTGAAGGTTTGGTGTGCTGAATCTGAGATTTCATGACAGATTAGACCAGTAAAGAAAGTGATTATCCTAATTATTGTTTGGGTGAGTCTGGTATACAAAATGATCAATAGTATGTGTATTTTCTATAGAGGGAAATAGACAAATAGTGAAACAACAACAAAAGAAGAATGACCAAAAAGTCATAAACATCATGTTTTATCGTATAAATGATCAAATAAATAAAGAAAGAATTTGGTGAGTTAGCTCTTTTTTATCGCATTTGTTTTGATGATACCTCTGATTTTTACATGATATTAAATAGAACAAATGCAATAATGAGTTCAAAATTTTTTTTGAAAGAAATCGGTTCAATATACTAGACATAAGGCAGAAATGACTAACTAAGGTATTGAAAAGGCATATGAAATGATAACAGATAGACCGTCGGAAGAAGAAAAAAAAACTAAAGAAAAGCCCTACAATTGAGAATTTGGATAATAGTGAAGAAAAAAAAAACTAAAGAAAAGCACTACAATTGAGAATTTGGATAATAGTGAGCTGCTTAAGTGACACCAAAGGAAGCGCCAAACAAACAACACGAGAAAGAACAACGAAAAAATATTTTTAAACAATTATATAAATTGTACCATTTTTAAATAATGATAAAAATAAACTAAATAGTCACACATGGCAACATTATTATAAGTTTTCCTCCAAATATTTTATATTAATGTGTCTTTTTATAAGTGTATGACCTCGTTATATTTAGACTTATAATAGGAATAATATCTTACATTATGAACCAAAATATCTATTTTAGATTTGATTTAATAATTAAAATATCAGAAAATTATTCTCATTTATAAGAAATTAATCAAAAATTAATGATAACATAATATTTGAAAATATGTCAAAACAAAGCCAAGCAAATTAGCAAAATAGAGAAGAAAAACCTCCTGAAAAGTGACACGGTGTGTATATCTACGCAATTTTCTCTGGTCCTCTTCCCTGTTTTCCTCATAACGAAGCAGAGGAAGAAGAGAAGAAAAACAAGAGAATCTAAAATTTGGGATCGCCAGGAATGGGATAGAAATTGAAGATTAGATAGAAAGAAGGAGAAATAAAAATAACTAGATGGCGTATTTGGCGGATGACGATTATGATTACTTGTTCAAGGTGGTGCTAATCGGCGATTCCGGGGTCGGAAAATCCAATCTTCTCTCACGTTTCACCCGCAATGAGTTCAGCCTCGAGTCCAAATCCACCATCGGCGTTGAGTTCGCCACTCGTAGCATTACCGTTGATGACAAGGTTGTTAAAGCTCAGATCTGGGACACCGCCGGCCAAGAAAGGTTTCCGTTATTGCATTTTATACTTTTTTTTTTGTTTCAAAAACATCGATTATACGTGGATAAAAAAAACTACTACATAATCTTGTTGTGCTAGGAACTTGACTAGAAATTTTTTTGATTTGAGTTCGTTCATTTATTAAATAAGGAGAATTCAAGCACATTTAAAGATCATTAGAATTTAGGCCTATATCGTTTTATTCGAATAATAACCTTAAATAACAACCTTAAAGATGATTAGATGGACCAACTTTTGTTAGGATTGTTATTACAATCCAATCCCGTGTGTACCATAATATTACAGTCGGGTTTGGACCGTTTACACAACCCTAAGGATGAACAAACAGAATTCGAGCACATTTTTAAGATCATTTGAATTTAGGCCTATATCGTTTGATTCAAACAACAACCTTAAAGATGATTAGATGAACTAACTTATATGAGGATTGTTATTATAATCCAATCCCGTGTGTTCTATAATATTACGGTCCGGTTTGGACTGTTTGTACAACTCTTAAGGATTGTTTGTACAACTCTTAAGGATGAACACATTTAATTTGAATGGCGAAGATATTAATACTCAGCTCGTTCATCTCAAATAACGGTCCTAACCTAGTTTACGTGTTTGAACGGTGAAGGTATCGAGCAATCACCAGCGCGTATTACAGAGGAGCAGTTGGGGCATTGGTTGTATACGACATCAGCCGCCGCATCACATTCGAAAACGTCGAGAGGTGGCTGAAGGAGCTTCGGGATCACACAGACACCAACATTGTCGTAATGCTGGTGGGGAACAAGGCGGATTTACGACACCTGAAAGCCGTCTCCACGAGCGATGCTAATAGTTTCGCGGAGAGGGAGAACACCTTCTTCATGGAAACATCGGCATTAGAATCGTTGAATGTCGAAAACGCTTTCAAGGAGGTGTTGGCGCAGATATACCATGTTGTGAGCAGGAAGGCGCTTGATATTGGGGATGATCCTGCTGCATTGCCTAAGGGAAAGACCATTGATATTAGTGGTAAAGATGAAGTAACGGCGGTAGAAGGTGGTTGCTGTTCAAGTTAAGTGTAGGTGACCAACACTTTAAAGATCAATACCAGTGACCTGAGTCTTTGTTCATCCAAATTCACTAGTTGCAACTTTGTATTCTTCTTCTTGAAGTGTTGTCCTCTTCAACAAGTCTTAACTGTGACTTGTTGCAATGCAAGTTTGTATTCTTCTTCTTAAAGTGTTGTCCAATCCAGCAAGTCTTTAGGGTGTGTTTGTTTTGTCATTTAATTTCATTTTTTTTGTAGTTTAAGTTAAAATTGTAAATAAATTGCATTTGGTTGGTCAATTTAAATTCTCTCTTTTTCATCATGTGCCCATACAAGCAAACACACCTTAGTTGTGTGTGTGTGTGTTATGAGACCAAGTTTTCAAGTCAAGATATGTTTATATGAAGAGAAAATTGGATGAGTAATGGCTGAAGATTCTACTAAAATCACCAAAACATCATAAACAACAGATATAATCAAACAATAAAGAAAGATTGCAAAAAAAAAAAAAAAACTTGTATATTTATAGTAATTTTCAAGAGAAAGGCATAGATTACAATCTCAAAATGCTTCAGGATATACACACAAGCCATAACCAGTCAAGAAAAGGCTACAAAGAGCAAGAAAGAGAACTTCAAGGAAGCAACCAATCTGTGCCCTAAGGGATTAGGAAGGAAGTCTATTTTTAGGGTGTTTTTCATACCTTGATGATGAAAAAGGCTCATTCACAAACAGCGGACACCTGATTCCAGACATACATGGACCCCTAAATATGTCAAGGTGATTTACACCAACCTTGCAAATTTGGTCGTCTGAAAGTACACAAACTTAGGGTTTATCAGCTGCAGAATGAAACATAAAGAAAGTGAATCAATAGGCTGTTGCACATATGATCATAAGAAAACACTACCTTAGAATGCTTATTTTGTTTCAGTGCATCCTCAAGCAAAAATTGGCTGATAGGTAAAGTGAACAGGGAAAAACTTAATGAGTGCAATCAGAAAGACCATATATAGCAGTACTATCTGTGTCCTTTGGTATATATATTGCAGATTCACATATTGTTAAGAACACCTACTTCATCTGCCAATATGGTACCTCACACATGGAAAACAAAAATGTAAGAGTATGCAATCAGAAAGACCATAGCAGTATGGAAAATACAGCAAAAGTAGAATTTACTGCAGATTCACATATGATTAGGACTTGAGAATACCTACTATATTTGGTACTAGAAGGAAAAATATGAATTAACCTTCCTTTAATCTATGTTCGATATGGATGCAGAGTTTATCAAGGTTCAATTCAACTGGATGTACATTATGCTATTCAAACAGAACCACCATTGATCGCATTCAACTGGAAGTACATTATGCTATAGCACTTGAATCAATTTGTCCTTAACTAGATTGAAGATAGTTCTAAATTTTTAGAACATGAAGATGTATGTAGCTACTAGATGGATACATCTTGTACACAGCAAGCTCAATCAAACTAAATAAACAGATGACTGATCACTGGTCAAGTGATCATTACATGTATGTTCAATTCATTTTGATTTACAAACAATTGAGACATTTTACAATGGCACAGTACAAACTATGGGTCTGAAATAGGTTCCCATTTACTACTAAAAAAGACAATCTAATCTAACATCAAAACCTAGAAATTGATATATGGAATGCCAAAGACCATCTCAAGGTTATCTTTAAACCGTAATAATTAGAGCTACATCAACAATTCAATCCTTTAAATTATCAATTCCCTGATTTCTCTGATCATCGACAAACACCAAAACCACAAAACAAAACAAAACAACAAAATTTTGAAAGGCAGAGAAAATATACCTAATAAAGCAAATCAACGATCAGAAGAAGAGTTCTGTTGCTTCTTATTAGGATCTTGTTTAGGCGAGCTGTAAGAAGGAAGGGGATTAGAGCCCTTGACGATCCAACCCAACGCAAAGAAAGCAGCACCGGCAAGAATGGCGGTTCCCCAAGCGTGAGAGTACCATTTGCTATACTGCCTAATCGCATACCTCCATTGATCTCTCAGTGTAGCTGCGTCCGGGTTCACCCTGTCCGGCGGGTTAGGGAAATTAATTTTTTGACCCGAAGTCGAATATCCGCTGTAGTTGTTGACTTCGCCTGGTAGCTTCGATGGCTGTGCTTCTCGTAGTGGTGGTCGTTCTGAGTCGCCGAGATCCGGTTGTGTTTTCGGGTTTCCGGATTCTGCCATGACAGGTTTGGCTACTTCTTGTGGTTTTTCCCCCGTTTTTGTAATTTGAGGACTCTTTCGGCCTTTTACTCCTTCGTTTTTTTGGTTATGATTCTGTAGATTGAAATGCTAAAGAGGATCGAGTATGCGATTGCTTGCAGGGCGCTTCATTACTTATGCGCCATGTGTGTTCGGAAACAAGCCCGTGTGGCTCTGCAGTAAAGGGAAGTTCATCGATTCAGTGACTCACCCGTCACCCATCCGTCTGCGGCCGACTCAAATAGATTATGCTTATAAATAAGTGGATATGATTATTCTCACTAAAAATATGAAATAGCTATTAACTAATATTATTATTGAAAATATGTTACAGAATTAGATTGGTTAGTCTTCGTACGCACCCGATCATTGGGCCATCCACCCATCACCCAAATTTCCATCCGTACAATAGTGTCGGGTGATTTGGATTGGTCAGTCACCCGCTCTCGTTCATATCGTTTCAATGACATTCAGAAGAATAAAATAGATTCATATTATTTGAATGACACTTCAAAAGAATAAAAAGACGAAATAAGAACTCAAATTTTTATAAGCAAGCAAAAATATTTACAACTAATGAAAGTCCAGAATATCACAGATTTTGCCAGAGAAACCATCTAAATAACTGATAATGTATTGACACCACAAAATGCTCACTTCAGAGGCCTGACTAAAGCGAAGTCCGGAGACATCAACAGTTCCATTACAATGACCCCATTGGGTTTGCTGATTTTCAACTTTGGTTCCAAGATTCCTGCCAGGAGAAAATATAACGAAAAATTGTCTAAGAATTGGAACATTAAGCAACAAGCTGATTGAAGTTCAGAAAAACTGGATGAGAATTAAAGGATAGCGTGCCTGGGGAGAGCTGCTTGCCACCATATAGTTCCTTTGCCAAGGGATTTACAGCCCAGTTGTTGACCGCAACACGACTTGTGGGCTGGAATCCGACTACTCTGCCCTCAGATGAAAGAACCACCTAGCATGAATACATTACCCAAGACCCGACTTATAAGGCTTTAGCAATCAGCTGGGAAGCAGAATCATTTCCTTCAATAAAATATTAGGCTATTGCCAAACTGAAATCGACTACAAATTGAAGAGTTAAGGTTTCACATGAACACCAAACAGTTTCTGCTTATTTGGTCAGTGAATGGTTTCAACAGAACCCTTCAAACTACTCCATACTAAGGCAGTGTGTAACTGTGTATCAAACATCTTTCTTTTTTAATGTAATGTCATTAATATGATTTACAATGAACACTTCAGCTGACCTAGTTATCACTATTCATAAGCAAAAGAGAAGTACAAAGAAAGAAATTTAACCCGTATAAATACTTATATAGCATCTGCGGATATGCCTAGTCAGCACAACAATTCCTCCCACGGTCCTACCCCCAAGAACATTTAAAATAATAAAAACAAAGGAAAGAGGAATATTACGTGATCTACACATCAGTTATTAAGAAATTTCAGCAATTGACTGAATATGAAAATTAAATTATAAAGCATATGGATTTAGTTACATTCTCTTTTTAAATAGATAGTAAGATTTAAATAATCGAGAGAATAGTAACAAACCTGATAACTGATAGTGTTTTGGGCAGACAATTTCAACTCTTCATCACTTGGAGAACTAGTAGATGCACCTTCACCATCCAAGTCACTATTTTGTTGTTTCCCTAGCAAGTGCGCGGGGAATTTTCCTACCCAGGCACCCACACCAGGTTCCGAGATTATGTCTCCTTCCCAACCATAAGAGTCTCTTATCTTTCTGATAACCGTCACACATAAAGCATCTACCTATCCATATATTGGGATATAATATTAGAAATGAAAATGATAAAAAGTAATAGCATCACGTTAGCTTCTTTGCAATTCTCTCCAAATAGTAATTACAATATGTTAACAAAGTCGTGTGTTGTGTTCATTAAGAGTTTCCCGACTTGGGAAGGAAAGCATTATCTTTTTTCCCTGTGCAATTCAGACAGCAGAAGTGCACCTAATATTAGAGGGATCTCAAAGGAAAAGGACAATCAAAAAGTTACTTGCACGGATTCAAGTTTTCTGTTGTTTTACTTCCGGCACTTGGAAAATGTGGGGAAATATGTACCTCAGAGCTCTCCAGTGACAGAGGTTGTAAATCACTTATTTCTGTAGTAGGGACCAAGCGACTCTCTCCAGGGTACCTCCCTCTAGCATATAGACGAGGTAAACAAAGCCGTCCCACTACATTAAGGGAGACAAGTAAAACTGCACCCGCAAGTGCCGTAGAGAGAATTTGCAACAAGGAAGAGCCTCTCTGTAATGACCATTAGCTTCAAATTAGAAGACTTGATCAAAACAATAACTTAAACATGACCCCATTTCAAGACGACGAATGCACAATCACAACCTATAATCTGTCATTTTACATTTTCCCTTTTTTAGGTAATGAAGACATTTGATACAATACAATGGATTTTACTATAGATTACAAAATATAAAATGAAAATTCATGAAACTGCAGATCCCGTTAAATAAAATGGTTTATTAGATCTCAAATGCTGATGCTAGCTTAAATGTTAAGAAATTGACCAATGATCAGCTTTATTTCACCAACAGAGTATAGTAAAATATACATAAGCGTACCTTATTCTTCGATAGCTTCTTAGCATTTTCTACCATGCTACATGATATTTCTTTATCAGGAAGAGTGTATGGATCCTCAAGTGACATATCAAGGATATTTGCTAATCCAACCTGCAAATATCTCAGAGTCTCAGCTAAAAGAGGTAGAACTAGAATAATTTATGGGTAAAATGACTAACAAACATGTATAAGCTCTCTCCACATTGAAAATCTTATGTATAAGCTCTCTCCATATTGAAAAATTCTGCTGAATCCTACAGCTATCTCAATTTTTATGAGGAACACTAATTTCATTAGATGTTATCAAATCGAGTTCTGCGATCTCAGGAACAGCTTGAGGGGGCTCTTTATCAAAAGAATAAATGAGTTTTCCCGTGGCTGGAGTGTAGCAACTAAGTAAGCCATAATATTCTTACAACAACATGTCTACCTATACAAAACTAACCAGAAGCTAAGCTAATAATGTTATTGCAAATAAGAGCATCATAAGAATTTAAAAAGTAACACCTTGTCGTGCCTCCCCAAGAGGATACGACTCCAGCCAGACCTTTATAACACCTTATCGTGCCTCCCGCACCCTATGAAGCAATGCTTCCCCCACAAAGACCTCCCAAATTTTCGCGGACTAGAAAATGTTGCCATACTGCTACCCACAGAGCATTGCCAGTATGATTCTGGGCCACAGAGGATGTTAGGGAAGGTCATCTACCTCTAAAATACATCCGCCACAACCAGATAGTCTAGGAATGAAAAAGAAAGCTTAAAGGTGGGCCAAAATTCAACCATAGCAGGGTAATCCAGAGAAAGAAGTAGAAGACGTTGAATATTCATGTGGAGAGGATCTTTGCTGGATTAGATGATGAATTGAGATTCAAAGAAAAGATAAGGGAAAAGATGAATAGAGATATGAGAGCTCAATTCTTGTAGGATTCACTGAATCAGAGGGAGGTCTTCAACAGGTTCAGTATTGATTCCACTCATGGATTTTTATTGCTATAGGTTACATATTCTAATCCTAAAAAAATCAGAAAGAAGGGATTTGGTTCAGTCAGAGCTAAGTGGAAGGAATCGATGGACTGTAAAGAACTAAACGGTAACTGAATGATGGTCCCGACTCCCACCATAAAAAAAATCAATTTTGACACATATTATAACCCTAACAGATTCAGAAAGAAAGGATTACGACGGATGCTTTCAGGTGGTACATTGGGCAAACTAAAAAAAACCAATGGATTGAGAAAGAGATCTTTTAGCCACATAAATTGGCTTTGGTGGAGGTGAGCATGGGAAAGATAGAGGAAAATCTAGGAAGAAGAAAACATTCAAAGAAGTTTCAGTTGCTATGATTTGTTATATTTTAATTTTAATAGGAACGAGCTACAGTACCAAGACAAAGCAGTGAATTTACGATGAAAGTGCAAAACATTTCATATCACAATTACTAAAAATTGGAGCAGCAAAAACATTGAAACTGTGCATCCCTAAAGTATTTTCGTAATTTAGCATCAATTTAACTTGATTCATTACACTAAAAGAAAGGGAGAAAAATACCATCTGTGAGTGGGTCAGTAGAACTTCCCACCTATTTTCTGCAGCTCTTTTCCATCCTTCAAACTTTACATTGGGAAGTAAATCCGAATCAATTTCAAGCTTGTAAGCAGGGATATACTCACTAATCCAATTACTAAACTCAGGTCCACCAATCTTCTCCAATTTTGAGTGCACCAATGACGACCACCAAGTAGATATCGGTTTCTCTTTGAGGAAGGTTCTCCAACTATCCTTCTCTGCATTAAACCTTTGAAGCAGGCTCCTGGCATTTTCAAGTACTTCATCCTCAAACCTATATATGGTCACTGAGGAATCCTTTGAACGTACCCTTCTTGTCTTAGAAGCCCACTGAAAAAATCCATTTGTTCCTTTTCCCGATGATCCACCGTCAAAGTTTTTCTTAATGCCTTCAAGAGCTAAGATGCAAATGGCTTCAGCTAACACATATATGACCCTCTCATCGCTTGAGCTAAGAGCAAAAGAGGCAGGGACCTGGTTATAAGAGAACTGAACCTATCAGTAACATGCCCAACCTGCAGGAAAGACATCGTTCTACTCCATTACAACAAAGAGAATCATACACCAGACAACACTAGTGTAAGAGAAAGAACACGGCATAAGCACGAACCTCTCTGATACTCCCAAGATCCTCCATATTTCTTCGTGATCCCGGCTGGAGAGTTACCAGCTCGAAGCTCAATAGACTATGCATTACAACCTGTCTAAACGTCATTGCAAGTATGTTTGCAGAATTTGAGCTCTTCAGAATATCTTCAGTGATATAACTGCGTAATTTTCGAGCCTTCTCTTTTACCTTTTTAGAAGACAAAAACTACAAGAAAGAGATCTTAATTAGCACCCTAGAAAACAATACAGTTACTAAAAAACTCAACGAATCATGCTGCTAATTCCAACAATGAAACTTAAAAATGAAATAAACTCACCAGTCGTGTGGAGACGGTGCCACGATCGTCGGAAGACCCAGGATATACGGTTTCAACCACCATTGTGTTTTTGCCGGAAGAAAGGTGCTCTTGGGCGGCTTCACCGCCATCCGCTGCCGCTGCCGTCAAGGCCTGATCATAGCCCACGGATCCAAAAACCGTGAGCCTGGCGAGGTCGTTCTCGAAAGACCTTACACAGGGAAGATTACCTCCTTCAGAATCAACAACGGCATCGAGTATAGCCTTCTCAGTTTCAGGGATTGAGCCCGGAGCCGAGCTCGTAGCTGCAGAGAGAAATGTAAATTTTGGAGGTCTGGAATATAATTTTAGGTAAGGCGTTGATAGTCTGGAGCAGGAAGAGAAAGGGGGAGAGAGAGATGGGTGATTAAAGAGAAAGTGAGGCTGAAGCGACGCCATTGTTGCGGAGCACAGTATTGGGACTCGACTCTGGAGTGTTTCGACTTGGGGAAGTTTCGGATTTGGGGGTTTTGCACAACGAATTATTGGCGCAGGATAGCAATTGCGGATATGGGCTGGCTATGCTGCGCTGATTTTGAAACCCCATTGAAATTGGGCCGTGGGTTCACTACGGGAGCATTTTGTGACTCCACTCCTCCCTAATGTTTCGTAATTGAGTATACGGGTATTAAAATGATATACTTAGATATCAATACTTTATTTTTTTTTTTATCGATTTTGGTATCTCATACCCATATCTTGATATTGGTACTGATATATGCGAAAGGAACAAGCCCAGATATCTTATATCTTGATATCGGTATCGATATATGGGAAAGGCCAGTATCTACACCCATCATATTCGGCTCAAACTCAACACATAAGTTCAATATGAATTTCATCGGCTCAAGCTCAGCACATAAGTTCAATATGAATTTCATCGTTTATTATCAACGTGAAAACACTTAATCGTTCAAACGAGAGAGCTTCTCGTGAGCAACGTCGTAAAGATGTTTTGTAGACTGTTTTGTTTTCGGTACTTTATGCATTAACACGATAATGTAATACATCCAAACACAGCTCAATACTTCAATGCATTAGATTGGCAATAATGCAATTTATGCATTAAATCATGTAATCTCAACGGGCTCTTAGCTGATGAATTGAATTCCTGCACATAAGCAGGTTTTTTTGCATATTATTTAGTTGATAGAACAGAATTTAGTAACAGAAAACAAGAATACAGGTATGTTCAAATGTCTAACCAGAAGTAGTACATCAGACCAACTAAACAAAAAGCTAAATATGACAGTTGCTTGAGTTGTGTTCGAGATATAACAGTAAAAAGTAGGGTCTTCGTGCCTATTGTATGCAACTCACCTTCACTTGATAAACTCCAGTACACCGCGATTGATGTCATCTAAGAAGGAAACAAATCCCATGACGCTGGTAAACCCACTCCCATCAACATCTTGTTCTTCTATGAGATAATTCTCGAATAACGATGCATCATCCTGACCACCTCGGATGAACATGAGCTTTGGTGTGATACTTCTCTCCTTTTTTAGTTTGTTTATGGTTTCTCGAAGTAAGCCTGAAGGATAAGAGCACAAAGACGAGTTAATTTCTTTTCACAATGCATATGTTTGGTGCTTATCTTTTGTGGGTTAGTCACTCCTCCTTTGTTTTGTGACAGTTAGTCTATTCGGACTCTCTGTACTTTATCAAGAAAATTTACTTACAATCATGTGGTGGTGGGAATGGTAGTGAAGCATCGGCTGTTGAGGAGTAAAACACTATCAAAGTTGTAAATGCATCCAACAGGAAAATTGGGCTATCGCTAGTTATCAATGCAGCTCTGCTCAGGGAATGCCGAGGGTATGCTTGCTTATCAGGACTTGAGTATGACGTCAATACTGGATATATAGCACGATGGAGACAGCTTGGTTCCAGGGCACTACAGAAAAGTTAACATCGGAGTAGTTAGGATACTGCTTATCGATGTACTTGTTTAGCATATAAGATAAAGTTAGGTTATCATTCTACTTGTATACAAGATTATATTAACAGTTTTTCCCCTTCAAAACAAAAAAGATTATATTTGCTACATATAAGTCTACTGGATATGCCAATATTCACATTGCTCACTCTAACTAGTTATGACATCATCAGGGTACAAAGTCAATGCATGGCAGAAAATACATAAAGTGCAACTGGAAGTTAAAATTATGCAATAGAGAATGCAGTTAGGTTCTTTCTACACTAAAAAAATGCAAAAACAGCAAAGTCTCGTCTAGAATGGCATGCAAAATCATCACGAGTAAGTGCAGATTATGCGAAATAGTGGAAGCAACCATCAATGTGGAATAAAAAAAGAAGAGAATTTACCATGTCAAATAAAACTAACATTTTACTAGACAGAAAACAAGGTACCTGTAAAGGCACTGCAGATATATGCGATAATCAGGGTGAACTCCTTCTTCATGAAGACGTAGAAGAGGACTACGAAGCAAAGCAAAGACTAAGCGGGGCAATGGTTGTAACTGCGGGGTCATTGAGAATGAGGCATCAATTTGGGCAACTGTTGTGTTTCCGGCCCCAAACTGAATTAGTTTGCAAGCTTCATTATACTGAGCTGTGAGGATCACAAGCCAATCGTGTAGCAGCATCCTTCCCTCACGAACCCCTTGCTCCAGAGAAGCTAATATGACCTGGATAATGAAATGTTCATTAAAAGTCACCTTGAAAAACCCCTTCGCGATTTTTTCCAAGAAAAAATATGAAGGGATTAGTAGATAACCCAATAGTTATTTTATCTTGTTCTTTAAGAAAATACCTCAAAGGGTGTCTAAAACACCTCCATATTTTTATTGGGGAAAATGCATTATTTAATTCAGTAAGGATTGCAACATTACCTTGTGAACAAGGATAGAAATAACCACCTCAGGATCAACACTATCGTAAAGTTCATTGATATTTCGAGCAGCACCATACTGCAAAGTCCTAATTCTCAGCCGCCGTTTAAGGGAAAACTTTGGTCTGCAACAAACATACAAGATTTTAACCTGGTAGAAGAAATCCCTTAACTGTATTTAGGACATGTGACACATCCTTAAAGAGAAAGGGAGGATTGATTTTTGTCCGAGCAATCATTGCTAGACCTGCTTCTCATCCCATTAAATGTCACCTATATTTATAACTGGCTTTGATCTCAAAGACACTTATCATAGGGATAGAATGGAGGTAGGCTTGTGCCAGAGAGGGGAGAGATATTGGCATTCTGAAGATAGTGAGAAGAAACAGAGAGGTAAAAAGCATATGCTCGAGGGGAAAACTGTAAAGATATACAGAAGATACCACCAACTGCCCAAGGCATAGCTTTTAATTTTTCCAACTTAAAATAGTGGGTTAAAAAAGGAGATCAATTGAACAATCTTTCTCAAAGGTGGCTTAGAAGATGATCACACAATTTTATCTTGCTTGATTAGACATGTTATTATGCCTGTTCGTCCAACCCTACAGAGGCTTTCGAGATGCATTTGGGACTTAAAGTATATTTATGATACAATGCAGCAAATACAAACATAAGCATACCTACTTGCAGCACTCAGTCCCGAACTTGAAAGCTCCTCGGGAGGAACAACTACAGAGTACTGGAAGGCAATTTGTATAATAGGAGGCTCTGAGGCATGTCTGCGAAGAAATGAAGGTTACGACTCAGATAAAGAAAAACATGTAAACAGAAGACAGGATAATACATATTGGATCATATACCTTGAAAACCCATCTAGTTTTGAAAATTCGAAGTCATATGCATATGTTGCATAAGAATCACAGCATATTATATGCTGAACATTTTCATATTGTGGGTCTGGGAAAAAATGGCCATACTGCACAAGCAGAAATTTAAGGCATGTAAGCATTATATAGGACACAAGCATCTCAAAAAAATTCTAACTGACGTGTTCTAAATACTCACAGAATGACCGGTCTTGAATTCAGACGAAGTCCTTAATCGTAGTACACAGTTGAAGGCATATGGACGACTCAACATTCGGTACCTGGAAGATTATGTATCAATAAGAATGACCCCGAAATAATAGACATAACTGTAATATCATCAGTCCTGTTGCATATTTATTTCGTTGAAATTTTTTAACTCACATGTCCTGGGGAAGTGTAGAATCATCAGTATTTGAATACAACAACAGAGTGCCCCCACTCTCAATGCTAAGGAACTTCAAGGATGCCAAGTCTGTGTACTCATTGGTTACAGCAAATATATCCACACAAACTCCAGCTTGAACGGCGAGAGCAGCCTGCAAAATATATGTGATTGTTCAATTCTTGGAAGCAAATATACATAGAAAATACGTTGAAAAGTAAACAGTGACAGAATAGAAAAATAAATAATCACCAGATCCTTATAGAATGGTGTCTGCTCCGGAAGTAAAGCAAGGTCTGCATCCTCTCCTTTACTGGCATATTGCTCACCATACCGTCCAGTATCCAATTGTCCAGGTCCATAATCAGGAGCACCAGACAGGAAAGCAAACACCCTAGCTGAACTTGATCATAACGAAAAAAGATTAAACAACATCCTTCAGATGTAGACACTAATTTACCAATAATATAGACCAAGATTAGGCCTTTGAAAATGTGCAAATAATTGATCAAAAGTTCTTTAATTTTATAAAGTAAAAACTGCACATACCTAAAGCAAAGGTACTCCCATATTCTGACCCAAGGTAGTTACAAAGGGCTTCCATTGCTGCTCCAAAACCTCGGCCACCAAGTAGTACGCCATCAAGTGCTTGACCAGCTGTACTTCTTTCCCAAGATGTTGTTGGCCTGAGAGTCTCAAGTGCAGCTGCTATCTTGTCTTTACATGTCTCCACCTGGACAAAAGCCACATTTGAAGAATTTCATATATATATATATATATCCATATGCCAAATGGAAAATGTTCAAGTAAATGATCAATCAGATGACCAAATATAAAGATTCCATTCAAGTATTGAAATCATACTGGGGCCAAAAATGACAATAAAGGCATGACATCTTCAAGCTCTATAGATAGAGTCCCATCTGAATCCGGTGGGATAAATACGTGTTTTACAACTGGAACAGGCCCTTGAACATCATACAGCCCTAATTTGTGGCTAAATGTAGCAAGGCCAAAGAGTGATCCAGGGGCAAGAGCTGGAAGTGGAAGTTTCATTATTTGTCAGCTAAGTGCCAAAAGTGAAAAAAGCAACTGTTAAAAGGGAATTCCATTGAAGTAACAAAACCTTCTAAAGCTGCTAACAACCCGCTCTTAGTTAATTCCAAAAACTCTTCTGAAGCTGCAAATCAAGCATGAAAAGTGAAAGTGTGAGCATCCATACATGTATGAGCAAATGGCCCTTCAAATATCATGTTAATGATTATCATATGGGGGTCATATTCACAACAATGCTACTTAATGATGAACAGGTCCAATGTGGTTTACAAGTCAAAAATCTTACAAATAGAATCTAACAGTTTCACAAGTATTGTCGTTCCTATAAAGACTTAAACATGATGAATTAAGTTTGAAAGCTTCACATGCGTATTCAATAATTTAAAAACAAACAATTGATAAAAAAAAAATTCAATGAGACTAATGCACGGAAATTAATACTCTTTAGTATCTCATTTTTGGACCTTCAAATACTAATATTCCTCTTAAGTTAGTACATAACCATGCATACTGATGCTTCCTCGTACAATATTTTCTTCATTGTACAATAACTACATTGTTATTCGCGTGAGATGTCAAATACCGAGACAATCACAGGAAAAACAACATTAGACTTAAATATCCTTGTTCCAATAAATAATTAGCTCAACTAAGAACTCCATGCAGCAAGTAGCATAGAAAATTTAAGCGTACATCTGTCTAATCTTGTTAAGCAGCTATTGAACGATGCAAATCCGGTGGAAAACAACAACTTTCATAGCCATCGCCATGAGTTCCGGTAGTGCCTTGATAGACAAGCTACCTCCAAGAAGGAGACTTCCACCCACAACTTCCAATCAATTATCAAACAAAAATTACAGAAAAGGATATCAAAAGGCCAATTCTTACATGATAGATCAACAGCAGCCACATAGACAGGACGAGCTTGCACCACTTCGTCATCATATCCTTGTGTCAAACTAGAGGATACTGATAAAATGCAACAAAACTAGACATGCATTAGCTATCAAAAAGAAAGACAACACCTACATATGATACTTCCATATATAAGAATTTCTGATATTAGTTTACAGTTTATACTTCCTTAAATCTACACAAAGCTTAGCACAGCGCTGACTGAAACATCTGGCAAGTGTTCAATTTGGCATTGTACACTTAACAATTCCAGAGGTTACTTTAAAAGTTGCAGGGGGTTGGATTTTGCAGATATGTCTACCATTTGTCCTGTTCAAAGTTCAAACTGAGGAACTACTCGATCACATGCTATTGCAACAAATTGCCCTTGGGTATTAGAACTCCATGTCATTTTTATCACAACTTTGTCTAATAACCAAATGGAACACTATTACAACCCCTCAATTTCCATAATCTCAAAGCCACTATAAGCAACTAGCATCTGAAAATCAATTTAAACCAACAACAAAGAGGAGTTAAACTCACGGGGCAATTCGAGATCGATGAAGGATGAGCTCATTTCAGCGCATGACTGGGGGTGAGAGTAGCGAGCAATAGCCTCAGACGACAGGCCATTGAGTGTCCCACAGAGACAACAGCTCCAACTCCATTGATCGAGCTCACAATATGTATTGAAGTACGCCCAGCAGTTCTCGCATCTTGGCAATAGGTGACCATACGATCCGTACGCCGGTGGGATTCCGTTCTCGTCTATGCCCGCGAAGGGCGTGACGGTGACACCCCATGGTAGCCCCGATGTGTCCTGGGCGTCTGGATCGATAGGGAATCGGGTGACCGTAGCCCGAACTGCCATTCGGGTCGACTGAGAGGAGAGGTAAAGAGATCAAGGAATTGGGGTTTGAATTCTGTACTGTGAGAGATCGATCTTGGCCCGGTGGTGGAGAAAAGGTTGGGAATTGACTGTTTGGACTTCGGGGTTAAGCTGGGTGTATGATAGCACAATTGTGCCTCAGGCGTACGCTAGCAAATCTTACAAGCGTACTGGGAAATACACATAGGACGAACCAATTGGTAATTGCCACGTCAAATAAGCCAAAGGGGTGATTTCGTGGCTTTTGCTTTTTTTACCAATCGATATATGCGATAAATGAATTTTTATTTTAAATATACTATTAGTTAAAATTTGATTAATGTAAATTTATAATTATCTATATCTTATCTTATATATATTAAAGCAGAAGCCTCTATTGCCACATATCAACGCCACGTTTTTCGAAGCCCAAAAAATTTATTTTAAAAAGTGATTTTTAAATATTAATATAAATTAGAAAGTAATTTTTTATAAATTAATTTTAAAGCTTTTACAGATTTATTTGTTTTACCAACAATCATATTATAACAAATCCTTTTAGTTTTATTTTTTCAATATAATTTATTTCGTTTTTATTTTTTCAATTTTTTTTACGTTTGTTATTTTTATCCTAATTTATTTTATTTTTATTTTGTTTTTATTTTTGATCAAAATCTAACTAAAATTATTTTGTCAAACCTTCTTTCAATTCAGAATTTTAATTTATATATATATTAACACGATGATAAGCATAACCCCAAATTTTCAAAACCCGCACAAGGTGCGGGTATTATACTAGTTACTTACTAAAACTAAGGACGCTAGTGCCACGTGTCGTTCAACGAGTAATGCCACATAGGATTTTTTGTGATATATTTACTAAATTTCCATTCAAATTTTTTTGTGTTATTCATTTATTAATTGAAACAGAAATATTTTGTTAACTAGATGCTAAATTAATAAATTCTGAAATACTTTTAAAATAATTTCTGTAAATTCTGTTAAAAGTAATTTAAATCTTCAAACAACTTTAAATTAGATAATCTGTGAATATCTACCACACGATCTGTTCTGAAACAACTTTAAATTAGATAATCTGTGAATATCTACCCCAAGTATTTTGTCAAACCTTCTTTCAATTCAGAATTTTAATTTATATATATATTAACACGATGATAAGCATAACCCCAAATTTTCAAAACCCGCACAAGGTGCGGGTATTATACTAGTTACTTACTAAAACTAAGGACGCTAGTGCCACGTGTCGTTCAACGAGTAATGCCACATAGGATTTTTTGTGATATATTTACTAAATTGCCATTCAAATTTTTTTGTGTTATTCATTTATTAATTGAAACAGAAATATTTTGTTAACTAGATGCTAAATTAATAAATTCTGAAATACTTTTAAAATAATTTCTGTAAATTCTGTTAAAAGTAATTTAAATCTTCAAACAACTTTAAATTAGATAATCTGTGAATATCTACCACACGATCTGTTCTGAAACAACTTTAAATTAGATAATCTGTGAATATCTACCCCAAGTATTTTAAAATTTAGTGGCACTATTGAGTTATTTAAAATTAAATTTATAAAAATGAACGATTTCGAAAATCTAACAAAAATTAAAACTTGTGGGAGAAGTTCAATATAAACCCGTCTAACTTCTAAAGCAATATTTCATGAATAAATACATTACTTAGAGCCCTAATAACACTTTTAATCCATAACTAAATCTTCTCGCACGATCTTCATTTACAAAAAAATTAAATATATTATGAATAAATCAAATAAATAGGTTCAATTCCATCATATCTAAGTTACCTTTAGCTTGATCCATTCGAATAAATCTTTCCGTAATTGCGATTTACTCTCCACTATATATATGGAACACCTAATTGCACTCAATCATAATTGATTTTACAATAAGTACAACTAAAATCTTCCATTTTTACTACATTAATTACTATTGAAATTTGTAAATTTATCAATTATGTTAATTGTGGCATGTAACAACATTTGCTTGTGGTGGATACAGGAATCACTCACGCTCCTATAAACATCAACTAGTGTATTACCCGCACTTTGTGCGGGTTGAGTTTTTATAAATATTTAATATCTAAAAATTTATATGTATATTTTTGTAAAATAAAAATCCGGAGAATGAAATTATAATCATTACTATGATTTTTAATTCTCTATATTTATCTCTTCTAATTATTTTATATTTTTAATTTGATTTGTTAAGATATGCTTGTTGGTAAAAAAAATCCGTAACCTTTTAAAAACTATTTTTATAAAAATATTTGTTTAAATAATTTTAAAAAAAATAGAAATAAATTTCCAATTTATATTAACATTTAGAAATTACTTTTTAAAATAATTTTTTAGGCTTCGAGAAATATGGTGTTGACACGTGGCAATAGAGGCTTCTGCTTTAATATATATAAGATAAGATAGTATTCGTTGTTTCGAATAAAAATTCAATTCCTGTCTGTAAAATGTTTTTTTTAACAAATACCCGTGCAAGGCACGGGATATGGACTAGTTTATTTAAAAATATGTGTCTATACACTTGCTACAAATTAAAGATCGACACTTAAAAAAAGTTCGTTGACAATCTAGAAATTAAAAAGTTTTAATGATAATCATAAGCCGTTACAAAGTCTTCTTGACAACAAAAGTCAATAGGGCTTGTTGCGCAAAAATAGAGAATATTTTTGTTATGTTTTAAAGTAAATTATCTTGTTTCTCTGCAAATTTTTTTAATTTTTATGATTAAAGCTACCGAAAAAGTGAATTATATATGATTTTTGTGGTCCGTTTTAATAATTTCACAATTATCGTATGTTCATTTTGAACATTGATTCAACAGTTTCTTACTGAAACCGTGGACAAATAATCCATAAAAATTTATACCGCAACAACAAAGAAAGCAACTCAACCCAACTTAATCTTTTTCGTTTTTTTTCATTCTTTTTTTTAAAAAACTCATCGATTTCAACCAAATATAACATAATCCAATCAATTTCAAAGCTAATCAAATCAATTAAAACAAAGAACAACATAATACTATCTTTTTACGTTCTACTTTTTATGGGTGTTTTTGTGAAAGAAGACCTAATTTCAGGTAGGTTTTGTGTAATTTACGGCGCTTACAACAGAAGTCAACCGCAAACTCTTCTAGAATCTAGAATCCATTATACAAAGCATTTTTGTCAACGGATGAGCACCTTTCGAGTGGAAATTATGGCAGCGTATAATCGGGTTTTGAAGAAGATGTCATATTCCATTCAAAATCCCAGAAGTCCCTTTCTTCGTTTCCTTGCATCCTCCATTCCTTTCCCTAATTTTACACAGAGACGTCAGGTTGGTAGTGAGCTATGGAGGACAGACAGAAAAGGAATAATCAGATGAGTCAATCTCTTGTCGACAACCTGATCAATCGTCTTCTAGCTAAGGCATTTCCATGGGAACAAATTGAATTTCAGTTGTATGAGATCGAACAACTTCTTACCGCTTCCCGTGATATCTTAGTAAAAGAGCCCAGACTTCTCGAGCTTAAAGCTCCTATTAACATTGCCGGTACGCTTTCTTTTACCTGTTTGTGGATGGGAGTTTGATATCACTTTGTGATGATTAAGTGTTTCTAGCAGAAAAAGCTGGTCTCAGCAATCACCATCTTGGTTGAATCCGTTGTTGTTTTTGTTGCTGTTGTGTTCGTTTTCCCACCATCTACGGTCTGTTCCTATTTTGTTAGATTTCTTCTGATATGCTGTTGCCGCCCTGCATTATGATGAATATGATCCTAAGAATTCCAAACGATTTTGTTTAGGATTCTAAGAACTATGCCTTAAGTTCTGGCGGGTTGCTAAATTAGTAACACCGTATGACCTATGACTTCATCATTTTTCACGTTTTCTTGTGAAATGATAGATATTTCAGAAATGAGATGTGCATGTCAACCCGGATATGCCCAGGTTAAGACAGAAGAAAAGAAAATCTGACTAACTCACGGCTTATGAAATTTTTAGTATTTGAGCCAGCCTGACACCCTATTGAATTGGCTCTAGGTTCTCCTTTTGAACCTACACTTAATCGCATTCAATGGAGAGAGCAATGCATTCTTCTGGTGTGATGTATTTGCTCTCCAAACACTCTTAATATTTCTGCCATTCAATTGTGGTACACAGATGAGGTGAATGCTGAGCTCTTGTACATGTAAATTGATATCCTTTCGTTGTGCTCACCACAGATATCTGTAGCCATGATCATATATCTGAACAATAGCAGCTAATCCCAGCCTACACTTAATTTAGTTAATTCAGTTCTGCTTTCTCCTGTCTTGGACATGTTTTTGTCTGACGATTTGCTTTCTAGTGTGTTCAACTACCCAAGAATTCATTTTACTGAACAAAGCTGAAAAGTTAGTTCTGAAGGTTCTAGGCCTTAACTGCAGAGATGCAGAGTCCTCTCTTGGTGTGTGAATGATATTTTGAGAGAGTGTTCGTCACCATTTTTGCTCAACACTTCAGCTTTAAACCTACTTGGTTATATTTTTTATGATTCTTTGTCAAGTGATTGATCATATCAAGCCAAATAAAAACTATTTTTGTGCACTGAATATCTTGCTGTATTATGCCATCAGGCAACCTTCACGGTGAGTTTAACGCACTCCTGTCAGTTTTTAAACATGATGGACTTCCTCCTCAATCGAAGTACTTGTTCTTGGGCAATTATGCTGACAGATTCAGATATCGGTTGGATACTACATTGCTTCTTCTTGCATTCAAGATTAAATATCCTAAAAACATTTTTCTCCTGAGGGGAAACTATGATGGTGTTTCACCACATCGTATATTTGCTGATGAGTTTGAAGTGGTGGAAATGGACCAATTTGAGCTGTTTCACACTGTCAATGATTTTCTTTACTGTCTACCTGTTGCTGCTCTGATAAATGATAAGGTCCTTTGTACTCATGGTGGTCTTTCACCTTCCCTGCATGATTTGTACTGTATAAAGAATACTCAGAGACCCATACATATTCCTCGCAAAGATTACACTACAAGGCCCATATATATGCCAAAATTAGAATTGCTTCGTGATTTGGACGGGTCAGATCCAAGTATGGAGAAGAAGGTGAACCGTTATGGTAATACTCTTGGTGCTACGGAGGTGCAGGAGTTTCTCAAGAAGCGTGGTCTGCGTCTAATCTGCTGTGATAATCAGGTCAATATTACCAAAATATTTTTTTTTCTTTTTTGCAGCTTTGGTGATGGATTTGGCATGATTCATTATATTTATTGATTCCAAGATGGTGTAGTCCTCTGCTGAATTTGGCATTTGATCGTGCCAAACTTTATTTTACGTGTTGGGCCCCTGCACCCCTATAAGTTCCTAGCAGGAAGTTCTTTGTAGGAAGAGTGTCAGTAATTCTTATATATATAGAGTTGGTGATAAGTATATGAAAATTCCTTCGTTGTGTTTTGCAGGTTGGGCGTCGTGGTTACAAGGTTTTGGGTGAGCAGAGACTTGTTTTTATAAGTTCAGGATCAAGTTCCATCGGGTCTGCTTATCAATATCATTACAAGAATTGTGGTAAAAGCGGTGCTATGATGAGTGTGGATGGAAACTTATCGTACTCTTTCCATATTCTAAAGCCGGAACAATTTGTTGGGGATTATAAATTCATGGCTGCTGCAACTCAGCCTGAAAGCTCATCAGGAGTCAGTCTCACCTGTGACACAACAATGAACAACTATGCAGAGGATCCCCCTCTAAAGAAGGTAACTGTTGACATAACCTAGAAAGGAAAACTCTAATCAAGTATAACATCATCGATTCGTCATACTAAAGGACATTCTTGGTAATCCAAGAGATGATGCATTTCTTTTTATAAATGCTTGTAAACTAACTTTGTAGGATTATAGTGGCAGGGCCATGCTATGCACCGTTTTTGCTTCTTTTCTTTTACGAGATCTCTAAATAAACGGCGTCGGAATTACTAGTTCATAATGGACGTGCACTGAGACCGTGCATCAGATTTAACGCTGACGTGCAGTCTCAGTGGACGTGAGTGTTAGGTTTTTCTTTGTAAATCTCATTTTTTTTAAAAACATTCGTTTAGTAATTTTGATGGGTTTTTTTATTGAAATACTTCTTTTGATTATGATATTGCGTTTACAAAAAAATCACATTTTAGAGTGAATATTTATTTTTATCGAAATATACAATTAGAGTATGATAGTATTCACTCTAATATCACTTTTTAAAAAAAATAATGCTAGACCACAATATTAATATTTTTTGTAAACTCAATATTTAAAAAAAAAAACTGACATTACAATGGCTTGTTGTTGGACTAATAGATAAATACTTATAAAACTGCATGATTTTAATTCGTTATTTGTAGGGTTCAATGGTTCATTAAAGTTCACATTTAAATTTGATTTAACAAATCACATCTTATATTCTTATCACTGGATCTTTTGTCAGTGAAATAGCAACTCTAAATAAAGTACTTAAATTTAGAGATAAGTAATTGATAAATTACTAAACCTTTTTTCAAGTAGAGTTTAGCCAACTCTGGAATTGGCATTGGTGGAATTGCATCTGAGAGCAAAACAGGAACCAGTCCCTTTGATCCAGCAAGCCTGTATAGGAGTAAGTCTCCTGGGGTCAAGGTAAATATATTTCTATCTGAAATTATCATCAACTTGAATCAAAGCACTGTGTATATCCAAATGCTGAACATGCATATCTGTATGCTACATCGATACTAATTACCTTGATGATCAGTCTTGGCTGATGCACCACTTGTTCTATGCAGCGGTTTCTTGGTGCTCGGGTCTGAGCTTGAGATGTTTGATGGACACAGCAAAATGTTAGATGCTTATATCAGCTGTTAGTTAAACTTATGTTATCTAGAGGAATACATATAAAAAAGGGCTTCTCAGCATTTTCGATTCCTGCTATTAGTATAGACTAAGATCCCTCTGTGTGTAGTGTTAAAAAAACTTGTTTCATTGAGGCACATCTAAGACTTAAGAGCAAAACATTAGATGCTTATATTAGCTGTTAGTTAAACTTCTGTTATGTAGATGCTTTATATCAGCTGTTAGTTAAACTTCTGTGTGTAGTGTTTAAAGAAACTGATTCAGTCTTCAGTTCAGGAAATGTTTTCCAGCAGTAGAATATCAAAAGAAAGAGAGTAAATTTTATCTAATCTTATGTTTCGTGCAATCAGATACAATCTTTTCGTGCAGAGATTTTTGTGTGTATATGTTTATATCCGTCGGGTAAGTCCTTTCTTTTGTACAATCCCGCGTGGAGGTACGTTACAGTTGGGGATTATATAACTTGTTAACCGGGTTGAAAAAATATATCAGATCCACTATTCCGAATATCTGATCCGGAAAATCCAAATATGAGAATATCCGCTATTTGATGATCCGAGTCCGATCCGATTCGGGAAGAATTTTCGGATCATTGGATAGGGATGGGGTTTTGAAAATAAAGTCGGATAGGATATCAAATGAACTCAATTTTGTTTTTACATCTTAACTCTCTAAGTGTGGAATTAATTGAACACTAATCCACATTTCGGTGCGGAATTAAAGCGGGTTAAAGAAAAGTTATGAGCTTGAATATAAGGATATATTTGCTTGTTCAACTTGTGTTCAGAACGGAATCATTCTAAATTTGTTCATGTTTTTGTTGAATTTTGCATCTATCTTGACCTAAAAATACACATAACCCTAAAATCGAAATAACATAAAGTTGGTCTTTAGCTATTCAAAGTTGAGTCTTTCTCACAACTTTTCGAGATTAGGAGTATGCAATATACATTTTGCTATCGCACGAACCTAAAAACACATATAAACCTAAAATCCGTTCACGTCCGGACATCTTTGATTCGAGTTTTGTTTAAAGACTAGCAAGTTGCATGTAACTTTGTAGAAAGTGTAACGATCACTTCATAGACCTATCTACTCCTCCCACTTTTTTAATGATTTCATGTCTTTATATCTAATGGAAAAAGCCATGTACAACTTTTAACAAAAGAATGACATCCTTTTTACTTGTCAAAAAGCATCCTTGTAGAATGATATTTGGTCCAAAAATCATCTCAGGACCATTGTCAAATGGAGAAGGATATATTTACACGTAGTTTGATTGTAATAATAAAAAGAAAATGAATTTAATATATTTTATGTCATTATTCATTTATACAATTATAAAATTAACTCATACATAGTACTTTGTAGTAAAATATTAAATTGATTGATCAAAATACCCCTAAATAAACAGTTAATTAAAATTAACACTTATTACTTTTCAAAATTATTTATATTTTTTTATTAATCATTTTTAAAAACTTTATTTTCCTAAAATCATTTTTTAAATTTTGATTTTTTATAATATAATTAATTTTTAAATGTTTATGAAACAACTCTTTATTAGATATTTTAAATAAAAATAAGGTAAACTATTATTGAAATATTTAATAGATTTTTTTTACCGTGACAAATAACGTTATAGTCGTCTAACATGATTTTCTTGGTAGAATGGTTATCAGTGATTAAATTATTTGTAGAAATTTGTTAGATTAAAGTTTTTCTCATTCACAATATAAAATTTGTTATCTTTCTTTTTCATTTTGTTTCAACCTAATTTCAAAAAAAATTTAGAGAAATTTGTAGTAGGTTGACTTGAAAAATAATAACAAGTAGTAATTTTTAATTGGATTTTTAGTCAAATTTGATATTATACTAGAAAAAATAATCATATACTTTAGTTTGATAATGGAGGACTTAAGGGGTTGCTTTTACTCGCTTGACTTGTTTGTAATTCGTTTGTTTTTTTAATAGAGCGCTCTTGAGCGAGAGATTCGTCTCCTTTTCAACAAAAAAAAAAGATTTAGTATGATAATTATAAATATACAATAATGACATAAAATAGAACCCCTCTTTGTGTTAGAGCTTTGATCATGGAGGACTTAAGGGGGTTGCTTTTCCTCGCTTGACTCATTTGTAATTCGTTTGTTTCCTTAATAAAGCGCTCTTGCGCGGGAGATCCGTCTCCTTTTCACCAAAGTAAAATGATTTAGTGTGATAATTTATAAATAAACAATGACATAAAATAGATTAATTTTGTTTTCTTTTGATTCCGAATCTTATGTCCTTACTCTTTTCTCTTTACATGAAAAAAAAATAAAGGTAGAGATAAAATTGAATAAATGATAATTATTATTTTTAATTAAAAATAGTTATATACAAGATCAAAAATTTGGGATTTGTGTCCATCTAGTGTTTGATAGCAATCATATTAAAGATTCTTGGCAAATCTGTTTCTTGGGATTCAGGGATCATAATTTTATACTTTTTGTTTCTTGGTATTCAGGGATCATAATTTTATACTTTTTTTTTAAAGGTGTCATAATTTTATACTTGTTATCAGAAGATTATGTTTCCTTTGTTTTAGGCTCTATTTTCTATGTTTAGGTTCTGTTTATGTTTCCTTTGTTTTAGGCTCTATTTTCTATGTTTAGGTTCTGTTTCTTCTGTGTTGCTCCTTTGCAGATTATTCAATCTTGAAATTTACAACGGAAAGACCAGAGATGACATTAGTCACACAAACAAGATTATTTTTCTTGATCATGGAATCTTATGGAGGTTTACAACAAATCTTCAAGAACCCATCACCCGAAAACCCATCCCTCCTCGAATCCCTTTCCACATGGAAACAACTACTATCAATGAAATCAATTGACCAATACACCGAACTATTCGGAGAGCTTCATTTATGAGAGAATCTTGAGACTTCGCTACATTCAATATTAGTATCCAAAGCAGCTGCATCTTGGTCCTCAGGATTAACCTCGCTCAACTATCAAAGTCTCGGAAACAAAATGGATGAATCCCCGTCATTTGGTTGGATGAACTTAGAGAGTCTCCAGTTGTGCACTAAAGGGCTCGGGTTTGAGAGCTTGGATGGCGTCAACGATATAAAGATTGACACGAACATCGAGTTGATTAAAAACGAGAAGTATGTTCTTGGAGAGCATTCTACACACTTTGATTGGGTGGATCATGGAATATAAAGGCATAACTGCAAAAGTTTATTTCATTTTGAAATGCAGATGCAGTTTCATAATGTTTTTTCGATCCTACCGCCGGCTACCATGGCCAACACCACCACCAATTCACTTAACTTTCAAATACCTAATATCACTGTTAAACTCGATACTGCAATGCAGATGCAGTTTCATAATATCTAACATATATTTGGTCATGTAATTGTTTCTGCTTTTTAAATTTTGCGTGGCCAAGCAGCAACTGTGACTAGTTTTATGCACAACCTCGTGGAGATATGTTCATGTAATTATTTTAGTTCAATAAATGCTTCATATTTTAGTTCAATAAATGCTTCATGTATGGTTTAATCTAATGCCATCACTGGTCTTTGATCTGTCAATTTCAACAACGAATAATCTTCAAAGGAGCAAAACAGAAGAAAACAGGGCCTAAACAAAGAAAACAGAGTAGACAATTGCATCTCTAGTGTCTACTTATTCTTGCTATAAGAAGTATAAAAATTACGATCCCTGAATCAGAAGAAATAGATTTGTCAAAAATCTTCAATATGTTTGCTATCAAACACTTTGATCGTGATCATCCTTCTCGTCTCCATTTTCCTCTTCTTCGTCTCCTTCTTCTTCTTCTGGTTGAACAAGGCAAAGCCTCAATCTTCCGTCTTCCCGAGAAGCATGAAAACACTCTTGGGTTGCAGTCGTAATCTCTTCTAATACGAATCTTCCATCTTTTCTATAAGACTTAAAGCAAACCCATGTGTTCCCCGTCTTCCCAATAGAAGATATAGGAGGAGGGCAAGAGCTTCCGCAACTCTTTGCAATCTTGTATTGATTCGATACCATATTGCGTGTCGAATGCTCTTCAAGAACCAACTTCTCACGGTTAACCAACTCGCTGTTCGTGTCAATCTTCATGTCATTGACGCCATCCAAGCTCTCAAACCCTAGGCCTTCAGTGCACAAATGGAGACTCTCTGAATTCATCAAACTAAATGGCGGGGATTCATCCATCTTGTATCCGTGATTTTGATAGTTGAGCGAGGTTGATCCTGAGGACCAAGATGCAGCTGCTTCGGATACTAATGCTGAGGGTAGCGAAGTCTCGAGATTCTCTCGGAAATGAAGCTCTCCAAAGAGTTCAGTGTATGATTGGTTGATTGGTTTCACTGATAGCATTTGTTTCCATGTGGAAAGGGATTCGAGGAGGGATGGGTTTTCGGGTAGTGGGTTCTCGAAGATCTGTTGTAAACCTCCATAAGCTGCCATGATCAAGAAGCATAAGCTATCAGAGTTGGGTTTCTTGGCTTTGGTAAGTTGCAGACACCGCCCGTTTAAATAGAGGATAACAGAGGGCTATGAGAGAATGAATAAAGGAAGAAATAGAGAGAGAAAATGGGTGAACAATTTTGATAAATTACACAAAATCACCTTTTATTTTTTAATTTTCATTTGGATTGGGATAGTTAGGTTCTTGAACAAAGCCATTGATTGAGGAGCTTGAAGAAGGTTGTTGAAAGGAAATCCCATCATGAGAAATCATTTTCTTTTCTGGTTGGATGAAAGCTGAGCCGAGGAAAGCTCAAAGGGTTATATGTGTTTATTGTCACTTATAATTCAGTTAACTTAATACGGGAACAAATTCCGTCTCAATCTCATCCCGATCCCGGTATGATTTCATCTACAAAATGCAATCTCGTCTCATCCCGACAAAAAAATATTAGGACTGGATTAGAGTGTTAACTTATTCGTTCTTGCTACGTTCGTCCCGTATACAACTATTTTTTAATTTAAAATAATCATAATTGTTGATTCAATATTATCTCAACCTTTAAATTTTTGTCTATCTAAAGAGTAAGGTCAGAAATTAAAATTTTCATATTTGCCAGGTGCCTTGTTCATTGTCGGATTTCTCAAAAATGTCTTGTTTATTCGATTTTTCAAAATCGAACTACATTGTGCAAGTCCGGCAGTTCCAACATTCTTCATCCATAAAGACTAAGGCGGGGTTGTTCGTGAATTTGTGGTTAATCAAATCTCATGTTATAAAAGATATTAAAATTTTAGATTTTTTACTTCTGAATCAAGATATAAACGAATATTTTCATGTGTAAACAGTAAAAGATAAATAGCAGAATTGTCTAGTTCCGATCTCAACCGGAAAAGAACCCGGGGAGGTTCAGTATAAAAAAAATAAAAGACCACAGACTCACAGAGCATAGTGTACTGACAGTAGTGTGAATGTGATTTTAGATTTTTAGGGTTAAGGGAATTCAAGTCTCCTTTTTCTTGTTGCTCCATGATATGAAAAATCTTATTGCATCATCTTCCATTGACAAACTTGACATTTACTGCACATAAATATATGAAAGGCTATATTTTGGTCAAATTAGGAAAATATTGTTAATGACATAATGGTCTGTCAAGTGCATATCATTTTCTTGCTAGTTGGAGAGGAAAGTTATGGTGGTTCCATATGCCAAATTGCACTGTTACAATGGCTAAGTGATGCTGTTGTCCTGGTTGTGGCTTCTCAACATAGTTTTCTGCCATGTGAAGAGAAACTTTAAACGTGTCCTTAGGAATATGTCCACACTCCACATGAGCTACTTTAGTTTTAAACCATGAACCAAACTAACCACACTGCACGACATGCGTAGTTTTACGAGTCGTTCGGATTCCTCTTATCGTATGCTTCTACTATAAGCCCTACACAAAGTAAGAAACTTACATAGGAAAATATATACATAGCCTTAATGATATTTCTCATATCATTGGCTTATCCAGATGTGAGCTAAAAAACCCTGTTTTTTTATTCAGTAGACAGAAATTATTAAATGCAATGTATAGTTCTAAAAAAGACAGACTACTAATTCAAGTATATCACTTGTAATCTGTGCCATTCAGCTCATGAGACCCAGAAATCCAGGGCAACTGATTAATACTGTCATTGAAGTGCGGAAACGCCGAAATCCTTGGGTATCAATCATAAGTCTGTCATTTAGCCTTTGGGAAAGCCAAAGAACAAGACATTATCTAAGGGTTTTGTTACACAGAGGCATATAACCACAGCAAAGTCATTTCACCCCAAGGGTGATGTTATTTGCTTGTCAGTTGAAACAAGCACCCTGTAAAAATTTGCTGCACCGATACAGTGAACAAAAGTTTATTACCTTTTCCTCCTAAAGCCAACTGAAC
Source organism: Fagopyrum homotropicum (assembly GCA_033239125.1). Lineage (NCBI taxonomy): Eukaryota > Viridiplantae > Streptophyta > Magnoliopsida > Caryophyllales > Polygonaceae > Fagopyrum > Fagopyrum homotropicum. Next base: position 128,459,955 of record BSWB01000008.1, read on the forward strand.
AAGCATGTATAGTCCACAGCTTGCTTCCCACCTTGAATTCATGGGAATGGCAGGAATGTTTGCCCTACTCAGATTTAGTTTTACCTCCAAGCTTCTATACGCTCTATTCTCGAGCTAATACAGCTTAAGTTGCTAGCAGCTTTGGACTTCTCAGCTTGATCGGTCACTAGAGGAAGCAGTGCCTCATGGGAAGACTTGAGTGAAGTGCTTGATTGCCCTGTGAATTCCTTTCGAGTGTATATTACCTCCTTGTCTGCTACCTCGGATTTGGAGGTCTCCCATCGGAACGAGGAATCATCGGATTCCTCACCATATGGAGTGCTGCTATCACGGGAACTGCCAAACACAGGTTCACCGTAGTCGCCTGAGGAGTAACGCTCTGTCGTGTCGTTGTTGTCAGAGATATAGATTTCCACAGAAGGCTGTGAAGGGCTCTGGTGTCCACTTCCATCAGATGGTTCTAAGCAAGTAGTGGGACCCAAGTTTAGTCTCGAGTCTTGTCTTTCTCGTAGCGTCTTCATAATGAGTGTCTTGAGGAAATTCATCACTTGCACAGCATACATCAATGCAGTCAAAGGTTCAGCCATCTACAATAAGAACAAGTTCTTTCTTATTAGACTGTACAAATTCTGGTCATCCGCATCTTCCCGTTATTAACAGATACTGAAAACCATCCAAAAGTGCTTATTAAAATAAGACTTATAACATTGCAAACGAGCACAGAGGTGTAAAAGGATATAAGACACTACTAAGTTAAAGTGTCTTTGACATAATAACATGTAATTGACATAAGGCATCTGTATGATGGTAAATTCAGCTTCAAGAGAAGCACGATTTAAAGATGGGTTTGCTAATAAATAAGATATAATAAAGATGTATTGACACAAAGCATGTGTACTAGGTCTTACTTGAGTCATGTTTGGAGCGAACACCATAGCAATGTTGTGTGCATTCATCTTATTGGATTGCTCTTCTTGCACAACATCAGCCATCAAGTTGATGGCCCAGTCTAGCAAAGCCGCCTCAGTTGGAGGAAGAATTCTAACAAGCTCAGAACAGTCCTCTTCTGATGCACATTGCATCATCCGCTCAGGTGACAATGGATCCAGAACACCAGAAGGAAGTTCTCTAAACCAAGCCTGTTGAATCGAGAAACAAGAGCAAAATGTCAATGCCTTGCCATTTCCAGACATGAAACTTACAGGGAACCGAATCTATGTAATTTTGTCGAAGGTTTCTGTGATGGATTAAGCAGATCTTTCTTTTTAAGTCAATTTCTTATGAACAAGAGTCTATATAAGGGATTTCTGGCAAAAACCTGTCCAACTTCTAGGTTTGAAATCTGGAAATGGCATTAAACCGTACTTTCTTTCTTGAAAATCGGTCTTTCAAAATGAGCAAATTGGTTGCAAATAACACCAAAAGAACACCTTATGTAGTAAGAACGGTACAGAATTTATGGACACATACCTTTATAAGGCCAGCTAAACAGTGCACATCAATGTCATCTGGAATCATGCCTCGGTTCAGCTCATCCCTGACAAATTCCTCCTGCCCGTTGTCTCCATTAATCCTAAAAACGCCTTCTGCCTGTCAAAAGAAAGAAATAAAGTTAATTGAACCAATCTTAAGAACGTGAAGTTTCTGTTACTAAGAAAACCTTCTTATCACAGAATAATAGCCAAAAAAGCATTTCACCTGCAAGCCTCCGTGAGCATAAAGGCGTCTTTGCATCAACAGAAGTATTGTCGGCACACAGTTTCCTCTGCAGTCATATGACAGCTGCATGGACTCTGTTGAGACCCCAAAGACAGATGTACTACAAAATATATATAGGGGAATATTGATACACTTCAGGGAAGAAAAACAAGATATTTCATTTAGTGGATCATGGAGGTACTACAGTTAGAATGTCACCAGCCTCAGAAAATCTTCAGTCACCATTAACAGATTAGCAGAATGTCATATATGACCTCAGAAACAAAACCAGGCTCATCAGTATCATTCCAGGATTAGACAATAAGCTCGTGGAACAAATCGCAGAAATAAAAGTAATGAGACAAAAATAACCAGGTACATCATAAGCTGATAATACTCATACGACTACGAGAAAAAATCGTCCAGCTAAGGAGATTAATAACTTACCAAAACTGCTAAGCATGCATATTTGGGAATCAAAATGCTTTTAAACCTCTAAAAACCCTACTACCCCCCCCACCCACCCCCCCCCCCCAGCACACACACACACACCCACCACCAGCCCAATAAGAGAGGAAACTGACGCCCGTGAACAGTGGATACCAAGTTTGGAGAATGAAATCAATTCGAATAGTGTGGATTGTTCGCTGATTTTAGTTCCAATTTTCAAATTGTTGCAAAGCTATAAACAATTTTTATTAAAAACTTTTTTATGATTTAAATATTTTAGTTTCTGATTATTCAGAGTGAACATGATGTTCTAGATTTTGATCTGTACCTATACCTACCAGGTACAAGAAAAGTGTAAACTAAAAAACAAAGCATTTGGAATCACATAATAGTTTCCTCAACAAGATGGATAATTATCACTAAATATCAAACCACTGAATCTGAAACCGTTGGTTCACATGGCAATTTAATCATTCTACTACTGTAAGCATTGCTAAGCAGGATTTTCTTTTTCCCTATCCACATTCTAAAGTTGTATTGCAAGTTGGCTTAATGACCACTGGCCTTAAAAAGTCAGAAAACAACTTTCAACAACAGAAATAGCTTTCTAATAGAATAAGATTGATTGAGACAACAAGTATCTAGTTCACACTTCACAAGATAAACATAGGACGATGATGATGAGGATTCAGGTGTCGTTATTCAAAAATGTATATCTACAGTAACAGTTCAAATCTTGCAAGTCAACTGATCAAGTAACCACAATAAAAACCCAATCAGAGCAACACTTTCAGATTAAACTCATGCATAGAAGCCCTAATCGAAATTACACCCAAGAACATGAGAATTTAACCAAGCAAGACTCCATATTAAACATCAAGAATGACACAATAGCCCAAATTGAGCATCAAACAACAAAATCGGTGAAGATAACAGCAAATGTACCTTGCGCTAGGAGCCCTTCTGGGGACCTCAGGTTCAAACTCATCAGGCAAACCCAAGAAGCCATTAAACCTATCAAAGGTGACATGTGCAACATGACGGACGTCCGTAGGCAAGCCAATCTCCATAACACAAAGCTTCTCGCCATTAGCCCTACAAACGATAAACGATTTCCTAATCATAGCAAACAGAAGAGCTAACAGGGAAAACTCTTCCCTTTCCTTGTTTTTCCTCTTGAGCTCTTCTTCCCCTTGAATTGCCGTAACCGTAGTATCAGAATCAACGCCGCCATGCTGGTCTGCAATGATAGCCGGGGAAGCCGGAGAGGGCGAAGATGATGAGGAAACAGGGTTAGGGTTAGGGCTAGAAGTATCCGTTTGGTTTTGAAATAGTGAATTTCTTGTATTAGGTGACGATGGTGGATGTAAGACCTCCATCATGGCTGGAATTTCACAAGAGACAAAAGGATTCTTTCCAGATGGAAAATCAAAGAGATAGAAATTATGAATGAAGATAAGCCGGATAGGGTATCTGGATTATGGGAGCTCCATCACCGGCCTTTACGTTGCAGTTCCGGTTTGGAGAATAACGAAGAGGATTAGATTGTCGGTAGTGGTAAATGTGTGAATTTATAAATCAGCCCCTGTTTACTCCATAATTGCATAATTAAGATCTTCTTTGGGGGATATAAAATATTCCGGTAACAGACCACCTAAATCAGCCAACAACGCAAATATATATATATATATATATATAGGAAAAATAACTCAAAATAATACCAACTATCAACATTGAATCGAAAATAATACGAACTTTGAAAATTACTAGGAGCGATACAAACTATCAATGTATTTACCAAAAATAATACGTCATATATTTTCCGGCAAAAACCCTAACTCCGGCGATGAGGTGGCAGCTGGAATGTTACATGTCATTAAATAGATGGATTAAATGTGTGACGTGGATTTTATTTTTAAAAAAACCAATTTAATAATATTTAAAATATTTAAAAAAATAAATAATTATTTTTTAAAAAAATATTTTTTTAAAAAGAATTTTTACAAATATTTATGTTTAAAAAAAATTTAAAATAAAGTTTGAAATATTTTTAAAAAATTTGTAAAAGTATTTATTTTTCCAAAAAATATAAAAATATAATAATTTTTAGAAAAAATTTTTTGATCAAATTTAATTTCGGATTTTGTATAAATTGAAAATTTTAATTCTAAGAAAAATAACTAGTAAAAAAATATTCGAATTTAATTTTTTATAAAAATATATAATAAAAATAAACCCCCAAAATAAATTTTTTTTAAAAATTGATAAGAAAACGATTTATTTTTTTAAAAAAAATTTCATAAAAAACAAAATATTTTTACATTTTTTATATGAAATATTTTTTTAAAAAAATTGTACAAATGTTTTTATAAAAATTATTATTTAAAATTTTAAAAATATTAAACTTTTTATTTTTTAATATTTTAAATATTATTAAATTTATTTTTTTAAAAATAAAATCCACATCACACATTTAATCCATTTATTTGGTAAAATTTTAATATTTTAAACCAGAAGTCCCTCTCGCCGCCGCTCTCTATCTCTTCTTCATCCTTCTCCACAACCGCTGCTCTCAATCTTTTTCTTGTCACTCTCTCACCGCCTCCGCAACACACGAAAAAATAGTTCGGAGCAAAGGCAGCGACTACTGTGTCGGTGTCGGTCGGCACGAAGGATCGCGAAAGGATGAGGCATAATCTGTTTACTCCTCCCTCGTGAAGCGGTTTGACTCTTTGCCTAGCGATGGATATGAAGATTCAAGCAGGCTTTCCGATTGATTTGCCCCAGCCGTCAGATGCATGTCTCCCCTGGTTTGGTTTGTCGCCAATCTCCACCGGAATGTAACAGGTAAGCTTTTTCATCTCTATTTATTGTTGTACTACTAATTGTTCTTTGATGTTTTACATCAGATCTGCCACCAATCTCCACCGGATCTAGGCGCTGGTGGATCCCACCGGTCAAGAACTCGCCGCTAGGTAGCACCGCCATGCCGCGAGGAACGCACCAACGCCGGAAGCCGCAGCCCAGTAGTAGTTATACCGTCGCCTGTGGGATTCCACCAGCTCCGCCGCCTGATTCCGACCCCCGGTGACGGACTCCGCCCCAACAAATGCCAAATCTTATCTTCTCTCCGCACCAACAAATGTCAAAGTTCCCAAAGAACAACTCAAACCTACCAAATTTCAGATGAAATGTTTTAATCCGATATGTGTTTTAATTGAGAAAAATATGAATCGGTTCTTGTACACAATGGCCCTCTTCAAGCTTGAATATCTTGACAAACTCCGGGTAGCCGTAGTACTTCTTCTCTCTGCAGTCACCGGTTTCCACCCGTCCCCCGCCCGTTTCCGACCCCCGGTGATTGGCCCCCAATTCAACAAACACTAGATCTTACCTTCTCTCCAACCCAAAGTCCACAATGAACAACTCAGATCTATCAAATTTAAGATCTATTGTCCCATTTTAGAACAAGATCAAAGAGCTTCATGATTGGTGCTTTTTTCCAAGGCCCTCTTGAAGCTTGAATTTGAACAAAGGTCCTGCTTGAAACTGATATCTGAAAAAGACAGCATTTGAACAAACAAATCATCTTCAAAGTAGAAAATGTCTACAAGTTTAGATCAAACGCAATCTGATCAAGAGTAATACCCGAGAGTGCGTAAATCGGAAAATTATGAACAAACTGGTGATCGATATAAAAAAAAAAAAAAGAAATCGTGAAATAATCTTGAATATCAAGATGTTTAACTTATCTTAAGTATGACTATAATGGAAAAATTATTCCACTATTTTTAACTTCACAAAGACATCCCTAACAAGCGAATAGACTTTGACTTTTAGCGATCTGAGCCCGGTCAAGACTAGTGCGATAAGGATCAAATGATTGCATATCTATACAATCCATCACAATTTCAGCTTCAAAGGAGCAAAAATCGACCAACAACATCTATAACTAAATTATGAACAATAAATTCAAACAAAGACAAATACTACACTAACAAAATAATAATATTTTGAGGGAAATTCACCTTCATTTCTAAGGTCCGAAGATGATAGAGGAATAGTTTTCTCTTTTTCTTTTTTCCATTTGTTTTCTTTGTCCAAATCTGTTTTTGTGGTTTAAGTTTTTTTTTCCTTTTTTGGATCTTTTTTATCCTTTTAGTGGGTTTTCTTTTTCTTGTCTTATCTGTAGCTTGTTGTGATTGCTTTCATGTTTGTCGTCTTATGGTTTTTTTAAGATGAAATGTTTTAATCCTTTCTTTTGTAAAAAAAAAAAAAAAAAAAAATTCAAGTTAGTTGTTTTTGTTTTTGTATGGTAGAGTTAATCACCTGTTTTGTCTTCTCTTATTGTTGATCTTTTGTGTCTTTTTTAGTTCAAAACCTCTTACCTATCTTTTTGTTTTTTCCTTTCACTTGTTTCTTTTTTAAAGGTCTTTTTGTATTTAAACCTTTTCTTTCTGTTTAACCTTCGATCTCCTTTTTTGTAACTCTAATCTTCGACCTTGTTTTGAAATTTTCCTCAAAATTGAGTTATTTATGAACAATTGGAAACCTAGAACCCTGAACCTTTTATTTTTCTAGAAATTGTGTTTTAACTCCAAAATAAGTTGTTGAAGGAAATTATCTAATAACACTTGATATTTGAGTAAAGTGGAAGAACAAGAGTAGGGTTTTGTAGATCTCTTATATCAAATAGTTTTTTCCTAGTCATCGAAGATACTCCTTTAACATTCTCGAGTAACCTATTATGTTCTTGAACAATCTTGAGCGACTCATACTCATTTGAACAATCTGGAGTGTAATGCTCTAATGTCTATCCATGTGTCGTATATTAACCTTCTTAGTGCCCCCGGACTATTTGTTGGCTTATTTGGGAATTACAGGAGATGCAACCGCTTGTTATGTTACCCTTCTTCGCCTTGATTCACTTTTGAACAATATCCTTTCTACAAACCTTCAGCTCTAGATTTCTGATCTATCGATCCTATTGATAGAGTTCAAAGTTTGTATATATTCATGGAACTTAATTTGAAATTTTCATCCTTGTTTTAGAAAAGTTGGTGAACTTCGGGAAAAAAAGCATGAAGCTTTTGATAAATATTTCATGGTATATGAACAACGACTTTGGTCATACTACCTATGGAATAGGGTTTCTCACCCAAGAGTCACAAATTCCGACCATTTCTGTCTATGGAATTTGATTAGAACAAAGCTTTTAACTGATAAACTTGAAAAAACAGAGATGTTTCCTCTTATTTGAACCAATCTTTGAAGTTGTAAATTGAGTGAAAAGCTCCTTATGAATATGTTCGTGAGTTTCGTTGAGGTGGATCTTGGCATGCTCTTGTTTTCAAGCTCTCCTACAGATTTCGGTGTATGTTTAGAGTCGTGACTGGATTGCTGTCGTGGTGGTGTTCTTAAATGACGATTTCTTTTGATGGGAGGCTCTTCCCCGATTATCGTCTTTCACTTCCCCAGGAGTTCGTGTCCTGTTGTACATGCGTCTGGCGGTGCTATTCTGATAGTGCTTGGCTCGCCCATTACCCGTTTCATCTTTGAGAGATGCTTTACATTGTCGTGTTGTTTGTCCTCCTCCGGCTCCACCTTTCTTCTTCGTGTCTCCGTTATGATCTTCTCGGACGTCTACTCCTTGATCTCCGGTTTTGATCAGTTTTATGCTCACTACTTTGCTGGTTTTACAACACCGTAGCAGATTTACTTGCGTTGCATTGATTTCGCGTCAGCAGCGGGTGACGAGGTGCTATCGGAAGATGTTGAAGACCTCATCCTTTGGATGCTTTGGGGCGACAAGTCTTTAGAGACTTTCCCCCCATTTTGCTTACCCTTGTATCAAAAAAAAAAAAAATCCATTTATTTGGTGACATGTAACATTCCGGCAGCCCCGTCATCGCCGGAGTTAGGGTTTTTGCCGGAAAAGTATGACGTATTATTATTGGTAAATACTTTGATAGTTTGTATCGTTTATAGTAATTTTCAAAGTTCGTATTATTTTCGGTTCAAGGTTGATAGTTGATATTATTTTGGGTTATTTTTCCATATATATATATATAGGGTATTATTCAAGTAAGGCCCATTATTGCGGTATGGCCGTGCGGCCGTACCGCAGGGCGACACGTGTCCCGAAAAAAAAAAAAAAAAAAAAATTTTTTTTTTTTTTTTTTTTTTTTTTTTAAAACGAGTAAAAGTAATAGTTCAAAACTTATTATGGAATAGTTCATAACTTATAAAAGGATAGTTCATGAATTATAATAAAATAGTTCATAGTGTAAAATTTATAAAGGATTGAAAGTAATAGTTCAAAACTTATTAAGTAATAGTTCATAACTTCTAAAAGGATAGTTCATGAATTATAATAGAATAGTTCATAGTGCAAAATTTATAAAGGAGTGAAAGTAATAGTTCAAAACTTATTATGGGATAGTTCATGAATTATAATAGAATAGTTCATGAATTATAATAGAATAGTTTAAAGTGCAAAAATTTATAAAGGAGTGAAAGTAATAGTTCAAAACTTATTATGGGATAGTTCATGAATTATAATAGAATAGTTCATGGATTATATTAAAAAGTAATAGTTCATGGATTATATAGGAATAGTTCAAAGTTTATAGGATAATAGTGCATAAATTATAACATGGTAGTTCAAATAAATTTTCATTAGTTTCCGTAATAAAAAAAAAAAAAAAAAAAAAAAATCGTTTCAGAAAAGAGAGAAAAAAAAAAAAAAAAAATTTTTTTTTTTTTTTTCGGGACACGTGTCGCCCTGCGGTACGGCCGTACGGCCGTACCGCAATAAAAGGGCCGTACCTGAACATTAATATATATATATATATATATATATATATATATATATATATATATATATATATATATATATATTAGAACTCGTTGAGAATTCCTAAGAATTATTATCGAAATGAAATATTATCAAAAAATGTATATTTCTTTAGTGACTAAAATGTAATTTTAGAGATTTATTTTTATTTTGTTTTACTTCCATTAATCGTTCTCCTCCGTTTACATTTGAGTCCGTTTCCCTTAGTCATTTCTCTTTCGTTTTAGCCCTCTAACCCAACCGACATTTAGTTATTTTTTAAATTTGCATAATAAAGTTTTTTCACTATATGTGTGGATTTCAAATTCTAAATAGTTGTCCATTTAATCACTTATATGTTAAATTATAAAAATAAAGTTTTTTAAAAAATTTGAGAGAAAAGAATTCGAAAACAACTTTTTGAATGTACGTAAAACTATATGAAAAGTTAATGAAACAATTGGTTATGTTTTGACAAAATGGTGTTTGGTGTAATCGGTCAAACTCTCTTGTATAATATTTTAATTTCTCACAATGTGGTGTCTCCCTGATTATCTGATACAATATATATCAAATTGAATATTAATAGAGATTCAGGGCCCGTTTGGTTTTAACTTCGGAATCGGAAACGGAATGGAAACGAATCTAGTCAATACATATATTCTTGTTCATTAAAATTTTTGGAATCATTCCTTTTGTTTTGTAGTAATTGGATGAGAGTTTGATTACTTTTGATACCCTATAGGGTAACAAAATGTGAGGAAGCAAGTGCATTTTTCATTAAACCACGGGAAATGATTCCATAAAAATTCATGAATATATATATACATATGGACTAAATTCATTTCCATTTCGTTTTCATTTTCGAAATTGGAACCAAATGGGCCCTCAATGTTATGTAGTTTGATGGTTTATGATACGTCTTGATGTTGCAAGCTTTATCTAGAAGATAATTGAATTTTGTTTATGAGAGGAGTCGAAAATCTAGAAGATGATTGAATTTTGTTTATGAGAGGAGTCGAAAATAAGTGGTCGAAAACTAAAGATCAAAAGAAAAGTTCAAATTTGGTCATGAAAGTTGTATTATGCATTGATTCTACAAACATCTTCTGACTCTTCCTTATTTTGGTTGTCTGCCGATTTGATTTTACTTTCGATATGGTTGGTCTTTGGTTTCATTAGATAGTTGATGTTCAACTTATATGCCGAACCGGTTTACTTTATAAAAAAAAACACCATTCCTTTTTTGGCAAAAGAATTTAAATTTTATTTTTATATAAGTTATTAACTTTATATATTCTACATATTCAAAGTTCAAACAAAAAAAAATATTACAGTCCGGGTAGGGTTGGTCCGAACGAAACAGAAAAATTCGGACCGGACCGAGATAATGACCAGCTCCACTCCACATAAACTTTACTGTCCACACCAGAAGAAAGATAAACCAACGGTCACGATACGAATAATTCCATCTCCGATTTGTTATCTTGATCAATTACATCAAGGAAAACGGGATCAACGACAACCCGGCTATCCACGTGTACCTTAAACCTATGGTCCCACCACATCACATTAGCAGCACCGCAAATCTCCACAGAAGCATCCAGAACCATTTCCCTCCTCGCCACGTCAGTCAAAAACTTGTTAGCGCGGTGGGCCAGCTCCAGTCCGCTCAGCCGAGCCGGAAGTCGTAGTAACTGACAAGACCGGGCAGCTTGCAACCCGGCGTTCACCTGCGCTGAGCCGAGGAGTGAGCCGTCGTAGAAGATTTTCATGGTGGTAGAAGAGTAGTGAATGGGCACGATGTTGGGGTTGGTGACGTGGACGGTCAGGATCATCTCAGCGTCTAGTACTGGGAGACTGAGCTTAAAGGAGGTGAGGTCGATGGAGATTAACTCGAAAGCTGGGTCCTTTGGTTTGCCGGTTACCGCCGCAATCACCGCTGCTGTCGTGGCTGCGCCGACGAAAGCGGAGGTCCAGCTCCATTTGACATTTTTGCCCATTGGTTTTCCGGGAATTGCCGATTTGCCTGCCCTAGTTTATCTCTGGTGTTTGAGAGGAGGAAAAGGCGGAGGTGTTGCTGTGTTGGAGCGGAGGATGGGGTTATATGAGTGGGCGAAATGACATTTGTACCCTTTTTAGGTTTTTTGAGCAGCTTGGATTATTGCGGCTGGGCCTTTGTGGCTGAACCTTTGGGCCTGAACCCATTTGCGAGAATAGCACTATGGTTTTATGGGTCATCGGTCCATAGTCGGATCTGGACCGAAAAGTTTCTAATATTTAGTTTCGGTCCCGGTTCGGTTGACCCGTTGTTTATAAATACTTTTGGTTCAGGTCCAACAGGAGCTTTGGGTACAGGTTCGGTCTGGTCTAAACTTTTGGTCTGGATCGAAATTTGAGCAACGGTATTTGGTTAATTGTTAATTTTTTAAATTACATGAGATTATGAACAGAAGCAAAACTAATATAAAAAATGATGACGAAGATTATGCCCTAAAAACTATATTATATAAGTGAACAAACAAAGATTTTGATAGAAAAAATCAATACAAACTTAAATTGAATAGTATTTACTTTCTCACATCTAAAATAACTATATTTTGAGTCTGGTATATAAGGCCGACATAACACTTTCGATATTGTTAATTAATTTTAGGATGAAATATGTTAGGCTTATGTGATAAATATGATATCTGGCTATTGTTATGGTTACAAAATGTGCATATTATATAGACAATATCATAATTATACTAATGACCTCACAAATTTAACACTGAATACTATATTTATTTGTAAAGCTAATGATTCTAATAAAAAAAATTATAAAGCTAATGATAATTATTTAAAAACACAATGTTCTTTTGATAAAAGAATATTTTAAATATAGGATTCAGGATACGTTCGATAAAATGACGAAATTATTGGAGATTATCATTTTAAAATAATCTAGATAACTAACATTGAGTAGGATTAAAAAAACCTAAAATAATCTTTTAAAATAATATCACTAAATAATCTCCAATAGCCTCATGCTATACCAAATACTCCCTCTATACATCCTAGGGAAGATACTTCTATTTTTTTTGTAAGGGGAAGACAATTTATTGTCGTCGTGATAGTACATTTACCAACTAAATAATGTAGAAATAATTTGGTTTATAAGATTTATCTAGTTTTGTGTTTAGTAAATGTACACTCTTGAGAGAAGAGTGGGTATAGTTTGGAAATAAATACAAAAGGTTGTAATATATTTACTTAATTGAAATATTAAAAGCCTAGTTATTACTCTACTTTCTTAAAAAGACATAGTTACTAAAATTGTCTAATAATGTATAATATATTATATATTATTTTATTTTATTTGTACTAATATAGACTTTTGTCTTGATAGTCTTGATTACCTTCATAATAAGTGAGATTATCATTTTTTATGAAGCAAAGTTTGGTTTGGTTTTAGTAGCTCTTTAAAAATAAGCATTAACCGTAGCTAGCTACTTTCGAATAATATAATATAAGTACAATGATTGGTGTTTAATCTACAATACATAGTTATACAACTACATATGAAATTGTCAAAAGAAAACGACAGGCAAATATGGACATAGTAAAATCGCTATATATCATTTGACAAAGTCCAATGTCAAATATCCGATTAGTCAATGTATTTTTCATGCGAGACCTTTGGCTTATGCAAAGTTTTGACTTAGTATGTTAATTTGTTTGTTTGTTTTTTTCTCTAAGTAGATATGCAATAAGTTGGATGTGAGTTAAGACGAAAATAACGTAATATAAGTGATGTTAAAAGTTTCTTATAAAATTTAAACTACGAAGAGGATACTCCTCCTATTGCCAATTGGTCATGTAATATGCATGTGCGCTCGTATGCACATGACCCCGGCTCTAACGGTCCGTCTATATCGGACTTTGACATGATATCAGAGCGGTTAGCCTCAATTCGACTCGCGATCCTAACCTGTGAACAAGTGCAACTCGGTCTATATCCTCTAGTTGCACTTGCGGGGGCGTGTTGGAAATAATAAGGTCCCACATCGAAAGATGATAACACTCCGAGCCTGGTATATAAGGTCGGTGGGCTACTCCTCCTATTGTCAATTGGTTTTAGAATGAAACATCGCCGGGTTTATATGATGGGCTTGGGTCTAGTGTGCATGTCTGCTCGTATGCACACGACCCCACTCTGACGGTCCGTCTATATCGCACTTTGACAACCTCCCTGTAGATTAGAATTTGTAATTAACATGAATATACTTCTCATACATGCTAAATAATGCTTTTTCGCAATGTCATTAGGGGGCAAATGCATATTGGATATGATGGGTACATACGTGTTTGTTAATTGACATCCCATATGGTCCATATGGATATGGTCAAAGGCTAATCTTCTTTGGCAAATACATACATATAAACTGCATACATCCATAAAGTCAGCAAAATATAATGATAAAAAAACGACGAATTACATCAATATAGTTCAACCTTCATCCCAAGATTGATTATTGGACCATTTCCATCTTAGAAATACATTTTAATGAAAAAATAAGAAGAAAATTTGTTCGACGAAATTAAAATGTGTATAAAATTATGAAAGAGTTAGTATTTATCGAGGGAAAAATTGGCCGACATATAAGAAAAATGACAAAAGCGTCGTTGATCGGTTCTAACTCACAATATATACGTATTGGATGATTTGTTTGATAGTTTCCACTTTCCCCTATGTATATAACAAACCAATATGCTTCTTTCGTATCACTACCAACTAAGATACTAAGATGGCAGTGTTGAAGAAGAGTTTATGGGCAACGTCTATAGCCCTAGTGTTCTTAGTTATGGTTCTTGTACCCGAGGCCGACGGGCAACTGGTGCCCGGGTTCTACAACGGGAAATGTGGTAACACTAGTGTTGAGGAACTCGTTTTTAACGTCGTTAAAAATAAGATGAAGACTAACAAAGGGCTTGTAGGAGATCTTACTCGTCTGTCTTTTCATGACTGCTTTGTTAGAGTAAGTAGTAACTTTGGTTTTTAGCGAGATTTGATTGTTGTTATTCTTTTTTAACGTTTGAATTTTGATGGTTTGTTTTTGAAACTTTACGTGTAGGGATGTGATGGGTCGGTTTTGTTGGATGGTCCGACTTCAGAAAAAACTGCACCACCAAACTTGGATCTAGATGGATTCGATGACATTGATGATATAAAGAAAGAACTAGAAGCGGTTTGCCCTGGAGTTGTTTCTTGTGCCGATATATTAGTACTTGCAACTCGATTTACAATATACTTAGTAAGTATTACTATATATGTGTATATATAGTTTATTACGTTCATTGTTATTAGTGAACATGACGCGGAATTTTGTTTACTTGTAGGCCCGTGAAAAATGGTACGATGTAGAGACCGGAAGACGAGACGGCTTAGTTTCGAACGCCCAAGAAGCTCTTAACGTCCCTGGACCAAATATACCCATGACTGACGCCATAAACGCGTTTTCTAACATAGGGTTAAACGTATATGATCTTGTTGTTCTCCTAGGTTTGTGTATAAAATTCTATTATTTATGTATGCGTTTTTTGTGTTGTTGACATGCCGACTATGGTTAACTTGAGTACGTTATATCCATTACAGGTGCTCATACAGTTGGAGTAGTACATTGCAACAACTTTCAAGATCGTCTATATAACTACTACGGAACGGGTTCCCCCGATCCAACCATGGATCCGTCTCTAGTTCAATCGTTAATCAAAACATGCCCGGCAAATCAAGATGGAACCAAAAGCCAAACTTTCTTGGATCAAACTCCGGGGAGTGGAGACACCTTCGATAGAGGGTTTTACAACCAAATTATATACAATAGAGCCGTCATCAAGTTTGATCAAAGAATGGCGTTTGATCCTCGTACCGGAGGATTGGTTCGATATCTAGCCCGTGATCCATCATTTCCCGACAAATTTGGACAAGCGATGATCAAGATGACCCGAATCGGAGTGCTCACCGGAAACGATGGCGAAGTCCGGCGAACTTGTAGTGCCGTCAACTAAAAAAGTTTGTACCCATAACAAATTCTACTTGTAATCTTTGTGTGTTATTCGTGTCGTATGTCCCTCTCGATCTCTAATTATGTTTGTTGCATATTGAACTATGTACGACAAAATGTGTACATTGTCGTGGCTTAATTGATAAGCTTATAACTGTATTTTATGATTAATTGTTAAGCTTTTTAAAAATATTTTCTCTTATGTATGTGAAAAACATTATTTTTATTTTATTATCTTTTTAATTAATCATGGCTAAGATTATATTATATGTAACACATAAACCAAAAAAAATTGTTATATAACATAACTTCATAACAATCAATTAGTGGGCGTTTTGATATGTTTTAAGTAAAAAAAGTCAAATTACTAGTATATAAAAAATATAATCTGATAATATTTTTGAGTTACTTGTATACGATACAAGAATCATAATTAAAAAAATTATTTATATTAATTCTTATAATAAAATTGTTTAATTTAAATCATACATAAAGAAATTGAGTATCATAATTAATATATATTTTATAAATTTTTCTAAAAGAAATGTTCAATTGATATTAGGGGTTGATTATAACTTATTATAAAGCCTTGTCAATAGAGAAATGGGCTCTCTAATAAGACATGGGCCAACGAAATGGGCTCCTACATAACACTCTGTCTAAAATGATTTGTTGAGATTGCTGCAACACGTGACAAGTCTAGAGAAATGAGAATTTGATATTTTAAGAAAATTCTAAAAAAAATTTCATTTTAAATGTTAAATAATTTATTAAAATTTACATAAGTATATATTAAGGGCCCGTTTGGTTTAAAATCGGGTAACGGAAACGGAATGCAAACGAATCTAGTCGATACGTACACCTTATTCATGAAGTTGTTGAGAATCAATCATTGTGGTTTGAACTAATTGTAGTAGAATTTGATTAGTTTTAATACCCTATAGGGTAACAAAGTAGGGAAACGAGTGCATTTTACATGAAACCAACCGGAATGATTTCATGAACAAAGGAACATATATGGACTAAATTCGTTTCCATTCCGTTTCCGTTTCCGGAGTTACAACCAAACGGGGGGTAAAAGTTTATTGAAACTGTACATACCATCGTTTTGACCAATTATGTTGCTGACGCTAAAATAATAGATGAAAAATGCTATATGATGAAAAGTTTGAACATAACAAAAGTAAGGAAAATTGTTAAAACAATACCCCATCGTTTAAGATTAGTACCTGTAATAATGTTCTCACGTTAAGTTAACATATCTATGTTAAATATCTAAGGTAGGTGGACAATTTTGCCCCTGATATTTAACAACGATATGTTAACTTAATCCAGATACTACTCTTTTGTCGGATTTAATAGGTGAGGTACTGTTACGATAGTTTAAACGACGGGATATTAAAGTTTAGTCAGCCTAAAAGATGGGTACTATTTAAGTAATTTTCTCAACAAAAGTATGGTAAAATACTAAACATTCGATACAAAAAAAGTGACAAATCATAATATCGGTTATGACTATATTACGGTTTAATTGATATATACGTAAAAAAAACATTAAAATTATAAATATAGAAACAACTGACATTTTCATACATGAATAAAATAATATATAAGTGTAATTTTAGACCAGTATATAATATAATCCTAACAATACTAACACTAAATAATGCAAAACTTCAATTTTATTTGGTATAATAAATTGAGATATTTCATATAATATTTATATTATATGATTTAATCCTATACCAAAACTCTAACCAATACACGATAATGCCGAACGCATACACGATTATATAATAATACAAAGTGGCCCCTTATTTTCCTTATATTTTATGTTTTAGAATTATATATATTTTTAATATTATTTTTTATAATTCTTATCCGAACAGCAATAAAATTCTTTGTTTTCTATCTCAAGGAGAAATAGGGAGAGCAAGAGAGGAGCTAGTACGCCGTCGCCCTTGCCAGTTGCCAGATCCACCGCGAGAGAGACAGAGACTGAGAGTAAGAAATTAGGGTTACAAGAGAAAAGTATGAGTTCTAGCAGAGGCAGTGCAGGAGGAGGTAGGAGCACCGTCAATGGAAAGGGGAACACTAGCAGCAACCATGGTGGTGCTGTAGGTTCAATCCCACAGGCTTCTAAGAAGGTGGTTCAGAGCTTAAAGGAGATTGTCAGCTGTCCTGAACTCGAGATCTATGCTATGCTTAAAGAATGTAACATGGACCCCAACGAAACCGTTAATCGGCTGTTATCGCAAGGTTGCCTTTCCTCCTTTCACCTTGTGTTTCCATTGTTTTTTCATCCTCTAATGTAGTTTTTCTAGGCCCCTTTGGTTTTGCTTAGCAATATTGAAGGGGTTTTGTTACTATTTGTGATGAATAGTACATAAAAGTTTTTAGGGTTTCTTGCCAAGTTTCAAAATTTGAAATGTTTTGTTTAAGGGCTTCCCTGTGTTTTGCAATAATGTTCCGTTTGAAGTTTCTCTTGGATTATCCTTCTTCTCTGATGATGTATTTAACGAGGGAATATAAAATTATTTCGAGTCCCAGATATTTTTCATCTTTATGTGAAATTTGCTCGCATATACTGCTAGGTTTTAACGAGTAATCAACTGACTTATTCATGTTACTGAAGTTGTGTACAAGTGGATGCAAATCAGGGTTTTGTTTAATTTGTAAAGATTACCAGATTGACGTGTGGTAACCATTTCGTATAAGGTTTTGTTTAATTTGTGATGTTGACACTGCCGTCACATCCACCGCACACCCACCACCAGTGACCATACCACCATTGTTGATGTCAACTAAGAAAGTTAGAAAGAGGAACATAAATGAAGATGTTAGGGAATAGCTGAGAGTCTAGGAGTAGAAAACTGAAGTTGTGTACAAGTGGATGCAAATCAGGATTTTGTTTAAGTTGTACAGATTACCAGGTTGATGTGTGGTAAGCGTTTGCCATGAAATTAGGGTTTTGTTAAATTTGTGATGTTGACACTGCAGTCACATCCACCTCTCCCCACCTCCAGTGACCAGGCCACCACTGTTGCTAATAACTACGAAAATCAGAAAAGAGGAACATAAATGAAGATGTTAGGGAATAGCTGAGACTCATAGGAGTAGAAGCAAAGAAGTAAAGGAGGAGAGCAGAAGAAGTGCCAACTCTTTTTCTCCCTTGAAGCATTAGAGGAGCAAGTACCAGGGTGTCCAGATAACTTGTTCCGAATATGAAAGGAGGGCTGTGTAAAGTCAGCTGGAGAAAGTGCAGTAGCTAGGAATCACAAACCCAAATATATTGGACAGTATGGATTGGAAACCAATAACTTGGGGTTTTAGGTTTTAGTTTTAACATCATGAATAGGGCTATCGTTCCAAAGTTGTAATTATGATTCCTCCACCCAGCCAACCAAACACAGCCTTATTGAGCTGAAGCAATGCCAAGTTGCCCACTCTGCTTTCCCTTACTACTGAATAGTGTGATTTTACAAAAGTTGTTTCTCATTTTTGTAACACTGAGTTTTCTGCTTTAGTTCCCCCCATGTCTGAACCTAGATCTAGGTATTCTAGGGTGTTAAAGAAAACAAAATCAATTTTTATCTGTCTGATTTGAATCTATTTCGTATGTAGATCCATTCCATGAAGTGAAGAGCAAACGAGAGAAGAAGAAAGAGGTTCGCTCATACTTGTTGAATTTCAGTGTTATATTTGTTTTTGCATTCTCTTTCTTATTATCTCTTCAGTAGCTAACGAGGTTGATGCATCTCCCTTTTGGATACATTAATGCTCGAACTTTCACTGTAGTGGACCTAATATTCCCTCCTCTCTTTTGGTTGCTTCAGGTTAAAGATACAACAGATTTGAGATCTCGCGGTGGTAGCAACACTTCAAATCGTGGTGTTAGGAGTGGTAATGACAGATATGGCCGAGCTATACTGTCACAATTTGCTTCTTCTGGTTAGTGATCAATTTCTTGCTTTTACTTAGGTTTGAATCAATGTTTTTTTTTGGATTTTTCTTAGCTGTTCTCGTATTTTCTTTAGAATCTGGAACTTCACGTCCAAAGCCTTCATACAAAAAAGACAGTGGGCCGCCTTATGCAAGTTCATCATCTATGCCTGTAATGTCAGGAAGTAATGTTAATTTGCGCTCAGCAGGTGTCAGGTACCGTCATATCCGACACAGCCTATCTGCATGTTTGACTGATCAACTAAAGCTGCAACTAGTCTAGGAAGTAGCAACTAACTTTCTGTCCCATCCTTTGAGTATATCTCTAATATTTGTGGAAACTATGTTGGTGCTGTCGTTTTTGATTAATTTTGCTCTTATAATAGTGGCTTTCGTTTGCTATATCATGTTCCTTTTTTATATTCTAGATTTTATTTAGTTGGAGTTCTGCGTAGATTATGTTCTTTGATACGGGGATCATCATTTGATATTGACATCTGTGTTCACTTATGTTTCCTATATCACTTTATTAGTCTTGGCTCTTAATTGGGTGTGTTTTAGCTCTCAATTGGGTGTGTTTTGGCTCTCAATTGGGTGTGTTTCATTCCAATTCTTGAAATTGTTTCTAGATGAATTAAGTAATTTTCTCCCTTGGTTTTAATTACTTTACCTTTAGGTTCCAGAATTTTAGTACATTCTGTTAGTTTACATGTTAATTGTGCTGTTTGTTTAAAATTAAGTTTTAAATCTAGTTCTGCATCATTTTGGAGGGACCTATTAGGTACATTGCCTATATCTAGTTTGCTGCGTTCAACTATGAAGTAACTTACGTGCTTGCATTTTATACTCCTCCAAAATCGTAGTACTCAAGTTTGGACTTCATTGTTTTAAATATAATGCAGCGATGTGACAACAGAGAACAAACCTTTTGCTGTTGGTGTCAGTGAAAGTTTTCCATCCTTGGCTCCACCATCTGGCGTCCAGTCTGCTTGGTCGGGTGTCCCTGGTCAATTATCTATGGCTGACATTGTCAAGATGGGAAGGCCACATGGGAGGGCTGTCCCTAATGTTAATCCATCTGATCAAGTCGTTGATCATCAACATGCTGTGGCATTCCCGACTGTATCTAAATATGGAGTGGCTGGAAGTCAACAGGTTCCTCCCAATGATGGATGGCATCAAATTGAGCAATCACAGAATGTGAGTATGACCTCAATGTCGGCACCTCCCGTAGTTCCTGAATACGAGGAAGCCTCTACTGTGCCCTTTGAAAGAACAGACTATCACTTGGACGATGCTCAGTATAAAGGGGATGGTGAGACTGGTGAACATGTTACCATTTTGTCCAGCAGAAATATGCAGGAGGAAAGTTCTGCTAATCCATCTTCTTTTAATGATGATTATCAATATATTAATTCCAACGAAATTCACCGGCCTACAATTGAGCAGCAAGGTGAGAATGATGCTTCACCATCTTATAAGCTTAACTATATAGCATTTTCTTTGTGGATTGTAAAGAATACTATGTGTGCAATTTATGATGATGGGTTGACACATTAACATTATTGAGCCAATAACACTTCAAAGTTCTTGAAAAAGACTGTTGAAAAAGGCCACTTAAGCCATAGCATATTAGGCTAGTCGATAGATGCCGTCTTGTGTGTCTGGTCTGTGAATAAAGAAGGCGACATTTAGGCACCTAGGCTACTGAATGATTGATAGGTTTTGCCTCTGGTTTATGAGGTGAGAGCTTTTTGTTCTGAAATTGCAATCTAAAACTAGACAACACTGTCATCAATGTCTTCTATGCCTTCATGCTCTACTTTGTAGGTGTGTATTGTTAAATTGCATGATGTGTTCCATCTAAAACACATCTTTACAAACAAAAATTTGCACCAAACGTTTTCAGGTTCATTTAGAATACGAAATTAACTTGTGTTCAGAGGCTGAATTGCTGATAGGCCTTATGCTTTCTTTGCACCTTGTACTTCTCTTTTTTATTTAGATTGGTGTTGTAGAAACCCTCAAGCAATCTTTCTTTGATACTCGGTGCAAATTTCGGTTACTCATTGGATATCACATAATATGCCATTTAAGATCTACATGTCGCTCACTTTCTGTCACAAGCACAGCGATCTCAGTTTACTAGATGGTTCTCGTTGATTTATGTTTCTTTTTTATAGTTGAGATTTGTTAGGTTAGAGATGTTCTTTTGAATCTTTTGTAAATGTGTTTTGCTTCTAGTTGAAGATGCTAGCATATCAGCAACATCTATTGCAACAAGCATACATCAACTAAGCTTATCAAAGGAAGAGGAGCAAGAAGACGAGGACGACTACGAGGAGGAAGAGGAAGATTTCCCCAAAGAATCAGATAGTCCTGCTGTGAAAATCCCTGGACACTTGCAATTCCAATCTATTGATTGCTCTCACTTGAGCTTTGGTAGCTTTGGGTCTGGGGTGAATGCCCCCTTCTCTCAACCTTTTGCATCTGGACCTGGAAAAAGTAATATAGAGGAGACCTCTGGGGCTGCTGATGCTGCATCAGCGGGGCACACTGATACAAGGTAGGCTCTGCAGTTAAGCAGTTGCAATGACCAGATGTTATACGACTATGCAAGTCTCACATGCAATAAATGTGTATTTTACAGGAATGCGGAGTATTATGACGATGAGCATCTCAGAACTGTTTCAGATGGAGATATTGGTCATAGGCCAGCTGCAAGTACAGGAGGGTATGATATCGTATCAGCTTCTCAATCAGAGACATTGAAGCAGGAAGCAGTTGAAGTGGCACCCGGAAATCAGTACTCTTTCCCCCCTAGCAATTCATATGAGAACAGCCAGCAGTTGAATCCATCTTTTAACAACTCACAAACCAGCTCTCAGATGCAGAATCTACCTCCATTTTCTGGTGTTATGGTGAGTATTCTGAATTCCTGCTATCATTTTCAACTTTCTTAAAGTATGTGCATATTATTGTTTGATGTGCCATAGATTGGAATTTGATGATATATGCTTGTAAATGTCATAAATAGGCGAGCATTTGATGATTTTTCCAAGATAAGAAAATTCGCGAGTGAAGTTTGCTCACGTTTTCTAGTTGCCGAGCTTACGACTTTTTAACAATATAATCTCAGATTGACATGTGGACAAGTTATTTGCTAACTTTAAGACACACAGCCATTTTGATGATTCAGATATGCTGGTTACATTATCTGCAATAATTTTGCATGCTGGTAATCAGTGAAATATTTGGGCTGAAGAGTGTTTGTATTCTTGGGAGGATTCCTGACAGTTACTGATTGGTAGTCCTACGCATTCCATATTGAAAGAATTTCAATAAAGATGCCCTTATTGCGTGTGTCCAAGATGAAAGCTACCCTTGCATATCTATTTCGCTAACTTTAGGCATATTTGAATAGTTTGAGTGAATTTTTTTATGCTAATTCTTCTTGCCTACTGTTATGCAGCCATATTCGAATTCGTTGCCTAGCAGTTTGTTGCAGTCAAATGTCCAGCCTGCTAGAGATGCTGAGCTCTCCTATTCATCCTTTGCTGCTGCACAATTAATGGCTGGAAAGTACACTAGCAGTGCCACTTCTGTTAGTGGGCCAACTATTTCCATGACTGAGGTAATCTACCTGAATTCTTTCAATTTTTCTTCAAGCAGCTTGACATTTTTTTTTATCATGCATTTTATGAAACATGGAGCCATTAATCTGTTTTAATATTTGTAATTTGTAGAAGCATTAATTTATAATGTCAAGAATGTGAAGAGGATCTTCCATGCTGCTTATGCACATATTTCTGTCAATGATCCCCTATTCTTTAGTGCGTTCATCCCTGATTTTGCTTTAAACCTTCAAGGTCCTTAAATCAATAGAATTACAAGCTAAAAATTTTCAACCTTGGAATTGGTACCAAGATGGTTAGCTCCCATAAATGAAACCTTGTTTAGAGGATCAGATATATATTGTAAACAAAAGCTTCAAAACGCCCCGAACAAACTGCATCTACTTGTGAATGTCAAAGCAGAACAAGAGTTTTTTATCAGCTTGACTTAACTCTGTGGGTAACTGCATATTTAGGCTATGAAGACAGTCAACATGCCGTCTCCCCAGCCAGATCAGAACCTTCCTGGTAGCAGCATTGCTGGGGCTCCTGGTTTTCCTCATATGGCCATGCACCCTTACTCCCAACCATCTCTTCCATTTGCTAATATGTTCGGCTACCACCCTTTGATGCCCCAAAGCTACACTTACATGCCGCCAGCATTTCAGCAAGCAATTGCTGCTACAGGCAATAACACTTATCACCAGTCACTTGCTGCATCCCTACATCCACAGTATAAAAACAACGTGTCTGTGAGCAGTTTGCCTCAGTCAGCACCTGTCCCTTCTGGGTACGGTGCCTTTGGAAGCTCTACAAGTGTTCCTGGCAACTTCCCCTTGAACCCCTCGCCACCTCCTGCTGCTCCTTCAGCTACATCTATAAGCTACGAGGATCTTTTGAATGCTCAATATAAAGATGCGGCTCACTTGC
This sequence comes from Fagopyrum homotropicum, assembly GCA_033239125.1. Classification (NCBI taxonomy): domain Eukaryota; kingdom Viridiplantae; phylum Streptophyta; class Magnoliopsida; order Caryophyllales; family Polygonaceae; genus Fagopyrum; species Fagopyrum homotropicum. The sequence continues at coordinate 128,483,471 of BSWB01000008.1, forward strand.
TCGCTCTTCAGCAGGTATTTACTCGCTATCTCACTCTTCAGCATACTTTTAATCTATTGACTAATCAATATATTAGTTCTCAGCAGTCAGCAGTCAGCAGTCAGCATGATGTTCGCATAATTACTTACTCTATTAAACATTTAAACATATGTTTTGTCAAAATACTAATATTTGAATTGTTATATCCAGGTATTGAAAATTTTCAACCCTAAGTAATAAATGATTGTACCTTGCATTTGAATTGGAATACAAAAATTATCTCAATACCTATATTTTCCGTTGTTCATAGTGCTGAAGTGCTGCAGTAGAAATCATGTTCCGTTAATAAACTATTTTTAATTGTTTCTAAATCTGTTTTAATGACCGACCGGACTGGTCCTTGCATAATTTATCTATAGTATGATTTTGTTCAGCTGCAATTCAATTAATTTAATACTCCATTGAATTCATATCAGGGGCTTGGCTCACGAACAATGTCAGGGGTTCCTGCAAGCGCGTATTACAGCTTACAGGGGCAACAAACCCAGCAAGCAGCACCAGCAGGGTACAGGCAAAGCCAGCTACCTTCTCAGCACTATAACAATCTGAGCGGATATCCAAATTTCTACCACTCTCAGGCAGGGCATTCACAGGAGGCCCAACAAGCAATGTCTAGGGACCAAACCCACGGTGGGGCTTCTCAAGGGCAACAGCAACCTAAACAGCCCCAACAGATGTGGCAAAACGGTTACTAACTGAAGTCTTTAATGCGAGAAAGCAACCCCTCGGTTTTTCAGGGTACTCTCAACGGCCCAAGCAAGACCATGATTTAAGATAATAGTCACAGTACTATCTAAGCTAGGGGCTGGTAGGCTCTGTGCCTTGGGGTGGTGTTAGTTTGTATTATTCTACTTGTGGTTTCGGGTTTTGCTAACATAGGGACAGGAAAACTACAGCTTCTGCTGATTTGTGGTGCTTATCTATTTTCACTTTCTTTCATAGCTCATACAAGTACGTGGTTGTCTTCTTCTCAGCTTCTGTCGTGAATGCTCTAGTAAGTGCTTCTATTAATCATTTTGCTGATTGGAGTTGATCTCACCCAAAAAGTCGAACAAAAATGCAAGTAGTATTGGTATCAAGTTTATCAACCATTGACATTATTAGTTCTCCCAACATAGTTTAAAATATATTCTAACATTGTCAAATTCTGCATAATTGTTATAGAAATGCGAAGCAGTGATAAATGATAAGGGAGGGGCAACTCGTCCAGAGTTCGAATCCTACCTTGAAACAATCTTTTACTTATTATGATTATGAGAAAAAAAATCTTTAAAAATTCTTCTTACTTTAATGATTATCCAACTTATTTATCTTTATTTTTTATTGGTAAAATTAGGTTGTCTAATTTGTTTATAAGATAAAAAAAAAAATACTTATTTCACCAATCTTTTCTTTGATTATCGGCTATAGATTGGTTATTGTGTTTGCGCAATGTATTCATAGAGGGTCGAATTTACGACTTTAATGGTTTGAGTAGAAATTGTAGAATAATTTGGGAAGAGGAGTGGGGAAGATAAGAGGTGAGAAACTGTTACCTTTTTAGGATTTCGGATTAGTGGTTGAAGGGCAATAGTGAAAACTCATTAGTCCCCCTTAATGTTGGGATAGATCCGTAGAGGTTGACGATTTTCTTCTCGCTTCAATCCATCCTCGAAAAAGTGATAGCCAAACGAACCCATAGTTTAACTTTAGATTTATTTGAGTTCGCTTATACTCTATTTTCATCAGAAATCATTTTATCAAAGTAGGTTGTTCCTTCTTGTAAAATACAATTTTTTAAGTAGTCATTTAATTATATTAAATAAAAACGGAAAATTTGAAAAAGAAATAAAAATATTATTTTATGATAACTAAATGTATATAAATTTTAAACATAAATATATTATTTCATTTATGCGCTTCCTTTGATCATTGCCTTTCGGTTTTTTTCCCACCGTCAGGCAAACATCCCGGTAAAAGTTAAGTTTCCAAGAGGGGATTGTGTTTAAAAGACTACCGGAAGTAATACAAATCACTTTTCGCCATTGCAACTTACGGCAGAAGCGAGAGGAGTGAGGACCTCTATAAGTGTGCAGAATCCCCAATTCTCCACCTTCATCGTCTGGATTCCGCCACCGGCACTCTCTCTTTCACCGCCGTCGACGGCTCACCACTAGAAAGAATGGTACTCTGTCTCTCACCAACAAGTATTCGATCAATCAAGTGAAACTATTAGTTTTGTTAGTATTCTCCTTTTCACTTGTCTCGATTCCCACTTTTCTTTAGTCCTTTTCATCAAACTGTTTGCTTATTCTCCCTTTAGCTTTTGTGAATTCTGCATTGCGGTAGCGTTTTTGTTCCGCGGTGTCGAGCTCTTGAGTTTCGGATGCCGAATTGGTGATGCACTTCTTCTATAGTTTTCCTTGATGAATTATGGATGCTTAGTTATTCAAATAGCTTTTGCTGATCATATTTACCACCTGAGGTGATTTGCCTTTTCTATTTATGCTGCTATCCCAATAATGAACTCATATCTGATGTTTTGAGTGCTTATAAATGTATACTGTAGCTAAAAATTTTTAAAAGTCCAATACGTAATGTACTTGATCTCTGGTTGATTTTGTTTACTGTTTTTATTTGCTCTAGTTTAGATGCAAGGTTGAATTCTCATACATGGGCAATCTTGCCAAGAGTTAATTGGCCATAAACTTAAAATGGAAAAATGTATAATGTATTACTGTGCACATATTTACATAGATTGGCCGTTTCGGTTGAGAAAGGGAGTATACTAGTTTTCGGTTCAGAATTCTTTTCATTATTCAACTCACCAACTACTGACTATGGTTGATTGTTTTGAAGGAGCAGTGCTATTTGAAGAAGTGACTTGCTGTTTTTAAGTGGTTTGGAAGAAAGATTATATATGGTCTTCTCATATACGGGATGCTGGATAGACTGATGAGTTTTTGTTATTTTGAAATTAATCATCTATGAGGAGCACCATGAGTTTTGGGAGTGATGACCGTTCCACCTCCAAGGGCAATGACATAAAAAAGCAAGAAAGTAATAGGAACAATTCTCATAGAGATGCCATGCCAGGGATGGATCTTTGGACAAATGGACTTATTTGTGCATTTGAATATATAAGAGGTCGTCGGAAAGTTTACAAATCAAAACCTTCTTCAAAGTTTCAGCCCTTGCCAATAGATGGGCAATTTATGCAAAGAGCAGCAGACACTTCTGTTGAAAATGGCAACTACAGTAAAGAATCTCCATCACTTATGGATATGGAGCTTGATCAGGATATACCAATGAACAATCATTTTTGTAGGCGTGTGAATCAATCTGATCAGTTTCCTGATAGTCGTTGGGTCCCCATTGGCTGGGAGAGAATTTCAGAACTTGCCAAAACAATTCAGGTTGATGCTGACTGGTCTCAGCAACTTGAATTTGTCGAGGAAGAGGATGATGTTACTGTTGCAGAATTAGCAGCTCCTTACTGGGAGAGACCTGCTGGTCCTGTATGGTGGTGCCATCTTGATGCAAGTAAACCACACATTGTTTCATGGCTTACTAGTGCTCAGTGGTTAAAGCCTGCCATTAGCATTGCATTGAGAGATGAAAGTCGCCTGATTAGTGAACGGATGAAGTACCTTTTCTATGAGGTAGTGCTTGTTTAGCGGTTGATCAGCTAATTCATCGCACTTCCACCCATCAATTTTGCATGTGAATTTGTTATGTTGTATAAGAGCAGAATGATTTTCATCGTATTTTGCATTTATTATAATCAGGAAGAAAGTGGTATTGTACTTCAAAAATGCTTGATAGGGTACCCTTCTCATTTTCAAAATTAGACATCTGTATGTAAGCCTTTGTTTTAATTAAATTTGTTACACTGTAAATGAAGTTTTAGATGCTGTTAGGAAAAGAATTGCTGGTGGCAGAATTAGGATAACCAAGAAATGTGATATAAAATGTTGGCAGCAACTTCTTGGAACACTTTTTACATAGAACTTTTCAAATGCTCTAATAAGATTGCGTTTTTAAGGCGTCATTGCAGACTGTCAACATGATCTACTCTGAATTTGCAGTTTTGTGCCATTATTGTGTATTGCTAGCATGATCTTATATTCTCTATACTGATATTCTTCTAAAACCGTTATGCAAACCAGAAATAATCTCGTTGTAATGGTTTTGAAATATCACTATGAAATTCTGATGATGCTTTTCTTGGCTCTAAGATAAGCTGATAAATCCAATTTCACTAAAGGAATTTATAGAAAACAGCTTATCTCATTTTCATTTCTTGGTATTCTATCTTCCTTCATTGAGTGCACATAGGTTCTTGCTGTTCTTAGCAAAAACAAAACATAGGTTCTTGTTTATTTGCTCACACTATTCACTAAGTCTGCCTCATTTCTTGCCAGGTTCCAGTGAGAGTTGCAGGAGGGCTATTATTTGAGCTGTTGGGGCAATCAGCTGGAGATCCATCAAATGACGAGGGTGACATTCCTATTGTTCTACGCTCTTGGCAAGCACAGAACTTCTTAATCACCGTAATGCATGTGAAAGGATCTGCATCGAGCATAAATGTCTTGGGTTTGACAGAAGTCCAGGTTTGGGCTCATTTAAGAGACAATTGCTTTTGAGTGCTTCATTGTGAAAATGTATTATATTCTCGGTATTCTTTATATTTCTAGGAACTTTTGATTGCTGGAGGTTATAATGCTCCTAGAACAATTCACGAAGTAATTGCACATCTGGCTTGCCGCCTTGCGCGATGGGATGACCGGTAATTTTTTTAGGTCCTTATATCTTTTAGCAGTATATAGTATCGAAGCTGCATATAATTTTTCTTGAATTGGCCTTCAGATTTTTATGTTGATGCAATGCTTCTTATAACTTTGCCAGATGAGATGTAATTCTATGTGCTTTTCCTTAATTAGATTGTTTCGGAAATCCATATTTGGAGTTGCAGATGAAGTTGAACTGAAGTTTGTCAACAGGTATTCTAACTGACAGTATTCCTTTCCTGTCAGATTATCACATGCTATCATTTCACCTTATCACTTAAAATTTTTCTTTGTGAATATTAATAGGAGAAATCATGAAGATCTGCAACTTTTTGCTGTAATTTTGAACCAGGAAATCAGAAAATTGTCAAGACAGGTATTTAAGCACTTCTGCTGATGAAGAACACACTTTTTGCTGTAATTTTTTTATTGCCCTGTATTTATTTCTGCATCAAGTCATCAACCATCAGCCTGACTAAAAACTGACATTTAATTGATGCCAAAGCTAGACGTGCAATTTATTATTTCTTTCAGTTAGGGTGTATTAGGCAGAGCATAAAAAAAAATCATTGTGGACCCGTGGGCCTAAACAGTAAATAATGTTAAGGGGCAAAAACTTTAATCAAATGAAAAACACTTTTGAAAAATGGTTGCCAAGGACACCCATAACATGCTGCATGAATCATTGCCCTGCTATAAATGCTGTTCTGCATCGACTTCTTGTAATAATGTATTTGGTGATTACCAAGTAGTTAGTGAGACTGCTGAAAAGTACTTATCCTCCATACGTGAAATGATATGGAGTTATTTTTTTCATCAAAGCATGTGACATTGACTCATTGCAAGTTCCTTCAGTCTGTTATTCATCAACATCTGCTATGGTTCTATGACAGGTTATTAGAGTGAAATGGTCTCTACATGCAAGGGAGGAAATCCTGTTTGAGCTTCTCCAGCAACTTAGGGGGTCTACAGCCAGAAATTTGCTGGAAGGAATAAGGAAGAGCACAAGGGAAATGATTGGAGAGCAAGAAGCAGTACGTGATCGCCTATTCACTATTCAAGATGTTATGCAAAGTACCGTCCGTGCTTGGCTTCAGGTATTACTATACCTGTTTTTCTTACATCTGCCCACAATCTATCCTCCATTCTAAATGTTATGCAGAGCAACATTCGTGCTTGACTTCAGGTATGATCATATCGGTTTCCTAATCTATGCCCTTGGGACATGCTAATAACCTTGATTTGGATAGAAAACTCTAATAATAAATTGGATAAAGCCTAGAAGAAGAAAAAAGTTAAAGCTAAATTGGTAAATCTAGAAAAAAACTTTCTAAATACGGCATTTTAACTTATGCCCTTAGAGCATTGGTTAGAAAAATGGTGATCATATTCACTAACGCAACTCAAATCTCTATCCTGTATGATTTTGTAGAGAAGGGTTCCATTGATGAGCGCTCTTATTTGTGCGGTTGTGCCTTTTGTTACTAAAAAATATTTGTGCGGTTGTGCCTTTTTACACTAGTGCAAATCCTCTGTCACACATCACTGTTACCTTCGACAACACCATTGGTGTCACATTTAGTCATTTAGCCTATAAATTGACGATTACATTTTTTTATATCCATATAGTTGATGAATACACTTGCATGTTTAGGATGAAAATCATTTAAGACATAATTAAAATCATGTCCGGTTTAAAACCTTCTTATATTTTTAAAAGATGATTTTTCATCCTAACAGTTTATAGATATGTAAGAGTAGTGATTTTATAGTATAAGTATAATAGTTAAATTTGTTTAATCATCAACAATTGAGGGCCCGTTTGGTTCCAACTCCGGAAACGGAAACGGAAACGAATTTAGTCCATATGTATATCCTTATTCATGAAATTTTGTGGAATCATTCCTTGTGGATTAATGCAAAATGCACTTGTTTCCCCCACATTTTGTTTCCCTATAGGTATCAAAAGTAATCAAACTCTACTCCAATTCCTTCAAACCACAAGGAATGATTCCAAAAACTTTCTTGAACAATGATATACGTATAGACTAGATTCGTTTCCATTCCATTTCCGATTCCGGAGTTCAAACCAAACTGGCCCTGAATGTACAGTGAGGGTAACACCAAAGACACCCATGATTTGCATTGATACTAAGGGCCCGTTTGGTTCCAACTCCGGAAACGGAATGGAAACGAATTTAGTCCATTTGTATATCCTTATTCTTGAAATTTTATGGAATCATTCCTTGTGGTTTCATGCAAAATGCACTTGCTTTCCACATTTTGTTTCCCTATAGGGTATCAAAAGTAATCAAATTCTACTCCAATTACTTCAAACCACAAGGAATAATTCCAAAAACTTCCACGAACAAGGGTATACGTATGGACTAGATTCGGTTTCATTCCGTTTCCGATTTCGGAGTTAAAACCAAACGGGCCCTAAGTATAATAGAGGTTTTTATAGTATATTACCCCTCATTTTTCACAATAACACTTGATCATCTCTCTATTTCTGTATATATGATGATTTTTACACTTTCAATCACAGGATAAAAGCTTACGAGTTTCACACAACCTGGGTGTCTTTGGTGGATGTGGACTCATATTATCCATTATAACAGGACTCTTTGGGATCAATGTTGATGGAATCCCTGGTGCTGACAACACACCCTATGCTTTTGGTCTATTTTCTGGCTTGTTGTTCTTGTTGGGGATGATTCTAATTGGAGTGGGATTAGTTTACCTTGGGTTAAAGCAACCCATATCAGAAGAGGAGGTCGAGGTAAGGAAGCTGGAGCTCGACGAGTTAGTGAAGATGTTCCAGCATGAGGCCGAGACTCACGCTCAGGTGCGCCAAGCTGTTTCCCGTGCACTGCCTCGTTCAGCCGGAGGTCGTTTCCCGCTTAACGGTGAATTTCTAGTATTCCAGTGATCATGCTGTGAGTTGTTTTCCAAGCCTGTTCGCGATCATAGAAGTTTCTAGAAACTCTTTCCCAGGGATCATTTGATTTGATTCGGATTTCTCTCTCGAATTACCGCATCAGATATGGATCGAGGTTTTGTAAAATGACATGATATATCTATAGCTAATATATGCAACAACTACCCTGATTGGATACGGATCGGAACAACTACTCTAGTCGGATACGGATCGGAAACCAGTATAATTGATAAAAATTATTTATTTTATAAGATTAATATCGAAACACGCATATCCTATTTGATCTAGTGCAAAATGGTCGATTATTTGGATACTTTCAGATCGGATATGAATCAAGGACATCTCTAAAAACACAAAAACACCTTACAACGCCGCAATCACAACGTTGTTGAGACAAACATAAAATTTTCCGACTTATGTAATATACATTTTCTTGCACATTTTCTTACAATGTGATTATTTGGTTTGAAACAGACCATACATATATGTATATATTTTTTTTTGATAATTTACAGTGTACTTCGATTTTTTATTTATTTATTTTTTTTCATCATAAAAAATGCTTTTAAGTTACGAGCATTGTGGATCCAAGCGGCGAAGGGTTCTTCCATCTTCGGCCTTCAACGTTATTTGTCTCAGTTGGACTGTTGGAGAATAACTACGCAAGCAAAATATGCTCCGCGTAAATGCCTTTCGCGTCCTCTGTTCCTCTCACGTACGCTTCTCTCTCTCTATATATATATCCTCACTATATCGAGATTATCATCGTCACCTGAACAATTGTATTCCACTTCTTTTCAGCCCCAATCGAAGCCACTGATTAGGCTTGGAGGTCTCTTGTGCGTCGCTAATGGATGGTATTCCTTTTTAACCCCCTTGTTCGATTGTGCTTTTGCTAATATACTTCCGCTTGATTTCAGTTTACTCTTCGGGATTCTCATTTATTGATTGATATCAATCTGCGGAGTTGGATCGATTACAATTGTCCCTTTAAATTTTTCCTGATTTAGCGGATGGGAAGTTGGATCGATTAAAATTGTATCGAATGCCGTCTTATTTGATCAGTTTTCATAACGGAAGTATGGTTTTAAAACTTGGTACATTTTTCTTCCATGAGATCTGTTGTATGTTGAATTGGATAAAGTGGAGATGGAGTTAGGTTCTTCTAGTGATTTATTGACCATATAAGGAGCTATGGGCTATAGCTAATTGCCTAATTCTTGATTCTCCATTTCATTTCATTCTTCATGTGCTGCCACTTCTCTCTTTGTCATTCGTGTTCATGATTTTTGTAAGAAATAAGGAGATGAATAATAATGTAATTCAGTAGCAACTATATGGTGAATAGATTAGCTGTTAATCAAAAGTAGGGTAGTGTTTATTTAGTTTACTTAAAGCCTTCTTTGAGGGACATCCTTCATCCACAAAATGAGAATGTACTCTTGTTCACCTACAGCTCAAGTACATTGGTATCTGAGAAATTGCAAAACCATGTGGAAATGTCAAAATATAGAAATGCATTTAGAACCTTCTGTGCTTTCTCAGGTGCGTGATCTTAACATTGACTTTGTAAAGTTGAATCAAGTGATTGTTTACTCCTTGAAATGGTTTCAAAATATGATGAGATTTTAATTAAAATTTGGAAATGTCCAAATGTATTTGGAAGAAAGTTTTGTCACTCCATGCTGTAATTGGTAATAATGAGCAGTTTCTGCTGCCAACAGTAATCGATATAGAGCTGTCAAAATCTGACCCGACCCGTGAAACCCGCCCGATCCGCCCGACCCAAACCCGGCCGACACCCGTTTAAACAAAAAAATTACGCATATGAGACCGACCCGGTGTTAACCGATTGAACTCGAAACCAAAAATAACTCAAACCCGAAAGTGACCGTAACCCGATTATACCCAAATGAACCAGCCCGACAACGCCCGAAACCGAAAGCAACCGACCCGAAATGGTCCGATTCCCGAAATAACCCGACCCAAAATGTCCGAAACCCGAAAGTCGTTGACCCGGCATGACCTGTGAACCCGTAATGATCCGACCTAAAATAACTAACCCGAATTATTCCAAGAACTAGTAGTAAGTTGGCTCAAAGCAAAATGACGTATATGATAACCAAGGCTTCGAATTTAAAGGACCTCCGTTCAATTTTTCATTGTATAATATATTTTTACTTTTAAAACTTGTAAACATAAAACCCGAGTAGCTCAGTGGTTGAATGTGCATGTTAACATTGTATTTCATCTAGGTTGTGTTCGAAACCTAGCGTCAACTTTCTATAGTTTTATTTTTAAAACTAAATTAGTGGAACCTCTATCCTCACCTTTTATTTATTTTTTAAATTTTTTTATTTAATTACTTTAATTTTGGGATATTAATGTTATCTAATAAATAAATAAAGTTTTTAATGAGAAACTTGATAAAATAAATAATTTCAAAAATACAAATAATGTGAATCAAATATATTATATAAATAAATAAAATACAATCGATTTTTTTGTTACTATTTATTATTAAATAAAAATATTATAAATTATAAAACTAGAATATATAGAAAAATAAAATGATAAAAATATAATCAACATAGTTCACACGTGGCATTTAGATCTTTTGCTTTAATACTAATACATGGGTTATGCACATATGCGATTTAATTGAAATTTAACTTAAAAATTGATAAGAAAATTATAATTTTGTACAAATATGTATACGTAATAATCTTAGAATTTTATTTATAATGCTAACAAATATAAAAATTTATAGAAAAATGAATGATTTAGTGATTATATACTATTATATGTATCTAATTACTTTATCCGTTCACAAATAATTGTCGTTTTACCATTTTGCACACTTATGAAAAATATACCAATTTACCCCTAATCATTCATTACTTTTTATTTTCTTTTGAAAATTACAACTAACAAACTACTAATGATTCAAAGGGTAAATGTATAAAATGACATTTATTCTTTAACAAAAGTTTAGGGGCAAAACAACAATTGTTTGTGAACGGAGGGAGTATAAAATAAATTTTATATATTATAAATATAAAGTGCGTTAGATGAAAATTTAATTAGGAAAATAAAATATAATAGAATAGTTTGTTAAAATATATATAGAATGTATTTAAAAATAGATAGTTAGTTCACATATTTTTAATTAAAAATTGTAAAAATAAGAATGCGTATAAAAATAACACATGGTGAAATGAATAAAAAGTTGACACATGGTGTTATTGTTAACCATTAAAAGTTTTTGCTTTAATATTATGCATTAGCATATAGGTATATAGATACTAATCAATAGTTAGTGGTTGAGTCATATATAAGACTATGTATCGATTTTGTTATGGTTTGTATTTTTTTTAATTGTAGTTAAATTGAGTGTAAAATATATATTAAAATTAATACGGCTTAAAGTTGTTCAAAATAATATAGTGAGTCATACATACAAGTCGAGTATAGTTTAATGCAAGTGACATAGTACAAATTTCTCTTTAAAAAATTTGTTGTTGAGTTCAATGTAAATTAGTATTGTAATATTATATTAGTATGATGCATAATTTATTTTAAATAAATATTAGTTAAATTGTTTATAATTTTACGCATGAAAAAACATAAGAAATTAATAATCATACACTTTAATTGTAAATTTATAATATAGTCGTGAATTAATTGAGTTTTTATATACTAACAAAATAACTATGATGATGTTAGCCATATTTGACTTTGTATGTACATACAAACTATAGTACTATCATGTTATTATTCATAATATAAATTCTCATACTTTGAATTTCCGTTATTTAATAATATAATACAATTGCTAGCGAATGAACAAAGATGAAAAAAAATAGTAAGTGATCATATACGATTTTACCTAACGCATATCATATTATTACAGAAATCACAATATATACATCAAACATTTATTTAAAAATATATTTATAATTTTAATCAATTACGTTTTAAACTTATTTTCTTAATTTTATAAATTAGTTTTCTTAATTATATCTTTATAATTAAAAAAAATATAAGGATACTAATTTTTTTGGTCTAGGGACACTCTAAGAATTGAACTTCGGACCTCTCAAAGAGACTACCATACCACTAAACTAAACTAAACAATTTTCTTGTTAATTTCTCGCTAACTTTGATAAACAATAATTAATGTTGAAATTTTAAAATACAAAGAATACCTTTAGTACCAATTGCTAAAACATATAAAAAAGTCATAAGATTCGAACTCAAGACCTCTTACACCAAAACTGAAACTTGAACCACTAGACCAACAAGACCTTGTTTGTTTTATTTTTTAATCACGTGTTCATCTCCACATGCTCAGAATCGGACCTACATTTTTAACTCTCTTGGTAAAAAATTATAGGTTAATCGACTTGACTATTGTGCTTTTTTTTTATTTCAAATATGAATACGTCAAATTGGCTTAACAAAGGAGACCAACCTATAAATATGAAGAAAAAAACATAATAAGTTTGAACCTGTCGGAATCGGTTTGTCACAAAAAATTAGTCCAAACTTAAAAAACAATCAAATAAAAAAATTATCGACCCAAAAACAATCGAACTTGATTATACCCAAAGTAATTCAACCCGGATTTACCCAATACATAAACTAGACTGACCTGGAATAACCCGATAATTGAAGCGACCCGACCCGAAATAGACCGTGAACCCGAATTTCAATTGTACAATTGATCCCGACCCGATATGAGCCCGATCCGAATTAGCCCGATAACCGATTAAAACAACCCAAGATTGCCCGAGAACCCGATTATTAGTTGTGCAAGGGCACCCAACTTAACCCGACCCGACCCGAATAAACCCGACATGACATTATAGACAATTTTGACCCGGCTCAAAGTGACCCGAAACAAAATTGACCCGACCCGAACTTGGCCGACCCGCCCGTTTGACACCTCTAAATCGATACAGGCTTAGCTTAATAAAACTAAGGAAAGTATACTGCCTTTTGTATAAGGATTTACATTACAAGCTGAATTATAAACAAAATCAACATTATAAATACTAGTTATCTTCTACTTTGAAGAAATTAATATTCTCCCATTATCTAAAAGGCTCACTTCAATTGAAGAAAAAACTAAATACTAAAATGCAGCAAAGTAATAAAATTTTTGAAGCTTTTAGTTCAATTATCTTACATTCTCATCATCTCCCTAGCTCAAAACTGGAAAGAAAACTAGAATTGAGGAAATAATCTCTAGATTTATAATTAGATGTAGAGTGAACAATTAGTAATTTTTGTATCATTACATTTACATCAACTTTGACTAAGTAGTTCCTTTCCGAAGAAAAAACAGTCCGCAATAAATTCTGGATTATCTTATGAAAATTTGTTCTTTTGGTTAGATCTGGCAGCAAAGAAATGTGTTCCATGCAATACAAAGGATTTGCGATCGATGAACGAAGAATTGGCCAATGATTTACTTCGCAAGGTAAGTTACTGTTTGTTCTATCAAAATTTATAAATGTTTTTTCTTCCTTTTACTTCTGTCCCTATGTGTCAGATCTTTGTCTGTCTGCAGATTGGTGCATCCACTTCTGTTTTCAGTATATCTGTGTTGTAGCCTTGTAGGTGTGTGTGCTAGGATCAAGTTTGATTGTGCTTCTATTTATGCCTGCGCCAATTAGAAGTGCTATATTTAATTGAAGATGTACGGCTCCTTACTTTTCATAAATCTTTCTGTTTATTCAAGTACAGAAAGGAAAGTTTTAGCAATACTGTTTACACATAAAATGATTCTCTCTAAGAGTACGTTAATTAGGGCTGTGAGGAGTATATGTTAAACTGTCAGTGGAGGATATGATTGAATTACTTAGTCATGATCTTTTCTGTATTTTATATCTAGGTTCCGGGCTGGAATCTGGTCAATGAAGAGGGTAAACTGAAACTAAACCAAACATGGAAAGTGAAGAGTTTCACCAAAGGCCTAGAATTCTTTCAGGCTGTAGCAAATCTTGCAGAAGCTGAAGGTCTGTTTCTTTTGTTTCTTCTTTTCAAGATGTTTAACGTATTTAGTGCCAGTGCACCACAAGACTCAACTTAAAGAATCTCTTTCATGAAGTATGTTGACAAAAGAAGAAGTTATTGCTGCTATTTAATATCGAACTTTTTAACCTTGTTTGCAACAGCTCACCATCCTGATCTTCATTTAACTGGTTGGAATAATGTAACAATTCAGATATGGACGCATGCAGTAGGTGAGGATGTCATTAGCTAATCAAATCCAGCTTTACTTATTAGTGTTGGAGAGTTCTTTCTCCCTCCTGTTAACAGCTCTTCTTACCTGAAGTTATTATTCATTTAGCTTACCATGATCATCTTCATCGTAATTAATAGTGGGAAAAAGTCAGAAATTGAGTCATCTTTTTACTTGGTTATTTTCATTTTTCTCTCCCGGCGGATCACTTCCTAATCTTCTGGACACACTTGTAGAGAGCCACGAGAGCTGGTGATATACTTCTTTGCAATGTATTACAATTTATGTTGAATTTGGAGGTTTGTGACCAAGTTGTGGATTTGGTCATTTGTGTCTATTTTACTTGGAAAGCTCTATGTTACTCATATAGCTAGAAGTCGATGAAAGAGAAGATCCTTTCAGTTGGTCATTTGTTCCTATTTTACTCACATAGCTACCCTACAGGAAATAAGGGCCTTTTGAGAGATTTAATACTATTTTACTTGAAAAGCTCTACTAAAACATCATATCTTGGAATTTTAGTGGCAAATTGAGAAGCTCAATTTGGTTTGTTTGGATTGAAAGCCAACCCCGTTGATATTGAATCATTTGCTTAATATTATATATTGCTCTTTACACTTTCTGTGATAATTTAGTTATGATATGCACTGATGTCTGTAGGTGGGCTAACCGAAAATGACTTTATACTTGCTTCAAAGATCAATGCACTTGATATTGCTCACCTTCTGAGGCGCAAAGCAGCAAGTTGAAACACTCCAACGTTGTTACATGGTTGCATCTGGGGAAATATATCTTGACATAACAGTGTCTCAGAGGGTAAGTCAGAAAATAACGCCTTTCAGGGTCATAAATCTTTATTTACCTTCTGGCTCGTAAGAATTCCAATCCGTTTTGTTTGCAGACTGATGTAAAATAATGTCGCTATCATACTTTCTAGATATGTTACCTAGGCATATGCTTTGTTCAAGTGCAGGACAATGTTAGCATTACACAAGTCGCCAAAAAGAAAAATGACGTGTGGGGAATATTTTATTCAATTGCAGGACATTGCCCCCAACTTTGTGCTAGTGCAACGTTTTCACCCTAATTTCGTAAACAAGGTAGAAATTACCCCAACTATTCCGCCAAAATTTAGATCAATTAGACAATCTATATATCATCTTGTCACTAATTTCTTCGGCCAAAACACACTCTCAAGTGTCGCAGAGCGATTTTGTAGGCACGTTCTCAAAATATGTCAACTAAAATTTCAAGATGATTGTTATCCTCTATGCTTCTAATTGAACTTGAAACTAGACAGGTGATCAAATTCTAAGTTTGAAATTTGGTTTGGTTAAACAAATTCTATTCCTGATGTATATGAATGTATAATTTGTTTTAGGTTTTGTTTTCTTCCAAATATGCATAATTTAATAATACGGTCCAACCCAATTCATGGTCCAATTATAGGGTATCAAGCTCCATCTAGGAACTTCGACACTCAGTAGTAGATAGTTCATTCTAACCGCTATTCATTATTAAAAAAAAAAATTTTATAGAGTATCAAGCTAGACCGTAAACATTGACCATAGACAGTAGACCGGACCATAAACGGTATAATTCAGGCTCAGACCGTAAATTTCACGTCTCTTGAAATTGTAACAGAAAACCGGTATCATTTGTAGGGCCCGATCTCTACATTGTCAGATGTATATGTTCAGCTCAACGCATAATTACCAGAAAGAGGACCACAACATTGATCCATGACAGAGGATATTCATGGGGCTTGGCAATGTCACACCTTACCTTGCATTCAAAGCCATCCTCATTTCATAATCAAAAAACTTAACGATACACATAACACAAAAATTACAAGGAAAGCTGCCTTGTGAGTTTTCCTTTCGACCCATTTGGCCCAAATGCAAACAAAATTTGTATGAATTATAAGTACTTATCCTATGCTAAATTCACTAATTCCATATACCAAGTTTGCAACTTTTCACGTATCACTTACTGGATCATCTTCAATTTGCATCATGAATTATCTTGAATGAAGCTTGAGTGCTCAACTGATTGCTGCTTGAAGTTTTCATCGATTAACCATTCAGTATATGGCAGCTTGAAATCTGAAGAATCAAAGATTTGCTGTGCACGTATCAATATCACAGCCTTCAGCAATTCAATGTAAATCTCGAGATTAATGATATTCTAGTTCAATTACCTGAAGAGCTGAAACAATAAGAACCGCCATGATTGACACGTTCATCACAATTTGGGTTTTTGCAACAGAGCCGTCAAGAAAACCTCACCGATCTTCGCCCCACTGGAATCCGTCTTATTCCCAGTCGCCCATTTGACAGTCTTGTACCCCAATTTCTTAATCAATGGCTTGTAAACCTTGTCCAAATCCACTCCTCTGCTAAAGAAATGATCAATCCACAAGAAACCTCCATCCCTCAAAATTCTATCTACATCAAACAGTAAAAACTCCATCGCCGGCAACGGAATCCATCTATTTACAGCACGTCCACATCGGACCAGATCAATGGTTGCATCAAACACCGGTAGTCGCTGCTGTAACGGCGCATGGAGTGGCACAAGTCCCCTTAGCGCTGCTGCCTCGCTATAGGGTGCTCCGAGGTCCATTGTCGTTGTTAAAATCGTCACGTTTCGTTCCTTCATTCTAGCAGCAAACGTCCCCGTGCCTCCTCCAATGTCGATTCCCAGCCGGATCGGCGAATTAGTGGTCTTCGATACGGTAATTAACTGAGAGACGGTGAGATCGAGCTCCGACGTGTAAGACATGAACCTTTTTGATTCGATCGCCATGTCAAAACCGAGATTAGGGTTTAGGCATTTGAAGCTCTTGCAAGAGGATCTCCAATGAATATTGGGATCAGGGAGAGAAGACGGGAAGGGATTTGACGAAAGGGACAGTAGTGGCTGAGGAGGTGTAGCTGAAAAGCATCTCCGGCGAGGGAGAGGGTGACAGCCACGGAGAATTAGAGATTCAGCTAGCAAAGAATCCGGCGGACAAAGAGAAAACGGTGAGTAAGTCATGTATTGATGAAGAAGGTCAGGGTAGTCATGGCAGGAGGAAGCAATTGGAGAGAGGTGAGAGTAGAGAAGGAGATCAGGTGGAGCAACGGCAAAAATGGCGGCGGATTCAGCGGATTTCTTGGTGGGAGGAGGTTGTTGCTGCTGTTGGAGGCGAGTGAGGTGGTTGATGGTGGCTCTGATAGTTTGTAGCTGGCGAACGAGGTGCTCCGGGATCGGAGTATGGTGGTTGTCGAGGGTGACAGAGGTGGTGGGGGATTGAGATTGAATGGTGGAGGTGAGGTGGTAAAGAGAGAGGATATTGGCAGCTACCATAGCTACCAGGAGCATGAGATTCAGCCCCATTGTGAATCCCATCGCCATTTGTGTGGTTCTTTGGCTCTCTGTTTCAGTGTGCAGTACTGGAAAGTGTGTTTTTTCTGCAAATTGGAGGATATTTGAGATCTAAGTACAGAGACACAGTAGTGGTGAAAATGTGAATCATTATTGCATATAATTGTTATGAGATAATTCTTGTCGGTCGATAATTTGGGATTATTTTATATGTAAAGCTAGAGGGACATTAGAGATTGGTGTCACGTGAAAGAAAGGATCTATTGGAATCTTGGTGAATCGGAGAGGTCATTTAGGGTGCGTTTGACAAGCATAATTTACCGAACTATCGAAAGATTTTGTACTCATTATTTAAGGGGTTATTTTGGCCTTAAAAAGCATCCATATACAAGTAAATTATGAAAATAATAATCCTCGAAATAATCAGAGTATCACGTCGAACGGACCCTTTGTGATAGACCAACTGCCATGGTTTTACAAGATCAAATGACAAAAAATAGAAAACAAGGCACACATCCGATCTAAGGAAAAAAAAAAGAAAGAAGGATATTGGTGTAAAGAAAGTGGCAAAATATTGAATTTAGCTATATTTCGGATAACCAAATTCTCGTGATCTATCTTGAACCAGTATAGTTGAGGTCTATTTTTCATGTTTCCAATATGAAAAGGATAATAAATAGCTTTAGGAAGAAACTATTGTAAGATCAAACCGAAAATAAACCCACATAGGCTCAAACTGAGTTTTTTCCACGGTAATCAAACCGAAAATGGAAGCCACTTCCCTTTTCGGATACCCACTCAAAAGTATAATATACCTTTTTATGTATAAAGAAAATGAGTCATTTAGATAATCTATATTGTTTAATTCGAGAAGAGTTTTATTTCAATAATATTATTCAAATATAGGTGGTTTATGTTTTTAAATGCCATATGACTCGAACATCCCATTAATCCGATAACATGGATAAATTTGTTTGATCCTATAAATGTTTACCTACTCCATCTACTTTCTATCCGTTAATAGATTAACCGGAATTGTCAAATGCGGATATCCAATGTGCCGAATTGCCATCATGGATCGGATCGGATCGATTCGTTTCCGGGCCATTGAAAATCAAAAGGTTAGTTTCTTAGCCGCCTTCAACTTTGACGGGCCGGGCCGTGTTAAGGCGAGACTCGGGTTGACGGGTAAATGTCCACGTAGGGTCTACGTTGTCATTGGCCCATTGCGTTGGCTGATTATCTTTCCAAATTTCACTGCAAATCTCTCTGGAAAAATAGGAAGAAAAATACAAACTCCTCTGTATCGTCATCTCAATTCCAACTCCAATCATCCAACTTCCTTCTTGTCCTGTCCAACTTGTGAATGATTTATCTTCCCTTGCAAACAAACCCCTACAAATCCCATTTCTCCGTTCACAGTCTCCATCGTCTACCTTTCTCTCTCAAAATATTCTCATCTTTGTTTAACCTTTTCAATTTTCCGGCTTTCCGGCCGAGAACCGCCGTTTTTGAATTCCGCAAGTTTAAGGTTTTGCAATCATGGAAAATGAACCACTTTTGCCATTACTGAACCCTAGAACACCGTCACAACCACCACCACCTCCACCGCCTCCTCCTCTGCTCCTTTCATCTCTCCCTGAAAATGAAGAAGTATCCCACGTCTTCACCCCGTCTTCTCTCAAAGAATATCTTATCTTTGGCCCTTCTCTTTATGGGGAAGATCAGCCTTCTCCTTCTCTCTTCGATGCCATTAACTCCCATCACTCTTTCTCTTCGCCTCGCGCCTCTTCCGATCCCAATTCATCCTCTTCCGCCATCTATGACCCGCAACAGACGCAACATTTATCGGCGCCGCCGCCGCCGCCGAGGTTGAATCTCCACCGCTCCAAGACTGCTCCTGCCATGCCGGTGATTGACGATTTGCAGTATCCGAAGGTGACTAGTGGTACCAGACCTAATGAATTCAACTCTCAATCGATTGTCAAACAGGCTGTTTTGCTACTGATTATGTATCTTGCCCTAGGTGTAGTGATTTATTGGTTTAATCGTCATCAGTTTGCCGCATCCGAGACCCATCCAGTTGTCGATGCTTTGTATTTTTGCATTGTGACCATGTGTACGATTGGTTATGGGGATATAACCCCCAAAACAACTGCCACCAAGCTGTTCTCGATATTGTTTGTGTTGGTTGGGTTTGGGTTTATTGATATCTTGCTTAGTGGGATGGTTTGCTATGTTTTGGATTTGCAAGAGAGTTATCTTCTTAGGACGGTCAAATCTGGGAAGGATATGAGGTCAATGATTGTAGACGTGAAGAAGGGAAGGATGAGGATTAGGATGAAGGTTGGATTGGCTTTAGGGGTTGTGGTTATTTGCATTGGAGTTGGGGTTGGTGTGTTGCATTTTGTTGAGCATCTTGGGTGGATTGATGCCTTTTATCTCTCAGTTATGTCGGTCACTACAGTAGGATATGGTGATCAGGCGTTCAAGACCATGCAAGGTCGTCTGTTCGCTTCAATATGGCTGCTTGTGTCTACGCTTGCTGTTGCCAGGGCGTTTCTTTACTTGGCTGAGGCGAGGGTCGATAAGAGGCACAGGAGGGTAGCCAAATTCGTGCTCGGTCAAGAATTGACTGTAGCTCAGTTTCTGGCTGCAGATATTGACAATAATGGCTTTGTGAGGTATGCATTTGATGTTTGATGCTGATTCACGTCTATGAATTGCTACATTCTTTGAAATTTTACTTGTAATGAATAGTGGCAGCCTAAGAATTTTTTTTGCTTTCATAGGTGCTTAGTGTACTGCCAAACCTGTAGTTTAGTCTGCCATGCTCTGAAATGATCTATCTCACCTACAATTAGGCAATTTACCTGCAAACTGTTGATCTGAAATTAGGCAGTTATTGTTTCAGTGATAAAAAAATGTTGGTAATACAGTTCTCCTCCAGTCTTTATCTTGTCTGAACACATTTGTTATTGGACTTATTCTCCTCCAGTCTTTATCTTGTCTGCTGACAGAGATAGACTTTGGTGATACGTTTTAACTTATTAAGTTCATATGAACAAGTTTGAGTGGAGATAAATCTTAATTATGTGTATTTAGCAATAACCATTGTGCTATTGAAGGATAAATCTTTGGACGTTTGGTCTTATGATATTTTGTATTGTTCACTTGGGTGTGTCGTTGATTGTTCCTAACTGGCTTTGTAAGTATGCTGGAGATAATTTGTTTTCTTTGCTGAATGCATGACAAGCAAAGCAATGAAATGTTTCAGAAAGGTCTATTTTTCAGTTGCCTCTTGGGTCTTGACAATAATTCTTTATTTTTTAGCGCGTTAATCATCCTGTTTGAAGAATAAGATGATTCAGGTCATAGGTTATTCTTAAGAGCAACTCTTTTAGTTCACTATTAATCTTATCTCGTATACTTCATGGAGTGCACCAAAACTACCCCTGGACTTAACTTCTTTGAGTGCTGCATTTTCTGTAGCTATGACTATTTCTCTGTTGGATTTAAACTTTTCTGGGGTCAAGATTTAGGCTGCAATTCTCTTTCTGCTAATTCTGCACCAAAAACTACCCCTATTTTCTATTTATTGCACATTTGCACTTAATCATTTATTTGCTTGTTTCATGGCAACTTTTATGGATGCTAAACGGAGTATTTCATGCTACATCTCTGAAGAAGGGGGGAAAATAGGACAGAATAGCTTATGCGATTGGAATGAAATGAATAACTATATATGGTATGTGTCTCATTACTCTCATATGAGTGGGATGACTAGATTCCACCACCCGGTTGACCTGTTTTATAGTAAATAAAATAGTTTCAAATTTTTGATCCGGTATGTTGATATAAAATGTAATCTTAGATGCAACGGCAGATATTTAATGGTTCAAATTCTGGGTTTGGGGTGCTCTTTCAGATGATAGATAGTTGTTTAGGAATCTGAGGCCTGATAATTCTCATTGATTCGTGCACGATTATTTGTGCTTGGTATTTGTGGATCAAGCTTATCTTGGCTTAATTCTAGCCTTCTTTGGATGGTTATGTTGTGAAGCCCTTGCTTGTACTAGAGAAAATTTAAACCAACCCTTTCTTTTATAGCTTGAACATTTAGGGCTCGTTTGGTATATCACTTAGAGTTTTGATATTTAGTTTTGAAGTGTTATTGTTTTCCTATGATTATCAAAATAGCACCTATTCACCTCAATTTTCAACATCGCAACCCAAAAAAATGTTTGGAGAATCCTGGTTTTTGGTTTTGTAAAAAACTGAAAATTAAAACCATAACCAAGTAAGCCCTTTGTTGTTGATGTGATATATATATTGGCTGAAGAAGTTGATTTCATTTTGTTCATGATTCAGCAAGTCAGAATATGTCATATACAAACTCAAGGAAATGGGGAAGGTATCAGACAAAGACGTACAACAGATTTGCCGGAAGTTTGATCAGCTTGATACAGGAAACTGTGGAAAGATTACTTTGACGGATCTAATGCACAGTCATAACTCTGGTAAATCACTATGATCCAGATTCACACACGCTCCAACTCTGTACATACAAACAACATCGAGGATGATTCAGATGATGAGCTTTTAGAAGTGCTCAATCACGTAAGATAGCCTTTTTGGTACACATTTGATGAACTTTCGTTTATCTGTTAAGAGTAGAGGAAGAAGCTGAAGCTGTATAAGAGAAAGAAACACTCAAATTTCTTAAGAGTATGAATACTTAGTAAAGAAATGCTCTCAGAATTATATTATTAACTGTTTTTCCATGTTAATCAATCTTTGAAGTGATTGATCAAATGGGCCTTGAGCAATACTATATAAATATTAATCATATATTGTACAATATTGGCCTTAAAAATAATGCTATGTGATATTGGTAAAAATATAAAACTGATGTTTAGAGTGAATGCCTGCAATATTACATATTGATGCAAACAATCAAACATAAATTTTTGAAAAAATATATTATAGATAAAACAAGTGTTATAATGTTATATATATCCAAAAAAAACCTGAGTTTGGTATTTAAATTTTACTTTGAATATTTGAAACTTGGATAAAATATATGTATTTTTAAACAAGTAAATGTTCATTTTACTTTTTGAAGTATAAATTTTAATTTTTAGTTTATTTTGGTCGATTAAGAAGTATAAATTGTTACAGTAAAAAGAGGCATTTAACTTATTTAACTATTAAATTAGTCGCTTTCATGTTAGCTTACCAACTTTCTTTGCAAAATTTTGACCACATATTTAACTATTAAACTTTATTTATTTTAATTCGATTTATTTCTTGATAGAATTTTACTTTAATTAAAAAAATTTATCATATTTTCTTAAGACTTACAAAAAACAAAAAAAAAAACATGTCAACGTCGGATTTTGTTTGTTTATGCGTGGGAGGAAACCCAAATCACGGCGCATAATATGGAATTAAGATAAACCTAGTTTGACCATTTCTTAATTGAAATAGTTTGACTCAGTCTTTTTCTTCACTTAAGTTTTAAATTTGAATAATGATTTCGATCACTCTTCTTTCTTCCGATAGTCTCGTCTTTGACTGGCTTCGATGTGAAAAATAATTTTTAAAAAATGTTTTTTTTGTTGGGTAATTGACTCCATAAGTCAAACCTTAATCGATTAATAATTTTAAAAAATGTTTTTCAAGTTTCGACTCATAATTGGCTCGTTTATAAACGAGCCGAGCCTAAAATTTATACGAGCTTTAAAATGTGCTCAAGCTTGGCTCGTTTAGAAAATGAACGAGCTCGAGCCGAGCTTTTGACGAGCCGATCCCGAGTAGCTTGGCTAAAATAATTCTCTTATAGTGTTATTTTAGCCGAACGAGCCGAGCTTTACCCGAACGAGCCGAGCATTGACATGTTCAAGCTCGACTTCTTTATAAACGAGTTGAGCCCGAGCCGAACCTAAAACTTATACGAGCTTTAAAATGTGCTCAAGTTTGGCTCGTTTAGAAAGTGAACGAGCTCGAGCCGAGCTCGAGTAGCTTGTCTCATATTACAACCCTATTTTTCAGTCATAAAAATGAGTTTTTTTTTTTTCTCAATAAAGTGTTTTTTCGAAAAATACAAATCTTGTCAAAATTGGTTTGCATGCATGGTGTCGGTTCAAACGATCCATTTCGGTTTTATTCATGACTGTGATTATATGAGTGAGTAGTAGTTGTCCGGTTCAGTAGAACTGAACCGTACAATCCAAATTTCGGGTTTGGTCGGCTCGGTTGAACCTAGACATGGGTGATAAGTCCTAAACCTAAACCGTCGGTTTAGGTTTAGGAACCGGCGGTTTTGGTTTGGCCTTCAGTCATAGTTGTTCGGTTCAGCAGATTGAGCCGTAGAATCCAAATTTCGGGTTTGGTCGGCTCGGTTGAACCTAGACATGGGTGATGGGTCCTAAACCTAAACCATCGGTTTAGGTTTAGGAACCGTCGGTTCAAGGTCAAACCTAAACCGGGAAAAACAAAATCGGCGGTTTAGGTTCAATATGTCGGTTTGTTAGGCGATTTGGACGGTTTGTAACTAAAAAAGGCAAACCGGGCAAAACCGGCGATTAACCGCCGGTTTAAAAATAAAAAACTAACCAACCGCCGGTTTTGGTTTGTCATTTCGACAAACCTAAACCTAAACCGTCGGTTTGACCAAACCGGCAAAACTAAACCTCCGGTTTGATCATACCGGCGGTTTGGACCGGTTTGAAAATTGCCGGTTCAGCGGTTTACCCTAAACCGGAGACATGACTAGTTTAACCTATCAAATTTTCGTCAAACCTAAACCTAAACCGTCGGTTTGGCCAAACTGGCAACACTAAACCGGCTGTTTGGACCGGTTTGAAAACTGTCGGTTCGACGGTTTACCCTAAACCGGACCCATGACTAGTTGAACCTATCAAACTAGATTATTTGCCTATTGTCCAAAGAGTTTATGATTTGGTTAGTTTATAAGTCGGCTTAGAATGGGCTTTGACAAATGCTCCTTAAGATCTATGGTACGTACATTGTCGGTTTTGTCTGCAGCTGCAATTTTAGTAACCATTAAATTACTAGTGACTATAAATTCGTTGAAAAATTGAACCATCTAGAGTAGCTAATTAATAATATATTCTATTTTGTATAAACACACCACAATTGGAGGGATGTCACTACATATACAAAATAGGAAATCCCCAAAAAATAATATTAGGAGGATTAAGAGGTTAAGTGGTGTTTGGTAACAGCTAATTTAAAGAGTATAGAAACATTAAAAAAAATTAATTAGACTGTGATTCATATTAATTATAATATTAAAGTTTGTTGTTTAAAAGTTTTGGGTATATATTTAAGAAAATCATAGTATTTTTAATCTTATTGAGTAATTTCTAATCATTTTTTCTCGATAAGTAAATTCGGTAATCTACCAAAAAATAAACTCATTATAATTAAAAAACTAAAAAAAAGATATAATATAATTTTCAAACTACTAGGGTATTCTATTTATGTTTTTAATTAATAAAATAAATAAAGGGTTGGAAACGTAACTAAAAAATATAATATATTTATGTTTTTATGTTGTGTTTATTTTTAGAATGTCTTGACATTACATTTTTTTTACAAATAATTATTTTGAAAAATATTTGAGATTATATGGACAAATAGTATGAAACGGATGAAATATTATTTAATAAAATTTGAAAAATTATATATATATATATATATATATATAAAATAATTTAACAATTCAAAGATCTTATATCCAGATAAGTATAATATTATAGGGTCATTTTCTTTTTAATAAATACTAGTTTATAAACTAAGATATAATGTATAAATAACTATTTAAGTGATGGATTACTTTGGAGAATTAAACTAGTAATTGAGTATATTAATGCAAGTTCATCTAAAAAATGAATCGTAAATTAAGCATGCTTGAATATTCTTTAGTTTATTATAATAATCAACCAAATTATTTGTATAAATACCAAATTAGCAATCACAAACTTAAGGTTAATACAAATTAAGTGACGTAGTGTATGAGATGGATGCCAATACAAGACCGCAGCTTCTAACAAAAGGTGTTCCAATTCTTCAAAACTCTTCTAGGGTCGGCTTCTTTCGTTCACCGTTTTCATTATTCTAATTTAATGCTATTTTTTTCAAGTTTATTAATTGAAATATTATTATTACGCTATATAACAATATATTATAGTGTATGTGTAATATAAAACGAAGAATCGCCGGACCCGAATGTCGTTTGTTAACAAACATTAGAGTTTCTAGCGGGTCAACAATGGTATGATCGCCAACAAGAAGAGGAAGCAAAATTTACTAAGCAATCAGCAACCGTCGGTAGCTATGTTGAAACCGGATACCCGACAATTGATTTAGACGAAAGGATAGTATATCTGTATATCAATATATCATGATTATCACCGTTGTATACAATTTTCTTCTTGTTTAAGACATATATCAATAGTCAATCTTCGACTAGAATTGATATTTTCATTTGAAATGATGTTATATATAGCGTTGTTTAAGTTTTGGGTCGCACAAATTATGATTGGACCTGATCTGGACCTGAATATTCGCTATAGTCCAGTTATATGTAATAATCTAACTTTTTTCTAAAATAAAATATTTAGGAAAAAAAATATAGGCTAAGAATAAGGATGACATCTCACCCATAACAGATGGTTATCCGAAAATTTGAACCAATCGAATGGTTGAAAATTTGATAAAACGTGGTTGGAATGCGGGTGATGGTTGATCGGTTGATTGTCCGATTACGATTTAGGGTGAGAATATTAGCACCACCACCCGACCCGACTTTCACCAGAGGTTCACTCGAACTATAAATAAAATAAAGTTATACTTTTAATTTTTGTAATTTATAAACCCTATTTCTAGGTTTAACACTTCCTTTAAAAACAACAACAACAAAAAATTTCAACGTAGGTTAAGAAATAACATTGATATTCAACGCTCAAGTCGCATCCAACGCTCAAGTCGCATCCAAAGAGAAACTTTATGTCTAACACAGGTTACACAACCACGCTCGAGTTGCTCCTTCCTGCGCCACTCCAAGTTCCATTCTCTTCTCTCGGCTAGTCCACTCTTTAGTTGTTCCTCGTTTAACCGTCAATAAGTCTAACTTGATCCAACCGATCAACTATGGTTATGATTTAGGGCGAAGGAAAATTTGGGTGAATGTTGATCTAAGTAAACGATTTATATTATGGATCATTCGATGGAAATGATACATCCACCCACGACTGTAACCATTAACACACGTATAGTAATTCATAACTTTTTGAATTAAATTTAAGAATAGTGAAAACCGACTAAAGATGTACATTAATGTATTAATAAGAGATGTGTCTACCTTTACGTTCACGAGAAAGCCAAGTAGTGGAGATATTAACATAAATACAATATTTTTATTAAGCATTTTGCCTAATCTTTGAAGCTATATATGTATACTTATTGACCTCCTATCTCTTATCCTTTTCAAATTGCTAGTCAAACCTCATTCTCTCTCTTTCATCTTCTCTCTTTCATCTTTTCTCACTTGTGCAGCTTCCATGTCTGATGAACTATCACCAAAACTTTACCCAGATCATCAAGATCCACACAGTTTTCCATTTACCACTAACGATTCACCAAACAGTTACTATTTTCACGAAAATTACCAGCAACAAGAACTAGGGTTCTTGGATGCTTCTCCATTTATGAACTTGAGTGATTTTATTGATCAGAATCAACTCATCAATGAGATTACTCATCCACCAGAAACACCCAACTCGTCTTTCTCTTGTTCTTCGAATGACGAAGAATCCGAGAAGCGAGATAAGCTGAAGGTGATCAAAGAGTCTGAAAATGAAGACTGTAATTCTAACAAAGGGTAAGTTTTGTTGTTGTTGGTTATAGTTTACGTTGGTTTGTGAAAGTAATTATGTGAAGTTTGCAGAGGTAAAATGAAGAAGAAAATAGAGAAGAAGGAAAAGGAGCCGAGAGTTGCATTCATGACAAAGAGTGAGATTGATCATCTTGAAGATGGTTATAGATGGAGAAAATATGGACAAAAAGCTGTCAAGAATAGTCCCTATCCTAGGTAAATCATCTTAATTCTATATTAAACACGTTTAATCACGGTGGATCTATGGATTTCTGGCGAGTTTGATATGATTTTCATGGAATCAGAATTCATATTCGAAATCACTCAAATCAATTTTTATGTTTGGTAGCAGAAGTATTAGAAGTCTGATTATTGTAAGGGCCCTTTTGGTTTTAACTCCGGAATCGAAAACAGAATAAAAACGAATTTAGTCCTGTAACTTTTTATGAAAGTTTTTTCAATCATTCACTGTGGTTTGAAATAATTGGAGTACAATTTGATTACTTTTGATATCTTATAGGGAAACAAAATGTGGGAAAATAAGTGTATTTTGCATGAAACCACACGGAATAATTTCATAAAATTTCATGAATAAGGATATATATATAGACTAAATTCGTTTTTATTCCATTTCCGTTTACGGTGTTGGAACCAAACGGGCCCTAAGTTTTTTTTAGATTATATGTTTAATTGGTCTAATGATTTGACAAGATATTTATAATTATTGAAAAAAGTGTATTATTTTATCTCACCCTACTAGCTTATGAGTTTAATCATATGTCATGTTATAAGAATTAGATTGGTTCATTTGTCATTTTATATCAATTATTTCTTTTAATTTAATTTTGACATGTATATCCAACGAACTCTTAGATGTTGTTTAATTGCATTTAACTTTTTATTTGAAAAATACTCCCTCTGATTATAATGAACTATCATTTTAGCCTTTGACACAATTTTTAAGAAAAACACTAAATAAAATAGATTTTGTAAAGTTTTTCCTAAATCTTATCACTTATTTAATATTCAACCTATTTTTAAACCAATAAGAAAGATTTTAGAAATAAAATTAATCATTTAAACCAATTTTCAAGAACATTTCTTATAATTATTGTTCATTTATTAGCCTAAAAAACTTAAAACGACAAATAATTGTGATCAAATTTATAATCCTAAAACATCATTTATTTATGATACGAGGGAGTACAATTTTTTGTCCAAAATAAGCCTATAAGATTTTTTTTGAAAAAATGAAATTCAAGTAGACTTTTATTTTAAAAAATTATTTACAAATTTCAATTTCAAATGATGTAGGTGGCCTAATTTAAGAATAAATTTCCACTCCTAGCAATGTAAAAGACCCATTTCCCAACTTACTAGTCTTTTTATTAATCATAGAGAAGTTGAACTCTTTAATAGTTTGATTAGGGTCGTGTAATTTTGGACCAACTGAAATTTACGATCCGGTTCATAGTTCCTTGTAAGCTCATTTTCGGGGTGAATTTGGTCACAAAAAACCGACATTCAAGAAAATCCCGATCCAAGCCGGTTATGCATGTAACTAAGCATTAATCTCGCGATTAATTTTGTAGGAGCTACTACAAATGCACAACACAAAAATGCACGGTAAAGAAACGCGTTGAGAGGTCGTTTCAAGATCCGTCAACGGTGATAACAACCTACGAAGGCCACCACAACCACCCCGTTCCGGCCACCATGAGAGGCCACGTGGCAGGGATCTTTTCACATTCCTTGCAGT
Organism: Fagopyrum homotropicum; assembly: GCA_033239125.1. NCBI lineage: Eukaryota > Viridiplantae > Streptophyta > Magnoliopsida > Caryophyllales > Polygonaceae > Fagopyrum > Fagopyrum homotropicum. The sequence goes on from BSWB01000008.1 coordinate 128,512,502, forward strand.
TCAAGCCATCTTCAAGCTTTCAAATCCCAAATCTCCATGATCAAGATTTGTTCCATCTCAATTATATTAACAATAATAATGCAGCTACTAATCCACAAAGCATCATTAACAATCTTACTAATCAGCAGCAGATTTCTGATTATGGTCTCTTGCAGGATTTGGTTCCCTCTATCCTCTTCAAACAAGAGCCCTAGATTAATTTTGTTCTAATTTTTTCTTTATTTATTATTATTTTCCAATTAAGCAGAGTATTTTTACATATAGATAATCTTATTTGAAGTATATTATTTGCCCTTGAATTCAATGGAATTTTAGTCGGACATGGGATTTTAATTACTATTCTTGGCACCATGTAATTTGATCTTTTATGTGTATATATAAGCTTTAGTTTCAAGGATATATGGTTTATGCATTTTTTTTCTTTTCAAACAACAGCCATAGTTTTTGTCAAAAGAGAAGATGGCAACATCCTTGCAAGCGTTTCGGAATCGACAGATCGAACTATGTGGAAACATTACGGGGGCGTTAAAACGCCCTTCATGTCATCGAAAACAAAAGGGACCGCGCCTGCTGGAGGTTCGTTCAAAGCATGAAAACCAACCGGAAAAGTAAAGGCTAGGGAACAAACATAAACGGCAAGCCTATTGGCTTCTCTGTAAACATGACGGTATTGGACAGTCCAGTCTCTACGCAAATAGTCTTGACACTGACGTAACAGGTTATGAAGAGCGTGATTAGGAAGAACATCTTGACCCAATAGAGCACAACAATTCTCGCAGTCCATCTCGATTATAACTCGACGGAATCCTCTATCCCATGCTAACTGAAGTCCATGCAAGACTCCCCACAGCTTAGCCATCTGAATTGAACAAGGGTCCATATTCTGGACAAATCCGGTCAACCAATATCCAATATCATCTCGTATTACTCCCCCTGAAGCCGCCAACCCCTGGCTTTCTTGAACCGCTCCATCTGTGTTCACTTTAACCCAGCCTTTCTCGGGTTTCGTCCATCCAACATATACTTCACTTATGTTTGCTGCCTTGGCGTTTGTCGGAGTCAGAACCTTTCCGATTACCCAAAATCAAAAAAACAAACATTAGGCTTCAAACAACTAGAAAAAGATTAGAAATTAGATGGAGCAAAATCAATTTGTCTAGTTGCTTATGCATACGCAGCATATCCATATTCTTGTTGTTTCTCATGTTCATCTTTGATACTAAGAAAATGCAATATGTTTTGATGTAGGCTAGCTTAAACTTTCCGTATTTTATAATGCAATCAATATTGCAATACTGAGTTTACATTCCATCCAAAGAGGTAGATAACATGTAAAAAAAGCAATTTCTTCGTCTAAATTTACTTGCACGCAACTTACCTCTCTCTCTGGACAATCTTTGTATCCATGTCCACGTTGTTGACAGTTGTAGCAGGTTATTGAACAATCTTTAGCCAAATGTCCACTCCTTCGACAGCAAAAACAAAGTAACTTCTCCTTCTTGGACTTCTTGGTCTTACCAACAAAGGGTTCTGTTTTCTTATGGTCATTGCATCCACTTTGGTTTACCTGAGCCCTAGTTCTCTTTTTAGCACTACCGGTCATCAACTGGTCTGGTGAACATTCAAGGCGCACTTCACCTGCCTCGATAAGAGGCTTCTTAAAATCAAGTTTTTCTCCCTCAAGCATGAGGCAGCGAGAAACATCTTCAAAGGTTTGAATGTTGACATCACAGATTATCTTCTGTTTTATCAAATCCCAAGATTGATCATCAGGAATGGATCTGATCATAGCTTGGACCTGCTGCTCATCGGTTAATACATAACCAGCAGCAGTTAACTCGTCAATCATGTCAGACATAGCTGCAATGTGCTCTGCAATTGTATGATTGGCTTTCATCTTATAACTGGCAAAGCACAACTGCAATTGTCGCATTCTCACTAGGGGGCTCCTATCAAAGGAATCTTTGACAGCATCCCATACATCTTTAGCAGTTTGATGGCAATCAAACCTCAACATTAGGTCACTCTGCATGCTAATCAAAAGGATCATCCGAGCCGCCCTGGATTTCTTTTTCCAGGCATTGTAACCCTCGAGTTCCTTTTGATACTGTATCATATCAGTATTATCCTCCGGTGAGGGTGGTGGTTCCATATTGTGGTTAATGGGTTCTAGAAGCTCCTGGTCTTCTAGAAGGAACTGAACCTTACGGCTCCACACATCATAGTTTTGATCCGTAAGCTTCTCATTATTCAAATCAGAAACAATCCAATTTGAAATAACATTCTCCATCTGTTAACAAAGAAAAACATGTATTCTTAGCAACAACCGTGAATTTAGCAAGAGTCAGTCAGATTCACAACATAACAGTATCCAAATTCCCTCCAAAAAAATCTCACTATTCAAGCAAAAACCCTAAAAAAATGCAACATCACACGAAATAGTTTCAGTGAAGCAGAATCAGAATGGCAGACGAATCAGAAGCAGCAGAGCTGAAAATTCATCAATGACATAACAGAAAGAACCCATTTCTATCGGTTAAAAGACGAGAGAAGTGATGATACCTCGAAACCTTAACAAGAGAGTGAAACAATGGTTGTTCGAATAGCGTAAACCTAGCCCCTCCTTTGACTCTCCGGCAGCATCATCGAATATAAGAGCAGATAGAGAAATTGGAACCGGAAAAACAAGCGAAGGGACGGAGGGATACAAGATATTGGATCTTGAAATAGTCGCACCACGGCAAATCGGCAATACGAGCTTCAGTGTTAAGCAACACAAAATCACCCTTTCAATCTAAAATTTTGCAAACACAAAAACCCTTAAACTTGAATTTACGATTTTTTTTTTTCATATATGAACTTTTTATCTTGATATCATAAAATTTAATAATTAAGTCAACTAAAAAAAATTCTTAATAGGTTTAGCCATTTTCAAGTTGTATTTCAATATCGTTTCACTAATATGTCTAATTGATATTTTATTTTGGAAAAATAACCCAGAATAGTATCAACTATGAAAATTGAACCGAAAATAATATCAAATTTGAAAATTAATAGAAGCTATAGAAACTATCAACGCCTTTAACAATAATGATAAGTTGTATTTTTTTCCGGCAAAAATCTTAGCTCCAACAAAGATACAAAAAATTTGAATACAAATTGTTGAGCTGTTGAGCAGTGCGAGGTGAGATAGGAGGCCGAGGCAATGGAGTAGGAAGCAATGGAGCCTTTGCTAGAAGTAACAACAAAAATGTTGTGGTTAGGGTTAGGGTTTGGATTTGGAACAAAGATGGCTCTAAAGATGGTTCAACATTGACTCTCCTATCTTGGAGAATGCTTTGTTTGTAAACTTTTTCGTCCAATTTTGTAAAATTAATTTCCATAATTTCTTCTCCCTCTCCTTCCGCAAAACTCTCTCTCCTAACACAAGTTAGGACCCAAGAACAATGGCTCAGGGAAAAAACGATGAGATAAGAAGCCGAAAGGAAGCCTGAAATTATAACACAATTGACAGGAGCCGGAATCTGAGCGATTCGAGGACAATAAAACCAAATTGTGAACAAACAAGAAATTAGGCCCGTATCAGTCGAAGAGAAAAGAGTTGGGTCAGGAGTGAAGAAGGGTACAAATGTCATCAAAAGGGATTCAGATGATTAAACCTTCAACCGTCAAATTGCTCCAAAACGATACAAAACAAGATGAAGAACTATTCAGTCGACTGAATAGAAGCTATCGAACGAACCCTATGGATATTAAGGGAGGTTAAAAGAGAGATTTATTTTAAACTGTGGATAGCCGAACGGGCCTTAATGTTGACATTGGGAGGAATCAAATTTCGTTAATAAACAAGTTTAATAATATTTTATTAATGTATGTGTCACACATTTTTGTAAGTATTTTTCTCAGAATTTTTTTTATTAAAACTCAAGCCCGAGCAAGTATACTAATATACCCAAGTATACTAATATAACAACCGTTTAACAAAATGTCAAAACCTAAATTGTTTTATTGGAGCTTTAAAATATATACTTTTGAGAAAATACTACCCAAATTTGAGTTTCATTAATCATATATGGAATTGAATCTTCCATATTAGTCGGATTAACATTCAAGTACATAATTATTGGAATTATAGTTTGGCTTCAACAAGTTATATTGTTCGAGATTAAGCCATTAAGACTTACACCTAGATGAAATCACCGTAAGTCCCACCAAGACCTGCATGGAAGTATAGTGTAGATTCAAATAATCAAGATTCAACACAAAATCATAACAGAAATTGAAGGCAAAGAAAGAGAGTCAATTTGGCATCAGATATCATCACATCAGAAATTGTATTGATCACAGTTTATATTTAAGGATACAAAAAATTCGACAATCTAATCGCACAACATGGCACCACAGATCGAAAACTGAACAAAATCGGCCGTATCCTAACACAAGCCACCGACGGAACGACGTGACATCGAACCTTGTGGAAGCAAAAGCTCGCGTCAACAAGAACAGTCAACTACAAATATGACGGTGTATGAAATTGTCAATGTAATCGCACGAAACGGCACCATAGATCGAAATTAAAAGCTAGATCCATGATTTCCTATCCAAAATGCGAAGTGTCAATCGTTCTCGGTTCAATCATAGCATCGTCGGTCATCGCTCTCGAACTACCGGAGACGTGGCATCGAACCTTCAACCTCAGAAAACAGGTTTCAGACTTCACGATCCTATAAAATTGAATCTTCCATATTATGATTATTGCGGACCAGAGACCCGTAATAATCATAATCTGAGTTAACAATTGAGCCGTCAATAATTGGATTTAGATTCAAACCTCAGAACCAGATTTGTCATCAATATCTAATTTCAGACGGTAATTCCAATTTTATATTCTTCATTGGCTACTATCATCAAGTTGTTCAATGTACCATCATTCACCAGAAATGCAATAAGACGAGATTTTTATACAAAATCATATTGAAAGATACAGCATTTTTTACAAAAGAAATCGAAATTCATAAAGCCTCAGAAAGAGAGTCAATTTGGCATCAAATTACATTTCAGCCGGTAATTCCAACTTTTGATAAAAATCCTCATTGGCTTCAAATATCATCACTTGAGAACTGCATTGATCAAAGATTACATTTGAGCAAAGATAAAATCGGCATTGTAATCGCACAACATGGCACCAAAGATCGAAATATGAACAAGATCTACGTTTTCCTATCAAATATACGAAAATAAATTTATCTCAGTTCAATCATAGCATCGCCGGTTATCGTTCTGGAACTACTGGCACGTGGCATCGAACTTCATGCATCAGAAAACTCAATTTCAGCAGCTAGATTAAACTTTACATTTGGAATTACATGCATCGAAAATGTAATCGCACGAAACGGCACCATGGATCGAAAATAAAAAACTAGATCCACGGTTTCCTATCAAAAATGCGAAATATAAAATCGATCTCGGTTCAATCATAGCATCGCCGGTTATCGCTCTCGAGCTACCGGCGACGTGGCATCGAACGTTCTAGAACAAAAATCTCGTTTCAACAAAACAATCAAATACAAATATGACGGTGTTTGAAGTTGACAATGTAATCGCACAAAACGGCACCATGGATCGAAAATAAAACTAGATCCACGGTTTCCTATCAAAAATGCGAAATGTGAATCGTTGTCGGTTCAATCATAGCATCGTCGGTCATAGCTCTCGAGCTACCGGAGACGTGGCATCGAACCTTCTACGTCGGAAAATCGGTTTCTAACTTAATAATCCAATAAAATTCAAACAAAGAGTATATTCAGATAACCCTCAGAGACCCGTATAAAATCACACACACAGCTGGAAGAAAGGATAACAGAATCACTATGTATGTTTCCATACAAATCCCCGACCAATCAAACGGAATGAAGGAAATCGGGATCCGGTGAGGAAAGTACCGATCGACTAAGAACCGTGACCAGTGGATGGAGAAATGGAGGAAACACGAGCGAATCTGAAACCTTACAAACGAACTGCGTTTTAGAGTGTCATACGGCACTTCCTATCTTTTTTATGGGAATTCTTCCTCATAGGGTGATGAACTGATGATTTACTGCGATATAAGTGGCTATCAAAAACCTAAACCTAGCCCTAAAATTCTTACACTTCTCGACTGGTGGCTGTGGAAATGATTAAGCGTGACGAGAGCTTATAAAGCGGAGCGAGAGCTTAAATGGGCCGGAAAGCCCAAATATTTGTTTTGGGCTTACATGGGCCGGAAAGCCCAATTCAAGGGATTTTCGGTGCAATTACTCTTTCAAAGATTGCCCTAGACTGTCTCTAGTCTCTACATCCAAAATAGTATCCGGAAAGCCCAAATATTTGTTTTGGGCTTACATTGGCCGGAACGAGAGCTTATAAAGCGGAACGAGAGCTTATATGGGCCGAAAAGCCCAAATATTTGTTTTGGGCTTACATGGGCCAGAAAGCTCAAAACTAAGGGCTTTTCGGTCCAAATACTCTTATCAAAGATTGCCCTAAGCTGTCTCTAGTCTCTACATCCAAAATAGTCTCCGGTCTGCTACGACGCTTGGCAAGTTGGCAACCATGGCGGCGACACCGTCAAGAGGCGAAATCATCTCTCTTCTACGGTCGTTCATTAGGGTGGCGCGTCAGTTCCCGGATTACAACATCAGGGAGTACACGAAGCGCAGAGCAATCGACGGTTTTCGGGAGAATAAGGCTCTTACCGACGCTTCTTCTATTGCCGCCGCTTTCGCTGACGGCTCATCGCAAATCCAGATCGCTAAGCGCCAGGCGGTGGTTTACTCGCTGTACGCACCTAAGGTCAAGAGCATCATGGAATTGGAAAAGAAGCATAGCAAAATCTGAGCTCCGGTACTCTTCTTTGTTCTTCGTCCAGGTGAATTTTCGTTTGTACGACTTTGTTCGATCGGAACTGAAAGCGAAAATTCCTGTAGCTTCTTTTGTTGTTGTTGTGATTTGTGAGGGGGACTGCTAAATGCTGATAAAAATCCTATTACTTGTTAATCTTTGTCTTCCCCTTGTATGCAAATAAAGTGTATTTTTTTGCATCTATTGCAACAGAAACCTCCGTCTTCTCAATAAGATTAGCTTTGATGGATGATCAACATCGCCTCCACAACCAAGACTTATTCCATCTCAATAAGAGATTTGCTTTGGTGGATAATCAGCATGATCAACTCCTCTAATTTTCTCTTCAAACAAGTGGTTTTATCAACGGATTTGTTTAGTTCCGCCGAGCAAACCGGAAATTTGTCGAGTTTGTTCCCTTCCTACTACTTTGTTCTCCTTACAATTTGTGGATCCATTCCTCTCTTCATAAGTGATAAGCCTCGAGATCCTTTTGATGTGAATTAGATTTGAATTGTTGTGTATCCCCGGGGGCTGGGAAGGGTGATTGCACGTAATGTTTAAGAGGTTCTTGCAGCGCTCGATCTTCCAATTTGAAAACAGTATTATTCAGCATTAGATTCATGAAATTACAGTTTTCATCAGTGTCTTCGGTTGTGTCATGCCAAGCTATGGGTTAAGTGAAAAAATAACAAATTTTGAAGTGACTTTTGGCTTGAAAATATTATTTTGGCTTTGACAAATGACTTTGGTGGGTTATAAAATACATTGAGATAATTACAAAATTATAGAACTATAATAATCTAGGGCTCAAGATCCATTGCTTACACGTTTCCTTATGCGCATGGATACCTTGTGAAGGACGATAAGTATGTCGTTAATTTGAAATATGGTTAAAAGTTCTCAATTCAACAATGATGAACGTTGTCAAGGAGGACAAGTATGTTAATTTGAAACATGGTTTTCATTTCCATATTGATGAACGTTAAATAAAGCTCTCTAATAAACTAACCACCGCAAAAAATAATATCCTGGACCGATCCACGGAGCCCAAAATCAAGATAAACTGATGCACACTCTCAATATTCCGGTTGACAAGGCCTCATGCCAAAATACATTTCAGAAACAGTCATACAATAACAAAGCAGGAGAAACTCACTTTGTGGACCCCTCAAACCGTGGAAGAAGATGCATCAACTCAACTTGCATCAACTCAATTTTCTTAACAACCATCTTCATGACAAGCTCTCTAATAAACTCCTCATCTCTACTACTCATTGCCCCACCCAACAACTAACACCCAACACCGGTCTCACAATGTGACGAGGAAAAAAGTCCGTCTATAAGTTTCAACCCACTGCACGAAAACCAAAATAGCTCAATTTGCAAACATTCAACTCAAGGCCAAACTTGGACAATCTCACAAATGATATCAAGTGTTATAGCCAACTCCTCAAACTGATCAATAATTGTACCATCATAAGATATCAAACATGTATAAGAGTGTTACTATTATCATTGATCTTAAGAAGAAGCGGGTGCGAGACAAGAGAAAAAAAAGAAACGGCCCCACAGGGTCCCCTTGTTGCGCACCAGTAGCCGATCACATAAATCTATTTCCAATGTACAACCTAACACTCTAACCATAGAATAAATCAACTCATAAAGAGATAGATGAACATCTTTCACTTTCACTGTTGTTGTATAAAGAAAATTATACAATAGATCCATAACGACCTAAAAGAAAAAACAAAGTGGATAAGAAAGAAAAGCAGTTATATATCTAATCAATTATAATTCTAATAAGATTGACATATGGATCCATATCTAATTACATCTCACCCGAACCACCAAGGAAGCAAATGAAAAATTGCTTTGAAGAAGGATATAGTTATCAATATAAGGTCACAATCTAGTGATCTTATTCAACAATTTATTTTACTTTGTCACTCGCTTATCTCTTGGCCATCGATTTGATCATAGATATCAACCGACTAACTGAGCAAACCATGTACAAAATCCGGGATATGTGATTGAAATATGACGGCCCATGATACAGTTTATCTACTTAAATTTCAAAAGTACTTTTTCTTTCTTTTTTCGGTTGACATAATGACAATGTTATCACCGTTTTTCTTTACTCTAATTTAGAGTTGTTATACGAGTCAAGCTACTCCAACTCGGTATGTCAAAAGCTCGGTTCGAGCTTGTTTAATTTCTAAACGAGTTGAATATTAACCCATTTTAAAGCTCGTATAAACTTTAGGCTCAACTCGGGCTCGTTTATACAGGAGCCGAACTTAAGCATGTCAATGCTAGACTCGTTCAACTATAATAACACTATAAGAACATTACTTTAGCCGAGTCACTCAAACTCGGCTCGGGATCGGCTCGGCAAAAGCTCAACTCAATCTCGTTCACTTTCTAAACAAGCCGAATATAACACACATTTGAAAGTTCGTGTAAATTTTATGATCGGACTCGACTCGTTTACAAAGGAGCCGAGCTTGAGCATGTCAATGCTCGACTCGCTTGGCTCGTATTACACCCCTCCTCCAATTTCATTCATTTCTATTAACTTTATTTTAGTTCGGATCCTAGTGTCTCATATTATTGTATTAATCTGTTCGATACTTTATGGCTTCTTAATTTCACCATGTTTGGAATAGTAAGTTGTTCACTATTCCGGTACGGTTGTGCGGCTGCGTGTGCTGCTGACACGTGTCCATTATTTATTTTTTCAGAAACAAATGAAAATGATAGTTCAAAACTTACAAATGATAGTTCATAACTTATAAGAGGATAGTTCATGAATTATAATAGAATAGTTTATAGTGCAAAACTTATAAAGGATAGTGTATAACTTATAAAATGATAGTTCATGAATTATAATTGAATAGTTTATAACATATAAACGATTAATTTATAAATAATTTGATATAATATATTAAAAAGTAATAGTTCATGAATTATACGAGAATATTTCAAAGTTTATAAGAGAATAGTGCATAATTTATACCATGTTAGTTAAAAAAAATTTCATTTGTTTCTGGATTTTTTTTTAACATGTGTCAGCCGCACACGCAGCCGCACGATTTTTTTTTTGGACATGTGTCAGCCGCACACGCAGCCGCACAACCGTACCGAAAAAAAAGTAAACCCCGCCTAAACATTAACCTAGTAATTTGTGCCTTAGTTGTGAATATTAAATAATTGTTAATTTTTTGATTAAAAAACTAAAGTTATTTACAGTAATCACTTTTTTTTTTTTTTTTTTTACAAAAATCGAATTAAAAAGGATAAAATGACATTAGAGAGTAATATATAATTTATCGGAGACAACCGTCATCAATAGCATGCCCCAGACCCCTAAAAAACCAGAAGAAAAAGCTAAGGCACGGTTCACTCCCCTTTCTCGTCTTCGTTGTTTATGTCAATGAACAGTAGATTACTAATCGAACCGACAATACCACATTCACACATTACACCGAATCCACAATTCACAATCCACCCACTCTTTCCCAACACTTCCCGTTGTTAAAAATTCCTTTTGTTTGTTCACACTCGCCATTGTTTAGAATACCAAAAAACTACACTGACTACTGAGAGAGACGTCCCCTCCGACGTCTTCTCTGTTCTTTAAGCTACTCATTGACACCTAATCTCCAGATCTCATTCTCCCATTATCTCAATTTTTGTTTCCTAGGGTTTCTGTAAACACCATCATCATCGATTTTCGTGTTCGTTTCCACACTGCTGCTCTCTTGTATCACCTACTCTGATCTGTTTTTTTTTTGTTCGGATCGGAGGTTATTGGGTTCTTTTTATTTTTGATCTGGGATTTGTGGGTCTTTATTCGCTTCCCTTGGGCGGTGTCTTTTGATTCTTTCAGGTGATTCCGCTGGGATCTTGAAGATGGTTGCTTCCGGGGCCATAACACCCGGGCAGGTATGTATTGTTTATTGTGGATGTAGTTGAGCTAGCTAGTGATTTTGTGGATGCTTGTTAGTCTGTATGTTCTTGATTTGGAAATACAGTGATAGATCTAATGATGACTTGGATTATAATTCATGCATAGTGTGTTGAAGATAAAATATCTGAAAGTGGAAAGGAATTTACAATTGAGGTTTTTTGCCCTTCAGGTTTTGCTGGAAAACGCTCAAATTCACTAAGAGTACTTAATGATTTGGCTGCATATAATTGCTTGACTGCACATAGGCATTTTGTACTCTAATAAGAGAAGTTTGAAATGAAACCTTGTAGGTTCCTAGTTTGAATGCACTTTTTAGTAGTTGAAACTGTATTTTCCCCTTCACACACACGTTGTTAGAAAGAAATAATTCAGGTTGGCTTTTAGAATGTCATCTAGTTCAGCTTCATATAACTTATGGATAAGATATGTGATATGCCAATCATTAGTAGTGGATTATTATATAGAGGTATCTTGTTTAGACTGCTTCGATCTACGATCTAGGAATTTTTCATTGCATATACATTTTATTTTGCCAATATTCTTAAAACAAGGTAAGAGTAAGATCATGGAATTAAAGGCTTAAAAACAACTGTATAATCACCCCTTTTTTTTCATAGCTGTTTTCCCTTCTTGTTTTGTTACGTAAATATTACCAGGCATTCGTATTAGGTAGTATGGACTATGTATATTCTCTCTTATGATGCTAAAATTGGCATACATTTAGATCTACTTCATTACGTGGCAGCAAGTTATTAGCTTGACTCTCATCTATTGTTTAGTTCTGTTAAGAGTTGTTTTATTGCTGAAATTTCACAAAGAGGATTTATTTATTCCGGTGCAATACTTGATATAGATTGTGCAGACAAGTTCTACATGCACAGTCACAGATGACATGATGTATCTCTTCTGATGCAATACTTTGTATTGCTTAAGATTTGTAGTTGTATTTCTAAAATTTCACAAAGAGGACTATTTATTTCTGTGTAATACTTGATATGGATTGTACAAACAAGTTCTATCTGCACAGTCACAGATGACATGCTGAAGAGGATTTATTTCTTCTGGTGCAATACTTTATATTGTTGATGAAAATGATTTAGTTCAACTGTGGTAGGATCATCTGTCCGTATCTGTCACTTTCTCTTTTTTAGCTGATGTTGAAAAGTTCCGTCATTTCTCTTCTGTAGCTTCATTTTGCATTCATTACCAATGAAACAATCATTGTGTAAAATACTAAAATGGCAGTACAGTGTCCGAAGTGTGATCTATATTTCTATGGTCCCTGGAGAAATCTACTTGATAATATAATTTATCACATTTCACATACTTCATTTCCCCCTACGTTGTTGTAAATATATTACATGATGCTTATTGCTGCTGTTTTGTAGTTGTTATTAAGTGGGCGCTAGTTTAAATTTTTCAACATTCAATCATAAACTTTATTCATGGTTGATTCTCTTGGACTTGCTCCCATTTTGACTGTGTATTCTCTGTCTCTATTTACAATGATTAATTTCATATTTTATACCTGCTAATAGCGTTTTTATCTGCTGTATTTAGGTATCCTTCCTGCTGGGGTTTATCCCAATGTTTGTGGCATGGGTATACTCTGAAATCCTTGAGTACAGGAAGACTTCTTCCCATTCAAAAGTGTAAAGCCTTCTTTCCTGTCACACAGCTTTCCCCCATTCCCTGTGCAAATGATATTTTTATGAAAAATATTATGAGATGATTTTCTTCCCAACTTTATGTTTTATGATAATAACATAGAATCATAGATATAGCAAGTCCTATAATTTTTCTTTCTATAAAATCAGTCGGAAGAAACACAATTGCTCTATGCATATATGCTAATATTACTTTTCTTATTTCCACAGTTCATTGAAAATATTCAAAATTTTGCAGTACTGGAATATTGATGCCAAAATCTTAAATTTAGTCTTAGACCCATGTAACATATCACAATGTGCAGATACAACAAAAATTGCCGCTTTATCCACGTAGACTACAAATTAACTTTGTGAATGGTAGTACTGCCACGTATGTGATATTGTTCGGACCACAAACATCTTCAGTTATTCCAATTTCCAAGGTTGCAGAGTGCTCAATGAATAATAAAATATCATTATTATCAAGTTAGTCAATCCTTCTACTCGGTGGTTCCATGACTCCATTCCATGCTGATGGATTTGATGAACTGAGTCGGTTTTACTTTTGTTCAGATTATTTACTTCATGCCTGGAAAACAAGCACATTTATCTGAGGTGAATTGGTTTAAGTCAAGTATTTTTTTTAGGGCAAGAGAAAAGACATGGAATCCTGTGTTTTTTCTGGTATTCCCGAGGAGAGTGAATTGTTTTAGACAGGGCTTTGCACAAATTTTGCAAATCCTGATCCCATCGATTTTATCCAAAAATAGCAATCTCGGTCAAGCTGTTCACTTTTATTCTAGAATCAATATCTTTATGATTGACCTCAACAATGAGGGGTTTGGGGCTAGGCTTAAAACAAAATTGAGGTCCATGCCTATGTTCAGACGTGGACCATTTCTTTGAAAATCAATATAATTTCACTATTCATACCTGTCTGGGTGGACGAACTAGTAGTGCATACTGCATACAGATTGTGGAATGAGGCCTTAACTCAAAATATGTTAGTTCAAAATTGTGGAATAAGGCAGGCCTTAATTCCCTCTAATGGTCAAATACTGCATACAGATGGTGTTACTCATTGATGTACATTGCAATGGCTTCCTATTGCCAAGTTCTTTGCATGTATGGTATGCAATTATATAAATGATGAACGTGCGAGCAGCTGATGGTTAAAAATTTGTTTATTCAGATAATTTCTTATGATCAACATCTCATATTAACAGTTTAAGTTGCTCCTTGCAGTCGCTCAGACATCGATCTTGTTGAGCTAGGAAAAGAACCTGTCAAGGAAGACGAAGGAGCCATGCTGCTTGAAGGAGGCCTTACAAAATCAGCATCAACAAAGTCACATATTTCTTCCATTAAGTCAAACGTCATCAGGTAGTTTCCTGTATAAGATGTAATAGTTCTATGAATGCTGGGATGATTGATTTTCTTGAGTTTTAACATCATTTCTCTCTATAGGTTTGTGACAATGGAGGAGACTTTCTTGCTTGAGAACAGATTAACTTTAAGAGCAACGTGAGTTTTATTTTGGTAATGAAAGAGAAGCTCTTAATTACTTCATTGTTACTTTTCTTTTACTGACTGACTTATTTTAGGGCTGAGTTTGGGGCCATTCTTTTTTATTACTACATCTGTGATCGTACAAACCTACTGGGAGAATCTACTAAGGTGATTTGACCTTCAGCTGTTGAATTGTGTCATTTGTATCATTGATATATGCATACTATGTTTTCAAAGATTTCTTTGGTAATGTTGCTTCATCACTCCCTCTTTTGGAAAGAGTCAATTGAAATTTTGTTTAGATTGTGATATAGTATAGTTTAGTTGATAATTAAAATAGCGCTGTTGCTTCTTTTAGCCCTGATCATTATGTCCTGTTGAGTTGTTTGTGTGTACATTTTACATGTAGTTATTTATTATGATAATAGGTATTAACGTGTTAGGTTTCCTCTCTTAGGTTCATGCCTGTGCTTAGGTGTACTTTTTTCTGCCTTTTAGGCTTCCTAGAGATTTTTCATTGCTCAAGTTCTCTCTTTTACTCCCATGGTACTAGAAGCTTTTTCTTCCTTTGTTATCATTGAAACACACAAGTAACTAGTGTTGCTGGAATGCTTGTTCACTTGTGCTTTCTTAATGATATGGTCAATTCTCAGCTTTATATTTTAAGAGAAATAGGTCAGAGAAGATTGAGTGCTAGACTTTGGTTAATCTTTCTTGAACAAGATCACTTTGTAGTGTGTTGCAAGGACTGTTCAAGAGAAGTATGTCATCTGATTGGCAAAATAAAATTTTGTCCCCATCCTATTTTGACTTAGTAAACTTTCAAGTGTGCCTTTTCTGTTTAACATTTGTTTAATATGATCATAGGGAAATGTTTAGTTTGATTACTTGTAAAGCTAATCATCATGCTTGTATTGTATGATTCGGTTTCATATTTATATGGATTATAGGCACCCTACTTGTTCGTAAAATGCCTATTTCATGACAGTACTGACTGCAAATAAGTTAAAAGTTTTTATCTTGAATCACAGTGTGCTTCTGAAGTTCTTGCCTATTAACTTATGATTTTGGTGTTTACTTCTTTTGGTTTTCTTGGACAGACATACAACCGCGACCTTTTCTTGTTCCTTTACTTCATCTTGATCATAGTTTGTTGGATGACCTCTCTAAAGAAACATCAAGACAAATCAATACTCACTGGGAAGTCCATACTTTATCTCAACCGCCATCAGACTGAGGAATGGAAAGGATGGATGCAGGCAAGTATCTTCTGTAAACCAATACATCAGAGTGCACTTTGCAAGTTATTTGCATTCCCTGGATACGAGGGGTGTATTTCGTATAAAATGCTACAGTTAATTACTAAAAAGAAGACGTTTATTTCTAACATTTGAAATTTCTTCTCTTGTTTTCTTCGGATCAATGTTTGAGGGTGCATAAATATTATATTCATATCAACTTTTATGGAAGCTAGATGTGCCACGCATTCATGTTGTTTGCATGTTAGTATCCACATCTACTTACTGCTTTGCTAGAATGTTTATTGTTCTATTGTCACAGTTGTCTTATGACAAGCTATTATCCTTGATATCAGGTCCTCTTCCTGATGTACCACTATTTTGCTGCTGCGGAAATATACAATGCAATTCGTGTGTTCATTGCTTCATATGTTTGGATGACTGGGTTCGGAAACTTCTCCTATTACTACATTCGAAAAGACTTCAGCCTTCCTCGATTTGCTCAGGTAGTTCATACTTCATATTAGAGAACCTAGTGGTGTTAATGTTGGTAATTTATGGTGTTTCTGTTCTCTAACGGTCATCCTTCTCGGTGCAGATGATGTGGCGGCTAAACTTTTTTGTGGCATTTTGCTGCATCGTTCTCAATAACGATTATATGCTCTATTATATTTGTCCAATGCATACGCTGTTCACTCTGATGGTGTATGGGGCCCTTGGTATCTTTAACAAATATAACGAGATACCATCAGTGATGGCAGTGAAGATTTTCGCATGTTTTCTTGTAGTTATAGTGATGTGGGAAATACCTGGAGTTTTTGAGATTGTCTGGAGTCCTTTTACCTTCCTTTTGGGTAAGCATTATATATGTTTTCTTCTTCATGCTTCATGATAAATGTTTGTGAACTCCCTTAATCATTATATCTTATTATATGAGGCTGGGAGGTGTCTATATTATGATTTTGAAGCTCAAGATCAGTTCACATAATTTTCGTCGTTTGAGGGATAGGGGGACCATTTTGAAACATTTATTGTAAATTTCTACTGTACTTGTATATTAGTTTCTTATAGCAACGATGAGCAGATACATTTGCCTTTCTTAATTATCTGAAGTTCCGCCTTTTCTGATCTTGTGCTTGATTACAGAGTAGCTTTCCATTGTTGACAAGCCCTATATTATGATTTTGAAGCTCAAGATCAGTTCACATAATTTTCGCCCTTTGAGGGATAGATGGACCATTTCGAAACATTAATTCTAAATTTCTACTGTACTTGTATATTAATTTCTTATAGCAATGAAGAGCAGATACATTTGCCTTTCATAATTATCTGAAGTTCAGCTTTGTCTGATCCTGTGCTTGATTACAGAGTAGCTTTCCATCGTTGACAAGCCCTATATTTTTTGTTCAGGGTATACCGATCCTGCAAAGCCAGACCTCCCTCGACTGCATGAGTGGCATTTCAGATCTGGGCTGGATCGTTACATATGGATAATTGGGATGATCTATGCCTATTATCACCCAAATGTAACAAATAACTGTGCCTATATCCTCTGATTGTCTCTGCTGATTCTTATCATCTGAGTGTTTGATGACCTTGCAATTTTAGGTTGAAAAATGGATGGAAAAACTAGAGGAAGCAGAGCCAAGGAAGAGGCAATCAATCAAAACTGGAATTGTTGCAGTTGCTGTGTTTGTAAGTTGGAGGATTTTGCAGCTGCTTACCACATTTTAGCTAATCTTTGGATGGTATTGTGATTTTCTTGTGTTTTCCCATCAGGTTGGTTATTTGTGGTTCGAGTATATTTACAAGTTGGATAAAATCACGTACAATAAGTACCATCCATACACATCATGGATTCCGATAACGTACGCACACAACTCAATTTCTTTGTACAACCTTTTTTTGCCTCTACTTCAAGCAAACTTAGGAGGAATTTTGATGCATAACTGCTACATTGGTTGCAGGGTGTATATATGCTTGCGCAATTTCACACAGCACCTTCGCAATTATTCGTTGACACTCTTTGCGTAAGTCTCGGAGATCTGTCTGGTTGACTATCGTCTATTTTTTTTTCCGCTCTTATTATTTTTATATAAATGTGTCAACCCTTCAATGCACTATATGATAATATTTGCCTCCAAGTACTTAAAATTTTTGGGGCAATTGATCTTTGGTCATAGAGTCGGGAGTTGATTTTGTGTTGTGTTTCACATTGTCATTAGCTGGCTGGGCAAGATCACCCTAGAGACCTACATTTCACAGTTCCACATTTGGCTAAGGTATAGAAGTTTTTGACTTTATGATTGTATTGATGAAATCAAGAGAAGTTGGTTATGGGATAAAAAGTTCGACACTTGTATTTGTTGCAGATCAAGCGTGCCCAACGGTCAACCAAAGTTGCTTCTGTCTCTTATCCCAGATTATCCTATGCTCAACTTCATGTTGACGACTGCAATTTATGTCTTGGTAAAGACTTCACCCTTGTTAGATAAATTTAGATGTAAAGAGGCACATGCTGATATTCTTTTCCTTTGTACAGCTTTCCCATCGCCTTTTTGAGTTGACAAATACGCTCAAGTCTGCCTTTATTCCTACAAAGGACAATCGGCGGTTGCTTCAGAACTTTATTGCTGGAATCAGCATTGCCACCTTTATATATCTGCTTTCATTTGTTCTACTGTTAATTCCTACTACACAGGTAAGTCTCATTTGCCAACTGTTATTCTTGCTTTTGAATCTAAGATACCCTTCAGATCATATTTTCGTTGATTGTCTTGGTGGGCCATAAAGAAAATTTTCTCATTCCTTTTCTACCTAAAACCCTACTGCTTTTTTCTCCTGAAGCTCATAAACAGAGTGACAGCATTTCTGCTACTTAATAATTTTTAAGAAACCCTGTTTATCTGTATCTTTCAGGTCTCATGACCATTTCGAACAATCTAGCATGGCATTCCGCCATGGACAATCCATAGAAGCGACTTTCTTGGGCAGAAAGCTGATAAAAAAATTCAATGAAGACTGCTGGCTGCTGCTATATATCAAAGGATGGGGAGTTTGGTGTGAAGCATAGAGTACCATACAGGCAAACTTTTTTTTAATTTCCTTTTCAATTCTTTCTTCCTTTTCCACTATGTAACATTGATCATTTTGATTTGTTCATTGTTTCACACATTTGTTCTGTTATGATTCGTTATATCCCCCGTCCTTGTGTAGACCAAGACAAAAGTTGAAAAGGAACAAACAATTTGATCATCATTATATCAGTGTCTGTGGTTGTCTGAACTTGTACGGTTATTGTGACATTATTGTTGCTGTTTGGTTCTCTGTGGAATGATTGCTATTCAAAGAAAATTTTGGTACGACTTTGTATTTGTTTAAAATTGAAAATCTAAATCATTAAAAGGAGATAAGTTTTTGTAGAAAACTGGGATCATGATCGGTGATATTATGCTTTCTATGTGGCTACTGGATCATAGGGTTGTTATATGAGGCGAGCTCCATCTACTGCACTTCCAGCTCCGTCTACTGCACTTCCAGATCATAGGGTTGTTATATGAGGCGAGCTCCGTCTACTGCACTTTAGCGGTAGGGTTGTTATATGAGGCGAGCTCCGTCTATTGCACTTTAGTGGTAGATTGGTAGGGTTGTTATATGAGGCGAGCTACTGACTGCACTTTAGCAATATGGTTGTTATAAGAGGCGAGCTCCTCAGGTCAGTTTGCGTTTCACTCCTCTAAAGTTTGGTTCAAACTCATATATATTCCAAACGAGTCGAATATGAACACTTTTTAAAACTCATAAATTTTAGACTATAAACGAGTCGGACTTAAATATGTCAATGCTCAGCTCCTTTGCTAAAATAACATTATACAATCATTATATTAGCCAAGCTACTTAGTCTAGGCTCAGAAAGCTCAGCTTAAACTAGTTCACTTTTTAAAGAGTCGAATATGAAAAAAATTGAAAGTCGGTATAAAATTGAGTAGATGAATAAAGACTAAACAATCTAACCATCTTTGCTCTTTCAACGTATAAGAAATGTTTGTTACTGCATTGAAGAAGCCCATAGTTCTGCCAACTAAAGGACCTTAGAAAAGCAAATATGATAAATGAGGATAAAATCATTATACATTTATACATTAGCTGGCTTACGGCTAGAAATGAAATTACATTGATATCCTACACAAGTTCATTACGTACACAAGTTCGACATGAACAAAAGGTCAAAGTCAACGGAAGTTTCGGATCTACATGGTATATTTTGCTTGTACCTAGATACGTGAGAAAGTTTTGGGACAATGATTAGTTTTTTTCTTCAAATACCGATGATTAATAAAAAAAATTACTTGTACATGTGTGTAGATCGAGTATAAAAATAGATCGGATTTATTTTCGAGAAAAAAAAAAGACAAACAAAAATCACCGATACGCGAGATTCTGAATCACCGATACGCGAGATTCTGAATCACCGAATGGTCAAAGAAAAGTATCAAATGAGACGCTAGACAACCAAAACAAATGAACGCAGATAAACCATGTTAGTCGAAAACGTCTACACGAAAGTTTCTAAGAACCATCGATAGAAACCTTATATTTAACCCATTTGGGAATTGTGTTGTATCCGACTCCAGACTAGATCTTCGCTTCTTTGAGGAAGTCCAGGTCAGACATGTGCTCAGAGAAATCAATTGTGTTGCTGACCGATTGATCCATTTGAGAATTTCGAACCCCAACACACCCTTTTTTGACGATCCCGAACTTCGTATTCTCATCCGAAAGGATGCTTTAGGATGGACTATCTCTAGAAGATAATCCAAAAGAAAAAAAAACCTTATATTTGAAATATCTTGAATCTTTAGATTTTGACCTGCTGTTCATGATCCCTCCATAAGAAATAAGCTTGACCCATCTTCTAAAACGAAGACCCATTCACCAAGACGTGCCTCCACTAATTGATCATTAAGAGTGAAACAAAACATCGAGTGATGTTGAAGTTTATCGACAAATTCATTTTGTAGGAACCGATACTTGTAAGGACCTCATCACTAATGATTTTATAATAAGATCTCATCACTAAAACTTATGCATTTAACTCATTAGTGATTTTAGTAATCGAAGATCATTTAGTTCCCAAAAAACTTGAGTCCTCACTCATTTTTAACCCTTTCACAAAACCTAGCTTTAGGGCATGCAAATATGCTTATGATGGGTAACTACTAAACATCCTGAAAACAATATCTCATCTACCGATCCAACATAACAAAGGAACATACTTTCAAAGAAATATATACAAATTCAGACCACCAACTATACACAACGGTGTCGATTGTCTTTTCAATTAAGACATTTGTCTCAATTATTATGTGAAATATGAGAAAAAACAGTATTATACACAAAAAAGACAACCACATATATATGTATAGTTTAAAATATATAAAACTGGGTTAAATAAACTCTTTTTTATAGATTTTTATTTTGTAGACCTTTGTAACTTTATCTTATATATAATTTCTCTCTACATGAAACAATTGAGTTAAATAGGTGTATATTTACAAAATAAATAGATGATATGAGTACTCATAATAGAGTAATAATTGTAAAAGGTCTAATTAAACATTTTATCCAAAAATTATTTAATTTATTGATAAATCATTTTTTGCCTTTTGTTTTCTTTGAAGTTGTAACATACAACTTCAAAAAATCAACTTTTTTTCGGTAAATTTCCGTTGACGGTGTGTTGATCGATATTCGCGTCCTTGTCGTGTCCTAGACATGTCTTAACTCTGAAACGTTTCTTGACCGCGTCGGGTCAAATTTAACCGTGTCTGAGCCGTGTCATGCCGTGTCCCTGTGTCCGTCACGATATGACATGGAACACTCTGCCTTCTAGATGTGTTCGTGCATCATAGACTAAGCAGAATCATGTTACTCTAGCTGAACCGATAAAGCCCATCACACAAACACTTAAATGACTAGTGATGATAATTTTAGTTAGGCTTACCAAACGATTTATGCAACAAACTTTCTTATAGTTCCTTTCCCACCTTCAACAGACAGTCGTACTCATGCATATATACATTTGCCTGCTACATATTTTTGTTCATATGTACGTGGTTATGAATCAAGTGCTAGTAACTTTCAGCTGAATGTACATACAAACATATAGTTCTCGCAACAAACATTCATACTTGTGTCCTTGGAGATGCCAACTTACAACTAACGGTAACAACAAAGGCTACGTATCAAGAGTCTGAACAGAAACACACAGCTTTTATTAGTTGACCATACACTCTACCAATTTGGCTCATTAACTTCTTTTCGCCATATCCATCAAGAACATAGCCAGTGGCCCAGTACTGCCTATAAATCTCCGCTCGACCCTCTTTCGAGATCATCTCCAAGACCTTTGGCTTTTGCAAGAACTTCTACTCCTTCAACAATGTCCAAAGGCCACGAAATCCAACTCAACATCTTAGGTACGTACACACACGTGAATATATATATAAACCTATATGAGATGAATGCTCGTTGAATATAGGCCAAATCTGTAGACTATATTGCCTATAAAGTTTCTCTGAAGTCTTACTAGTAGCTCATGCAAGATTCTTGAGTTGCTAAACATGTCTATAACTCAAGAAACCCAACTCAACATCAATGGTAATATATATATATATATATGAAACATGAATTATAATCTTTACTAATATGTTTGTATACGTTTTTCCTTGACAGATAAGAACGGTAAAGACGACGGACAAGTCTTGCCTGAGCCGGCAGCCGAGCATCATCAACATGGCGTGAATGCATTCGGATCTAAGCCACTCAAATGGTGGATCCATGTCTTAATATACGCTTTCTGTGTCTTAGCCGGACAATCAACCGCGGTCCTCTTGTTAAGACTCTACTACGAGAAAGGAGGACAAAGCAATTGGATGGCAACCCTAGTTCAATTCATGGGCTTCCCTGTCCTTCTCCCATTCTATTACATCTTTCCATCAAAAGATCAACACCCATTTCCGCTCCAAGAACCGACTCCAAAACGAACCCTCAAAATGACATCGATTTACATAGGTGTTGGTCTCTTGATCGCCTTCAATGGCATGCTTTCGGCTTTAGGAATCCTTTATCTACCAGTCTCTACTTACTCTCTCATATCCGCTTCACAATTGGCTTTCACCGCGCTCTTCGCTTTCTTCATCAATAAACACAAGTTCACTCCTTATATAGTTAACTCTCTTGTAGTTCTCACAATCTCATCAACTCTTCTCGTATTCGAAAGCGAGTCTTCCAACACGAAAACCACCAAAACAAAGTACATAATCGGGTTCGTGTGTACCGTTGCTTCGGCTGCAGGGTACGGTTTGATGCCTCCCTTGACTCAATACGCTTTCCAACATGTTATAAAGAGTTTTAGCTTCAAGGCGGTCTTGAACATGCTCGTGGCCGAGTTGTCCGTCGCGAGTTGTGTCGGGTTTATTGGGCTTTTCGCTAGCGGAGAGTATAAGATACTTACCGGAGAGATGCATACGTTTACTCTTGGGAAAGTTTCGTACGTGATGACGTTGATTTGTACGGCTTTGGCTTGGCAAATGTTCTATCTTGGGACAATGAAGTTGATTACAGAGGTTTCGTCTTTGTTTTCGAATGTTATAAGTACGGTTTGTTTGCCTATAGTTCCGGTTCTCGCGGTGTTTATCTTCCATGATAAGATGAATGGTTTGAAGGTTGTTGCGTTGTTGTTGGCGGTTTGGGGATTCGTTTCGTATGCGTATCAGTGTTATGACGAGACCGAGAAGAGCAAAGTGGCAGCTAAAGAGGAAGAACGGCCGGTAGAGATTTGAAACGATGATCTAAGTTCACTATTATGTTAATCACATGCGTATCTTATGTTTGTGTATGTACGTTGCTTGTATTGTCGTTGAATGTTTGTTTGTATGAATGTTTTGAAAATGTTAAAAAAACTTATGTTTGGACGTCTCTTTCTTGTAAGTACATAAATTCAATGCTCGTGATAAGATGAAGAAAGAATCACCTAACAAAAAATACACACATTAATTAACATTCAAACGAATTACACATTTCTATTACTATATCGATCACTTTCCGGGAACGAAGTTGGTGGCGTAAGCCCAAGCGTTGTTGTTAACCGGGTCAGCCAAATGGTCGGCAAGGTTCTCGATCGGGCCCTTTCCGGTGACGATAGCTTGAACGAAGAATCCGAACATGGAGAACATGGCAAGCCTTCCGTTCTTGAGCTCCTTCACCTTGAGCTCAGCAAACGCATCCGGGTCATCGGCAAGGCCCAACGGGTCAAAGCTTCCACCTGGGTACAATGGGTCGACAACCTCACCAAGAGGCCCGCCGGCAATTCTGTAACCCTCAACGGCTCCCATGAGGATGACTTGGGTAGCCCAAATAGCCAAGATGCTCTGAGCATGGATTAAGCTAGGGTTTCCCAAGTAGTCAAGCCCTCCTTCGCTGAAGATCTGGGCCCCAGCCTTGAACCACACGGCTTCTCCGAACTTGACTCCGTTGCGGGCCAAGAGCTCGGGGAAAACGCAGCCCAATGCACCCAACATAGCCCATCTGCTGTGAATCACCTCCAACTCACGGTTCTTCGAGAAGGTCTCTGGGTCAGCTGAAAGCCCGGCGGTGTCCCACCCATAGTCGCCTGGGAACTCGCCGGTAAGATAGCTTGGTGACTCGCCAGAGAATGGGCCCAAGTACTTGACACGGTCAGGCCCGTACCATGGGCTGCCTGAGGCAGCGGGCTTGGGCTTGCCTGCAGCTTTCCTCATTGTGACCCTGCCCTCTCCGAAGATCTCGGAGGTGGAAGGGGAGAGCTTTACGGCCTTTCCGGCTAAAGCCGAGGATGAGAGGGCCATTGCAGAGGTTGCCATTGGTTTATGTTTCTAGAAGGATCGGAGTTTGTTGAGAAGAAAGAATTGCTTTGATTTGTGGAGAATACGTGGCTACATTATGGTTATTTATAATAATATATTATTGTAGTGAAAATGGTGAAAGCTAAGGCTTATCTATGCGAGATCAAAATCTTGGTTTTGATTGGGTGAGGTATGAAGATGCTCAACTTACAACCTTAGCCACCAACGGCTATGGATATTTTGGCTTTAGGACCAATCAGAGCATTACACGTATCATGCGTGATATCGACAATCTAGTAAACTAAGATATTGTAAATAGTTTGAGAGTTATACTTGGATACTTCTTTACTTGTTTTTTTTTTTTTTGGTAAGGGCTACGGAGAACTGGCTGGTTTCCGTAACATTATTATAAAACGAGAATTGAGCTAACAAGCAATTGCCCTACGGGTCGCTACTCCGCGGGCATCGTTTTTCAAAATCGAAACAACGGAAACAGGCGGAATTTGAACATAAAAATAACCAAGTGGGAATGTCGAAGCAATGGATGCCAAGTGATCGGCAGCAGCATTGGCTTCGCGGTACGTGTGACGGAGCTGGATGTTCCAGTTCCTACATAAGAAGCCTTGACATCGTGATATCAGGCTAAAAAGAGGGTGATAATTCGGTACCGACCTCAGGACGAGGTTGACTACCAGCTCCGAATCAATCTCGACAATGATTTTGCGATAACCTTTGTCCCATGCGAGATATAATCCCGTAGATAATCCCCAAAGTTCAGCTTCGGGTACAGAAGCAGCTCCAATATTCATTAAAAATCCGCAAAGCCATTGACCATTCTTATCCCTTATTAGTCCCCCTGCCGAAGATGACCCGAGCTCCCTGTTAACGGATCCATCAATATTTATTTTCAGCCACCCTTCAACTGGAGCTTCCCAATGGATGAGCGCCTCGATTCGTTTCCGATTCGGCACCAAGGAGTTTAACCTATTATTGGCATGCGTTATTCTCTTTGCGTAGGCAGCTATTGTGATCGCTTTATTAGGAGGTGGAGCAGAAGGCCTAAATATAGCCTCGTTCCGCCACTTCCAAAGTCGCCAGATAGAAGCAGCAAAACAAGTGTTCCAAGGAAGCTCATTATCGATGTTGTCTTTCCTGCCAAGGTTTGTTATAAGCCAAGTGGACAGGTCATTGGAATAAAAATCAGCAGCATAATCCCATGAGAGCAGGTTGCTCCAAACCGAAGCAGCAGATGGGCAGTCTCTGAGCACGTGAATTGCATCTTCTGGAACACCCGGACAAAGTCTACATGAGCTGTCCAATGCTAGATGCCGACGGAATCGCTCGGCATTAGTGATAATCTTGTCGCCGGCAACTAACCACAGAAACGTGCGAATTCTCTCGGGCACATTAAGTCTCCAGATCAAACCGTAAACTGGACTGGGCTGAACGGAACCAGTATCGCGTAACACAATGGCCTGATAGGCCGATCCAGTCATAAATAGTTTGAAAGGTATACTCTTAAATGAAATGTTTTTAAAAAATAAATATGATAACGTTAAAGTATATCTATCTTACCGATCATCACCTACCCTATCATAATTTATGATGATATGACTTAAATAGTCGAATAATTGACATATTTCATCAAACTGTACACATATCATAGAATATGTGTACATATAATAATAAGTATAAAACTCAACATACAAGGACCTTCCGAAATGCATAGGAATAATTTATTCTAACACATATAGATGTTATTCAATTTGTAATATAAAACACTCTTCAATAATATAATCTTTATTCGTAATAAATACAGATACATGTGCATCTCCATTTCACCCGTTGAATAGTCAAATAATTTGACATATTTCACCCCTTGACCCTTTGGTACGATGCATATGTGCTCAGACCGAGCTGTCAGAAGAGGATCTTAGCTTTAGCAAGCAACATGGTCCCTACAACTGTATAAGGCGATGCATTAGTGATCGGGTGCAGACCATGTATATCTCCATTTCATCGTCAATATCAGCATCCTCCATCTTGAGCCCCTTCCCGGACCCAGGCTTCGCAAAGTCGGAAGGAGAGAACTTTCGCGTTATAATGTCAAGGTTGGGTCTTGTTTTCCTAGAATTAGTTTAGGTGAAATTCAAAAAATCATAGAGAAACAATTAAAGTCAATAAAAGATAATTGTTTCAATAAAAAATCATATAATTCTAAGTGAAGTTTTTTTTTCAAGAACTTCAATGTAACTAAATCCGTCACAGGTAGGGTGTACCCTTTCCCTGGTAAAATACTTGGTTGTGAGCAAGACGAGCAGATGTGACATTAGAACCAACCCACGAAACTCAACAGATTCCCTAAATGGGGCTCGTCAATCACAAGAAACTCTATTTTTATTTTTAAGGCTAAAAAAATTTTAAAAAAAATTGATCTACTATTTTTCGACGAATGCTTCTTTGTCTTATTCTTCGATTCTAATGTTGTTGTTCCGCCGACCAACTCTTCTCTTCATTTTCTTCCATTCTTCTTATGATTTCATAAACTGATTGAATGTTGAGTGTGTTATTCCCACTCTTTCAATTATTTTGATTCATATATTTTTATTGTTATTTTCCTAGGTTGATTATATTATTCGATTGCTGTTGATCTGCAAAATGGATGATTCGAACTTCAATTTTGAAACTAAGTATGTGTATTTGAGATTGTAAGACTAAATATCTTTATCTACTGATATACCATTGAGTTTTTCATATATATCAATATGATATATAAATTCTACATTTCAATAGCTTCAAAATAATCCATTATTTGTTTTCCTTGTTGTATTACGATTCCTTTGTTTTTAAGGATTGCAGTTTTCCGTTTCTCTTGTCCGTGCATTATAAGTAACAACTCTCTTATGGTACACCTTTTACAAGATATTGGTTACAATAATGATTTTTTTAAGGAAGATTGATTTGAATAAAAAAAAAAGATTAAATAAATTCTAAAATTAATAAATATAAAAAAGAATTGGATCAATTTCCATAAAATATTTCTTTTATAACAAATCATACACATATCCTTTATAAAAAAAATCAAGTTATCCAAACTTGTATAAATTGTCATATATCCCTTGAACAAATGGCACTTCTCCATTGGCCAAGGCTCAAAATATTTCCCCAATATCCACAAGGACCACAAGGAAAAATCTTTTAAAGCCTAATATCAACATATTCAAACTTGCAAATCAAGACGAGTGGCAAAGATAGTAGCCAAGTGGACATACAAAATCTTGAAACCAAATTGGCCAAAACCAATTACAACAAAGATTGCAAATCTTCTGTTTTATTCATTTAAGATAAGGACTTCTCTCTCTTACCCTTCTTTGTTCTTACCATATAAATAAGGTCACATTAGAACTCAAACTTACCATTCAATCACACATTAACAAACCAAGCCAACCCTTAATTGCTCCAATGGCAACCTCTGCAATGGCCCTCTCATCCTCGGCTTTAGCCGGAAAGGCCGTAAAGCTCTCCCCTTCCACATCCGAGATCTTCGGAGAGGGCCGGGTTACAATGAGGAAAGCTGCAGGCAAGCCCAAGCCCGCTGCCTCAGGAAGCCCATGGTACGGGCCTGACCGGGTCAAGTACTTGGGCCCATTCTCCGGCGAGTCACCAAGCTATCTTACCGGTGAGTTCCCAGGTGACTACGGGTGGGACACCGCCGGGCTTTCAGCTGACCCAGAGACCTTCTCGAAGAACCGTGAGTTGGAGGTGATTCACAGCAGATGGGCTATGTTGGGCGCATTGGGCTGCGTCTTCCCGGAGCTCTTGGCCCGTAACGGAGTCAAGTTCGGAGAAGCCGTGTGGTTCAAGGCTGGGGCCCAGATTTTCAGCGAAGGCGGGCTTGACTACTTGGGAAACCCTAGCTTAATCCATGCTCAGAGCATCTTGGCTATTTGGGCTACCCAGGTTATCCTCATGGGAGCCGTTGAGGGTTACAGAATTGCCGGTGGGCCTCTTGGTGAGGTTGTTGACCCGTTGTACCCGGGTGGGAGCTTTGACCCGTTGGGCTTGGCCGATGACCCAGATGCATTTGCTGAGCTGAAGGTGAAGGAGCTCAAGAACGGAAGGCTTGCCATGTTCTCCATGTTCGGATTCTTCGTTCAAGCTATTGTGACCGGAAAGGGCCCGATCGAGAACCTTGCCGACCATTTGGCTGACCCGGTTAACAACAATGCTTGGGCTTACGCCACCAACTTCGTTCCCGGAAAGTGAGAGGGAGAGAGTAATTAACGTTGGCTTAATTGGGTGAATTTGCCCAAAGAAGGGTCGCTTAAAAGTTAAAAGAGAGCAAAGTTTTGCGTGAGTGCTTTCTGTGTAAATTGACTATGTTGTCATCCAAGTATGAATGAAGTGAAATTTGTGTGCAGTCGATCTTCATCTAAAACAACTTAGTTTTCGCTGCCGAGAAATTATTATCTTAAAGAGTATTAAAATAAGAAAGTGAACAAGCGTCACTACTACTGGATAAATGGCCTATTCCCTCATTAGTTACAAGAGGCTAAAAAACTATCACAATAGACCTAAGATAATTGACCTAATCATTTTCGTTACAGAAGGCTAAACAACTATCACAATACATCCATTGCAAGAGATATGACGATATCAGGTCCCCTTGTAAAAAGAATTCGTACTGATAATTTACGTGATCATTTTCGCTACAACCATTAAAATAGATGTGTATATATTATCATAGGTTCAACCATTATCTTAGAAGTTCAGTCATTACTATAGATACATTCATTGGAAAAGATACCGAACCATTACCTTACTTAAAACCATTACAATACATACATAATCATTGCCTCAGTTAACCTCATTTAACAATAATACAAATATACAATTAACATATATGGACCTCATGCACCATTTATATACCAAGTACGAAAACAATAATTTAATCAAATTTTATCAATTTTTTCTTTTAAACTCCAATTTTAAAACGTACACTATTTATAATGATGTGTCAACAAACACACCCGTAGTCGATCTAAACTAGGCAAGAGCTCACAAAGTATCAAGAGAGTCCACCTATATTCCATTTATATACGAATTACGTTCCTCTCTTTCGAATTACATTCCCCTTAAAGAGAGTAAGTTAAAACCAAATCCCTTGACGAGGGATCATCTCCAACAATACCTCAAGGACAACCTATTATATCAAGGGATAAGGCATTAAAAGACAAAATAGCTACACCATCTTCAAGTACCGCTATGGAAGGAGTCATCACTAGAACAAGAACAAAGATCATTTATGAGGAAGTTGCTACCTTGTTGACAACATGTACGCTCAAAGAGACCTTACTCACACTTAGGTCTCCTCTGGTGACATTGTTGACTACCATGGAAGGACCAAACAAGGGTCAAGAAGATCTAACAAACATAGAAGATGGCTAGAACGAAGAAAGAGCTCCAGAGAAGAAGTCTCGGCCCTGAGAACTAAAATCTCACCTGAGATTTTCATAACTATTGACCGAGATTTGGCTCCTGTCGACAGTTTAAGATCCAGCCGTGATCTTATTAGTTATAGATATCTTTTATTATTTTAATGCATATAAGACTCTAAAACATTCTAAAGGTATTTGTTAGTTTTTGATAATATATTTTAGGATTATCTTTTAGTTAGATTTCTTATCTTTTATAGGAGAATATCCCCTATAAATAGCCATAGAAGGTGAGATTCATAGGTAGATTGATTTTGATTATTATTTCCACAAATTGTGTGAACTCGTTGCTTCGCTTACGAAGTTTGTATTTTATTCATTCATACTCAATCAAAAAGTAGAGTCTTTGGTTGAATCGTTGTGAGTGATTGCTAGGTTGTGCTTGTGTCTGTTAATCTTCTTAAATGTTGGTACTCCTGGTCAATTCTACTTTCTCCTCGTGCTTGTCTTACTTAGAATGATTGTGTAAGGTTAATGAAGTGAGAGTTAAGGTAAGCTCTTCGTTAAGGGGTTTTGACATATAAATTGATCAAAATTCTTTGCGGGAATATCTTGGTTCTTATCTTCCTATATATCCACTTATTTTATTCCATAAATCATCTTCTTATCTTTCTATTATCAATCCATCAAACTCACGTTCTTGGATTCGAAGTTACATAAATCTCGGCCAACAGAAGAATTTCGTCCGAGATTTGTTCTTTGGCTAAATTTCGTGGACTTTTAATCTAGATCAGAAATTGCAGCTTCAACCCCGCATCGATCACCCATTTTTCAAATAGCTATATAAATCGAGCATTGTCATTCTTCTCGAGTCTTCTCCCTCATAGGAAGATTATTTATTAAGCATCAAACAACATGATACATATATATAAAATTTTAAAAATAGGAAGAGAGTTAATTTCCTAATACAGTGTAAAGGAAGCATGTAAAACCCACATTAGGCTTCACCAAGAAAATCATTAATCAAAAAAGTATTAAACAATCATAACTTATCACTTGAGACTATATAAAGACAATACATAAGAAGAACTTGATATTCATGTTCATACTTACCATGAACCCCACAAAGTCTACTCATAAAAACTATAAGGTTTACATGTGTTCATTTTCATTATTCAAACTCCTCTTAAAAGCACAATTTATCTATAATAAGCCCTCAAAGGAAATCAATTTTCCACAAACAATGATTTTTTTTTTTGGTACGAACAAACAATGATCGAATATTAGTATATATTTTGGATTTGTCTATCAAAAGATTCATATTCAAATTTTAATGTGTTCATTTATCCTAATATTTTTCATTAAAGTAAACTTAACAACACTATCGAAATCAAAACATGTAGTGTTCTGATTGGTCACAAATCCAAAATATCTTACAATTGGTGGCTAACGTTGTCCCAATTTGGAGACCCTCCTAACCACAAGGCATAAAAACTGAGAATCTTGATCAGCCAATCACAACCAAGATTTTGATATTGCATAGATAACTCTTAGATTTCACTATCTTCATTTCAACATTCAGTTGTATAAATCGCCATCAAGCAGTTGCTTCTCCACCACAAATCTCATTCGATCCTTTCTTTTCAATCAGCTCCTCTACTAAAAAATCAATGGCAACCTCCGCAATGGCCCTTTCCTCCCCGGCCTTAGCCGGAAAGGCTGTAAAGCTCTCCCCGTCCTCCTCCGAGCTCTTCGGAGAGGGCCGGGTCACCATGAGAAAAACCGCAGGCAAGCCCAAGCCCGCTGCCTCTGGAAGCCCATGGTACGGGCCAGACCGTGTCAAGTACTTGGGCCCATTCTCCGGCGAGCCACCAAGCTACTTGACCGGTGAGTTCCCCGGTGACTACGGTTGGGACACAGCCGGGCTTTCAGCTGACCCAGAGACCTTCTCCAAGAACCGTGAGTTGGAGGTGATTCACAGCAGATGGGCCATGTTGGGCGCATTGGGCTGCGTTTTCCCGGAACTCTTGGCTCGCAACGGAGTTAAGTTCGGAGAAGCCGTGTGGTTCAAGGCTGGGGCCCAGATCTTCAGCGAAGGCGGGCTTGACTACTTGGGAAACCCTAGCTTGATCCATGCTCAGAGCATCTTGGCTATTTGGGCTACCCAGGTTATCCTCATGGGAGCCGTTGAGGGTTACAGAATTGCCGGCGGGCCTCTTGGTGAGGTTGTCGACCCATTGTACCCAGGTGGAAGCTTTGACCCGTTGGGCCTGGCCGATGACCCGGATGCGTTTGCTGAGCTCAAGGTGAAGGAGCTCAAAAACGGAAGGCTTGCCATGTTCTCCATGTTCGGATTCTTCGTTCAAGCTATTGTGACCGGAAAGGGCCCGATCGAGAACCTTGCCGACCATTTGGCTGACCCGGTTAACAACAACGCTTGGGCTTACGCCACCAACTTCGTTCCCGGAAAGTGAGGGGTAGAGACTTAGCTTTGGCTTAAATAGGTGAATTTGCCCAAAGAAGGGCCATTGTGACTGTTAGTGCTTTCTGTGTAAATTGATGATGTTGTCATCGAAATATGAATGAAGTGAAACTTGTGTGCAGTCTTTGTTAAGGAAATACAAATTCAACTTTCTAACTCTACAGGCTTCATATAAAAAAAAAAAAAAGTTTCCCCAAAACGAGTAATTTGTTTTTAAAAAACAAACTCTCGAAATTTGAGTGTGTTTAGTAATATTATATTTGTAGTTGTGGTTTTTAGTTGCAGTTTTAGTATTTGAGTAGATTTTTTTTAGATTTTTAATTTTAGATAAATACCTAACATATTGAGTACTAACATAGTTACAAGTGTTTTAATATGATAAAATACACAAATATTCTATTTCCATGTGTATGTCATGTGATAACTAGAGAATTGAAGAAGTCCATTAACAAAAGAAAAAGGATGAAAAAGAAGCCAGAGAAAGAGGAAGTTAAGCCCTTCAACTTCTTCTCTTTGGTCACTAGTCATCTTATAGGATTGACAGATGAATCATTACAAATAGAGATTCAATCCATATTACAGAGCCGAATCAATACAGATAGAGATCCAATCCAACTTATAAAGCCGGGTAGATACATATAGAGATCTAATCCATATTACAATGCCAAATCAATAAAGATAGAGAATTATATGTGAACTATGTTTGAAGAAGAAGAAGAAGAGAAGCAAGGATAGAGATGAAAGCTCACATGCAATTGAACATAAAAAAGTAGGAAGAAGAAGCCAAGCTTAGGGATCAGTTTTGTAAAAACCTAGGTAGAAATTTTGTTATTATTCATTTGTACAAACTAAAGAGGAAGAGGAAACTGAAAGAGGCGATCCAAAGGGTAAAATCAGATGCATGTTATGAGTTTCTTAACAATGGTATTTATAGTTCACTCGCTTCTTTAACAATAGTACACAATTCTATTGAAACTAGAAGAGGGATTAGAGGAGGATGAATCAAATCCATTTCAGAAGAAGAGAGGAAACAACGACCTTATGAGTTTTGATTAAAGATAAAGAGGAAGAAAAGTGTAGAAGAAGTGAGACAATTGGTAACTAATTTTCATATTCAATTCCAAATCTTTCAAAATCTGATTTCAAAATCTCTTTTTTCAAAAAAAATATTAAAATTCCATTTTATAACTACAATCTAATCCTCAAATCTAAAACTAAACACTCACACAATTTAGTGGAACCCAACCGACATCTAAAAAAATCTCACCCCTAAACACATCCCTAAGATTGTGTTTGGTATGAAATTATAGGAGTTATTTTAAATTATTTGTTGGAGATTATGATTTGTAAGGGTTTAGTATTTGATGAAAATTATATTAAATTATTAAAATAGATTATATGGGTAAAAATAAACTTAAAAAATTAACTCCTCTCAATCAATATCAATTGAAGATTAATCTATTATAATCTATATCTAGATTAATCGTTTTTTAAAAAAAAAATTTGCTACCAAACACAACCCTCAATCAATATCAATATTATTGAAGATTAATCTATTATAATCTATATCTAGATTAATCGTTTTAAAAAAAAAATTGTTACCGAACACAACCTAAGTAGGAAAGCATTCAAACCTCAAAAGATAACCATATAACTCTATTAAATTATAAAAATAACCCTCATTTCTTTTGATCTTGTAAACTAACCCAAAGAGTAACGGCCCGTAACGGAGAGTAACGGTTTGCAAACCAAAGCTATTTCTCCCAGAGAGAAATGGTTTTCAAACCAAAGCTAGTTCGTCAGTAGAGCTATCGGGTAAAAACCAACAGTAATCATATACTATTATTTTTCTGGAGAGATTTCAGAAAACGAATTGATGTATACAAATTGAGATTATAATCTAAATGTTACTTTCATTTATCTTCTTTGCACAAGTACTTTAATATATGGTTTGATTCACGTTCGAATGAATTTTGGCTTCAAATTAATCTCTTGACAATTATTGTAGTGCTCATAAAGTGCTTGATAAAATAATAATAAATATATAATTTTGGTGACAATTTCAATTGATTATTGACCGTCTATTTTAACTTGATATCAAAAAAAAAAAATTATGCAAATATATATTTATTAACAGTTCATATTTTATACTGGTTGACAGTTAATAAAAATATTATAAAAAATACTTGTTGACAATTTATAAATTAAATTATCGAAATCAAAACATGTAATGCTCTCATTAATTGGTCATAAATCCAAAATATCTTACGATTGGTGGCTAACGTTGGAAACCCTCCAAACCACAAAACATAGAAACTCAGAATCTTGATTAGCCAATCACAAGCAAGGTTTTGATATTGCATAGATAAGTCTAAGATTTCACTATCTTCGTTTCAAATTGAGCTGTATAAATGACCATCAAGCAGTTGCTTCTCCACCACAAATCTCATTCGAGCCTTTCTTTTCCTCTACTAAAAGAAATCAATGGCAACCTCCGCAATGGCTCTTTCCTCCCCGGCGTTAGCCGGAAAGGCCGTAAAGCTCTCCCCGTCCTCCTCCGAGCTCTTCGGAGAAGGCCGGGTCACCATGAGAAAAACTGCAGGCAAGCCCAAGCCCGCTGCCTCTGGCAGCCCATGGTACGGGCCAGACCGTGTCAAGTACTTGGGCCCATTCTCCGGCGAGCCACCAAGCTACTTGACCGGTGAGTTCCCCGGTGACTACGGCTGGGACACAGCCGGGCTTTCAGCTGACCCAGAGACTTTCTCGAAGAACCGTGAGTTGGAGGTGATTCACAGCAGATGGGCCATGTTGGGAGCATTGGGCTGTGTCTTCCCGGAGCTCTTGGCCCGCAACGGAGTCAAGTTCGGAGAAGCCGTGTGGTTCAAGGCTGGGGCCCAGATCTTCAGTGAAGGCGGGCTTGACTACTTGGGAAACCCTAGCTTGATCCATGCTCAGAGCATCTTGGCTATTTGGGCTACACAGGTTATCCTCATGGGAGCCGTTGAGGGCTACAGAATTGCCGGCGGGCCTCTTGGGGAAGTTGTCGACCCGTTGTACCCTGGTGGTAGCTTTGACCCGTTGGGCTTGGCTGATGACCCGGATGCATTTGCTGAGCTAAAGGTGAAGGAGCTTAAGAACGGAAGGCTCGCTATGTTCTCCATGTTTGGATTCTTCGTCCAGGCTATCGTGACCGGAAAGGGCCCGATCGAGAACCTTGCCGACCATTTGGCCGACCCGGTTAACAACAACGCCTGGGCTTACGCCACCAACTTTGTTCCCGGAAAGTGAGGGATAGGGACTAGAGAAGAGACCAAAATTATGTATCTAGTTTCAGTGTAAATTTTTGATGTTGTGATGCCAATTTAAGAGGAGCAAAATGTGTTCTAGCTTAAATTTATCTCGAAGACTCTTAGCCATTTCATATTTATTTTTTATTTAATTTTTTTGAAAAGATTGCACATATTAATAGGAGGATTTACATGATGAGAAGGTTGCTATGACCGATAAAACAAGAGCAAAATCAAAGGCAAGAAACCTGGAACCAAAGACACAAACTACATGATGAGAAGGTGTATCAAACATTTATAATTATAATTTTGACAGCTAGGGTTTTACGATGGCGAAAAGAAAATTAAGTTGCTGCCATGGTCATGGTTCTTGGAGAGTTTCTTGAATCAAAGTGAGAGAGAGAGCAGTACAAAAGAAGGAGAAGAAGAGATCTTTAACCTCTAGATCCATTCTTCACCACCGTTTTGTTGGCTTCCGGGTTGTGAAGATCTTTCTCTGGTGTCTTTGAAGGAACTTTTCTTCGATCTCTTATCATCACTACTAGAAAAGCGGGTATGAAGCGACACTTTTAATTACAATTAGCGACACCTTAAGGTGTCGCAAATATAATCAGCGAAAGGGTGTCACAATTTTCGCCGTCACAATTGGCAAAGGTGTCAATTGCGACACCTTATCATGTCACATTCAATTGGCAAAGGTGTCAATTGCGACACCTTATCATGTCACAGTAAAATGTGACACCTTACCATGTCACAATAGTTAATAATTTTGCGACATAGATATTTGTCATACTTTGAGACATTTGTGACACTTTATCACGACTATTTTCGGTATTTGCTTTGATTTTTAACATAACTATTTCTGACACCTTAAGGTGTCGCAATTTACAATTAATTTATTAAAAAAAAAAGAATAAATAAGGATTTCATATGATTACATGCATATGTGTATACATAGAGAGAGATACCAAGGCAACAGTAAAAATATAGGATAATAGATTTGAAGGAGTGGATGTCATTTACAGGAGTTGAATTTGCAACAATCTCTTGGCATCATACATCTCATGCCATGCTGGAACAATCTCATCAATTTTGAAACCTAAACCTGAATACATTCTAGAATGTTACCTAACTAACACAACAGAATGAACAAGATCTGTAGTTACACTTGTCTCGTATTTTTAGTAATATACCTTTTGGTGCAGTTTGATGTGCACAATGATTCTCGACCATGACAGCTATATCTGCGTTAGAAGGCCAAGCTAGTTCAAACTTTTCAACTGCAACTTCCAAGCATTCTTCCCATGTTGGCAGTCAAACTACTTTGTAACTGAAGCTTCCAAGCATTCTTCCCATGTTGGCAATCCTAGTTTGAACTCGACAATTGAACGTTCATACAACAAAGATCCCCATAGGATGAGTATCTGAGCTCTCATAATCTTAACTTGTTCTGAAGTTTCGTCTCCTGACATGTCTCTCAACAAGCCATCCAAACCAATCTTCTGTAGCTGAGGCTTATAATTGTCTTCCTTGGATATTACATTAAGACGCCGCTCCTCCATCTCATCCCACATCTGCATACCATCTTCCATGATGTCCTCGGTTTTGTTGAATAGTTGAAGAACCTCAAAAGACGAACTCTCCTCCGATTCAATCTTGTTTCTTACAGCATAAGTCCAACAAAGCTTTGCCTGCTCAAACTTTTGTTGATCGAGTGCTAGGAATCATTCATAGAAGTCTAGCTTGATTTTGAGAGCTTCCTCGTACTTCAAACATGCCTTTGTATACTCCTTTAGTGACCAATCATAAGCAGCTATGTATGTTGTTGAAAAGTTGAAGTATCCGAGCATCAATACAACTCTGAACCCTTCAGCTCTTTAGAGTTTTTCCTCCAAAATTTTCTTAGGATCTGGTTTATATAGAACAACTTTTCAAAGTTACAAAAAGAACAAGAAAAACTAAGCCTATAAAATGACAAGAGAAAGATGTTTAAATCCAAGAATAAGAGAGTTCATTTTGAAAATGGTGGCTTGACTTACCTGAGTTCAACATTTGATTTACAATCTGCACTACCCAAAGTTTTTGCAGCCAAAGGAACTTCCCGACACTTCTAAACATTTGATTTACAATATGCACTAGAAAAGGATAAGATTCTTCCTCACCTTTTGTTGAATGCATATTTGGTAAAAATAAACTACCATTCATCATTTGACAGACCATTTAGCTTGTATCCTTCATTCCTTCCACAGTCACGCGAGTAGTCACTATAATTGTGCTCCTTGGTTTACCTATAGACAATAACTCCCTTAGCTCTACCCATTCGTTTGGATCTCTAATCCACACATCATCAAGAATCAGAGGAAATTTTCGGCTGCCTAGCTTATCACATAATTTGTTCAACAATAGTTCCCTACTTAAGTTGAGAAATTCATATGAGTAATACAATTTAATTGCTATACACTTATTATCAATTTCCATTACTTCACATATCAGATCCATACATAAGGACCTGATGATGTAATTTCTCACCATCCAAAGGGGAAATTACATCACACAAGGTTGGGACCAAATACAGTATATAATGTTTAGTAAGCTCTTATGTGAGAAAAACTTACTACTCACCATCCAAAGGGGGCAGAGAGGGCAAGCCAAAACACTATCAAATCCTTTTTGAATTCTCAATACTGTCAAAATAGAGTTATGATTCTGCAACTGAATTGGTTGTTGTATTCTTCATCTAGAAGACAATGTGTTCCTTGTACTACAAAATAAAGGTAGATGTAAAGTAGCTTGGTTAAGCATCTGATGCCATAATTCATGAAATAACTATGCAGTATTTCAGTTAGAATAAATAAAAAAGCAACAAATTCCACTCATCTTTGAAATAATGGTACCTTTCATGCTCACTGAACACATATTGCCATTTTTTCCCTCTAAAAGTATCAAATCAAATATACATAGATCGTATCACCAAGATAATCATTGTTTTTATTATAAGAATCCGAATAAATTGGAAGAAGCTAATGACAGAAACACTAAAACCAAAAATCTAAATCGCCTACCACACATGTAAAATAGCAAGGCATTTTACTATCACAAAAATACATTAGAAGAGCAATTTGAATTTGTCGGAGACTAGATTGAATAGGATACCTTAAACAGTTTGATACCATCACAAAAATGCATTAGAAGAGCAAGGTATTTTCTGCATCACGACATATCAAATTAGGCCACTTAATTTGTAAGCCAGTACTTGATTTCCCCTTCTTAGGCTCTGCATCGAATCATGATTCATGACATATCAAATTAGGTCACTTGATTTCCCCTTCACGAAAACTAAAAAAATGATTTTTTTTTGATATCATAGTAAAATGAGAGACTACCGGCATCGACGGAGAAATGGCGAGCGAGATAGTAGGAAGGCGCCGAGAATTGAGTAGAGACGAAGGATCGATAAGAAGCGAGCCTATAAGCAGATCGGCAAGCGGATGACGAGGTAGAAGAACAAACCAGGGTTTGGAGCTAAGATGAAACGATTCTTCTCTACATGGCTGCAATTTCAGATCCGTTGATTTTCTCCTACATAGAAGATTTGACGAGAAATGTGCTTTGAAAGAGAAAGAGAAAGAGAAAGGAGGAAGGTCGACTTGTGCTGCTTCCTTGGTTCGCACGTGCCACCCAGGCGTTTCACCTTCACCCTAATATTCACCTTTTAAAATTTGAATTTTTAACGCGTCACCTTCTGGTGTCGTTAAAATAAAATAAAAAAGCGACACCCTACGGTGTCTCTATATATGTCATTTGCGACACCTATATATGTCGGAAAATAGGGGCACCTTAAGGTGTCGCATTTTAACGAGGGTTTTGCGGATGCTAATTTTTTGCGACACCTTGACATAGTGTCGAAGGTAAAGTGTCGCATATAACCCGCATTTTTAGTAGTGCATCTCTATCTTTTCTACATGTTCTTGATTGCTTT
Source organism: Fagopyrum homotropicum (assembly GCA_033239125.1). Taxonomy (NCBI): domain Eukaryota; kingdom Viridiplantae; phylum Streptophyta; class Magnoliopsida; order Caryophyllales; family Polygonaceae; genus Fagopyrum; species Fagopyrum homotropicum. The sequence goes on from BSWB01000008.1 coordinate 128,551,818, forward strand.
ACTTTGCTAGGTCTGTAGTATAAATGCAACTCTTATCCGATTCTTGTTTGTATCACTTTTTCGACAACCCAATGGATATCCGGTCCGGATCTCCCCTCTTGACGTCCCGCAGATGTAGGAAATTTCTCCGAACGGTGTTACTAATCGATTGCACTCGTTTTTGTGTTTGCTTTAGTCGAATTTATGACTAAGGATCTTTGGAAAACCTATAGAACATTTTTACACCCCTTAAGGCCTTATCCGATTGATGATATTGTAATAAACTAATCCAAAAAGTGACAATAAATATTTACATTGACTGTAGTGAGAATTTGAGCGGTAGCATATGGCCCATGAAGTTATGACTTATGAAGAACTTAACTTCACTTGTTTGATCTAGTTCTTGCATAAGCTCTTAAAGCCTTGTCACAAGATCTTTTTCCAACCAAGACCTTACCAAAAAAAAAGGCGTGTCTTAGTTGCACCCCAAAATATTACAACCAATTCACTGCAAAATGCAAATGATGTAACATTACAGCCAAATGTCCTTTCATGAATTTTGACGGCTGATTAGAATGTTGACGGTGGTAATGCAACAAGCAAATTGTTAATTTTTTTATTCTTTTCATTTGAAATGATAATTGAACCTATAAATGTAAGTTTAGTTTCGTCTTGAACCTAAAATCAAAAATTAGAAATATTAGAACCAAAAACCATACCTATTAGATGGTTTCGGACCTAAACCGACCTAAAAAGTAAAAGGTACAAACATTTAAATACTACTAAAAAAATAAAAACTACAATGTAAAGTATAAATGTAGTCACTCTCATTTATTCCGATAAAGATAACAAATATTATTATATCTAAATCTATATATATCTCGATAAAAATAACAAGTATGAGTCTGTCTTCTTTTTAAAAATAAATAAATTAAAAGTCAGTTTTTCGGTTTAATTCACCGGTTTGCGGTTATTACCCAATAACCGAACTTAAACCTATTTTCTAGAATATGCAAACCTAAAACCGAACCTAAATTATCGGTTGTCAGTTAGGTCTAGACCCAAATCACTCGGTTTGGTTAAGTTCGGTAAACCAAACCTAACATGCTCAACCCCATGTTTAATTAACAAGCTTACTATTAGGGCGGACAAACGCCTCACAAAGGTAGAGTCTGCATGCGCCGAGGGCTTGGGACGCATACACTCTCATTTTATTATAACAAATTATAAAAAGAGAAAATAAAAATATACGTTGTCGGGAATCAAACCCGGGTATGCATTACCGGGAATCGAACCCGGATCTCTTAGGTGAAAGCTAAATATCCTGACCGCCGGAAGACAACGGATTTGTTGATACTTAAACCCTTTAACCAAAATAATATGTAATTGTCTTGTGCCCGAGGTGCTTGCTTAAAGCTAATTTCGCTTTCGGGTTCCAAGTGAGGAATTTCTTAAAGCTAATTTCGCTTTCGGACCCAAGTGTGGAATTAATTAAACTCAATTTCCCTTTGAGAAAAATGAGTTACAAAAACCTTTTTTGTATCGTTCATACAAACTAGTACCCTCTATTTTTTTTAATAAAATTTTAATTATAAAGCAATTAATCAAAGGGTATAATGGAAAATTGAAAATAAAAACCCTATAAAATCACCTTCAATCGTCAGATCTAAAACTAGTAAAAGTGGCCAAAACCCTAACCGTCGCCTTCTATGTGAACGTGAGATTTGTAACCACACCACCTCCTCCAACCGAAATCTCTGTGAAAATGTATTGGTGAAAAACTTGCACATTTGGTGAGTGTTTTGCTTTTGTATTACTTTCAATTATTTTTCTGTTTGAAGAAGGGTATTGGGGTTCGCGAGTAAGACGAGACTTGTTGTCAAGGACTATGTTGGTGCTCTTCGTCGTAACATGATATGTCAAGGGAGGAGATGAGAGGGGCGACGACCAGTAGGACAAAGGAACTATATATGTTCGTCGGCTACCATGAGGTAACAACCAACGTCAGATCTGTTCTTCGGCGACCAGGAGGAAGCAACAAAATCCAGGATTTGTTCGCCGAGATTTTTCGTCATCGACCTAAGAGGAAACAACCAGCATCGGATTTGTCCGTTGAGGAAGAATAAGCAATTAGGGTTTTGGTTGATTACCATTATGATCCACTATTTTCTTATATTTGTAAAATTTGCCCCAAAGTTTTATTTGCAGAAAACGACGCCATTCTTTGAGATGATTCTAGTTATGGGATTTGTTCTTTTTAACTGAAAAAATGATTGTGTACTAGTATTGTGTAATTGAAATTGATATGCTTCAAACTAGATTGTTTATTAACATTGGTGTATTACATGAAATTGAGTATTAAAATTTATACTTTTGACCTTGTGTAACTCGACCTTGTGTAAACGACGGACCATTGGGCTTGACCTCGTGTGTAACTCGACCTTGTGTATTAACATGGCGTATTATACTGTGTATCAACAATAGAATACACAAATTCAATTAGTCTAGCTGGTATATGGGTGAGTGGGAGGTCCTCTCGTATAGAGTTCAAAACTTAGTGGACTTGATTAAGCATGAGATTTATTAAATCGATTGAGTCTAGAATTGAGTAAATGGAAATGATCAATTAGTCATTTCAATTAATCATTATAAATAAATAAGAAGGGTCTAATTTGTCCCTAATAACAAATCCCTTTACCTACCCAAGTGCGGAATGAATTAAACTCATATTCATTTTTGGACCCCAACTGCGAAAGTTAATTAAACTCAATTTCACTTTCGGACCCCTAAGTGCGGAATTATTTAAACTCAATTCCGCTTTCATACCTCGAGTGCTCAATGAATTAAACTCAATTTCACTTTCGGACCCCCAAGGGCGGCATTATTTAAACCCAATTTAACTTTCGCACTACAAATATGAAATTAATTAAAAATTAATTCCGAAAAAATATATAGTTTCGTTTAATATCTACTAACTTCAATTTCACCTTATTAAGATTAAAGTAATAAACATTCTTTATATTTAAGTGTTCATTTTGGAAAGTAAAAGATATTGTACGGCATGCCCCTAAATTTTGTGAGGTAAATCCATCAAATAACTACCTCACTAATCATCACTAATCAATGTCAAATCACTAATCAATATCAATATTTTGGGGTGTAAATATTATTGCCCAAAAAAAACAAGATCTTTTTCCAATTTTCACGAACACTTTAATTAGAAAATGAGGCAAGTTCAATTCAGACGCAAGACACTCACTTGAAACGAAACATATTTCATTCAAGAAAGCAATCAGTTCTTACAAATGAGACTGTACACAAATTGACACTTTCACAGTTGATCGATATTCTTAATTGAACTCATTTTCCGGGAACGAAGTTGGTGGCGTAGGCCCAAGCATTGTTGTTAACCGGGTCGGCCAAATGGTCGGCAAGGTTCTCGATCGGGCCCTTTCCGGTCACGATAGCTTGAACGAAGAATCCGAACATGGAGAACATGGCGAGCCTTCCGTTCTTGAGCTCCTTCACCTTCAGCTCAGCAAACGCATCCGGGTCATCAGCCAAGCCCAACGGGTCAAAGCTGCCACCAGGGTACAATGGGTCGACAACTTCCCCAAGAGGCCCGCCGGCAATTCTGTAACCCTCAACGGCTCCCATGAGGATAACCTGGGTAGCCCAAATAGCCAAGATGCTCTGAGCATGGATCAAGCTAGGGTTTCCCAAGTAGTCAAGCCCGCCTTCACTGAAGATCTGGGCCCCAGCCTTGAACCACACGGCTTCTCCGAACTTGACTCCGTTACGGGCCAAGAGCTCGGGGAAAACGCAGCCCAATGCTCCCAACATGGCCCATCTGCTGTGAATCACCTCCAACTCACGGTTCTTCGAGAAAGTCTCCGGGTCAGCTGAAAGCCCGGCTGTGTCCCAGCCGTAGTCACCGGGGAACTCACCGGTCAAGTAGCTTGGTGGCTCGCCGGAGAATGGGCCCAAGTACTTGACACGGTCTGGCCCGTACCATGGGCTGCCAGAGGCAGCGGGCTTGGGCTTGCCTGCAGTTTTTCTCATGGTGACCCGGCCCTCTCCGAAGAGCTCAGAGGAGGAGGGGGAGAGCTTTACCGCCTTTCCGGCTAACGCCGGGGAGGAAAGGGCCATTGCGGAGGTTGCCATGGATATTTTAGTATAGGAGCTGATTGAAAAGAAAGGATCGAATGAGATTTGTGGTGGAGAAGCAACTGCTTGATGTCCATTTATACAACTGAATTTTGAAATGAAGATAGTGAAATCTAAGACTAATCTATGCAATATCAAAATCTTGGTTGTGATTGGCTAATCAAGATTTTCAGTTCTATTGTCTTTGTGGTCAGGAGTGTGCCCTACTTCGGGACAACGTTAGCCACCAATTCTAAGATATTTTGGATTTGTGACCAATCAGAACATTACATGTCTTGTTTTCGATAATCTAATCCACAAAGTTGTAAATAGTTTGAGAAGTATGTTTAATTAATTTTCTAACCTTGTAATGTCAATTATGAAAAAAATATTTAAACATATTTTAGTTATGTTACAAATATTTGTGTAATTTATTTACACGATATATACTGCGTGATTTACATAAATATACTACTCACATAAAATAAATCAAAATTTAAAAATAATATTATATTCACGAATTATTTATACGAAGATTATAATGTTACGCTTAATTATTTACGCAAACCGGAAACATACTTTCCTAAACTACACAAACTAATCAATTTTAGCTCTACTAGACATTTTAAAATACAAATACTAATCAATTTTAGCTCTACTAGACATTTTAAAATACAAATATATACTAACATTTTTCATTAAATTAAACTTATCAACAAAAATTAAAACATCCAAAAATATAAACTATTTAGACTCATATTGTTGACTCTACGTAAATCTGAAAAAACTACACAAATTGGTGAGCTTTATTTAATAACACACGTACATAAAAAAAAATAATAGAGAAATATGATTAAACAATTTCGAACAAACACGTACACTAATTCATTCAACTACCAAGTACATTTTAATATAATAACACAAAATTTATTAAAATAAAATTACTCTCAATTTAATACGCAAATTAAATGCAGAGATCTATTTAGGCTAAATAGCATTATTTAGCTTCTCTTTATTTGAATAAAGATTATAAAAGTAAATATCTTGCAAACTTAATCAAACGTAAAAATTTATTTAGAGATAAATTAACATTATTTAGCTCATTTATATATATACAAAAGTTATAAATATTTACACAAAGGATAATTAAGGATTTACATAAGTTTAAGAAGACTATAACCTACACGATAATTAAAACTTTTTTTCTTCGCTCTAAGTATATTTGGATCAAGGTGTGAACGCATCTAAAAGGTTCCAACGACTGAAGATTCACATGTTTGCATATTGATTGCAGAAGCCGAATAAGTTTTGAGTTAATACAAATATTGAGGTACCTTGAGCGCTCTAGATACGCAACTGAATCAGACAGCTCCTTGAACTCAAATAAAGGTTGAGAATGTATCACTTCAAAACATTTACTCACTACCAACAAAAGACAATAATCTTGCCTTACTTGTAAGAACATGAACTCTTTCTCGGAAAACTTCTAATTATCGCTATCGAACAAGTCCAGCTCCCTAAACCTTTTTGCAATACTATTCAGTTCCCACATATCAAAGAGTTCACCATATTTGGTGATAACATAGACAGAAAAACACTAGTCATGTATGTCTTTAACCAAACATCCTGAGCTTATGCAAAATGGATAATACATTAAGAAAGCTTCTTCAAAAAATTTGATCATGGAAATAGCGAAAATGAGACAACGACTCAAGCACAAGATATTTCGATTCACATCCTCGTCAACCCGATGTATTTTGTATCCCAACATTCAAAAAGAAGAATAATAACAAGGTTTACAAAGCCTTCCTTTATTATTCTGTAATCCAATCCAAAATTCTATCAAGGCAACTTGGGGCAGCTATTAATAACACAAGATGTTTCAAAAGTCAATTTCATCTCTGTAATCTTATAAAATACTTATAAAGCAAATGGCAAAACGGCAGATATCGTACATCCCAATCACAACCCCAACAAGATACTTTGATCGCCATTATATCAATCCAGAGTTCCATCAAAGTAACAACACAATTAGGGCAATGAATAAAACATGATATTTCAATCCTTATTAGTATCCCACCGCTCAAAAGAAGATTAAAGATATGTTTTCAAAATCTTCCCTTAAGTCTTCCGTGATCCACTCCAAAATTCCATCAAGGCAACACCAAAATCGGAGTACCGATTAATAGTGTACCGATTCCAGTACATACCAGGTTTGATAAGGCAACAACAAAACTGCAGATATTTTGCATCCCAATCTCAATCCTTAAACACGATATTTTGCATCCCAACACTTAAAAGAAGATTAAAATCAATGTTTTCAACTGAACGCATCTAAAAGGTTCCAACGACTGAAGATTCACATGTTTGCATATTGATTGCAGAAGCTCAGGATGTTTGGTTAAAGACATACATGACTAGTGTTTTTGAAGTGATGCATTCTCAACCTTGAGTGCTCTAGATACGCAACTGAATCAGACAGCTCCTTGAACTCAGAGTGATAAAGGTTGAGAATGCATCACTTCAAAACATTGACTCACTACCAACAAAAGACAATAATCTTGCCTTACTTGTAAGAACATGAACTCTTTTTCGGAAAACTTCTAATTATTGCTCTCGAACAAGTCCAGCTCCCTAAACCTTTTTGCAATACTATTCAGTTCCCACATATCAAAGAGTTCACCATATTTGGTGATAACATCGACGGAAAAACACTAGTCATGTATGTCTTTAACCAAACATCCTGAGCTTCTGCAAAATGGATAATACATTAAGAAAGCTTCTTCAAAAACTTGATCATGGAAATAGCAAAACCGAGACAACGACTTAAGCATAAGATATTTCGATTCACATCCTCGTCAACCCGATGTATTTTGTATCCCAACATTCAAAAAGAAGAATAATAACAAGGTTTACAAAGTCTTCCTTTATTATTCTGTAATCCAATCCAAAATTCTATCAAGGCAACTTGGGGCAGCTATTAATAACACAAACACCTAAATTTGGCATCCCACTAGTAAACAATATACTAAAATCATGGTTTTCAAAACCACCCTACATATTTTTTTAATCTAATACCGATCCCAGTGCATACCACCAAAACTGTCTTCCCCCAAAGAAGTTATATATCAAAATCATGATTTTCAAAAGCCAATTTCATCTCTGTAATCTAATAAAATACTTAAAAAGCAAATGACAAAACGGCAGATATCGTACATCCCAATCACAACCCCAAAACAAGATACTTTGATCGCCATTATAAAAACAATATTTTCATCTAATAAAATACTTTAAGTCTTCCGTGATCCAATCCAAAATTCCATCCAGACAACACCAAAATCGGATTACCGATTAATAGTGTACCGATTCCATTACATACCAGGTTTGATAAGGCAACAACAAAACTGCAGATATTTTGCATCCCAATCTCAATCCTTAAACACGATATTTTGCATCCCAACACTAAAAGAATGTTTTGAGAGTCTTCCTTTATCCTCCTATAATTCAATCCAAAATTGCATCAAGGCAAGAACAAAAGTAGGGCAATTATTACTTGCACGAGATATTTATATCCCAATGCATACCACAAAAATCATGTCCTTTATCTTTCTATAATCTAAAGTGGGGCACAAGTAATTCGATCCCATCCTCTTTTACCGAAGATACTTTGCATCTAGTCTCAACCATGAAAAAATATTAAAAATATTTTTTCAAAACCTTGCTTTATCTTTACATGATCCAATCCGAGTTTGATCAAGCAACATCAAGATTAAGGCAACAATTAAAAGAAATAGAAATTTCAATCTTTGTCCACTTTTGCGGCCAAGACTTTGTATCTAAAGTCCTCAAGTCAATATTGCATCAAAACGTTATTCTCAAAACCTTCATTTATCCTTTCATAATCCAACACCAAAATTGAACAACAATAGGACAGAAAAGCACAAGAAATCTGGATTCCATCCTCTTTTACCGCAAAAATCAATATCGATTAAATATTGGGGCAACGATTGAAAACGCAAGAAATTTATAGTTAGTATCCATTATCCAACAATCAATACGGGACCTAAATAGAAAAAGACGAAAGGGCAGATTATGACAATGAAGTAGAGAAGAAAATCACAAAAGTGATACATCGTACCATATTATGTGTCCACCATGCAAGAAGCCCGATAGCTGAAACACCGATCCCTTCCCTCCTATCACTGTGTCTCCTTATTTCCAATCGCACGCAGAGTGAAAAGTGATTGCCGATTGGTTGTGTAGTTGGTGATTTCAGGTCTTAGATTATTGTCAATGGAGCTAGTATTTTTTAGGCTACCTTACCTGGAGTTGAGACCTTTTGGTTTCTCTTGAACTGCCTCTCTTTTAGCTAACACTAGTTCATATCCCGTGCCTTGCACGGGTAATTGTTAAAAAACATTGATTTTGAAAGATGTGTATGACAACGAATACAAGTCCAAATAATAATATACGTATATAATTGGTTCGAAATAATAAAGACAACAATGTTATCTTTATTATTTACAATAACACGGATATAATGAGAATAATAACATGTTTCTTGACCTTTTATTTAATAAAATTTGGTTGGAAGGAGAATCGGTGGTCTCCGTCGTATCTTAAAAAGCATAATAAACTAAAAATAAAAACTAATCTAAGACTAAAACATAAATTGGAAAGCCATAATTTTAAAAATATAATAAATATTAAAAATCAAGTTTGCCAAACCATATTACAAATGGAAATATAACATAAACGAAAAAAATAATGGGTTAATTTGGTTAATAGGCTTTTTTGAGTGTTACTTTTAGTAATTAGGCTATTTAGTTTTTATTTAGGAAAATATACCCCAACTTTTTGTATTTACTCTCAAACTCTAAACATTCTTCTGTCAAGTGGTACATTTACTAAAACTAAAACTCAAAAAAGCTAGTAAACCAAATTGTTTCAAAAATAAATCAACTTTAACCGAAAAGTTTAAAATCGGATAATTTTAATTTCGAGAGTAAAAAGGAACAGAAGCCAAAAAAAAAAGCAAAAGATAAAAAGAAAAAAAAAAGAAATCAAAATATAAAAAAACTAATTTTTGTAACAATTTAAAAGATATCATAAAGACGGAATATTTAAATAGAAATTGTTATATATAAAAAAAAAAAAAAGCAAATTCATAAAATAGTTAGATAAATATAAAAAAAAATTAAAAAAATTGGAAGATTTTATATCTAAAATTTAGGTTTAGCAAACTATTTTAACAAATTCAAAGTATTTAAAGATGGCAATATATTTATTTGAAAATCGAAAAGTATTTAATATCAAAAGATAATGTATTTTAACCGAAATATAATCTAATAATCTAAACTTAAAAAGATATTAAATGTTAAAAAAATTTAATCCGTTAATTCATTTAAAAGATAACAAAAGCAAAAAAAAGGAAAAGAAAATTAACAAATTAGAATATTTAAAAAATTATTTTTTTAACACTTTAAAAGGTAACATAAGCGTAGAATTTAAGTAGCAAATTGATAATAAATCGGTTGAAGTAAGATCATAAATAGTAACAAGATGAACATAAAAAAAGTTTAAACAAATTGGAGGATTCGGAAGATAACAAATATGTAAAATTTAGGCTTAGCAAACTATTTTAACAAATCCGAATTTTTAAAAATGAAAATATATTATTTATATCATAAAGTAAATAATACCAAAAGATACTAATTTTAATCGGAAAGTTTAAAATCAGATAATCTAAATTTCGAAATATATCGAATGTTAAAAATTAAAATTTTTAAATCATATAAAAAGATAACAAAAGCCAAAATAAAAAGGGAAAAACAATCGAAATATTTAAAATTTATTTTTATAACAATTTAGAAGATTACAAAATGTAAAATTTAAATAGAAAATTGTTAAAAAGCGATTGAAGAAAAATCATAAAACGGTTACAAGATCAATATAGAAAAATGTTTAAACAAATAAGAAGATTTCGAAAATTTACAAATACATAAAATTTGTAGCAAAACTATTTTAGCAAATCGAAATGTAGTAGTTAAAAAATAAAAAATAATTTATAATTAATATCGAAAGACACCTAATTTGTTAATACGGAAAATTGGAAACGTAAAATTTTAAGAATCGGATAATATTTAATATCGTTCAGAGTTTGAAAAGGAAAGCAAAACCACGTTTTAATTTGAAGATGATCAAACATTGTGTTTAATAAATTGGTACAACAATTGGAATATGATTATTGAAGAACCGTAAAATATACCATGAAACACGTAAAATTAGAAAGTTGTTCGGAAAATGAAAATGTAAGCAAAATCACCTATTAACTTGAAGTTGATCAAACAATCGGTTGTATAAATCGGTACAACTATTGGAGTATATATGATCAATAAAGAACCGTAAAATATAACATGAAACATGTAAAATTGGAAAATCGTTCAAAAATTGTAAACGAAAGTAAAACTATTTATTTATTTGAAGATGGAAGCGTTTAATAAAAAACGAAACAAGCTCCGCGCACTATCTCGTAAAAAAGTATTTGCATTAAAACCGTCTGACATGGACGTTTCTACTTCGCCATCCATCGGAAAAAGACACCGCCATGATGTTGCTCAATCGGTTCAAGAAGGGGTGGAAGAACAGGTATCGGGTGACACGAATGGTCAGACCGAGGCCATGGTTGGTCATTCTGCAGAGGAAAAGGAAGGGCGCCAAGGGACTGTGTCGGTCTTGGAGCTGGATATGGGCGATGTGTCGACCACTGATAAACAGGTGGACATGCATGCATGATCCATGGTTACGGTATTTTTATATTAGTTCCAATGAATTGCTTATTTTGGAATGTTTGCGGGGCTCGTAAGAATGGGTTCCGGAGGGCTATTAAATACCTTTGTAAACATCATGATATTGATATTCTTGCTGTGCTTGAACCCAAAATATCGGGGTCCGAGGCTCAGAGGGTTTGTGACCGAATGTTATTTACGGGATGCGTTCGGGTGGAGGCTATAGGATTTCAAGGAGGGATTTGGCTTCTGTGGTATGAGGATAGAGTTCAGCTGGAGATTATTAGTGTTGATGATCATTTTGTTCATGTCCGTATTGCTCGGGGTCATCAAAAGTTTGACTTGATTGTGGTTTACGCTCCTCCTACGGTATCTCGCAGGAAGGATTTTTGGTCTCGTTTAGATATGGAGGTTGCTAGTGTGGATGGCCCTTGCTTGTTGGGTGGTGACTTTAATTGTATTCTTCATTTAAATGAGCGTGAAGGGGGTGTTGGCGGACTTCATAAGGACACTCATGTTTTCCAATCTCTTATTAATACCCATGGTTTGATTGACCTTGGTTTTATGGGATCGGAGTTTACTTGGAGTAGAGGTTCCCAACCTAATTGTATTATTTCTAAGCGTTTGGACCGGGTTCTGATGAATATGGAGGCTCGGATGGAGTGGCCTGATGCTTCCGTGAGACATTTGGCGCGTTATTCTTCGGACCATTCACCAGTTCTTCTTTGTTTTACTTCACCTAAGCATATTCGGACCAAGCGGCGTCCATTCAGGATGGAAGCAGCTTGGTTAACTCATGAGGACTTTGTCCCATTAGTTGAAGGTGTTTGGTCTATCAGGGATGAGGTATGTGCTTCTCTTGCTATATTAAAATCTAAGCTTATTTTTTGGAATCGTCGTGTGTTTGGTAATGTTTTTCGCAGGAAACAAGAACTTATGGATCAAATTAGTGCAACACAAAGCCATCCTTTGTTTACTAATTCGCAACGACTTTTGGATTTGAATTCTAAATTGATTGCTGAGTTAGAGGTTATTATGGAGAGAGAAGAGCTCATCTGGATGCAGAAATCACGTGAAGCTTGGTTGACGGATGGGGATCGGAATACTTCGTTTTATCATCTCTCTACTATTATCAGGCGTAGAAAAAACAGAGTTGAGGGTCTCATTATGGAGGACGGAAGTTGGGAAAATAAAGATGAGAAATTGGAGGACTATGTGACTGACTGGTTTCGTTCTATGTATAAGCGTTCAGAAACTCGAGGGGTGGACTGGAGTAGTGTTGATTTCACTTACCCGGTTATTGATGGTGCCGACTGGAACAAATTGCAAGTTGAACCTAATGGTATGGAAGTTTGGAGGGCCGTTAAGTCCATGGGTAAATATAAGGCTCCGGGGTTAGATGGGTTCCAACCGGTTTTTTATCAACGATGCTGGAACATTGTGGGAAGCTCGGTTATTGCTGAAGTCAGAAAGTTTTTCATTACTAAACGACTTCCGGAAGGTCTCAATGATACGCTTATTTGTTTGATTGCAAAAGTTGGATCACCGGAGAGAATTAGTCAGTTTCGACCGATAGCCTTGTGTAATGTCCTTTACAAGATTATTACAAAGGTTTTGGTTCAAAGAATGCAAAGGGTGATTAGGGATATTGTCGGCCCTACCCAAGGAAGCTTCATTCCGGGAAGACTAATTCAGGATAATGTTATTCTTATGCAGGAGATAATACATTCTGTTAAACACAAGAGTACTGGTCGCAAATGGATGATTTTGAAGCTTGACCTCGAGAAAGCTTATGATCGCCTAGATTGGGATTTTGTTATCGATTCTCTACGGTGGGCTGGTTTTCCGGAAGATTGGATTGCTATGATTAAAGAGTGTATATCTTCTCCTCGGTTGCATATTCAATGGAATGGTGAAGTTGCAAATCAATTCATTCCTGAGAAGGGTCTAAGGCAAGGCGATCCATTATCTCCTTATTTGTTTGTCATTTGTCTTGAGAGGTTAAGTCATCTTATACAGGAAGCTGTTCATTGTGGAGATTGGCGACCTATTCATTTATCAAGGAATGGACCACCTATATCTCATATGTTTTTCGCGGATGATATAACCTTCTTTGCGGAGGCTTCTTGTGCCCAAGTTAGGGTTGTGATGAAAATTATTGAACGTTTCTGCATGGCTTCTGGTGAAAAGGTGAATGTGGATAAATCACGTCTTTATGTTTCTCCGAATGTTAATCAGGAACTTAAGGATAACATTCAACAATTAAGTGGTGTCACCATTAATGCGGACTTTGGGAGATACTTAGGCATGCCCATTCTACAAGGTCGAGTTAGGGGTTGTGACTTTCAGTTTATTTTGGAGAAGATGTATGCCAAGTTAAGTGGTTGGAAGAGACGAACGTTAAGCTTTGCGGGACGGATAACTCTCACTCGGTCGGTCTTGATGACTATTCCGCAATATACTATGTCTACTATTCTTTTACCATCATCTGTTACGAGAAGAATTGATCAGTGTTGTCGGGATTTTATTTGGGGAAGTACTACGGAAAGTAAAAAGATGCATTTGGTGAAGTGGGATACGGTGTGCAAGCCACGTGAAAATGGAGGCCTTGGCATTATTAAGGCATCCGTTTTAAACCTAGCGTATGCGGGGAAATTAGCTTGGAGGTATATCACAGAAACAAAACCTATGTGGATAGGGGTTGTGACTGCGAAATATTTCAGAAATTCCACCCTATCTTCCAGACCTAAATCGCACGGTTGGTCTGCTATTGTGAAGGGGCTAAGCACGGTTATTGGTAACAATGTCAAGATGATTATTGGAGATGGTCTTCAAACACGGTTTTGGATCGATAATTGGCTATCTTCCAGACCATTGCAGGAAGTGGCTTTGCGGCAACTTACAGCCATGGAGGTGGGGCTTTCGGTTCGAGATTTATGGGACATGAATTTTGGTTGGCGATGGTCAGATCTAGTTGATTTGCTTCCCACTGATTATATGAAAAATCTTGCTTCTCTTATTATTGATGTAACTAAACCAGATTGTTACTCTTGGCCCTTCTCGAAATCAGGCGCTTACACTATTGCATCTGGGTGTCGTTTGATATCTGATTCTTATCAATTTCAGTTTGCTGATAAAGGAGTATTCACTCGCATCTGGAAGTTGAAAGTGCAGGAGAGAGGACGGGTGTTTTTGTGGAAAATTTTATGTGGTGGTTGTTTAACAAATTCTGAGAGATTTAGGCGACATCTAACAACAGACGAATGTTGTAAACTCTGTAATGGAACTTCGGAGGACCTTCTTCATTTATTTCGGGACTGCCCAACAGTGAAGATTATGTGGGAAGATCTTCAAGCAGCTTCAATGGTCACAGAGTTCTTTGCCCTACCTTTTGGCACTTGGATCAGAGGTAACATCTTTAACTCTAATTGTTTCCAATCCAATTTTGCTTGGTGTGATGTTTTTGCAGAAGGAATTTGGAACATTTGGAAATGGCGAAACCGCATGGTTTTTGAAGACGTTATAGTGTCAAACAAGTCGGCGATTGTTATACAAAAGACGAAGGCATATTACTTAGCATGTACTGTGAATATGAACTCGGGTACAACGATGTCATCGAAAATTCTAGTCTCATGGTCTCCACCACCACAAGGATGGATCAAGGTCAATTCTGACGGTGCAGTTCAATCTAATGGAGTAGCAGCGGCAGGATGCGTTATTAGAGATCATGAAGGAGGGTGGCATCGAGGAGGTGTCCATCATATTGGAACGTGCTCAGTTCCGCTTGCGGAACTATGGGGCGTTTATCATGGCCTTAAACTTGCGTGGGAATCTGGATATAGGAATGTCATCCTTGAAACGGATTCGCAGCTTGTAGCCACTCTTATTGGGAAAAATCTACCCCGATGCCATCCTCTTTCTAGCCTGGTACATATGTGTCAAGGCTTTATTCAAAGAGCTTGGGTTGTCCAAGTTCGTAATATTTACCGTGAAGGTAATTATGTTGCAGACTTTCTAGCTTCTTTAGCTTTTTCTTTTGAACTTGGATTTCATGTATTGTGTGACCCGCCTGAGGGTGTTTTAAATTTTCTTGACGATGATGTTAGGGGTAAGGCTATCCCCCGTGTGATGACTATATAGCCACTTTTCTATTTATAAGAAGCGCGACTAGATGCGCGGAGACCACTGACTCTCCTTCCCACCAAAAAAAAAAACAAACGCGAGGAGTTTCAGGAGATTGGATCATAACAAAATTAATTTCATGACTTTGTTGTTAATTAACATGAAAATTAATATATATATTTTTTCAAATAATAATAGTTTTTGTTAAACAAAATTCAAACGTAGAAAAAGAAATTTGTGAGGATCTGGATTAATAAAATTTTATTTGTTAAATTAAAAAATTTGAGGGTGATATGTGACAAAAAAAAATATTTTTAAAAATTAATTAATTTAGCAATTAATTGGCTAACAAAATCTTTTTTTATTTTGAAAACTTACCAAAGAAGTTAGAATTTACAAAAAAAAAAATATTTTTAAATTTACTAATTTAGCAGTTAGTTAGTAACACAAAAGTTATTTATTTGTTTGGATTCAACAAAATTTTTTAAATTTACGAAAAATAAAAAAAAATATTTTTACATTTACTAATTCAGCAATTAAACTGAATTTAGTGCTAAAAAATATTTATTTGTTTAGATTCAGCAAAATACGGTTATATATTAATATTTATCAATTTTATTGTAGATTTATTTACTGAAAAAATTATAATGGCAGTTTAGTAAATATTTTACAAAAAAAACTGATGTGGCATTACTAGTTGAATGACACGTGGCACTAATGTCCTTAGTTTTAGTAAGTAATATAGATTTATCAAGAACATTTGACAAAAAAAGTGATACGCTTATCTCCTTATCCAACAAATATTTTGATGGGGGAATCAAATCAGCTACACAAGAGCATCCCAAATCTTCTGATCAAAATACTCGGACATGGGTTCAAGATTGTAGCTCATATATCCACCAAAAGGGGTTGCTTCTAAGGGGAATTGACCCAAAATGGGATCTAAGATCATGCAGTCAAATCAACGTCTTGCTCTCTTTTTCACTGATCTCCAATAGAACAAGAGAGGAAATAGGCTGATATCTCACCTACAAAGACATTATATTACGTCCTATGACACTAATGGGTTGGTTTAATTCAATTTTCTTTTCTTTTTTAACCTTCAAATGGCAGATTTCTACTATATTCTTATCTGGCTAATTAATAGAAGGCCTATCATCTTCTATTATCTCAAAAACTTCACTCTGAATATTCAGGTACTCTAGCCTTTATAGAAACCATCATGTGTGATAGGATGCATTGTTCCTTAAACTAATTCATTTGGTAGAAGTTCAATGATAAACCATATAAAGGTGCCAGCCAATATAACCTGCATATCATAGCATATACATGTGTATGTGTTTATATATTCCACATAATAATTGATATATTATTTGAATAAGAGGTTTGTTTGCTATAGTCACCTGAAGATTTTGAAGATGCGGTCTTGAACAAAGCTGCAGCTGATAGCACAAGCTATCTCAAGCCTTTGGATGAGTCACTCATCTACTGATAAGCTCTGGAAAGCGGGGCTTGCAACCTCTTTAATAAGGTTTATGTTTTTGCTGGCAATTGATCACTTTGTTGTCCCATTGATTCTCATTAGCTCTATGGCCCTGTTAAAGAAGTAACTCTGGCTTAATTAGATTGTGAGATAAACTTAGATAACCGCAAACCTTCTTCTCAAGTGTGAAAATTTCACAAGTAAAGCAAACTGCAAACGGCTAATATAATATAATAACCATAAATTACGAAATATATTTGTTTTTATTCTGTACCTGCAGGACAATGGTGAGATCAATAGATCATTAGGGTGCTCAGGAACAATATCTTCCAAGCACGAAATGCTAATTCCGTAGCAGAAGTAGGTGATCATGGTTGAACAGATAGCAAGAAGCAATCTAATGGGTCGATCAAGGTCGAAGATATTCAAATCAGATGATAAAAACAGACTATATCAGAATAAAATCAAGAACTTTTTACTGTAACAAACAAACATACAATTTCTTACCGACCAAGTATCCTTCCAAAAGTAGGTGAATCTTACAAAGACGTTGGAGCTCTAAATATGGAGTTGATTAGTGATGAAAATATAGACCTTGAAGCTCCATTAGCAAGAACCATAAAAATGCTCAGACAAACAAGAAGACGAACAAGAAGTAAGCGATAAGAGCGTAAAAAGGGCATCAAAGAAAGTCAAATGTAAAACCACACTTCTTTTCTTTACTGCTCTGAAGATGGAGTTGATCAGTGATGAAAATATAGACCTTAAAGCTCCATTAGCAAGAAGAACCATAAAAAGTGATTTGACAAACAAGAAGACGAACAAGAAACAAGCGATAATAGCACAAAAAGGGCATCAAAAACATACGAAATCAGAAAAAAGCCAAGAAATTTCAACAGTAGCTAGCAAACTTATAGTTTCCTACCTTAGTACCCTTCCGGGAGGAGTTGGATCATAGAAAAACAATGGAGCTAGTGGATAGTGATGAAAATATAGAGGTTGAAGCTTCATTAGCAAACCCATAAAAAATGCTCTGAGAAACAAGATAAACAAGAAACAAGCGATAAGAGAATAAATTGCAACCAACTTCCCCTCCCTTGTGCTAGAGATGTGAGTAGCATCTAATCAATATCTTTGTGCAAACTCTTTGTGAGGACCAGAAAATAGGAAGACATCAAAAGAGTACAAGAACTCTTTGTGATAGCAAGAATCATATAGGTGAAAACAGTACAAGAACTCTGTGAGGACCAGAAAATAGGAAGACGTCAAAAAGCTACAAACGATAACAAATGAGTACTTTTAGAGAAATAAAGAACATAAGCATGTTATTGTACCTAGTTGGTTTCCATGAAGCTTGCTTCTTCTGGATAACTAGATTATCAATATGAATTTCAAGGACATCAGAATTGAGATACAAGTCACTCTCTGTAACTTTTTCGCACCTTCGACGTAACTCGGGATACCCTTTATATACGCAATACTAGTAAAGATTTGATAGCAGCATGCCCCTTAAAAAGTGATCAAATGAAGGCAACTAATCAAAGCTAAACTCAAAAGAGAAGTGCATTGTTCCAGCCCTTCCTGTATTGTCCTCAAAGTGAAACATCTATCAATTCTATAATACCATAAAGTGTCAGCAGCAAAGTCGAGTCCATGGAAAGACAATCTTCAGACCAAGATTTCTATAATTTAATCATCATCAACTACTCAAGATGTGTTAGATGTTTTATTTCATTTGGAAGATAAACAATCTTAGATGTTAAGTGTTGACAGTGCCACAATCTTATATGTTGCAGGGAGCTTAATCAATACAAACCTGATCCGCTAGGCAGACATTTGAATTTCGATGTCAGACTCAAATAAATTGAATAATGCAAGCTCGTTAATGTGAATATCATTTGGAAGTGTTTTCAACCGAATGCATCTAAAAATTTCCAACGAACGAAGATTCACAAGTTTGCATATAGATTGGGATGTTGAATAAGTTTTGAGTTAAAACAAATATGACGAACCTTAACTGCTTTAGATAACCAACGGAATCAGACAGCTCCTCAAACGCGAGTGATGAAGGTTGAGAATACAACATTTCAAGTTAGACATCAAGCCCTTCAGAATTCATTGATTCACTAAACCCATGGGTTGATCACACATAATATGCATAACCCTTCGCAAAGTCTCTCCTTTGTAAGAACTCATAATAACACTATCCTCTTTCAAAACATATTATGCTAAATCATCGAGCATGAAAATTAGTTCGAATACGAAATTATTGCTCTCAGAAAAGAACAGCTCCCTGAACTTTTTTGCAAACATATTCAGTTCCAATATTCCATATATCAAAGAGTTCACCATATTTGGTAATAACATGGCCGGATGCCTGGAAAACAATTGTCATATATGCTTTCAACCAAACACCTAAGCTTCTACAAAATACATAATGTAGTAAGAAGGTTTAAGAAGGGAATAATTGGGACAACAGTTAAAAGCAAAAGATATTCAGCCCTCATCCTCTTTTTCCGACAATTATTTTGTATACCAACAAAACGATGATATCTCGGTTCTCATCCTCTTTTCCCGCCAACTATTTTGTACCAACAAAAAGATGGGTTAAAAACATGGTTTTCAAAATATTTATCCGCCTTTCTGTAATCTTATACCACAATTGATCATGGAAACAACGAAATTGAGGCAGCGACTGAAGCACAAAATATTTCGATCATCATCCTTGCTAACATACAATTTTGTATCCCGATATTCAAAAAGAAATTTAAAACAAAGTTTTCAAAACCTTCCTTCATCATTTTGTTAATCCAAACCAAAATGATATCAAAGCAATTTGGGGCAGGGACTAATAACGCAAGATCCTTCGATACCAATACATAACACCAAAACTTTGCATCACAACGGTAAATTTTTTTTTTATGGTTTTCAAAACCCTTCTTCTTTTTGTAATCTAATCCCATTTTTGAAAAGGCAATAGCAAAACTGCAGATAATTCTGCGTCACAAACCTCAAAACGCAAGATATTTCATTCTCCGTTGTATCCCAAAACTAAAAAAAAAGATTAAAAACAATGTTTTCAACATAATCCATTCAACCTTTGATCCAATCCAAAAATTCATCAAATCAATAGCACGAGAAATTTCTATCCCATCACATACCATCAAATCCCACCAGTAAAAAGGTATTATAAAAATCATGATTTCAAAACCATCTTTTATCTATTGGTAATTTTGAATAAGGCAACAACAAAACTGCAGATATTTTGCATCTCATTCTCAATACTAAAATAAGATATTTTGATTATCCCAACGCTCCTTAAGGATAGTACAAACACTGTTTTCAACATAATCCTTTCAACGCTCCATAAGGACAATACAAACACTTTTTAGAAAACAATATTTTCAACATAATCCTTTCAACCTTTGATCCAATCCAAAAATCCATCAAATCAATAGCATGAGATATTTCTATCCCATCACATACCACCAAATCCCACCAATAAAAAGGTATATTAAAATCATGATTTCAAAGTCATCCTTTATCTATTGGAATCTAAATAAGCCAATAGCAAAACTGCAGATATTTTGCATCTCATTCTCAATACTGAAACAAGATACTTGAATTTTTCCAATGATCCATAGGGACGATAAATACAAACACTGTTTTTAACATAATCCTTTTAACGTTCCATAAGGACAATACAAACAATATTTTAAAAATAATGTTTTGAATATAATCCTTTCAACGTCCCATAAAGACAATACAAACACTATTTTAAAAACAATATTTTCAACATAATCCATTCAACCTTTGATCCAATCCAAAAATCCATCAAATCAATAGCACGGGATATTCCTATCCCATGCATACCACAAAATCCCACCAGTAAAAAGGTATATTAAAATCACGATTTCAAAGCCGTCCTTTATCTATTGGTAATCTAAATAAGGCATCAGCAAAACTGCAGATATTTTGCATCTCATTCTCAATACTGAAACAAGATACTTGAATTTTCACAATGATCCATAGGGACGATACAAACACTGTTTTTAACATAATCCTTTTAACGTTCCATAAGGACAATACAAACAATATTTTAAAAATAATGTTTTGAACATAATCCTTTCAACGCCCCATAAAGACAATACAAACACTATTTTAAAAACAATATTTTCAACATAATCCTTTCAACCTTTGATCCAATCCAAAAATCCATCAAACCAATAGCACGGGATATTCCTATCCCATGCATACCACCAAATCCCACCAATAAAAAGGTATATTAAAACCACGATTTCAAAGCCGTCCTTTATCTATTAATATTCTAAATAAGGCATCACCAAAACTATAAATATTTCAATCGCATCACATACCACCAAATTTCACCAGTAAAAAAGTATATTTTAATCATGATTTCAAAGCCATCCTTTATCTATAAGTAATCTAAATAAGGCAACAATACTGCAAATATTTTGCATCCCATTCTCAATACCGCAACAAAATATTTCGATTATCCCAATGATCCATAAGGACAATACAAACACTGTTTTCAACATAATCCTTTGTTCCAATCCACAAATCCGGCAAAGCAATTGCACGAGATATTTCTATCCCATAAAATACCACCAAATTCCACCAGTCTAAAGGTATATTAAAATCATGATTTCAAAAGCCATCCTTTATCTATTGGTGTAATCTAAATAAGGCAACAATAAAACTGCAAATATTTTACATCCCAATCTCAATACTGAAACAAGATCTATGATTATTCAACGCTCCATAAGGACAATACAAACACTGCTTTCTAAATCTTTCCTTTATCCTTAGTAAAATTCAAAGTTCAAAATTTCACAATCACACGAGAGATTTTTAATCTAAAACCATATTTGATAAGGTAATAGCAAAATTGCAGATATTTTGCATCGCAATCTCAAAAGTATATTAAAAACAATGTTTTCAAAACATTCCTTTATCTTTTGTAATCCAATCCAAAATTACATCAAGGCAACAACAAAAGGCAACATCAAAATTAGGGTAGCAATTGAAAGAAATAGAAATTCCGATCGATGTCCTCTATTACAGCCAAAACTTTGTATCTAAAGTTCAAAACTTAGTTTTCACAACATCACATTCAAAACATGCTTTTCAAAACCTTCTTTTATCATTCGTTCCTCCGGCAATCCAACACCGAAATTGAGCAACATAGGGGGGAAATTAGGGCAAAAAAGTATAAGAAATCTAGACTCCATCCTCTTGTACAGCAAAAATTGATTATCGATCAATGTTAGGGCGAGATCGAAAGCATTAGAAATCTATATTTCAGTTGTAACAGTCAAAAATCAAATATGGCCTAATCGGGAATTTTAGGAAGTTAAATGGGTTTAACGGAATTAAAACCGTCTTAACAAGAGATCGATACCTAGATGATATAAACCCGGTGTTATTTGGAGCATTTGGGAGCTTCAATTAATAAAAATGCAGTTGAGAGAAATGATCAGGACATCGGACATGTCCTAGATATGAAAAAACATGAAAAGGCAAAATGGCTAAAAGAGTCGCTATTTCGTTTCTTAGCGGCTAAGAAAGATGGCTTAGGAATACGCGTTTTTCGAAACAATTGCGGAATAATTATCCATACAATATTCCAGATTTATTATTCCAATTTCGAGAAGTTTGGAGAAGGGGACTTAAACCGCTTTCGGATCGGTAAAAGGATAATTATCGACTCCGCTAAAGGATAATTATCGTCTTCGCTATAAATAGCTGAAATATCGTTTATTAATTCATTTTCTTTCACGTTTCCTCGTAAAAGCTCTGATTTCTCTCAACCTTCAAACTCAGATCTACTCTTCGTTTCTAATCCGATTTCAAATCCGTTTGAGTTTTTGGATTCCTCTCTTCATTCTCTTCATTTTGGTACCGAGTTTCTGCATTTCCGAGCAAGGGAAGGTCTGGTCGAGCCTATATGATACTAGGGAGGTTCCGTCGCTCAGATTCCGGTGAATTTGATGGTGTCCAAGCGTAGCCTGCGTCGTTGTGATTCCGAATCTTCTTTCGGATCGTCAATCGGGTTAGTAACGAATAAGTTATGAATTTATTCGTTTTTCGTATTGCGATTTGGCCTAAATTGACCTTAGGCTTGTCAAAATGGATAATTGGAAATTTCATTATGCTCGTTACATTATTCTGGTGATTATGGGCTGTTTGTTTGTTAAGATTTAATGACAGGTGGGTTCAGAAATTGCCTGCGGGCAAAACGTTGTTCTGGCGAAATTTAATTAATTAATTAAAGGTTAATTAATTAAATTGGGATTCTAGAAAATGCTATAAGCTAATTAAATTCAAAGGAATGAATTTAACTGGTGGTTGAAGCGAGAAGTTTAATACGAGGAATATGATATTCTCAACAGGTGTTGTTGAAGGGTTCGGTTTAATTATAGCTTACTTCTTTGTGAGCGTATCCAAATACGAGAAATGAGGATAGTCCGAGTGGGAAACGGACTCAATAGTTGGTTTGCGAGGTTTTATTGTTCTTACCTGCGAGGTAAGTGTATATGAATTACACTTGCTTAATATATGTTATGTATTTAATATGCTATGATTTTATGCATGCTTGTGTGTATATATCTGTTTGTTATGGTTGTATGCATGCTTATATGTATATGAGTGAGATAATGATGATGATGACTTGATATTCTTTATGAAAGCATGCATGAGGTACATGAGATGATAGTGGAAAGAATGTGATGAAAGAATATGATGAAAGCATGAAATTGAGTTATGATATGAAAGTGATAAAATAGGATGGTAATTGATTAATTAGCCCAACTGGGTCCCGCACGGGTTTCCGGGGGACGAGGTCGCTACCTGATCTACAGGGGGCCTCAGAGGTCGCTACCTGATCTACAGGGGGCCTCGAGATAAGAAAAACAGCCAGGGGTCGCTACCTGATCTACAGGGGGCCTCAAGATAAGAAAAATAGTCCAAGATCGCGACCTGATCTACAGGGGGTCTTAGGACAAGATGGCCGAGGTCGCTACCTGATCTACAGGGGGCCTATGACGCTATCGGGTTGGCCAACCGAAAGAAAAAAAAGAAAGAAAGAAAGAAAAGAAATATGAAAGCAATGAGAAAATATATCGTACGATCAGTTGGAGCTAGTTAGTTAATTATCACCTATGCATCGATGCGATCGAGTCTAGCATGTTATATGTTATGTTATGATTATTTATATGTGATGAGATGATATGAGATGTTTATATGAGATGACATGTTTATATGTGATGTGTGATAACATGCTTGAATGTTTATGTGAAATGTGATGTGAATGGTTGTGGAATTATATGTGAATGTGGATATGTATGCATTGATCGACTTTGGAATGTGAGGAAGGGTATAGAGTGTCCTTTGGGGACGGGATATTAGATACTTATATATATTGGGAGAGTGCGATTTGTATACCCTTACTGAGCGTGTGGCTCATTGTTGTTATATCCACATATTTTTCAGCTACTCAGGCTCGGCCTGATCAAGGCAATGACGTTGGACCGAACACCTGGATTTGAGATCATATCAGGTGGGCTGTTATGGGATGCTACCGCCTAGGATGTTTTGCATGGTTTTAAAACAGTTGTGTTTTGGTTAAACGGAGTTTATGACGTATGTTAGTATGTATATATGTTGTGAATATGGTTGTAAGATAAAGTTTTAAAAATTTACGTTTTCCGCTTTTCCGCTTTTCCGCTTATTGTTTTAAACAGGGTTAATTAATTGGTAATCAACTAGAAATGAAATAGGTGTCTCACATTTGGTTGGTATCAGAGCAGGGATATGATTCCTTGGCTTGGGTTGTGGGAAGTTTTCTGAAAAGCTTTTGAAAGTTTCTTTTTCTTTTAGATGGCGGAGCACAGCTAAAGGGTCGACTGAGTGTGTACATGCTCAGGGTATAAATGATCAGGAGCACCCTAAGGTGCCAGTTTTGTAACACCCCGAATCCGCGGGACTCGGGATGTCACATTGGGGTAGGATCTCACAATGGATCCTGACCCTAGCCTGACAACAAGTTCACTGGACCTTACAACATGGCACTGACAGATATAAAACAAATACATAAAACAGTATAAACTGTACGACCCAAAGTAAACAACAACATAGCCGAGTATATAAAACGACATCCTCACATAGGAGGTACAAAAGATCATCCTCACGCAGGAGGGGAAACACAACAACCCCAAACCAACCACCTAATGTACGAGAGTCCTCGGCCTGTCACCCTGCCAGATCACCCAGTAGCGCCTAACCTGTAAACATCTACAACACGGTATGAAACCGTTAGCTAACCATACATATATGAGGTAATGCATAAGCACAAGCACAATCATGAAAGATAAACACATCAGCATGCTATCACACATTTACCCATTTATTATCTTTATATAATAACCATTCACTCAAAAACCGTATATATATAGATAGATGAAAGTATGTGACACGAGGACCGATACATCCCCGCCTCTGAGTACAATGTCCAGCTGTACGAGTATCGGTCACACAATCCGTGTACCCTATGGGAGTGGATTGCGCCCTTCCTGTAAACCAGTCTGGCCCGACATCAGAGAACCTCCCAGACTCCACGGCGGGATGAAAGGGAAAGGTTATCACAGCCACGCAGTGGGGCAGTCAATAGAACATAGGTCGATAAAAACGACAACTCATGCTATCATAGCAAACATATAAAGCACACACCACTCATGCAAACACCCAATATAGGGATGGTAGCTAAGTAAGTCCTACGGACTTACCTCAACCTCGTACAAAATCAACCACGATCACCTCTACACTGGAGGGACAACACGGCCTATAAAAAGGCATAAAAAGATATATCAACCTCTATTCATCAAAGGGGTCACACCTAGACCCAAAGGGATCCTAAGGATCATACTCAATCTATGAGCCTCACAACCAACTAAACCTCAATATCTCAACATAGCTCACAATTCCTCAAATCTCAAGGTAGTATCTAATCAACATTCCTCAATCTCAATTTTAATCCTAATTTAATTAATTAACCTTTAATTAATTAATTAGATTTCGCCAGAATAACGTTTTGCCCGCAGGCAATTTCTAAACCCCCTGTCATCAGATTTCATCAAACAAGAACCCATAATCACCAGAATAATATAACGACCATAATGGAATTTCTAATTGTCCTATTTGACAAGCCTAAAGTCAATTTAGGCCAAATCGCAGTACAGAAAACGAATAAATTCATAACTTATTCGTTACTAACCCGATTGACGATCTGAAAGAAGATTCGGAATCACAGCGACGCAGGCTACGCATGGACAACATCAAATTCACCGGAATCTGAGCGACGGAACCTGCCTGGTGACATATATGCTCGACCAACCCTCCATATACTCGGAAATGCAGAAACTCGGTACCGATATGAAGAGAATGAAGAGAGGAATTCAGAAACTCAAACGGAATTGAAATCGGATTAGAAACGGAGAGTAAAAATAATTACCCGGGGGAAAAAGTAAAAATTTCCCCAAACGTCCAAAATTACGCTAGGAACATAACGGTGGGACTCTTACTCATCAATTGCAAAGTCTTCGCGAGTTATATGTCAATTACTATCAACGATTAAGTTAATCAACATTAATTAGAATTCGAAAATCTTAGCTATTACATCACACACCCCTTAAAAAAAAGTTTCGTCCCGAAACTTGAACAATTCCCAAATCCTCTCGGACCCATACGCCGAGGTATAACTCTCACTCTTTCTATCGGAGGTATCACATCTCCGTTCAAAAGATCACAACCTATAACAATCTATAACCTCAAGTATAAACATGGAGGAATCATCACTCCAGGAAACAGGGTCATAACGCTACCTAAAGGCGTAGAGGAATCAAGTCTCTCGCCATACCACATCACAAGGCATAGAGGAAGCACATCTCTAGCCAAAACATATCACATGCATAGAGGAAATACGTCTCTAGCCAACCCATAAACATATATATCGCATGGAGGAATCACATCTCCACTGAACTATGTCCATCAAGGTAGCATGGAGGAAAGAACCATCTCCAGCTGAATCCTAATCCCACTCAAATAGCATGGAGGAAAGAACCATCTCCAGCTATAAATATGATCATACTCGGGTAGCGTGGAGGAAGTAATCATCTCCAGCTATAGCATACATCACGCTAGCACATCAAGATCTACTAAGATCATAAATCACATCAAAACTAGCATGGAATAACACATCAAGGCATATAAGCATATAAGCACATAAGCACAACATTGATCAAGATAGCACTAAGATATACTCGTGCTCCCACAAATGGGTTTGTCCCAACATATACTTTGGATAGTCCCTCAGGGCACTATCCTCAGTCTCTCACATAGCCTCTTCAAGTCTTCATCTCGACCATCATATCCTCAATATGAGAATGTCTTTCGAATGCAAGTGTTTCATATCTCATTCCAAGAATGTAATCGAATGCTCAACAAAAGTGTGGTTGGACTCAACCACCAAATCATCGTAACTCACAAGGTGTCTCGAGTCTGGTATATACTTCCTCAATTGAGACATATGAAGCACTGGGTGAATATCCTCTAATCTCAGAGGCAAAGCTAAACATCATGTTTCCTTCACAAAACTGATCAAGATCTCAAGTAAATATTGGAAACTCAGTTCCCCTTTCCATAATAACACAACTAATGTCTCACAGTTGAGATACCTCCAGCCGGACATGAACTCTCGCTTTAACTTTAGAGGTTAACGCCTCTTGTCTACATATAATATCTGGCGACTCTGTACAGCCAGCATTCTTCCTTCAATCAACGTTACTTGAACTATAAAATCCTGAATCTGGTCAGGTGTTATTCCACTACTATTGCTAGATCACTTCTAGCATAAGGATATACGACATCTATGTCTATATATATTGCTTCATAGGGCCATCCCAGAAAAATGCACGTCCTTTATTATTATATAATAAACTCATTAATGGAAGGTAATATAACCATCCACGTTTCCCATTCAACTTACAACACATAATAGATCTTTAAGATCTAGATGATCCTCTCTAACTGACCATCTATTAGGGGGTGAAGTGTAGTCATGAGGTATAGACTCATCCCCAAAGCAATCTGAATCTGCTGCCTAAAAACTCAAAGTAAAAACATCCATCTCGATTAGAAATGATCGTTCTCGATATACCATGGAGTCTCATTATCTGTCTAATGTACTCCTCAGCCAATTCATTCATTAGCCACGTCCTTCTGATAGAAATGAAATGTGCCGGTTTCATTAATTTGTTACCAACAATCCAGATAACATAAAACTTCTACTGGGTCACAATCCCATAAAAAAAATCCATAGAGATGTCCTCCCAAATTCTACTACTGCACTGGTAGTGGGTGGGGCTTATCTCTAGATCGGAAATACTCTATCTAGACCTGCTAACAGGTCACACACTGTATCACAAATCTGGTTATATCGGCTTCATACAATATAATCGTCTCATCTCGTGGTCCATGTTACTCGTACCTGAATGTACTGAATATGGCATACAGTGGGTATACCGTAATGTTCTCTGTCTCCATCTGCATCAGCAGGTACACAAAAGTGGTCATGACTCTTCATCAGTCCATCTACTCATATGGAGAACTATGGTGCCTCAGTACGAGACATCCTTTCTCTAAACCTTGTCAAGGCCCGGCAGGTCTCCTGCTTCTGTTGGACCTCATCCAACAGACCAGGTAGAACCTCTGAGGTATAAATGGGTATCCTTATCAAGGAACTGAATGTCCAACTCTAGGCAAGCTAGATCTCTT
Source organism: Fagopyrum homotropicum (assembly GCA_033239125.1). Taxonomy (NCBI): domain Eukaryota; kingdom Viridiplantae; phylum Streptophyta; class Magnoliopsida; order Caryophyllales; family Polygonaceae; genus Fagopyrum; species Fagopyrum homotropicum. The sequence continues at coordinate 128,580,186 of BSWB01000008.1, forward strand.
TGAAGCTGAGGTTGAACTATCAGTCTCACAATCATCTTCTCTTGGAGCGTCTTTCCATTCAAGTTATCGGTGACAACATTCAACTTCTCTGAATGATATGAAATCTTCAAGTCAAAGTCTTGATCAACTTAAGCTCTTAATACTGGCGGTTATTCAACCTCTGTTGCATAAAATATACTTCAGATTTTTATAATCTATAGAAATCTGACATGAAGATCACACCGGTACGGTCTTCAAAATTTAAAGGCTTGAACTACCACTACTAACTCTAAATCATGAGTTGAGTAGTTCTCATCATACGTTCTCAGCTGTAAACACACATATCAATAAGCTTACTCCTTTGTAGTAATACACATCTCAAACTTAGCTGGGATGTATCACCGTAAATCACAGGATCCCAAAAATCTTCTAACTACAACAGAATCGAAGCAGAGGTCAAATGCCTCCTCAACTCTTCAGAACATAGACACACTGCTTTCATCACGTAGTTATGGTGGTCTTCTCAAAAGACTCGCAAATGAATACATAATCATATAAAATCCTTCGTCAAAGCATTGGTAGCAATCGGCTGAGCCGAGAAAACTACGTATTCCTTAATGTTCATTAGTATCTCCCATGTTACAACATACTTAATTCTCGCCAGGTCAACCATGATCCCACTGGTGGAGACAACATGGCCTAAAAAGGCTACCACTGGCATCTCAACTTACACTTAGAGAGAGTAGCATACAACCCTCTATCTCTCGAAATCTGTAGAACGGTCCTTAGATGATCGGTCTACTATTCTCTGCTATGAGAGTATACCGACATGTCATCCATGGAGTCCACCACCAACTAATAAAGGAAGTCGATGAAGATATTATTCATCAACTCCATAAAAACTACTTAAACATTTGTCAACCCAAATGACATCACTACAAACTCGTAGTGTCCATAACGGGTATGGGATGCTATCTCATACACATGCTGCTCTCTCGTCCATGACTAGGGATATCTTGAGCACAAAGGAATCCTGAAAACACAATTGCTTCTTGAAGCTAACTCATCAGGTCGTCAATACGGAACATGGAACCCACTAAGGTAAACCCGTTTCAGTCAACTTTTCAAGTTATCAGTACAATATCTCAACAAGCACCATATAGTGTGGCTTTTCCATTCAATCTTGTACCATACTTCAACTCGATAACAATGTCCACACTCCGCTGAGGTGGAAACTAGACGGTTCAGTAACACGTCTATAAACTCATAAATAACTGGAATACCTTCCATTGTTGGACTATCTCGCTACTTCATGGTATAACACTAGAAGGCGTCACATCCCTGTGCTATCAACTCGCTGCTTGTACAGTCCTGATGACAAACCCATCTCTTCAAAGGTCTTAACCTTAGAAGACCTCTATTTACCATCTCAATAAAGACTATAATAGCCTTACTATTAATATCTAACACCGCATGATATCTATTCATCCAATCCATACACATAATGACTTCCTCATGCACCTACGACATGACAAAGAAGTCTACAAGCCATACACAAGTCCCGGAATAAGGGAGCAAACACATATCTCGTGGGTATCTCAGACCCAAAAAGGTAATCCTGTAAAGGAAAATCCACCTTCTACTATATACCAAAATTCAACCATTAACGAGAATGGTATCTATAACAGTTAACACTCGTAGCTCCTCTACATATCATCACTCAATGTCAAATCCATGCTCCTCAGGTATCACTGAGGTCATTACTATAGCCGCCACTTCCACTCTTTTTCCACCGGAAAGAGGAAGGTCTTGCTGGGAAGAAACACCACCGTGATGACAGAAGGGGCTAGATGACCTAACTCACCACAAGTGAAACAAGCTATCAGTGCCAAAGGGCACACAGAACGCAAATGATCTGGATAGCCACAACTGAAACATAATCGTCTCATTCTTGCAACCTGTGCAACTGAAGGGTAACTCAATCTTCTTCGTCCACCTAGAATGATCTCACTCTTGAAGGGAACCTGTAAAGCATATGATGGCCGCCTTTGGGCACACAGCTCGTTAGTGTCCCAACTTCCATGCAATTAAAACACTGTAGTTCCTTGCCAATCATCTTCATGGCCAAAGGATCACTAGGTTGTCCTGGTATTTGACTTGGTTCACCATTCATCATCTTTGCTTCTCCACTAACTGATTCAATCCGTTGCTTTTTCTTTGATCCAGAAGCTTCAGTTGATCTCACAGATGTTGGTAAATCCGGTGTGGATCTACCCGCTATCACCGCTTCATATACTTGTTACATATATTCTTGAAACTCGGATCTACTCATGGAGACACGATCGGCCTCTTCAAACTCGTTCTCTGCCATAGGCGAAACAACAACGGAAACTGGTCCCTAACTTATCACCACTGGAGGAAGAGGGGGTGTACCCCTACCTCATCCCACTACAAATACTGCTCTAGTCTGAGTCATCTGTAGGATATACGCACCTAATCTTATAAGGCTATATATATGCCATAGGTATCGATATATATATAATACATCCACATAATCCATAGTACACACAGATATATATAAATATCTACGCTGCAGAGATCCATGGCAGAGGTGACGACTTCTCGTACATTCTATCCCAAAACCACACTTAAAACCAAAACCTTTGAAAACGTCAGATCCCGTGTGGGCTCTGTTTATTTTACCTATCAAACCTCATTGCAGGTAGCAAGTGCCATTGTTGTCAACCTGGGCTCTGATACCAACTCTGTAACACCCCAAATCCGCGGGACTCGGGATGTCACATTGGGGTAGGATCTCACAATGGATCTTGACCCTAGCCTGACAACAAGTTCACTGGACCTTACAACATGGCACTGACAGATATAAAACAAATACATAAAACAGTATAAACTGTACGACCCAAAGTAAACAACAACATAGCCGAGTATATAAAACGACATCCTCACATAGGAGGTACAAAAGATCATCCTCACGCAGGAGGGGAAACACAACAACCCCAAACCAACCACCTAATGTACGAGAGTCCTCGGCCTGTCACCCTGCCAGATCACCCAGTAGCGCCTAACCTGTAAACATCTACAACACGGTATGAAACCGTTAGCTAACCATACATATATGAGGTAATGCATAAGCACAAGCACAATCATGAAAGATAAACACATCAGCATGCTATCACACATTTACCCATTTATTATCTTTATATAATAACCATTCACTCAAAAACCGTATATATATAGATAGATGAAAGTATGTGACACGAGGACCGATACATCCCCGCCTCTGAGTACAATGTCCAGCTGTACGAGTATCGGTCACACAATCCGTGTACCCTATGGGAGTGGATTGCGCCCTTCCTGTAAACCAGTCTGGCCCGACATCAGAGAACCTCCCAGACTCCACGGCGGGATGAAAGGGAAAGGTTATCACAGCCACGCAGTGGGGCAGTCAATAGAACATAGGTCGATAAAAACGACAACTCATGCTATCATAGCAAACATATAAAGCACACACCACTCATGCAAACACCCAATATAGGGATGGTAGCTAAGTAAGTCCTACGGACTTACCTCAACCTCGTACAAAATCAACCACGATCACCTCTACACTGGAGGGACAACACGGCCTATAAAAAGGCATAAAAAGATATATCAACCTCTATTCATCAAAGGGGTCACACCTAGACCCAAAGGGATCCTAAGGATCATACTCAATCTATGAGCCTCACAACCAACTAAACCTCAATATCTCAACATAGCTCACAATTCCTCAAATCTCAAGGTAGTATCTAATCAACATTCCTCAATCTCAATTTTAATCCTAATTTAATTAATTAACCTTTAATTAATTAATTAGATTTCGCCAGAATAACGTTTTGCCCGCAGGCAATTTCTAAACCCCCTGTCATCAGATTTCATCAAACAAGAACCCATAATCACCAGAATAATATAACGACCATAATGGAATTTCTAATTGTCCTATTTGACAAGCCTAAAGTCAATTTAGGCCAAATCGCAGTACAGAAAACGAATAAATTCATAACTTATTCGTTACTAACCCGATTGACGATCTGAAAGAAGATTCGGAATCACAGCGACGCAGGCTACGCATGGACAACATCAAATTCACCGGAATCTGAGCGACGGAACCTGCCTGGTGACATATATGCTCGACCAACCCTCCATATACTCGGAAATGCAGAAACTCGGTACCGATATGAAGAGAATGAAGAGAGGAATTCAGAAACTCAAACGGAATTGAAATCGGATTAGAAACGGAGAGTAAAAATAATTACCCGGGGGAAAAAGTAAAAATTTCCCCAAACGTCCAAAATTACGCTAGGAACATAACGGTGGGACTCTTACTCATCAATTGCAAAGTCTTCGCGAGTTATATGTCAATTACTATCAACGATTAAGTTAATCAACATTAATTAGAATTCGAAAATCTTAGCTATTACAAGTTTAGCCAATATCACTACCACCATCGGATATGGCTGGTATATCTGATTTAGTGATATTTTTTTTAGAGAAGTTATACCACCATAGACACAACAATGTCTCAAGCGGGTATTATTCTAGTAAAGATGGCCAAGAATTTTTAGAAGATTTGCCGCCAAGGGGCAATGTCGTTTGAGGGGACTACTGATCCATTAGTAATGGATGAGTGATTGAAGAACATTGTGTCCATTCTAGATGGAGTTATCTACGCTAATGAGAGACGTGTACAATATGATATATCCTTGCTTGAGGGAGCAACTGGAGACGGGGTCTGCCTTTTCTATTGATTCCTAAAGATTGGATCTGGTGGGACACGGTCCCTAATGGCCATAGTATACCACCTGTGCAGACATGGGATGATTTCTTGAGAGAGTTTGATGTGATGCTAGTAATGAATTGGTCATACACTCATATAACTTTGATTAATTGTTATACAAAAGAAATCACCACGGAGATAGATGGGTTAAGAGAGGTGATTTTCACCGGTGAGAGGAATGTTATTCCTACTTGCCTCATATCTGCAGTAATAGCTTTTAGTTTACTTCGGGAAGGATGTCAGGCTTATCTGGCTAGTGTGTCAGATTCTGCTATTGTTAGCCCCGGAGTATCTGAGGTGGATGTTGTCAGAGAATTTCCTGAAGTTTTCCTTGATGATTTACCTGGTTTACCTCCGAGTAGAGAGGTAGACTTCGAGATTGAGACATTACCAGGTGCATCACCGATATCGATTGCTCCTTACAGGATGGCTCCGCTAGAGCTAAAGGAGTTAAATAAACAAGTAGAGGAGTTACTCGAGAAAGGTTTTATACGCCCGAGTATTTCTCCTTGGGGTGCACCATTGCTTTTTGTGAAGAAGAAAGACGATAGTTTACGATTGTGCATAGACTACCGTCAGCTGAACAAAATCACAATCAAGAACAAGTATCCCTTACCGAGGATAGAGGACTTGCTTGATCAATTAAGGGGTGCTACAATGTTTTCAAAGATTGACCTTCGATCGGGATACTGGTAGTTGAGGATAGCAGAGAATTATATACTGAAGACAACTTTTCGTACTCGGTATGGACACTATGAGTTTACAGTTATGCCTTTTGGGTTGACGAATGCACCTACAGCATTCATGGCGTTGATAAACTCGATCTTCCAACCTTATCTAGATCAGTTCATCGTGGTCTTCATTGATGATATATTCCCGAGATGCAAATACTCATAGAGAACATCTGAGACGTATCTTAGGGATTCTGAGGGAGAGACAATTGTATGCGAAGTTCAGCAAGTACGAGTTTTGGATGGATCAGATTGCCTTTCTAGGGCATGTGATATCACGAGATGGTATACAACCTGATCCATCCAAGATCAAGGCTATTACAGAATGGGAAACTTCAAAGAGCATTACGAAGATTCGCAAATTCTTAGGACTTGCGGGTTATTACAGGAGGTTTGTATAGAACTTCTCGATTATCGCGCGTCCATTGACTAACTTGCTAAAGAAGAATCAGCAGTTTATATGGGATAATAGTTGTCAAGAGAGCTTTGAAGAACTTAAGAAAAGATTGACTACGTTCCCTATACTGGTTGTACCTTCAGATAAGGGTAACTTTGTGGTTTACACCGACGCATCTGGGAGTGGCTTAGGAGGAGTTCTAATGCAGGAAGGGAAGGTAATAGCATATACATCTAGACAGTTGAGACCTCATGAGCAGAACTACCCTACACACGACCTAGAGCTTGCTGCTATAGTTCATGCTCTTAAGACCTGGAGGCACTATCTTTATGGTGATACATTTCCGGTGTTTACCGACCATAAAAGCCTGAAGTATATTCCCACTCAGAGGGATCTGAATCTGAGGCAGAGAAGATGGATGGAGTTACTCAAGGATTATGATTGCACTATAGAGTACCATCCAGGAAAGGCGAATGTGGTAGATGACGCTCTCAGCAGAAAGAGCAGTGACCAAGGCGGTAAGGTCAACTACAAAGTTGAGCATCTATTAGCTCTCAGAGTTATGAGAGTAGAGATGGATGTAAGAGGATCCGAGTTGATAGCTAACATTCAGGTTAATTAGACCGTTGATTCTCGATGAGATTTCAACTAGACAAGATGAGGATGCTACACTGAAGAAGTTGAAAGCTAAAGTGGGAGATGCTACCACTACACACTTCCAGTTGTCTGATAAGGGAGTGTTATATAAAGGTACACGGATATGCGTACCCAACATTGAGGAGTTAAAGAAGAAGCTACTTGAAGAGGCACATTCCTCGAGGTATTCCATGCATCCTGGGAGTACGAAGATGTTTAATGACATGAGGAAGATCTATTGGTGGCCCAGGATGAGACGAGAGGTAGCTGATTTTGTGGCTCGATGTCTAGTGTGTCAGCAAGTGAAGGCTGAACACCAAGCACCAGCAGGAAAGTTACAATCTTTATCAGTTCCTGAGTGGAAGTGGGAGAGGATTACAATGGATTTTGTGGTTGGACTTCCTAGGACTTTCAGAAAGAATGACACGGTATGGGTGATTGTAGACAGATTGACGAAATCTGCCCACTTCTTACCGATGAGACAAGATAACTCCTTGGATGAGCTGGCAGAGTTGTATGTGAGAGAGATTGTTCGACTACACGGAGTCCCTGTATCGATTGTATCCGATAGAGATCCGAGGTTTACCTCGCATTTCTGGGGAAGTCTACAAACTGCCTTAGGTACAAGATTGCATTTCAGTACGGCATTTCATCCTCAGACAGACGGACAATCAGAGAGAACGATTCAGACCTTGGAGGAGATGTTGAGATCTTGTGTTTTGGAGCTTAAAGGTAACTGGGATTCTAACCTGCCATTGCTCGAATTTGCGTATAATAACAGTTTCCATTCAAGTATTGGTATGGCCCCTTACGAGGCCTGGTATGGAAGGAAGTGTCGCACACCTGTATGTTGGGATTTTGAGGGCATGCGACAAATAGAAGGTCCTGAACTTGTACAACAGACAATAGAGAAAGTACAAGTAGTAAAGCACTGCTTGAAGGCAGCACAAGATCGTCAGAAGAGCTACTTTGATCGCCATAGACGAGAGATGACATATGAGATAGGCGAGAGAGTGTTTTTGAAGGTATCTCCTTGGAGGGGAGTTATGAGATTTGGTAGGCATGGGAAGTTAGCACCAAGATACATTGGTCCATATGAGATCTTAGAGAAGATCGGACCACTTGCATATAGATTGGCGTTACCACCTGAGTTATCAAGATTACATGACGTCTTTCACGTATCGGTGCTACGGAGGTATAGGTCAGATCCGAGTCATATCATTCCCGAACCTGAGATAGAAGTATCTGAGAACTTGTCCTACCCAGAAGAACCAGTTGAGTGTTTAGGCAGACAAGTTCGAAGATTGAGAAACAAGGAGATTCCGATGGTGAAGGTCAGATGGGGACATCATTCAGCTCGAGAGGCTACATGGGAGACCGAACGAGATATGAAAGCGAAATACCCCTACCTTTTTAAGTAAAAACCTCGAGAAATTGTGATCCGGTTGTGCATCCTTTTTATATATCTACGAGTTTGGTTCTACGTCCTTTCTTAAATTTCGGGACGAAATTTCTTAAAGTGGGAGATATTTGTAACAGTCAAAAATCAAATATGGCCTAATCGGGAATTTTAGGAAGTTAAATGGGTTTAACGGAATTAAAACCGTCTTAACAAGAGATCGATACCTAGATGATATAAACCCGGTGTTATTTGGAGCATTTGGGAGCTTCAATTAATAAAAATGCAGTTGAGAGAAATGATCAGGACATCGGACATGTCCTAGATATGAAAAAACATGAAAAGGCAAAATGGCTAAAAGAGTCGCTATTTCGTTTCTTAGCGGCTAAGAAAGATGGCTTAGGAATACGCGTTTTTCGAAACAATTGCGGAATAATTATCCATACAATATTCCAGATTTATTATTCCAATTTCGAGAAGTTTGGAGAAGGGGACTTAAACCGCTTTCGGATCGGTAAAAGGATAATTATCGACTCCGCTAAAGGATAATTATCGTCTTCGCTATAAATAGCTGAAATATCGTTTATTAATTCATTTTCTTTCACGTTTCCTCGTAAAAGCTCTGATTTCTCTCAACCTTCAAACTCAGATCTACTCTTCGTTTCTAATCCGATTTCAAATCCGTTTGAGTTTTTGGATTCCTCTCTTCATTCTCTTCATTTTGGTACCGAGTTTCTGCATTTCCGAGCAAGGGAAGGTCTGGTCGAGCCTATATGATACTAGGGAGGTTCCGTCGCTCAGATTCCGGTGAATTTGATGGTGTCCAAGCGTAGCCTGCGTCGTTGTGATTCCGAATCTTCTTTCGGATCGTCAATCGGGTTAGTAACGAATAAGTTATGAATTTATTCGTTTTTCGTATTGCGATTTGGCCTAAATTGACCTTAGGCTTGTCAAAATGGATAATTGGAAATTTCATTATGCTCGTTACATTATTCTGGTGATTATGGGCTGTTTGTTTGTTAAGATTTAATGACAGGTGGGTTCAGAAATTGCCTGCGGGCAAAACGTTGTTCTGGCGAAATTTAATTAATTAATTAAAGGTTAATTAATTAAATTGGGATTCTAGAAAATGCTATAAGCTAATTAAATTCAAAGGAATGAATTTAACTGGTGGTTGAAGCGAGAAGTTTAATACGAGGAATATGATATTCTCAACAGGTGTTGTTGAAGGGTTCGGTTTAATTATAGCTTACTTCTTTGTGAGCGTATCCAAATACGAGAAAGGAGGATAGTCCGAGTGGGAAACGGACTCAATAGTTGGTTTGCGAGGTTTTATTGTTCTTACCTGCGAGGTAAGTGTATATGAATTACACTTGCTTAATATATGTTATGTATTTAATATGCTATGATTTTATGCATGCTTGTGTGTATATATCTGTTTGTTATGGTTGTATGTATGCTTATATGTATATGAGTGAGATAATGATGATGATGACTTGATATTCTTTATGAAAGCATGCATGAGGTACATGAGATGATAGTGGAAAGAATGTGATGAAAGAATATGATGAAAGCATGAAATTGAGTTATGATATGAAAGTGATAATATAGGATGGTAATTGATTAATTAGCCCAACTGGGTCCCGCACGGGTTTCCGGGGGACGAGGTCGCTACCTGATCTACAGGGGGCCTCAGAGGTCGCTACCTGATCTACAGGGGGCCTCGAGATAAGAAAAACAGCCAGGGGTCGCTACCTGATCTACAGGGGGCCTCAAGATAAGAAAAATAGTCCAAGATCGCGACCTGATCTACAGGGGGTCTTAGGACAAGATGGCCGAGGTCGCTACCTGATCTACAGGGGGCCTATGACGCTATCGGGTTGGCCAACCGAAAGAAAAAAAAGAAAGAAAGAAAGAAAAGAAATATGAAAGCAATGAGAAAATATATCGTACGATCAGTTGGAGCTAGTTAGTTAATTATCACCTATGCATCGATGCGATCGAGTCTAGCATGTTATATGTTATGTTATGATTATTTATATGTGATGAGATGATATGAGATGTTTATATGAGATGACATGTTTATATGTGATGTGTGATAACATGCTTGAATGTTTATGTGAAATGTGATGTGAATGGTTGTGGAATTATATGTGAATGTGGATATGTATGCATTGATCGACTTTGGAATGTGAGGAAGGGTATAGAGTGTCCTTTGGGGACGGGATATTAGATACTTATATATATTGGGAGAGTGCGATTTGTATACCCTTACTGAGCGAGTGGCTCATTGTTGTTATATCCACATATTTTTCAGCTACTCAGGCTCGGCCTGATCAAGGCAATGACGTTGGACCCAACACCTGGATTTGAGATCATATCAGGTGGGCTGTTATGGGATGCTACCGCCTAGGATGTTTTGCATGGTTTTAAAACAGTTGTGTTTTGGTTAAACGGAGTTTATGACGTATGTTAGTATGTATATATGTTGTGAATATGGTTGTAAGATAAAGTTTTAAAAATTTACGTTTTCCGCTTTTCCGCTTTTCCGCTTATTGTTTTAAACAGGGTTAATTAATTGGTAATCAACTAGAAATGAAATAGGTGTATCACATCAGTATCCCACAATCAATACAAGAGCAAAATAGAAACAGAAACAAAAGGCAGATTCCTTCTGACAACGAGGTATAGAAAATCTCGAAAGTAAAACCGTACCATAAGAAAGAAAATCTCGAAAAGTACAGGAAATTTGGAATCCATCCTCTTTTACCGACAAAATTGATAATCAATAAAACAATGGGGCGAAATAGAAAGCACGAGATATATAGTATCCAACGATCAATACAAGACATAAACAAACAAAAAGAGAGACGAAGGGTACATTCTTTCTGACAACGAGGTAGAGAAGAAAGAAAATCTTGAAAATAATGCATGTACCATGTCATATGCGCCATGAGAGTATAAACGAGACGAAGGGAGAACTGAAACTCCGATACTACGCGTCTGCCATGAGCGTATAAACAAGATGAAGGGTAGATTCTTTCTGGCGATGAGGTATAGAATAAAGAACGAAGAATTGAAACTCCGATCCCTCCTCTTATCGTCATCTGAATTGTGCAGTCGCCGATTTCAGGTAGCGTTTTATCTCCGCGTTTCATTTAGCGTTTGATCTCCGCAGTCGCCGACTTAGGGTAGCGTAGGAGTTAAGCTGATCCAAAAATTAAATAAATGTTTATAAAAAAATTTAAAATTTATGATCTAAAAACAAATGTTAACCCACCGCTTTTGAAGAGTAGGATAAAATAATTATTAAATTCCAATAACTGTTATTTTGCATATCTATGAAACCACGAGAATGATTTATTTTTTAAAAGAAAATAGAATAAATAAATATTTATAATAAAAATTGTAAAAAGTTATGAACTAAATAAAATACCGATCAGTTACGAAAACATTTTGTTTTCGCTTTTGAAGAGTAGGATAATATAATTATTAAATTTCAATAACTATTATTTTGCATATCTATGAAAGCACAAGAATGATTTAACTTTTAAATGAAAATAGATTAAATAAATATTTATAATATGAATTATTAAAATCAATATATGGAGAGATATTATTGTTATTATTTTGATATTCAGCACTCTCCTTAAAAGTTATACATTTTTTCTAAATTTATCTATATAAATTTTTTTATAAACAATTACCTAATATATGTCATTACAATTTTGACATATCTTTTTTTTATTCATAAAAATACAACCCATTTGATTAAAAACTCAAAATTAAACAAATTCAGTGATAAATTTAACTTTATTAACAATTTTATTTTAATAAATAAATATTTACAATTAATTAGTTCAAAACGATCAACACACAAATTATAAACTCAATTACGTTGCAGTAGATTTATTTCTACTATCTTGTATTACAAATGAGTATAGTTCATCAAAATACTCAAAAAAACTAAATAAAATATCAAAGTAGATGACACTCACAATGTACTTAAATTAAATTATATGTGTAAGAATATATATACGGGTGAAGAAAGGTTGACCCATATACTAAAATGTTTCCCTATATCCGTCCCACTAAAATACTGACCGGATCGAACTAGGCTCGAACGGATGAAACTAGTTGCTTATGTCCATGTCTGATTCTATTAAAGTTGAAATCGAATGTATCACAAAATCGTTGAATGTTTTCATACTAGGTAGAGAGAAAAAAATCTCTCAAAAACAATTTACTTATTTTCAAGAAACCTAGTTTTTTCATCTATATTATTCCTTAACAAAGACTGCACACAAATTTCACATCATTCAAATATCGATCACAACATCAATTTACACAGAAAGCACTCACACATAAATTTGCTCTCTTTTAAGTGACCCCTTCTTTGGGCAAATTCACCTAATTAAGCCAAAGCTAACTCTCTACCCCTCACTTTCCGGGAACGAAGTTGGTGGCGTAAGCCCAAGCGTTGTTGTTAACCGGGTCAGCCAAATGATCGGCAAGGTTCTCGATCGGGCCCTTTCCGGTGACGATAGCTTGAACGAAGAATCCGAACATGGAGAACATGGCGAGCCTTCCGTTCTTGAGCTCCTTCACCTTTAGCTCAGCAAATGCGTCGGGGTCATCAGCCAAACCCAACGGGTCAAAGCTGCCACCTGGGTACAACGGGTCGACAACTTCCCCAAGAGGCCCGCCCGCAATTCTGTAGCCCTCAACGGCTCCCATGAGGATAACCTGGGTAGCCCAAATAGCCAAGATGCTCTGAGCATGGATCAAGCTTGGGTTTCCCAAGTAGTCAAGCCCGCCTTCGCTGAAGATCTGGGCCCCAGCCTTGAACCACACGGCTTCTCCGAACTTGACTCCGTTACGGGCCAAGAGCTCGGGGAAGACGCAGCCCAATGCACCCAACATGGCCCATCTGCTGTGAATTACTTCCAGCTCACGGTTCTTCGAGAAGGTCTCTGGGTCAGCTGAAAGCCCGGCGGTATCCCACCCGTAGTCGCCTGGGAACTCGCCGGTAAGATAGCTTGGCGACTCGCCGGAGAATGGGCCCAAGTACTTGACCCGGTCAGGCCCGTACCATGGGCTTCCTGAGGCAGCGGGCTTGGGCTTGCCTGCAGCTTTCCTCATTGTGACCCGGCCCTCTCCGAAGATCTCGGAGGTGGAAGGGGAGAGCTTTACGGCCTTTCCGGCTAAAGCCGAGGATGAGAGGGCCATTGCAGAGGTTGCCATTGTTGTGAAGAGAAGAGAGTTAGTAAGGAGTTACAAATAAGTGAGAGAAGAGAGTTTGTGGTTGATAAGTTAGAAGAAGGTAGCTATTTATATAGAGGTGGAGGTGATCTCTGATCAAAGAAGATGGTGAGATGGATGAGATCGGGCCTTATCTGGACAATATCTAATACTTGGTTTTCATCGAGTGCCAAGATTTCGAGCTTTTTGTCTTTTCACGGGCGGGCTCACGGGCTTACCCATCTGACTCGCCTTTATAGGTAAGACAATTACACACCAATACGAACACGACATGTGTACAGTGAATCCAATGAAGCTCAATCCAAATAATTAGAATTATTAAATATTATTGTAGATGGTAAAATACAGTGAATTCCGTTTGATCGTATACGAAAGTACATAATACCAAAATGCTCTGTTATTTAAAATTGCATATAGTTAACAAAACATGACACCGCATTGGCACATCCTAAACAAAGACGGCATTTACAGAGCTAAGATCAACCTTACCCAAACACTTACCATCTCCAACAAAGCTAAGATCAACCTTGCCCAAACACTTACAATTTCCATTTCCGTAACCACAAAAAGTTCAAAGATACAATTCATGTAACAATTCAGACAGGAGGGCGTCCGCGGCCCATGGTAAACCCTCTCGTTCCATCAGGCATGCGAGGCCCAGGCGGAGGCTTTGCAGCTTCAGTGTGAGCAGAAGCGGTGACGCTTCCATGCCCTAGATATGGACAAAAGAAACAGAAATTAAGCTTTTAGTGTTTCAAAATGCATTACCTTGATAAACAAGGGAAAGTATTGTCTCCAATCTACATACCCATCCCGATGGTTCCCTTTTTTTGTTTTTGTCCTTTTGATCTTCGATTTCGACCTCTACCCTTGGGTAAATTTTCCCCATCCTGGAGTGTAAAGACATTTCGTGTTAAGAATCAAACATAACATGTCATATATCCAACACAACAGTGAATAATTCTCTCACATTCAAACATAATGAACCGTTGAATAACTTTTGATACTATACCAAGAAGTCTTAATACAAAGGGCAAATTATATCATAGCAGGCATACAGTCACCGACATGGTTGTAGCCAAACATAAAATGGTTGGCTTCCTTCTATATTTTTCATTGTATAAACCAAGTTTCCTCTCTGATTTGGTGTTGCTAACATATAGCATGTGACAAAGATGACCAAAACAACAATACGAAATAATAAACAGAAATGTAAAATAGAGCCATTGCATACAAACACACTTACAACTAGAAAAGTAAACAGAAATGTAAATAGAGCCATTGCATACAAACACACTTACAAGTAACTAGAAAAGTAGATAGAGGCACATTGCAATGCAGGGGCACTTACTTGAACTTCATGAGCATCATCATGGCATTCACTAGTGTCATGATTATCCTCACGAGCTGCATGATCTGAGCAGTTATTGTGGCTACCTTTGTCACCATTAGTCCCCTTCCGTCCTTTCCATCCCGCATCATACTGAAGCAAGAAAATAATTCATTTTCAAGTATTATTACAGAGGGAGTACTATGCAATTTCATACCATTCTCTTCTGAAGAAGTTGAACATGCAACCCATTCCTCCAGTCTTTTTTATCATTTAAAGTGAACGCCTGCCAGATTTAATTGCACGAGAAATTGCCACTTAGTTTTCAACATTAAAATCTCAAGATTAATAAGCAAAACTGAAACATTAAAAAAAATCTACTTACTGCTTTCTCTGCGGCCTCCACTGTCTCATATTCCACAAGAGCATGAAGCTGTATGGGATACAATGATTCTTCAATTACTTTATAGTTACCGTAAAAAGGAATGAAGCCAACACCAACGACATCAATAGACTGATGAAGAGCTTCCCGTTTGATCAGGTATATTTTTTTAATATTAACTATTGAAAATAAATTGCAATGCACAACTTCTACTAATTATGCAGCGTTTTTCATGAATTAAAACCTTTTTATAAACCCAAACATATTGGTTGTTAGCAGGAAGTTGCAAATTCCACTATTTCGGGGGGGATTTGGTTGGAGCTTTGAGGAGATCAGTGGAGAGGTTTGCAAAACTCAAATATAGTTTGGGTGTTTGGCAAATGCTAGATGTTTTAGAAGTTTAGCGTTTTAAGAGTTTTTGGAGAGCTTCCTTAAATTCATTCCAATTATGCACTCACCCCTTGATATTTTAAGAGTTTTTTTTGGTAAGTTCACTCCAAAAATCTCCTCTTACCAAACGTCAACCACCCAAAAAGTTTGTTTTGCCAAACAGGGGATTGTTCAATAATCAGTATACCGCTATGCCCTAACTTCAAGAGCCACAATAGTTATTACCCTAAGTAACACAATAAATATGCTGCCACTATATTTGCCTCTGATATAATATAACAAAGATACTGAGTCTACAGATAAAAGAGACAGTAGCTACTTAGAATCCACCAAAATTAGTTTGTACCTTGCCACTAATCTGCTTATCTCCCTTGCTGTTTTGCTTTAAATCTCCAGCAGTGTGAGGGTCACATATACAAATGCTCTTTATGCTATAAAGTATAAATGCAGGCAGCAGTGAACAATTCATTATCAATTCAGTGCAACAGAAAACTTTATATAGATCTTGAAAATATTTAAGCACCTACTTTCCAACTTGACCAAATATTCTCCGGATGTTCTCCTTTGAATGATCCTCAGGAAGGTTCTCTGCCAGAACAGTACATAACTAGGGCACAATTGTCAGATTTTATAAGTTTCAAACAAACCATAAAAAAGTAGAATATCGATAAAAGCATACCTTGGGATTGGGATCCTTGAATTCACTAAGTGGAAGAGGATGAAGTCTTCTAACCTTCTTTTCATCAGGACTTACAACCTAAGCCTCAAACAAACAAACTTTTACTGATCTAACCTTAAGAAATGCAGAACGCAAATGGGACAATAAATAAGAAGATGTGAGAAGATCAAAATACTCACAAGCAAAGAAGACTCTTTCAAAGCATCTACTATCAATGTCAAGTCTTTCGTGAGTTTTTTCGTCTTCCTAAATGAAGCAATTATTGCAATTGGTACTGCAAGAAGTAATGTGCCTTGAGTAACATAATAAACAAAATCTAAACTTTATGACACTGCATGCATGCCAATGGAAAATTCAGCATAGTGAATCCTAAGAAGGAGAAATGGAACAAATCACTTGGTGGACAATTTTTATTATCTTTACGATCATGTTAGAACTTGAGGCAGATTAATGGATAAGTATTTGTCCACAGAAGCAGCAAGAAAACAATGTTTAAAAACCTAAATTGGATAGATGACAAAGAAACATCAAAGATCCGATTGCTTCGTCAAGCAGCAGCTTCAAATTTTGGAATTCTAACAATATGCTTTCACCGAAATTTTAATAAAGGCTGCATTACAGCCCACAACAAACTAGCTCATTTAATAATCTTATCTAATTTTGTTTTTAGAAAATATGAGTAAAAAATTTTCCTAGTTGTCAGCTGAAACACACAAACAGAGATCCATGATACCACGGAGATCACCTGAATAAATGATAGAAAGAATATGACAAGATAGAACATTAAAAAAGATGGAAGCTCTTTATAACTACCACCGCCAGCAGCAGATTATTAAACCCAACTCAACTGGCAAAAACACACAAGAATAGAAAAGGAATCAGAAAGCAATATTTACAGTTCACTCGGGCTCACACTGGAAGCTCGGCACAGCCAAATATTAATTAGGCGCACCAGGAGAACAACCAGGTAGGATGCCTTCAGAAGTACCTGCTTACTTCATCACCTTCATTATCTCTATCCTTCTGCCGACGGCATTGATATACAGACATGAATATTGTTTTGAGTTTCAATAAAAAAAAATTCCATCATTCCATCATTAGTGTCTCTAAAATAGAAAAAATGTTGGCATTCAATGCACTTCAGTTTTAATAAATAACACACAATTAATCCTCAAATGGTTCTTTCCCATCAAGTCGCTAATAATATATTGACAAGCCAAAGAAAGAAAGAGAAGCACCATTCCTGTTTTTCACGAGATATAACTCCTCCTTTTGTTACAATAGATAAATATACATAAATGACAAAACTCAACTATCTGACTCTGTTTGGGAAACTTCAATTCTGAAAGCCAAGGCTTGCTTGGAGTGAAAAGGTAAGGGGGGGGGAAAGATTAAAATAAAACAAAAAAAATGATTTTTTTTACCATTGTAACTATTGGGAAATCATCTGTTATCATTCTTAAGTGATCAAAACCCCCAAAGTTGAGTTCAAGTAACAAGTTCCTACAGATTCATTAACTGATAAATTTATCTGAAGGAAATCACACTGAAATTTATAACTAAGTAACAGAAGGAAGTTTATTTAAAGTACATAATGAAGTATCAATAGCCAAGAACAGGTGGTTTGGCAATCCATCATAGAAAGGGAAATATATTTAAAGGATATGAAGCCAGCTTAATATTAAATAAGCAGTTGCGAATTTTCATCACTCAAGAAGACACAACTAAACACTTACCAAACGCAGCCTTATCCTTCTTAACATGTCCCAGTAAAAACTTGTCACTTGGCAGATTTTCATCACTGAAGTAATATTCCACCTGTAAAACCAGAAATAGAGACAAGTAATGAACAGAGAAGCAGCTTTTGAAAATTATGTTTTCTCCACAAGCAAACTTCGGTGCAGTTTTAAAATGGGTTCTGCAAAAGGCAGGCATCTCATTCATAAATAAGTTAACAAACAAAACATCTCTAAATCATTAATTATTTAAACTAAAACAGCTGATAAAGATAATGAATGCTGAAACGTATGACACAGGATTCAAAACTTGACAAGGGGCAACATATGAGTAAAAGTCAAAACCCTTACCAAAGAGCTTACAAAAGAACAAATGAAACATCGAGAATATAAGATCATCTTTATGGTTGATTCTAAGATACTATTAAAGCACTCAAAGATATTAAAAAAAAACTAAGGAGCATAAAGAAACAATATTGCAAAGCAAGTACAAGTGGACGAAACTGCAACTGTAGTGCAGCGAGCCATCTCTATACGACAATATATTAAGTACTTCACTGTAACTGTGGACATCAAGCCCATTGGTTTGAACTTGCAAACCAATAACAAAGCTGCAACTGCAAGCCGATTTCAGCTTGAACAATTTCTTTAGGGTTACACTACCAAACTCTTGACCATAAATGGAAGAAAACTACAAAAAAAAAATTGCAAGAACAGAGAAACCCTAAATAAGGCGCAATCAATCAAGAAGGTAAACAGCGGAAATTAACCTGTTTGACAATCTTGGCACGGAGTTCTCGGAGAGATTCAGCTGTCTGAGAAGGACAGTCGTTTTTATGTCCACTTCCATATTCATCAGACAGTGAAGATACAACCAGAGGATTCTCGGATTCGGCGGATTCGACAGCAACATCACTGTGGTTCAGCGGCGAAGGTGGCTGTGGTTCAGCGGTGGTGGTAGCGCTGATCCCTTCAACCTCCATGGAAGACGGCGGGAGAGGAGAGAGAAAGAGCTTGACGGTAAGGGTTTTACGGAGATGGAAGCAAAAACCCTTTTCGAAACTCGTCTCTACTTCTCCTGCTCTTCACCAAATGACGGTGGCCGCTTCTTATAGTAGTCGAGATTCTAGACAATTTTTTCCCTTTACTTTCAAATCTTTTATATTTATTTCAAATTGCATGAGAATGATTTTATTTGCATCTATAATTTATTACAAAGGATGCATATACAGTACACCCAGAAAACACATCTACAGTGTAATTGGAAGGCGGATTTGGGTTGACAATTGATGAAGTTGTTTGGGTAAACAGCTATCTCACTTCGATTATAAAGTTTTAAGGTTTAGAATTTACTAGAGGCAAGTGAATCTAACATGAATCTAAAAAAATATAATGTTATTACATGAACAATGAACAATGAACACATATGTCGGAGTATCTTATGTATCCAACATCTAACTCCTATCTAATCAAAACATGGTAAAACATAATTACATGAACAGATATGTGGGAGTCATCTTATGTACACAAAACAACTCAAATCATAGCACCAAAGGACAAAAACATGTTCAGAATCATCGGAGAAGAGGAGTAGTTCCGCTGGTCCCAGTAACACTCGAAAATGTCGGGTCACTAGACGTATAAGCACTACTGCCTCCTCCCATTGTCACTCCAAAGCTTGCCATTGAACTAGTTCTAGACTCGAGATCCATACCACCCGTCTCCAGTATGCTCTCCAAATCTTTCACAATCTCGCCCATTGAAGGCCTGCCAGCTCCATATTCCTCTACACATCTTAGAGCTATATATAAGTATTCTCTCAATCCTACCATGGATGTATCAGCGTCGATAGCAGGATCCACTAGGGTGTGGATACCCGATGGATCCGCTATTTGCTCCCTAACCGCTCTCACAATGTGTTTTCCTTTCTCTATTGGCTTTTTTGCAGTTAGTAGCTCTAGCATGACCACTCCAAAACTGTAGACGTCGCTCTTCTCTGTCAGTATTTGAGTTGAGTAGTATTCAGGATCCAGATATCCCTGCAATACAAATGTACGTAGATTTTTGCTCTTGTCAGACTATGATGCGTAAAATGACTAATTAGACCTTTTACCACTATTACTCTATCAACGGTTGTAATTCATCAATGATTGGTATGTTTGTGATATATTTCAGTTATTTAATCCAATTCATCAATGATTGGTATGTTTGTGATATATTTCAGTTAGATTTCCTTTGAATGCGCGCTTACCAATGTTCCCTTGACTTCGGTTGTAATATAGTTTTTCTCCTTATGATCCAAGAGCCTGGATAGCCCAAAGTCGGCGACTTTCGCGTTCAAACGTTCATCGAGCAAGATGTTGGTTGATTTTACGTCTCTGTGAATAATGGGTGGATCTGCATAATCATGGAGATAAGCTATGCCTCTTGCAGCACCAAGAGCTACTTTTAGTCTTTCTGTCCAGTTTAACTTGATCCCCAATTTCCCTGGACAATAACAGATTGTTACTTGCTGAACTAAAGCAATTAGCAATAGGAGAGTAAAGGAAGAAACAAACCAGATATAATGCTGCTAAGAGTACCACCCTTGACAAACTCGTAGATCAGCATTTGCTCGCCACGATCAAAACAAAATCCGACTAGCCTGACTATGTTTTTATGATGCACTCTTGATAGAAGCTCAATTTCAGTTTTGAATTCAAGAGCACCTTGCAATGATCCTTGCTGAGCTCTTTTGATAGCCACCACTAGTCCATCTGGAAGAGTGGCTTTGTAAACCTACATAACAATTACAACATTGCCACAAATTTACAAAGACAAGTCAATAAATAATTTACAAAAAGAAGTCAGTTTTGAGCTTACCTTGCCATACCCTCCACGTCCAATCTCATTGACTTCTGAGAAATCGTTGGTGATCTTTCGCATATCATCGAATGAGAACCATCTTGCTTCCTTCAACTGAGGAATGTCGCCTCCACCTTGGTTGGGATCCCAAGATGCTAGAAATTGTACAAGTAGAACATGATTGATATAGCTGTTATAATTGCTTTTATAAGATAAAAGTACATGACATACCAAATGGATTGTTTTTCTTAGCAGCAATCTGTGCTTTTCTTCTTTGTTGGTATGCAAATAGGCCTACTAGTATTAATAAAACCAAAAGAGCTGAACTGATAGTCGCTCCCAAGATAATGACCAGCTTCGATTTATTCCCTGAAGATATGAAAATGTCAGCAAGAAAGGGAGATACAGAACCTGCAAGGAATATGGCATGTAATTACCAGAATCATAGGGTTCATTGATGTAGTAGAAAGGTCCATAATAATAAGGAGGAGCTGTGTACTTATGGTCATTGAGATCATTCCCAATGTTAGATATTCCTGTAAGGTTGAATCTTTTTGTACCACGCGGGAAGAATGCTACAGTCAAGTTGAGGTAATCATATGAATCCAAAGTAGCACGGATAAGAGAAAATGATTCTACTGGTAAGCTAACATTTGCAACATGTTCCATCATAGTTTTTTGAAGAGCATCAAAGTAGTCAGTCTTGTTCAGATCAGAAAATGAGTAAGATCTGAAGACAATGTATCCAATGTATGCCCGTGTGCATTTACAGTCACCCGGCCTAGGCAGTTCATTTGATGAGCAAGATGAGCAGTTGCTTATAGGTTGATACACCTGAAAGTTCTTTTCTTCGGGTTTGCAGATCTCATTTCCACATACTGGATTCCCATCAAGACTGCATAGAAGAAAAAATTACCCAATATAAACATTATAAATCCATGAATGATAATGAGTAATAAAAAAAACAATCAAAGTTATATTTACAGTAAAGATCCATTGTATGTTGGATAGTTTGCTCCACTGATGGAATTATTCCGGACATCAACTAATATCAAGTTCTGACTATGTGTGCTGCTGATATTCAGTGTGCCATTGAGCAAGTTGTGTCTCATTACTCTGTGAAAAAAAGTTACAGAACTATTAGGAAGTGAAATTATCATTTTCAGAGTAAAAGTCTTAAGGGCTCGTTTGGTATCAATATAAAACATAATATATGTGATATGTATGCTCCTTTCAACAAAAGAAACTATGCAATTACATACACTTTTTGCAGTAGTGGTTGGTCAAATAATTCTGCAGGTAATGAACCTTGTAGACTTGTGTTTTGCATCATTCTGCAAATTACAAGATCAATATGAGACTTGTGTTTTGCAATTACTATATTAGTAATTGCAAGCAAAAGAGACATACATTGTTGTGAGGTTCGGGAAGTTTGTCAACCAAGGCGGAACATTTGATGCATCAAAGCGATTATTGCTTAGGTCTCTGCAAAGTACAAACAACAACCAAATGAGTATTGATTTATTTACCTCACCTAGATCAAAGTAAAACTACTATGATAACTTACATATATTGGAGGGAAACCAAGCTAGTAAGATTGGGCAATGACCCTGTCAATAAATTATTCCCCAAGTACCTGAAAAGATAGAATATTAAAAATCTGTGTTTGTTAAATTGCATTGTGAATTTGTGACACAGATACTCACAACTCATTCAGTCCTACTAGCTTACTCAAGCTCGGTGGCACAGAACTATTGAAGAAATTATTGTCCATACGTCTGCAAGAAGCATGAATAGAGAATTGTTCAGCAGAAACCTACATGGGCTTAACAGACTTAACTTCAGTAACGAAAACTTACATGACTTGCAAGGTTGTCACATCGCCCAGTGTGTCAGGGATAGCGCCGGTAAGATTGTTATGGTCAAAAACCCTGCAGATAAATTATTTTAAACTAACAAATAAATGGCAGAAGTTTCTAATAAAACTGTTCTGTTAGATACTTACACATGCACTAGGTTTGCCAAATTTGAGCTGAAAAGCTGAGATGGAACTTCACCAGATAGTTGATTTCTACCTAGATGACTGTCATAGAGAAACAACATTAGTTACTCACTTATGACAGTAAAAGGAAACAAAAGAAACTGTGGAGAAGTTGTATTGAGAAACAATTACAAATGCTTTGTGTTTGTGAGCTTGTCTAGACCAGAAGCTGTGTCATTTGAAACTGGTATCTCACCAGTCAAATGGTTGTCAGTTACATCAAGCCAAACCAGATTTGAGAGTTCACCTATTGAATGTGGTATAGTTCCATTGAAACGATTCGAGTTCAAGAACCTACACGACAGCAAATGATAAAGTCAACGATCACATACCGGAAGTTTAGGCAAAATGTTGAATGAAAACAATGAATTTGTAGCAATACTTACAGATTTTGCAACTTTGACAGAGATCCTATAGATTCTGGAATGGGACCAGAGAAGTTGCAACCAACTAGCACACTAAAAGTTAAAAAGAACATATAAAATCAGACCTAAAAGCTTACAACAAGGATCATATAAAATGAACCAATTGATGTATTTATAACTTACAGGCTCTTTAGATTGGTCAGACTCCCTATATTTTCTGGCAGTATTCCGCTAAGGGACGGGTTATTGGATATGTCACTATAAGATCAATTTAAGTTAGTTTTCACAGGTTTATATTATCATTAAGGATATAAACAGAAGGTTTAGTGTAGTATACATACAAGGTTTCCAATTCAGGTAGTGATGGCATGTTTAGTGGCAGAGAACCTCGCAAATTTACGCCAGATAGTTTACTGGAAATTGAACAAAGAAGGATTAAGATGGAAGAGTAAAATTTGTGTTTGTATATATCAAATATATCACAAGGTTATCAACTCACATTGAGGTTATACGCTCATCATTGCAAGAGATGCCATCCCACTTCCTACCACAAGGATCATTTTTTTTCCAGTTTGATGGCGTATTACTCCATAGCTTTTTCAATGTGAGCAATCCACTCACTGCATCAACATAATTTCTGTTCAGTAAAATTAATTGAAGACTGCTGGAGTTGATTTCTTTGTGTGATAGATGTTGGATACACATATCAATACCATTGATCTTAATTATATCGAACATGTATTTTGTACAAATCATCTAGCATAGGTTAGGGTTAATTTGGTTCTTATATAAAAATGAAGCTTTGAGTCATTTCAAGAATGGACTAATAGTAAGATTTGATAATGTCATTCTTAATTTGCAATCTAGCTATCGTTTCTAAGCCAGTTCCCTGGACATACCAAACTAGACCTTAAAGCACTCACGTCTTGTACAAGTCCTACAGCATCAGTTTTCAAAATCAAGGTAACCCTATTGATGAAGGGTAGATCTACCATGCTTATCAACAATCAACAAGACAAGAATTTAGAAATATAAAGACTAAATTAAGGAAACTTACAGTCTGCAGAATTAGTAGCTGCCTTCGTTAATGGAAACTGTCCTAAAATCACAATTAAGTAGAACCACGTTGCCATACAACAGAGGAATTTTTTATTATGCATCTTAGAACGCCAGATTATGGAACCCTGTAGCTCAATTTGACGACAAGATTCCTCAATCATCCATTTGAACAAGTATATTTGCCACTCACCACCTCTTAGCAGCCAACACAGATCTTCTGCAATCTTTTATTTTTCTTTTCCTGTTGTGTCCAACAATGGAGTATCAAAAACTAGGGATCTAATTTAAATACCTCGTGGGAAGAATTGATGATGCGAATTATGTATACCTCCAACCACTATCCATATACTATCCAGATTTGAATTTAATGCCGTAAAGTGATTGTCTTTGAATACTGGAAATGGTCAACCCCATCATAAGAAGATGAATACAAGGTCAAGCCACCTTGAGGTGAAAGTAATAAAGAACTCGAAATGCATTCAGACTCATTTAGTCTGATAATTACTGGAGCAATCCTCAACTGTTGCAGTTTCCGTCATGTGTAAGCGATATTTCTTTGGGTTTGACCAAATACAAGTTCAAAGTTGGTAAATTCTATGCTTGAGACATCGACGTTCAAATCATTTTTTAAACGTTGAATTCTTCTAAACGACTCATTCAAAGATATGCAACAAAAAAAGTGATGCAATGAAGGTAACTAGTGTAAATGACGTGCAAATCCTGCAAAAAGTGGGTGTTTGGAATTGGAAGGATCATTAAAAGCTTGCAGGGTAGGTTTACATAGCCTTCTTTCATGTTTCCAATTAGATATTTTGGGTGGCTTACATCACCCATGGATAGGATAATCTATTCTAGAATCTAGAAACTAGAAGGAACAAAGGTGACGTGCAAAAGTGATGTATAGAATGCACGTTTCGGGTTCGTCTTAGACCGGGTGTATCTGTATTCAGAGAAGATCTTAACTAGCCAGTAGTTTTTTCACCAATGACTATTACCTTGGGTTGGTTTCTTAGGTTCTATGAAATTCAGTTGTTTTTCCCATTCATATATCTACAAAATTACTTCTGTGCTTGTTCAATCTATATTGTACAATAATTTGTGTAAAATGCCTATAAATGTATAGCTATTTTGCTTCTCTTCAGTAACAAAGACTTAAACTTCAACAAGACTGTTGTTTCTTACTGGAGAATGAGATGATCTTCATCTCTAGCTAATGACTTCTATCTCGTCCATTTCGTTTTTTACTGAAACGTCGCTTTCTTAATTTTCTTGATTCCATATGCCATCTCCCTTCTGTACTAGAGAATCTTTGTCTTTCAGCTGAATCTTGACCATGCTGACTTATCAGCTGTTTGTGATATTTCCCAAATCTTCAAGGTATCAAATGCTTTTAGCTTCTCCAATCAGTTCATACTTCAAATTCTTTAATGCAGTAAAAAATGCCAAACAACATCTCTATGGATCAGTAGATGGAAGTTATATAGTTCTTCCATACACATTGCTGTTTGAAATCTGGATTTACTGCAGCAATCAATAATTTCTTAAAATCAGGATACCTTACTGCTATCAAATAACTGATACATCCTGCGCAGCGCACAGCAAATAGAGTTACTTGAGTTTATTAACAAACTCAAATGAATGATCCATTTTTAAATTGTGTATGTTGATCTCGGGAGAGAAAATGAGCTTACAGGTATGAGCTTGGTGCAGCAAGTCCAAAAGTAGTTAAGATCATACATAATCATTTGGTTTATAGAATCTAATTCCTGTTTTCCTTTTATATGCACCAACAAACTAACATTTACAATAATCAAAACTATCAGATCATGCTGCCATCTGAACCATAGCAAATCTTCTTATCTGAGAAGAGGACTTCTTCCACTGGTCCCAGTAACACTCGAAGATAGTGGGTCACTAGACGTATAAGTACTACTACCTCCTCCCATTGTCACTCCAAAGCTTGCCATTGAGCTAGTTCTGGACTCAAGATCAATACCACCCGTCTCCATGATGCTCTCGAGTTCTTTCACAATTTCTCTCATTGAAGGCCTGCCAGCTCCATATTCCTCGACGCATCTTAGAGCTATATATAAGTATTCCTTCAGACCAATCATTGATATGTCAGAGTCAATAGCGGGATCCACTAGAGTGTGGATACCCGATGGATCAGCTATTTGCTCTCTAACCGCTCTCACAATGTGTTTCCCATTCTCTATTGGCTTTTTTGCAGTTAGTAACTCTAGCATGACCACTCCAAAGCTGTAGATGTCACTCTTTTCAGTCAGTATTTGAGTTGAGTAGTATTCAGGATCTAGATATCCCTGCAATGCAAATTTTGATTTTGTGTTCTTGTCAGGCTTGATCAATGATTGGTGTGTTTTGTGATAAATTTCAGTTAGATTTTGTTTGATTGCTTACCAATGTCCCCTTGACGTCGGTGGTAACGTGGTTTTTCTCCTCGTGATTCAGGAGCCTGGATAGTCCAAAGTCGGCCACTTTTGCATTTAGACCTTCGTCGAGCAAGATGTTGGTTGATTTTACATCCCTGTGAATGATGGGAGGATCTGCATCATCATGCAAATATGCCATTCCTTTTGCAGCACCAAGGGTTACTTTAAGCCTTTGTGTCCAGTCTAACCTGATCCCCAACTTTCCTAGAGAACATAATTGATAATTGTGGAGTACATAAGTCCAGTGGGGTTTCATACTAAGCCCCCGTTTGGTTGTAAATCCGGAAATGGAAACGGAATGAAAACGAATCTAGTCCATATGTATACCCTTATTCATGAAATTTTATGGAATCATTCCTTGTGGTTTAGAGTAACGGTAGTAGAATTTGATTAGTTTTGATATAGGGAAACAAAATGGGAGAAACAAATACAATTTACATGCAACCACAAAGAATGATTCCAAAAACTATTCATGTATAAGGTAAATATATGGACTAGATTCATTTCCATTCCATTTTCGTTTTCGGATTAATAACCAAACGGGAGCTAAAACTTATTGACAATGGGAGAGGCAAAAAAGCAACTAGTTAACACACCTGAGATGATACTGCTAAGAGTGCCCCCCTTGACAAACTCATAAATCAGCATTTGCTCGCCACGATCAAAACAAAATCCAACTAGCCTGACAATGTTTTTATGATGCAATCTTGATAGGAGCTCAATCTCAGTTTTGAACTCATGAGCACCTTGCAATGATCCTTGCTGAGCTCTTTTGATAGCCACCACCAATCCACCAGGAAGAGTACCCTTGTATACCTACAGTTACAGAATTCCAAATTTAAACTGCTCATAGTGTTCTTCACAAGAAAATTTACTAAGAGAAGCCAGTTTTGAGTTTACCTTTCCATACCCTCCACGTCCAATCTCATTGAATTCTGAGAAATCATTGGTGATCTTTCGCATATCTTCGAATGAGAACCATCTTGCTTCCTTCAACTGAGGAATGTCGCCGCCACCTTGGCTTGGATCCCAAGATGCTAGAAAATTGTACCAGGGGAAAAAATTATTTACTTGACATGATTTATACTACTGTTATAAGTACATGACTTACCAAAAGGATTGTTTTTCTTAGCAGCAATCTGTGCTTTTCTTCTCTGTCGGTATGCATATAAGCCTACTAGTACTAATAACACCAAAAGAACTGAACTGATAGTCACTCCTAAGATAATGGCCAACTTTGTTTTACTCCCTGAAGATATGAAAATGTCAGCAAGAAAAGGAGATACAGAACCCTCAAATAAACTGCAAGGAATATGGTTGCATATAATTACCCAAACCATACGGTTCAGCGATGAAGTAGAAAGGTCCAAAAAAATGAGGAGGAGCTGTGTACTTATGGTCATTGAGATCATTTCCAATGTTAGATATTCCTGTAAGGTTGAACTTCTTTGTACCAAGCGGGAAGAATGCTACAGTCAAGTTAAGGTAATCATATGAATCCATAGTAGCGCGGATAAGAGAAAATGAAGCTATGGGTAGGCCAACATCTGCAGCATGATCCATCAGAGACTCTTGAAGAGCTTCAAAGTAGGTAGTCTTGTTCAGATCAGAAAATGATGAAGATCTGAAGACAATGTAGCCAATGTATGCATGAGCGCATTTACAGTCATCCGGCCTTGGCAGTTCACTTGATGAGCAAGATGTAGATAAGCAGTTGCTTAAAGGTTGATACAACTGAAAGTTTTTGCCGTCGTCTTTGCAGGTTTCATCTCCACAGATAGGATTTCCACCAAGACTGCATGGGAGAAAAAATTACACAAGTTGAAAATTATAAGCCATGAATGGTAAACTGAGTAATGCAGATTAAACAATCAAACTTCTATTTACAGTAAAGATCCATTGTATGCTGTATAGCTCACTCCATTGATGGAATTATTCCTGACATCAACTAATATCAAGTTCTGACTATGTGTGCTGCTGATATTCAGTGTGCCGTTGAGCAAGTTGTGGCTCATTACTCTGTGAAAAAAAAGTTACAAAATTACATAATAAGTGAAATTATCATTTTCATGGTAAAGGTAATAAGGGTTTGTCTAACAAATATATATCCTCCTTTCTGCAAAAGTAAAATATGCAATTACATACACTTTTTGCAGATTTGGTAGGTCAAATAATTCTGCAGGTACTGAACCTTGTAGACTTGTGTTTTGCATCATTCTGCAATTTACAGGATCAATAATCAGTATGAGACTTTTGTTATTTTCTATATTACAAATTTGTAACTGCGAGCAAGAGAGACATACATTGTTGTGAGGTTCAGGAACTTTGTGAACCAAGATGGAACATCTGATGCATCAAACCTGTTATTGCTTAGATCTCTATAGAGTAGAAAACAGCCAAATGATGGAAACAGTTGATAAGTATTGACTTACATGAAACACTCAAACACCTGGATCAAAGTAAAAGTATTATGGCAACTTACATATATTGGAGGGACACCAAATTAGCAAGATTGGGCAGTGGTCCTGTCAATAAATTATTTCCCAAGTACCTGAATTGTTAAAAAAATGTGTTTATGAGAATTTATTGTGAATTTGGGATATAAATCATCTTCTGTTTAAAAATGCTTACAGCTCAGTCAAATTTGGTAGATTGCTCAAGTTCTGTGGCACAGAACTATTAAACAAATTCTTGTCCATACGTCTGCAAGAAGCAGGAATTCTTTAGCAGAAATGTACATGGACTTCAAATCCAACAGACTTGGTTTCGAGTAATGAAAGCTTACATGATCTGCAAGGTTCGCACGTCACCCAGTGAGTCAGGTATAGGGCCAGTGAGGTTGTTGTGGTCAAAAATCCTGCACAAAAACTACTGTAAATTAACACGGAAGTGACAGAAGTTTCTTGAGAAGTGGCTTTTTGGAAAATTGTTCTATTAGATACTTACAGATGTATTAGGTTTGCCAAATTTGAGCTGAAAAGCTGAGATGGAACGACACCAGATAGTTGGTTTTTCCCTAGATGACTGTCATAGAGAAACAACATTGCTTACTAAACGGAAAGAAACAAAAGAAAATGCAGGAGAAGTTGTGTTGAGAAACAATTACAAATGCTTTGCGGTGGTGAGCTTGTCTAGACCAGAAGCTGTGTCATTTGAAACTGGTATCTCACCAGTTAAATGGTTGTCAGTTACATCAAGCCAAACCAGATTTGAGAGTTCACCTAATGAATGTGGTATAGTTCCATTGAAACGATTCGAGTTCAGGAATCTACACGACAACAGATGACAGTGTCAACAGTCACATATCGAAAAGTTTAGGCAAATGTTGAATGCAAATAATGCAATCAATGAATGTGAGTTAAAATACTTACAAACTTTCTAGCTTTGACAGAGATCCTATAGATTCTGGAATGGGACCAGAGAAATTGCAACCAACTAGCACACTAAAAGTGGAAGGAAAAAAAAACACAAAATCAGAGATAAAATATCACTACTAGATCAAAGTCTAAATCAACTAATGGGTGTGTTTTTATAACTTACAGTCTTGTTAGATTGGTCAGATTCCCAATATCTTCTGGAAGTGTTCCACTGAGGGACGGGTTATTAGAAAGATCACTACATGAACAATTGAAGTCAGTTTTCACAGGTTTGAAGAAATAGACAGAAGGTTTAGTGCATTATTCATACAGGGTTTCCAGTTCAGGTAGTGACGGCATGCTTGTTGGCAGGGAACCTCGCAAATTTACACCTGATAGTTTGCTGGAAATTGAACAAAGGATTAAGAGGATGGAACAGTAAGATCTGTGTTTGTATATATCTAAGACAGCATATGGATATCAACTCACATTGAGGTTATACGTCTACCATTGCAATAGATTCCATCCCACTTCCTACCACAAGGATCATTTTTTACCCAGTTTGATGGTGTATTCCTCCATAGTTTTTTCAATGCAAGAAATCCACTCACTGCATCAGCATAGTTCCCGGTCAGTAAAATGAAATGAAGACTGCTGGAGCTGTAGGGTCGTGTGGTTTGATTCTAAAACTAATTGGCAATCGAAGAGCACACTGATCATAGATATTAGATTTGATTTATTTTGTTGAAATCATCCAGCTTTAGGGTGGTATGTGTCACCAGCAAACTCAGGGCTTGTTTGGTATTGATTTCATGGAGAAAGCTGCGTATATGCAGCCAATGCATGTAAAGGTCAACTTCTACAATGCTTATTGCTTACCAACAATCGAAGGACAAGAATTAAAATTTTAGAAATAAGAAAGACTAAATTTAGCAACTTACAGTCTGCAGAATTAGTAGCTGCCTTGATAAATGGAAACTGTGCTAGAATCACAAATAGGTATAACCACGTTGACATACAACTAATGGCCTTTTGATTATGCATCTTAGAACGCCATAATAAGAACACTTTCAGCTCAAATTGACTACAAGATTCCTTAATCGTCCATTTGAACAAGTACAGCAGCCAACACAGATCATCTGCAATCTTTGATTTTGTGATCTTGTTGTGTCCAACAATGGAGGGTCAAAATTTTGGGATTTTTATAATTTAAATACCTCATGGAAGAAATGATGATGCTAACCCGTATTCCTCAATGTCAAGATTTTAATTTAATGCGTAAAGTGACTCCCTTTGAATATTGGAAATGGTCAACCTAGACTGTCCAATCAAAATCTGCCCCAACATAAGAAGATGAGAATACAAGAATGCCCCAACATAAAGAACTCGAAATGAATTCAAAATCATTTGATCTGATGATTGCTGAAGCAATCTTTCGAGTGTTACAGCTTTGGTCTTGTTGCGTCATGGATAAGAGAAATTTCTTTGGGTTTGACAAAATACAAGTTCAAAGTTGGTGAATATGCAACAAAAAGAATGATGCAATGAAGCTAATAAGTATAAAGCGACGTTCAAATCCTGCAAATTGAGGTGGGCTTTCGTTATTTTAGTCTTTTTAGAGATCTACAGTGTAATTTGGAAGGGTTGATTGACAAATACCTATCAGAACGGCTCTCTACAAGCAAGTTTGCAGCAGAGTGTGAAAACTCTGTCAGACCATATTAGGGTTTGCAGGTTAGGGTTTATCTTCAAACATTTAAAAGGTATGATTTTTGTTTCTTACTGGAGAATGAGATGATCTTTGAACACTAGGCCTTGAATCCTCAACAACCCAAGGTTCGTTGGCCCTCCTCGTATAAGGTATAGATATATCTACAAAATTACTATTGTACAATAACTTGTGTAAAATGCCTATAATTACAATGCTATTTTGCTTCTCTTCAGTACCAAAGACTGAAACTTGAATAAGACTGTTGTTTCTTACTGGAGAATGAGATGATCTTCATCTCTTATGACATCTATCTCATCTATTTCCGCATTCTCTTTGTTCATTACTCTTGTTAAAGTGCAGCCTCCAAACTTCTGACCTGCATTTCAACAAGGTTTTGATTCTTAAAACTGATAAAATCCATAAAGGGTATGTTCAATCAAAGAGGACTATAATATATTATGCCATTTTTACCAAGTTTCAAAAAATATTTACCTGCTATTCTAAGTAACTCACCCAAGGTATCTGGTAGAATAATCAATTTGCTTAGCTTCTTTGGTAAACCTTCTGTTTCATACTGCATGTGAATGGTGACTCTCTTGCGTCCCGACGGGGCTTCTCCTGCTGCTTGCTGATGAGAATCAGATAAGTAATTTATTGGTGTTTTGATCATTTCATTGCTTACTAAAATGTCCCTTTCTTGATTTTCTTGATTATGTATGTCTTTGTCTTTCAGCTGAATCTTGACCATGCTGACATCTTTATCATCATCTGTTAATGCTTTTAGCTTCTGCACTCAAATAATACTTCAAATCAGCATTTCACCTTAGAAGAAAGTCAGGAAACAACAGTAGTCATCTTACCTCAAATAAGTTGTTCATTATAGTGTTTGCATCTTCTTTATAGGCTTGAAGTATATTCATTAGTGAGGTTTTGTTCAGCCTCAGTATTTGAGAAAGCTCTGTTGTACGAACAGTATATGGCTGCGGCTTACTGCAAAGAACGCCAATTTCTCCAAATGTATCTCCAGCAAATACTTTTCCAACTACCTGCAATATATGTAATGACTACATCACTTGTTTGCTCAGGTGTGTCAAAGCAATTCTATTTTGTGATAATATATACCTGTGGCCGTTCATTTCCACTAACATGTACCGTCAAGTCCTACACAATACAGCAGCCGAAAGACTAATTAGAAGATGTCCAACCTAGATTTTAAGACAACATATTTCATTTTATGACTTACTACTGCACCAGAAACCAGTATGTACAAATCTGTTGGTGCTTCATTCTGCAGAACCACATCTTCCCTAGGTGGGAAATATTCGGCTTCCAATTCTGAAACCTTCAGAGAAGGATTATATATGTGCAATTAGTTATCACATACACTAGACATGTCATAAATATACATAGATTCCGGGTGAGGATTTCTGTTCATATATATATATATATATGCAAAAGTTACAAGAATTACCATTTGGAAGAGGAAATCATGAGAAACTCCGGCAAAGAGATGGACTTTTTGAACAGTTGGAAAGAACAAATGGTGTGCAATGCTGGAACGAATAGCTTTAGGCAGACCGCTTAACGTCTCTTGCTGTTTTAATCCTTCAGTTTTGAATCTCAGGCATACATGTGATAGCATCTGATCCTGTATGAATGATGGCAACTGATTTCGAGCAGAAAATTCTGTACAGGCCTCTACTGTATCCCTCTGCACCAACAATTTGGAATCATTGTAAGTACTCAGAGCCAAAAAAAAAATATTCTCTTTTTAATCTATGTTCATTCAATGTTGTTCTGATTCTGTCAAAATTTGTATGCCTTTTACTGGAATCTCACGGTGGAAATTAACATGGAAAAAGCTATTCTGATAGAAACATCAGTATATCTAAAGTTCATCATTATAATAAAGGAACTGGTATTTTATACTCTTAGAAATCATAAATATTGTGACAGAAACAAAAGTGCATCACTGAAGGTAGCTTACAAAGTTTCTGGTCCTGCCGGTCCAGTGAACCACAAGGTTTGTCATGTTGCCAATCAAATACGAAGTGAGTCCTAAATTGAATAGCATATAAAAAATGCCAAACAACATCTCTCTTGTGTTCTCGGCATGAAGATCTCCATACCCAGTAGTGGTTAGTGTCACTATGGACCAGTAAATGGAAGTTATGTAGTTCTTCCATACACTTTGCTGTTTAAAATCTGGATTTACTGCACCAATCCAAGTTTTCTTAGGATCAGGATACCTTACTGCTATCAAATAGTTGAAACATCCCGCGCAGTGCACAGCAAATAGAGTTACCTGATCATTTTAGTAACAAACTCAAATGAATGATCCAAGTTTAAGTTCTGTATGGTGGTCTCAAGAGAGAAAATCAGCTTACAGAGATGAGCTTGGTGCACCGTGTCCAAAAGTAATTAAACCGGATATCCTTCTCAAGCCTGGAAGAAAGAAAAGCTGTAAATAGTCTTTTTTAGCTCATGAGTTTATAGTTATGTTTTTGGTTTCAGACCTTGCAAATAGAGAGCTGACCCGCCTAAGACGCCAGAGCCTAAGCATATTGAGTGCTTTGAATCCGAACACTCCTTTGCGGGAGGTAAACAGAAGGCTGATAGATTCAAGAGGAGCAGTGGAGGCTACATCAAAGATGAACCAGGTTGACAAATACCTGTCATATTGAAAATTGTTCATAAATCTATATTTTGATATTATTGCAATATACAAGAAAAAGAAATTTACCTGATTGCTATTTTCTTGGGTTTATCTACCAACAGATAAGTATGATGATCAACATAAGCTACAAAGAAAGTAAGGATGATATCAACTGCAAAAAAGCCATTCACAATGTGATCAAGAATGCAAAGTACATCATCTTGTTCATATGTCAAGAACGCGAACTCAAATGGGCAAAGCCAAGCTGAGTACACCACCAATACAACAAGCAGCATCTCCCATGCCCTGAAAATGATTTATAATCAGTTTACAATGAAAGCAATAAAACCAATTGTTAATATGGCTTTATGATCACCTGTAACGAGGATTATATGGAGAAATGATGCGTTTGCGTAATTTGGTGGATTGGTTGATTCGAGCTCCCAATGAAGGAAGAATTTCACTGGACAAGAAGCTTCCATAGGAATTGTTGTTACTCTCAACATGAAACCCATCTGTGCAGAAGCGCTTGAAGAAGGTTTTTGTGCAGGAAAATGGCATGTTTTATTTTCCTTACTCTTCTTCTTAAGGCTTTGATACAAATATGTTTTGATTTGCTTTTGTTTGGTGTTTTTGTGGTTAAGGTTATATATAATTATTTGATTAATGAATCTAACTACTGTTTTCCTTTTTGTTTCTGGTGTTCATTTTTCCTTCAATTGGGTGTTGTCTGTCTGTATGAAATTATGAATCCCGTGTTTAGTACAGTTGGGCCATTACTTGTTGAAAGGTCTGTCAAACCATGCACAATTTGTGAAGAAGTAAATACAATTCTAATGTCTTGTAGACAAGGCAACTTGTTTGTCACTGTTGTAAATCCACCTTATTAAACAATAATTTTGTTTGCTGAAGTGTAAATCTAGGTGACTCAGTAACTAGAACTTGAATATTTGGCCTAGAATATCTTGTGAGTTGTGACTATACCTCGTCTGTCACAAGAACTGGGCAAAGTTAGGCCCACCCGCCCGCCCATAGAAATGGACGGGTATGGGCAAGTGTTCGGACCCGTCGGGTCCGGAAAACCCGAGAGAGTGGGTACAAACAAGGGTCCAGGCTTATTTTGTCTGGATTGTAGAGTCCGGCCGGAAAGCCGGTATTTTTGTAAAAAAAATTATGTAAAATATATATAGAGGTAGGATTCGAATTTGAGACCTCGGGTAGGTTTTCACCCCATTAAACTACTTTGTTTTCTGTATAATATTTTTTATAACTGGTAATATCTACATCGAGGTAGAAGGTTGGTGAACAACAAAAAATATTCAAAATATCCGGGACCCATCCTGCCGGCCCGAAGCCTGACTTGCACGGGTATGTGCAAGACCTTAAGGCCAAATTCCGGACTCAACTCAAGCCCGGTCCGAGAAAACGAGGGGATGGGATTTATATGTTCGGTTTAAGTCTGGATTTGTCAACGTCTACATGTGACATATTAGGTTTGCTGAAATATCTAGTTGTTAGTTTGGCGGTTTACATGTTACAACTAGAGATAACCGCCCAACACAAGCTTTTTTGTCTCAAACACCTAAGCTTCAAAAAAATGTCGTTCAATCAGCTACCAATAAGTTTCATTTTCAGCTCTAATAAGCTTATGGTTCCTAAACGAACCCTATATATAAATGTTTTCTTTCTTTTTTTTGGTATTTACCTATGTTAGTTTGATTTGTTGTTTCTTTATTTTATGATGATTATTTTCTTTATTGTTCAATAATTAATAAACCAATTATATTTGTTTATCAATTTCTCTAATTTATAAACAATAGTATGTATATAGAAGAAATTAAAGCCTAAATTATGATTAGAGAGGAATTGCATGTTACATGGACAAGATGAAGGTAAATGGCTTTCGATCCGATCATTGGGTATCTTTTCTCTTTTGACCATAAATTATGAGATTTCGGTTTTAAATTGGTTGAAACATTTTAGGATTCTATTTTGTTTGTGTGTGTTTTTCATTTGGTGATAAATGTCACAAAGTTGTAAGATATATATATAACAAAATATTATATTACATACAAAAAAAGAATCGAATGCCAAATTAAAGGCGTAGCTTTGCTAGAATCTATTTGAGAAATACCAATTATGATGATTCTTATAAAATGAGGTACATCACTGAAAAATTATATTTTATATTAGCCTAAGATTTTTTGGTCAAATTTTACTTTTATGATACTTTTCAGAAAATTATTTTTATTTTTTAAAAAATAAAACCATCTTGTAAAAATTATTTTGTCAAACTAACTACTTATATTATTTTCAATCATTTTAATAATATATTACACCTTTTTTTTACCGAAATACCCTTATTATAAGTATTATTTAATTTTATATTTTTTTATTAAAACATCTAAAATATACTTCAAACTGTTGATGATTACTAGAGAACCTAATTTCTCTTTAGATTATTTTCAGTCATTTTTAATAAAAAAAAAAAATACATTTTTACCAAAATGCCCTTATTGTAAGTATTATTTAATTTAATATTTTTTTATTGAAAAACTAAAATATACTTCAAGTAATTGACGAATTGTTGATTATAGAGAACCAATTTCTCTTTAGATTATTTTCACGCATTTTCAATATAAACCGGTCTAAAGTTTATGACCAATTGGCCAATGTTAATATATCGTCTACCTGGGTTTATTTTTGTTAGCACGGAACTCGTGTGAAGTTCCCGAAGTGAATATTGTGTTAATGAATATTAGACGAGTCTTAATACATAAAAATGTTAATACTCCAATAAATTTTTATAAAATACCATGATATCAAATGTGACCTTATTTATTATCCTTTACTCCTTTGTATCTTGAGAATTAATTAGACATAATTAGACAAATAATGATTTTCATTATGTGAAGAAATAAATGGAGGAAAATAAAAAGGTAGCCCTTGTGATTAGTGATTGGCCCCCTTAAGCTTTTCACATGACACAACCGATCACATGAAGTTGCTCGTCCTCACCCAACATTGGGCATGTAGGTGTTGTTTCTACATAAACACAATTTGATTCGGTGGTCTTTTAGGTTTGTGGCCTCACATCTATATGTGGCTACTCTTTTTCCTTTGTGATAAAGCCCGCTTTATTATCTCGTGATTATTTATCATCAGGGTTTGAGTAGTGTTATTCGGTCAAACGAAAAATTACAAAAACGATCAACAGAATCAAAGTGCGGGTGTGGATGAGGCGCACTGCGTATGTGGGCGCATTTGAGCCCGGGAGGCTCATCCATGATGCGTCCGAAACCGAATCCAATGTTTGGATATGATCGTTTGAGCAACATTCGCAAATGGAGGAGTGAGGCGCACTCCCGATGCGCCTACAAGACGCATTTGCACTACAAGTGTATTTCCTCCATTTGTCTGACCGGATATCAATAGGATTTTGTCCTACGATTCCGAAATTCCGTAAATATCCATTTTAAGCCGATCTGAGAGACTTTCATATAGGATTCCATAAATATTTGAAATTTGTGCACTTTTTCTTGACTCGCAATTCGTCTATAATATCTTCTTATGTATTTACCGTTATCCACAAAAATCCAAAGTAGTGAAAGTGCCAAAAATAACTTTAGGCGTTTCATAACATATACCTAATAATTATACAATTATACAAATGTATTTTGTCGTTCAGTATTCGATAAACTTTACTACAACCACACTTATGTATCTGGAAGCTCGAGACTTGTTTCGATCTCTCTCAGAGCACCTTTATCCCATATATGCGGTAAGAAGCTCGAGACTTGTTTCGATCTCTCTTAGAGCACCTTCAAAAAAATCCCAAAATACTAAACTTATCAAATTTGAGGTGCAGAACCAAAGTAAAAAGTAGAGAGAAGGATATACGGTAAGAAACTAAGGGTATGTTCGTTAGTGCTTATATGTTAGATTATTGGCGAATTTTGAGAATTTTCAAAGCTAGCGGGTATTTGGTGTAGAGAATAGAGTTTTAGTGATTTTTGGTAGTTTTTCAAAAAAAAATAAATTATAAGTTCCTTTTTCTTTTATATATATATATATTTTCATTAGCTTGATAAAAAAAATACACTTCTAATCTAATTCTATGTCCATTTATCTATTTGTTTCTAATATTGTCTTTTTTATAAATACACGATAAAACTCTTTGAAGATAAAGTTATAAAAGAAACTTATACTATCTAAAAACTTCCTTTCATCGAACAAGTCCTAAAATTCTCGTTTTACCGAACAAGTCTTAACAGAGCTAAGAAACTTACGACAATACGAGCGCGTAGATGATCTCAATCAATCTTCCCACTGCAGCCCAATATAGTTACAAAAAGAGCCGACAAATTCAAATGTCAATGTAGATATTGTCTCCAATAATTATGGACTAATCTAGATTAGTCCATACTAATCAATGAGTTGTCTGCCCTTACCATCATCCTTATCTTCTTAGCTATTATCAATTTATCATTCTTCTTCTGCACAGCTCCATCAAAAACAAATTTAAACCATAATTTACATAAATTAACCCCTTATTAACAAAAATGAAGCTAATCAGTACTGACGGTCACTGCAGAGACATCCAACGTGTTGGGAGTGTGCGCTGAAAATTTATGTCTCTTTCTCAATCAAAACCAAATTGAAATGTAATACCCCACGTGTTCATTAACAGAGAAGCTTGTAGGGCATAAGCCGCACAATCTTGAAATGGTAAATAAAGATATTCAATTTAAGAATATATTCCTACGTGAAGCATAAATAGATTGTATGCTCAATAAATATGTAAAATAAATTCATTACAAAGAATATTTTTAAATGGGCTTTCTTCTTTCGTCAGGCCCAAATATATAGCTCTTCAAAACAACCAGGTGAAGTTGCCTAATGATGATTAGCTTCGAGGACATGATTTGCAATGTA
This sequence comes from Fagopyrum homotropicum, assembly GCA_033239125.1. Classification (NCBI taxonomy): domain Eukaryota; kingdom Viridiplantae; phylum Streptophyta; class Magnoliopsida; order Caryophyllales; family Polygonaceae; genus Fagopyrum; species Fagopyrum homotropicum. Next base: position 128,619,358 of record BSWB01000008.1, read on the forward strand.
GATGTGTTAGTTCATATCCGGGTCGGATCAGACTTTAAGCCCGTTTAGTTAGAAGTCCGGAAACGAAAACGGAATGAAAATAAATCTAGTCCACATGTTTACCTTATTCATAAATATTTTTTGGAATCATTCTTTGTGGTTGCATGTAAAATGTAGTTGTTTTCCTCACTTTGTTTCCTGGTATCAACACTAATCAAATTTTTCTACAATTACTTAAAACACAAGGAATGATTCCATAAAATTTCACGAATAATGGGCTACATATGGACTAATTTCGTTTTCATACCTTTTCCGTTTATGGAGTTAGAACCAAACAGGCCCTAAATATTAATATCGTTTATTCGGGCCCGACCCGCCTGACATCATGTAATGGTTGTCGTACCTGGGCAGACGGATCACGAATACCTTTTTTTTTTTCAAATTGTTTTAATATGAATTTCAAAAATAAATTATATCAAAGATATTTTATGTAATATATATTAAATTTTATTATAATAAATATTTATCCTCAAAATTATTTTATAATATGTAATATATTTTTTTATCCAGACTCGCAGCCGGTCATTTTGTTCCGACAGATCTAGAGTAGTGCCCGGATCCGGCCCGACGGGTTAAAGGTTCAGTCTTTTCGGCGCGTTCGGACTTCTTCCTCTATTTATATCCACCCGTTTTTTCAGACGGATTGTCTGGATATGATCTAGTTGTTGCTACCTTCATGTTTGACACAAAATCCAAAATGGCAAAAGGAAAATAGTTTTGTCAAACAGTCCAATTTCTGTTATTATGAATTTATAATCCTTACCAATATTCTTCATCTCAGTGAAAAACAACACATAAATAGTTCATCAAGTTAAAATATAATTGCCGCCAGTACTCTACTAACCGACTTTCTAACTCCAAATATTTGATATTCGATCTCAAGTCCCAAGTCCTAAATTCAGGGTCTTTACAGTTTTGACTCATCAATCCTTCCTCCAAGAACTCCTTGAAATCGGTCTTTTAATACTTTTTTTCTCACTTACGCGTATACTTCACCTCTGCAACTAAAAACCCATTTTCAAGATCAACAAATTTACAAACCAAACGAATCTTGCAACTCGCAAGAACCCAAACAGAAATGAGTATCATCTTCACATTCTTCCTGTTCATCATCATCATCTTCTCGTCTGCTTCCTTGATTTCTTCAAAACAGCAATCTCCGGCTCCGATCACCGGCGGGAATCCTTCCGATACAAAGTATCAGTTGCTGTACATCAAGAATGTCAAGCCCTACGTTCTATTAGATCAGCGTCATCATGGTCATCATCGTCATAGAGTCAATGGTGGAAGAAAGGAGAGGAGGAAGACGAAGAGTACAGTTGCCATGAAACCGGACAGGTGGACGAATAAGAGAAGTACACGTGGACATATAAGTGTACGGCCGTTCTATGTAATGCTGCCTAAAGGGTATGTGCCGCCTTCTGGTTCGTCTCCTTGTCATAATCTTTATCCCATGAGTACTGATCATGAGAATGAACACTTTGAATGTAGCTATTTTGTCAAGAATCTGAAACCCTAGATCGAAACCCATTTCGATCGTCTTCCTGAGTTGAGTTGAGTCTATATACAGTTATTGTATACGTGTTGAGATTGTTCGATTGATCATATGAGTTTGATCATGTATCTCTGAAATTCTCAGAATATTCTTTTTTGTAATGTACTCTTGTCCATCGAAGAGAATGTGTATGTGTGCATGTGCGTTGATCTCTTCTTTTATTGGGATTCTGTGTCCAGATTTCATTGCATTGTTTCTTGATCCCTTTTAGTTTCATTCTCATATAAATTTGTACATAGTTTTGTTTTGAGTAACTCATTTACCATTTTCATGTAAACGAATGAAAAGAGATCAAATATTAATCCCTACTTTAATGCTATGTTCACCGGTTCATTACCGGACCTAGACCGAAAAACCCATCTTTGTATGATCCGATTATTTAGATTTGTTTCGGTAAATGTCCGGTTGATTAAGGTTCAAGATTGACTGTATGGGTGGATGGTCGTTTTTTTATATCTACTGCTAACTTTTTAAAGAGGAATTTCTATCATTCCACTGGTCAATTCACCCTTCATCAAAGCGGATCAACCCTTTTCTAGTTTGACCCATCGTCATGACAAAATATAACAAAAGTTGACTTTATGAGTTTTTCTACAAATAGACAAGTTTCGGTTGCATTGAAATTTCAAACAACCGAGCACAAATAACCGGTCCATTGAAGTAAAAAAGGAAAGAGGAGAGAGTGGGTTCTTTGGTCCGGTCCAAAATAGCGGTTCGGACCGGAAAATGAACACCCCTACCTAATGCAAATCATGAAAACTATACATTGTCCAACCCTTAACAAAATTTCACGTTATATTGACTTTATGGGTAGATGGTCGTTTTTTATATCTACTTCTAACTTTTTAAAGAGGAATTTCTATCATTCGATTGGTCAATTTACCCTTCATCAAAGCGGATCAACCCTTAACAAAATTTGACTTTATAATTTTTCCTACAAATAGATAAGTTTCGGTTGCATTGAAATTTGAAACAACCGAGCCCAAATAACCGGTCCATTGAAGTAAAAAAGGAAAGAGGAGAGAGTGGGTTCTTTGGTCCGGTCCAAAATAGCGGTTCGGACCGGAAAATGAACACCCCTACCTAATGCAAATCATGAAAACTATACATTGTCAAATATAAAATGACAACGAGCTCAAGCCCAACACATAGTAGTTCACTGAACTTATGTATTAAGTTGTGGTTTGTTTATTATCGAAGTGAGACAATTTTATCTTCCAACTTAACCATGTTGTCAAGGCATGTGGAGAGAGTCGTATCTAAAGCTTGAACGTGCAAAATTCCACGTTATATCGATTCATGGGATCGAATTCCACACAAACATGCATCCATGCATGCATTTACATGGTACTATATTTATGATACTGATAGCTTAATGTATACTGTATGAGGTACCATTGAAGCTCAACTTAATTAAGCCTTAAAGTCCCCATTCGTTCTACAGACTTCAATTGACTTTCAGTTTAACGTGTTTGAGCGGCCAATATGATACTCCATTTATGAATAAATTACACGGTAGGTACCTGCATTGAGAGATGTTACGGAGATGTCTGCTCTTCTTGTTTTTCTTTCTTAGATTTCATCACTTGTATATAATTATTTATATAATCAAGAAACCCACCTCTGTATTAAATAATATAAATTAATTATATGGTTTCATTACATGAAGGTTAAAGATTGATGAAACATCCAACCATGTTCACCCCAAGCTAGGGTGCTAGCTAATTGAGCATACAAAGGTTTCCTGGTTAACTTTCTTGCTTTGCTAATACTCTTTTTTTTTCCTCCTTTTTTTAAAGAAGAAAATAAATTCGGTTCATTATTAAAAAACTAGTGACAACGAGAGACACAAAGTGACAAACGGACTAACCATTATATTTTGACAAGCCATGAAATATAAAAAAAAAATTTGTAGAGTTTTTCTGTGAGATTCTGTCGGGTTCAATATATATATATTTTTTTTGGTAAGATCGAGTTCAATATAATGACCCGTTATATATATACCCTACACGAATCATTATATTATATATTTGTCAATAAATGTAACCATTATTGAAAAACCACATAAATTATGGCTTATTTGTTCTTTTTTTTTTGAAAATGATTTATATTAGTAACCAGAAAGGATATACATAGAGGGGTTGCTAACCCAAGGATTACAGTAGGGGTAAACAGACTGTTGAAAGGAAAAACCAAGAGTAATTAGTTGAGATGGATGCCACGGATTTTGGCTCAAGTAAAGAAGTCATGGGATTTGTCCTTCCAGTGACTAGAAGAATGGATCTTCGTAGCATTGATGATACTATGGGCACATGTGGTCGCGCGAGTTGCTTTGTGGTTGTAGATGATGTCATTTCTGGCCTTTCATATGAAGTAGATGAAGCTTGTTATGGTAGAAATTCGAACGTGAGTAATCAGATCATTCTTCCGAGGGGAAAGATTAGCAGTCCAGCTCCAAATGTTATTGTTGTAGGGATAAGGATAGGCTATTCTAAGCCATCTTGAAACAAGGTCCATGACTAGTAGGGAGAAGCTGCAATGATGCAGTAAATGGTCCTCGTCCTTATTAGCTATATTTGTAGATTTCTAATCAATCGGTCTAAAATCTAGTGAGTTAATTACTTTAGCAAAAGATCTTCACTAATTATCATGCCTATGGCGAAGTTCAATGATAAACATTTGTAGATTTCTAACCAATCGATTTTCAATTGATTTTAGAATGGAATCATGTTGAATCTATGTATTGGGTTTGAGATATGCTCGTATGCCCACGACCCTGATCTACGGTCTCCCTATATCAGACTTTGACATTGTATCAAAGCGATTAGCCTCTATTTGGTTTGCGAGCCTAACACGTGGGCAAGTGTCAACTCGATCTATATATACCATCTAGTTGTGCTTGTGGAATCGCGTTAGAGATAATAAGTTATCACATCTAAAGTGGGAAATCCGAATCTATTATATAACCTTAGTGAACTATTTCTCCTATTTTCAATTGAATCGTCAGTTGCATCGTAATTTGAAAACATATAATGAAAAAGTCAAATTATATTTCTTGTTTATGTACAAGGCGTGAAAGTCAACATGCATGCAAATATGCAATCAACCTATACCTGGTCATTCAACGAAGAAAATTGAGAAAGAAGAATGCATGTGAGCTTGTATTGGTTTGCATGATATTTGCTTCATAAAGCAAGATTGATAACGTAGCGTATACTGCATTGCATGGAACCATGATAATTGGATCTTTTTTCTTCCCGCAATACATAATTAAGGGAACTTGTACGTACGTGGTGGGCGATAAATTAGTTACACGTAAGTTCAAAACTATATAGTATATATATACTCCACTTGAATCTAACCATGTTATGTATGCTATAATCAAGCTACACTTATCCATGCATGCCCACGTTGTGTAGTTTATATAATATATAGAAATGATCAGTCACAGTCTTGACAGTTCATCTACGATATATCTTCCTAAATTGTACGTGTTGGGTAGCTTAGATAGCTAGGTTAAAAAACAACTCAATTAAGGATTAATTGTCATAAACAACATTAATATTTGATAGGGGATAGTGTGATGATCTAGTTTGTTTTCAAAACTATTTTATCAAAGAGTGTTATACGACAACCTATTCTCATGATTACACGATAAGATATATTTTCATATGATCTATACACTATATATATAGAGAGAGAGGGGGCTAGGGCGTATATACTAAGCATGTCCACGGGTCACGGGTCACCCGTGACCCGTGGACATGCGAGTTTTGACCCGGCGGGTCACTGACCCGCCGGGTTACGGGTACGAGTAAGGGTTGAGGTGATCCTTACCCGTGACCCAGCGGGTCGACCCATCTGACCCGGCGGATCGACCCGCCAAACCTTAATTTTGAAAAAAAAAATTAAAAAAAAATGTAACTCAATGCCTAAAAGGGTCGACCCGGCGGGTCATTTTTTTAAAAAAAAAGGGTTATAAAATAAAGGGACCGACCCGCCGGGTCTGACCCGTGACCCAGCAGGTCGGCCATTTATACGGGTCCGGGTCCGGGTCACCCTTCCCGGACCCTTGATCCGGCGGGTCCGACCCGTGGACATGCTTAGTATATACGCTTGTATGCCCACGACTCTCGATCTACGGCCCGTCTGTATCGGATTTTGACATTGTATCATAGCGGTTAACCTCTATTTGGCTTGTGAACCTAGCATGTGGGCAAATGTCAACTCGTTTTATACCATATATATATATATATATATATATATATATATATATATATATATATATATATATATATATATATATATATATATATATATATATATATGTGTCAGATAGCGTAATAGCTTTATATTGATGTTCACTCATTTTTATTAGTAACGATCGTGTTTACTGTTATTTATATCAGATAACGTAACCACTCGTACTTAAAACATAAAATTCTAAATTGAAACAACTTTTATCATTTTATAATTCTTGCTCCAATTTTTTAACTTAGATCAATGCATTACATATTACACATTTTCTATGATCAAACGAACACGAAGAATCACGTATACAGCCCTTGAGTGCTTGACGTATGTTGCTGTTGTTATCTATCATATTCGTATGCGAAGAGACGTGTCACAAATTGAAGAAGCTAAGTTCTGACTATTAAGTAGTAAGTGCCACAGTTCTAATTTTAGCGATCACACTTGTAAAATTATATTTTGGGCCGAGGCCCAAATAAATTTATGGAGATATTTGGGCCTCAGCCCACTAACGCTATCGGATCGAATTTCAACGGGTTCGCCAATGGGAAACTTTATATTCCGATTCGTAATTATAAAATTTAAAACGCAACTTCAACACAGCAGGGATAATAAAGTAGATGCTTTAAAACGGAAATAAAATACCAAATCATACAACAAAGGAGGAAATCTCTATGAAGACCATTCTACCCCCAATTAACATTCGAATTCTCTTTCACTTGCCACTATCGTCAATCTCAAAAGCAGACACCGGGAAAGTCCTCGAAATTCCAGTCGGAGTACCGAAAGTAATCTTGCCGGCGGAAGCATCGTCGATGTAGATCTCGTTGACGGTGATCCACATCAGAAGCTCCTTAGCCTTAACACCGGTCAGACGCTTCATCCGACGATTCTCAACGAAAGCGGTGACCTCGGTATCATACGAAACAGGCTTTCCGATCTTGATGAAGCGATGCTGTGTGGATTTCTTCTGCCTGAGCCAGACGAAGCCAGTGGATCTATTGTATCCGACTTCAGTTAAGTCGTCGAGTGGAAGAAGGCCTCTAGGAAGGGAGATCTCTTCGAGGAGCTCGAGCGATTTCTGCTTGCAAAGGTCGGCGCCGTTGTAGACCTCGGCGTTTTCACGGTGGCTCTCGATCACTCTTGCCGACATATTCGACTGAAATGGAGGAAGCTTTTTTAGGGGATTTTTTCTTGATGCTTCTTTTTGTGAGTATGTGAGGTTTGGGAATTGTGAAGGGGTTTGGCTTTATATTGAAGTCAATTTGATTCTTGATTTTATTTTTATTTATTTTAAAAGTGAAATGAAAAGAAATTAGGTTACTTACCTCATGGGGTTTGTAGGGGAAGAAGACGGTTGGGGATTTTGGACATAAATCTTTTTTCTTGGACAGTTAGGCTTTGTTTGGTAGGAAGATCTATCGCATTTATTTTGGGGGTTGGATTTGATGAGTTCTCATGGCAAAAGAAAAGGAATGGAACTAATGGGTCAATTAGACGGCAAACAAAGCTTTAAGAGGTTCACGAAAATGATATACCATATATCATATATTTTGGGGGTTTGTTATCGATATTGCTATATTAAAGATATGGATATGAGATTGATCTGATATCTAATACGTGTGTTTGACAAGATGATGAGGTATATCAGAAGTGAGAGACTTGGGAAGGAGATGTGCTAGTGAGAAGAAAAGAACGTATTAGAGATGGGGCCGGTTCAAACCAAACCGCCGAACCGGCAGTTTGTGAACCGGCACAAACCGCCGGTTTGACCAAACCGGCGGCTTAGGTTTGCCGGCTTGGTTGAACCGGCGGTTAAACCGCCGGTTTGGTTATTTTTTTTTATAAAAAAAATGGACCAAACCGGCGGTTTGGAGATCAAACCGTCGGTTAACCGCCGGTTTGGTCCGGTTTGGTCCAGTTTTTCAATTATTTTTTTTTTTTTTAATAAACCGGCTAAACCGCCGGTTTGGATTTTGACGGTTTATGACCCACCTCTAAACGTGATACATGTCAATTCCTAAAGTTATTAAAATTCATTAAAAAGAAAAGTATTGATATTTGGGATATATCATTTTGATACTCATGTACTCAATTATCAATTATGGATATAGGATAGTGATATTCATACCCGCATACCATATCAGGATATGGGAAAGGAACATACCTAAAGAATTTGATTAGTGTATATAAATAGCACTATATCAGATATCGATATTCTACTAAGAGTATGTGTATGAGATCCGAACGTAAAAAGAGGAAAAACCGTGTTTTATAAGTATATCATATTTATATATTCTTCATAAATATCAAACAACTAATAAATATTATATAATTTCAGGTTATTATCTTGTTCAAGTTGACATGATTTTGTAATATTAATAGGTTAGGTGATCGAGTGTTAATCATAGTAAAATCTATGTATAATACTGTAATGAACCAAAGAGTAGCACTTTGAGATCATTTTCCGGTTCAACTCAATTTATTTTTATTGGATTTGACCTGAACCGGATAGTTTTAAACTTTTAATCAGACCAAATCTAGATCTGGATCAAATATTACATTTAGTCAAAATTCAAAAGGCTTAGAAAAATCAGAACCCATACAAAACCAAATTAAGTGAATTGGTTCAGGATGAACGAGATCTAAATATCGGTTTCAAGTCCGATCCAACATTAAGTTTTTGGTCCAGTCTAGTCTGATCCTGAATCGATGAACAACTCTAAGTAGTGGGTCTGATGTTCCTAACGACTAGTTAACTTATAGTTTAACATATTGTTGTTAAGGTTAGCTTAAGGGTTTATTCGAATTTGTATGTGTTGATCGACTTACAATATTTTAGCCCATATGAGATAAACAATAATTGAAAAATGTTAGGGTATATACTATAAATAGAATGTAATTTAATGTTGGATGGGGTCCATCTAACGTTACAATTACAATATTGAATCGAGTGACGGATTGAAGCAAAATGCTTTTAATGAGAAGGTATTAAAATTGGGTCGGGTGGTGGGTAATGGGTTACATCTATTTCCCATTTAATAACTCAGTCATATGTTTTCTCATCCACCGGCTACTTGATATGGGTCCGGTTTGGACTAAATCGGCGAACTGGTCCAAACCAGCGGTCAACGGTTTAGGTTTGGTCTCGGGCAAAACTTAAACCACCGATTTGGTTAATTTTATCATTTTTTAAAAAAATTTTGAAGGACTAAAACGGCCGACAGTTTGGTCTTTACCTCCACGGTTTCCTTTTTTATTTTACAAACCGCCTGTTTGATTTTTTTTCGATTTAGATTTGGCCTTGAACCGGCGGTTCCTAAACCTAAACCGGCTACCTTACTCAAACCTGCATTATCAAGTGATCGGGTTTTTTCCCGTTACATTAAGATATTACTAGATTAAAATTTAGATGAAAGGTTACTGACTCAATAGTAAATTAAATTGCTCTAGTTGTTGGAGGTAATAAGGTCCCACGTCGAAACATGAGGAAACTTCGAGCCTAATATATAAGGTCGGTGGGCTCCTCCTCCTATTACCAATCGGTTTTAGGATGAAACCTTATCGGATTTATGTACTGAGCTTGGGCCTAATGCACATGTTCGCTCGTATGCACACGACCCCGCTCTACCGGTCCGTCTATATCAGACTTTGACACTAGTATTTCAAGTATATTTACACTTTTCTTTGAACGATTATTAATAATTTGAAAGTAAAAAAAAAACAAGTTAATATAAACTATCTCCAACTATATCAGTTTTTAATACTTTTATCGACATTCTACAGTAATCTCACCAGCTTCAAACGCTTTAATAAATTTATTTTATTAAAATAATAATATATGGTTATCACGATTAGATTACAAATTGGATTAATGAATGTTAGACTAGCCATCCAACCCCCTCCTTAATACGACAGTACATATAGAACCCGTTTGGTTTTAACTCCATAATTGGAAACGGAATGAAAACGAATCTAGTCCATACGTATACCTTGTTCATGAAAGTTTTTGGAATCATTCCTTGTGGTTTGAAGTAATTGGAGTAGAGTTTGATTAATTTTAATACCTTATAGGGTAACAAAACGTGGGGAATCAAGTGCATTTTGCCTTAAATCACAAGGAATGATTCCATACAATTTCATGAATAAGGATATAGATATAAACTAAATTTGTTTTCATTCCATTTCCGTTTTCGGGGTTGGAAACAAACGGACGATAGTGTTGGCCCAATAAATAATTAGCAAACGATCCCATCATACTTAGTACATATGATGTTGCCCACATTGATGCTACTCTTTAGCCACAAATGATTGGGTTTCTTAGCCCAATAATACAACCAATGATTGAGTTAGTTGTTAAAAAACTAATAGTGATCGGGTTAGTTGTTAAAAAACGAATATTAAAGCTTACAAAATACCGTGTCTAATGTTAATACTATTCAAATTTGATTTTAATAAACCATTCATATGAAAATTACATATAAATTATTTTTATGAAGTTTTAGACTCATGCTGCCAAGTACAAAACACTAGTGTTTGTAGTATTTTTGTGTTTAAATATTTTAATAAGTGTTTGCTAACACACAAAATACCGGTGTTTAATATTTTTAGTAGTGTTTTGCAAACACTTCTGAAACTCACGTTTTGTGTGTTTTGGATGAGTGTTTTTGCTCTGATATGAGATTCTTGCTCGTACAAACACTACAAAAATATTTATTTATTCAATCAAACTCTGTTTAGTATTTTTTAAAATATATGTGTATCAAGATACTAGTATAGCCAAGAAAACATTGTTTAGTATGTTTGAAACTTTTTTTTTTTTGGTGGAATAGTGTTTTTAAAAAACAGACACAAGTTAAAACGCAAAATACTCGTAAAAAACTACAAAACACTAAGGGCCCGTTTGGTTTGAACTCCGGAATCGGAAACGGAATGGAAACGAATCTAGTTCATATGTATACCTTTATTCATAAAAGTTGTTGGAATCATTCCTTTTGATTTGAAGTAATTGAAGTTGAATTTGATTACTTTTGATATCCTATTGGGTAACAAAATATGGGGAGATAAGTGCATTTTGCATGTAAACACAAGGAATGATTCCATATAATTTCATGAATATGGATATACATCTTGACTAAATTCGTTTTCATTCCGTTTCCGTTTCCGGGGTTGGAACCAAACGGGCCCTAACACTATTGTTTCTCATAGCAACACAACCTTGATTTAAAATTGGGTTCTTGACTTTAGTTTCTTATGGATTTTCATTTGTAAGGCCTGACCCAAATGGTGTCCAACTTATCTCATTGTTAAGGCCCATTTAAGACGTGTCTCAATTCTCATGCTAAAAGCTTATTATGCATTTATAGTTAACATATTTTTTCAATAAAATCTTCTAAAATAGTATTTTACTAGTTTAACTTTAAGTATAACAAGAAGAAAATCAATAATATTTTTAAATATATTCATTGATTTGAATTTTTTTAAGGTTCTTAGTAATATGTATGGACCTTTAATTATTAAAATCATACAAAATTATTGATGTAAAAACTAAAAAGATATATTTTACATACAAATTATATATGATATTTTTTTACGTCGTTAAAATTTCTACAACATTAATTATTTATCAAAATTCGAAACAGACGGACCGATAGAGCGGGGTAGTGTGCATACGAGCGCACATGCGCATTAAGCCCAAACCTAACACATAAACCCGGCGAGGTTCCATCCTAAAACCAATTGACAATAGGAGGAGTAGCCACCGACCTTACATACCAACTAGAGTATATAACCCGAGTTGCACTTGTCACGAGTTAGGATCGCGAGCCCAATTGAGGCTAACCGATCTGATACCATGTCAAAGTCCGATACAGACGGACCGGTAGAGCAGGGGTAGTGTGCATACGAGCGCACATGCGCATTAGGCTCAAACCCAACACATAAATCCGGCGAAGTTACATCCCAAAACCAATTGACAATAGAAAAAGTAGCACACCGATCTTATACCAGTCTCAGAGTGCCATCTTTCGATGTGAAAACTTATTATCTCGAACGTTACCCACCTTTTCCATGTTACGCTATAAATTTGTGCACTTTTACATTTCATTTTAAACAATGAAACTCATCAACTTATCTTTTCTTCTCGTTATGATCCTATTTTCAATATTTTTTATAACTTTTTCTAACGAATAACAATTGTCAATTCGAATGGAGCAGAACGAATTACGGGCGAATCAAATCGCATACTAGAATCGAAGCGTGCGATTTTTAAGGTTAAAAAAAGACGTACACAAATTGAATGTGATTAAAGTATTGAAGCGAGTGGTCAAAGTATGTTGACTTTGAATACAAGAATTAGTAACTAATCTCGATTAGTCATACTAAAAAGTAAAGGCAAATTGTGAGGTGGGACCCTATGTGCGCTTAATTCTCATCCTAAACTGTAATTAACCAATCATTTTATTCGTTAATTACAGTTTTCTACGTGAAGATATATTCCAAATCAAACCGAAAACGTTGAAAAAGCGACGAAGGCAGCAATTGTCATTAGTTCCCGACGTTAATTAATCCGTTCTCATTGGCTTTATTGACTTTGACGATATTCTTGCATGCAAGAAAGTTCTCACCTTTGACGACCGTCAACTTAACCGCCGTCAATGTGAAAGGATGGAATTCCACACTTATAAGTTGTGAATGGGTGCATGCATGTCTATGTATATTCACCGCTCTAGCGCCCGTTTGGTTGGAGCGGTGAAATGGAAACGGAATGGAATCGAACAAGGGTTAGGAAATAAAATGGAAATGATGAGATTACTTTCATGTGTTACAAGACCTCTAACCAAACGTGTTTTTTGATTGATTCAGAATCATTCCGTTATCGGAAATGATTACTACCGCTTCCAAACAGGGCTACTTCTCTAAAGATAATAACTTTACCCCCACTTTTAACTCTATCTAAAATAGGGGTGTTATACGAGTATGAAACAACCGAGTTTGAGCATAAACCGAGCTTTTGACGAGCCGAGCTTGAGTAACTCGTTTAATGTTCATATAATGTTATTTTAGTCGAACGATCCAAGTTTTATCCGAACGAGTCGACACAAGTCGAGCCTGAGTAGGTTGTCTCATGTATCATCCGTAATCTGAAGACTAAAATATTACGGGTTTTCATATCATTTTGATCGAGTTTTAAATGTCGTTTTATGTTTTATGGTCATTAATGGAGAGAGTTATAAAAATTGTTTTTATTATAATACGGTGGAAAATGCAACGTGTATATCAACTTTATTATGATCTTATATATAGGGGATTGCAAGAGAGTTATTGGAGAATAATAATGAGATATTCAGCATATGATCGAATCTAAACTATCAATAAAAAAAAGACAGCATATTCATTGTCTCACGGATTTTATTAATATTTTTGAATAATATTTTTTTTAATAATCATGTCAATAATGTCCTAAAACGTTGGTTTTTCATGATCGGAGAAAGTAACAACTCAAATAGATGGTAGTGACCCAAATGATGTAGGATGTCACATAATCGGTTCTGATAACATTTTTGTTCTCATACTCTACCGAGAAGGTTGTGGTTTGAAATTATGGAAAAAAAAAACATAATTTAAATAAAAATTACAACACATACGATAGTGATTCACCCAATAATAACTGAGTCCACTACAGATTATTTAAGAGGTAGAGAAAATACTATGTAACGTAACTCTAAATTAACTTTTACATGAGATATACAAATGTAAAAGCTCAAATAAACCACAATTTCAATTCAAGGCTCGTGCCTCAAACAAACTTACAATATAAATAATATTAATATTGTTTAAGTTGGATGCATAAATTTTCAAACAATTAAGCAGTTGGTTATGCTTTCACTGCAAGCATACGCATATTATATTTATGCAAATTTTTTTCTTTATGGAATTTAAACGTATTATTGTTGTCATTAGTTTTATTATTAGCAACTAATACGCATATACATATGTTGAAAATGACATATTTGAAAGAGACTCGTTGATGTAACAATGTGCAATTTCTTCAATCCCCAGCTAATCACGTGGCTTTCTTGCAATTAGTTCAAGCTAATCACGTAGATTTCTTAATTTGACTGATCAGTACAAAATAAGTTTGTAATTATATTTTGGTCAAGGAGGTCCGATAAACTCCATACATATATCTTATAGTATTTTATTATTAATTAAAAAATAAATAGTTATTTTTTTGGATAATCCTACCTCAAATGATTCAGGACGGTCAAATGTTACGTTTAATTAACGGAAATATAAAGTTATACTACACTAAACATTCGTCTACCTATAAGACTCAGGGTAAACACGACGAAACTGGGTATTTCGGTCGCAAAGAAAAGCTTTTCCGACATGCAATAAATGTGAAATATTTGTATTCAATATCGATTATTTATTAACAAATAATTTATTTTATTTATCCAAGTTAAATATAAAAAGATGGATTAAAAATAAATAAAATATCAATACATATATTCTAATAGACAACGATTATCAAATATCGTGTATGTACGAACGCACCTGCGTTTAAAACAACAATCAAAATCATTGTAATTTTATCCTTGGTTGATAATAATTATAACAATAATTGTTAACTTATATACCAAACTTAATATCTTTATATATATAATCATTAACATGTCATCAATCGAATAAAGTGTCACTAATATAGTATCGTAAAGCTTGTAGCATCGATTATTGCGTAGTGAAAGTTAGGAATGTTGTTTAAAGTGGGATACAAAATCCAATAATGGTGGTTCTGTACTTGTGTGGTCATTTTGAGTCCAAGTGCATATTTTCTTATTCATTACAATAACTCTTTTTTTTTATATATATATAAACAATAGGTTATAAACAATTATACAAAATGCAACTTGATTAAATGATTAATAAACAAATTAAACAATCTAGCAATATGCACAAATTTACCAAAATTGTTTATTTTTGTTGGAGATAATAAAATTTCACCGGATGTATCAGACTCTGACTTGGTATTAGAGCGGTTAGCTTCAATTCGACTTTTAGGAAGGAACCTCACCGGATGCTCGTATGCACACGACCCCTGCTCTACCGGTCCGTCTGTATCGGACTTTGACAATTTTAGCTTGAATAAATTGTGTACATCACCTCGTTAATAACCCAATTGTATTTATCAATGAACATGATTTTTTAACCATTAAAATTCATTCTACATATAATTGACAAATTATCATAGACCCTTAAATAATATATTTGAAGACTATAATACAAGTAAAGAAAACAATAAGGGCCTGTTTGGTTTTAACTCCGGAATCGGAAACAGAATGAAAACGAATCTGGTCCATACGTATACCCTTATTAATGAAAAGTTTTTGGAATCATTCATTATATTATGAAGTAATTGGAGTAGAGTTTGATTACTTTTTATATTTATAGAGTAATAAAATGTGGGAAATCAAGTGCATTTTGATTAAACCAGAAGGAATGATTCCATAAAATTTCATAAATAATGACATACATATGGATTAAATTCGTTTCCATTCTTTTTCCATTTCCGGAGTTAGAACCAAACGGACCCTAAATTTGAAACAAACAACTAATGAGGATTTGAGTTGACAAAATATAATATGTCGTTTGATTGTAATTTCAAAAACGAAAATGATAAATTCATTCTGATTTCGTTTTCGGAATTATAACCAAACGGATCTAAGTGTGAGTTAATCTGGATGAAGTAAGAGGATGAGTCTTCTTCTCAAAAGGCCCAAGCCTGTAATCAGCCAAGCGTGTATTGTAAGCAGCTTTCTTGTATTCCCACCATGTGAACTCCTTGTACAAGCTTTCTTCTCCTTCGTCCATCAGACTGTGTAAAGGCGCTATCTTTTCGCTTGGCGGTGGACCGGCAAAGTAGATCATCGATATTCTTGATCGACTTCCTCGAGCCACAACTCTGTGTTTTACACTCTTAAATCTTCCATTAGTCATCACCTGTATATAAAGTCAATCCATTATACTGCAAATTTATAATTAGATTCAGCCATTGATATAATGCAGAATCATTCACACACAGAAGCCAATTGGCCGACCAAACTCCAGAAATTACCTGTAAGGAGTCACCAACGATGACGAAGAAAGCGTCAGGATCAGGTTGAACAGCCAACCAATTCCCATCTCCGATGCAGATCTCGAGTCCACAAGCGTCGTTTGATCGAAGAACTGAGATGATCTGAGGATCTGTATGTTCTCCGAATCCCACTACGTTCCCGCCGGTTAGAGCTTCCAACTCCGACGGACATGGCGGATAATGGTTCATCCTGAAACAAGAATCACTTTTCTCATCTTTTAGCATCCTGCTAAACGCGTCGTTTTGTTCCAGTTTCAGTCCATCTGCTAAACCCTCCAGAACACGACACGCCATCTTTTTGGTAGCCAGTAGATAGTTCTTCACTGCACAGCTGCATGCAGTTCAACAACAAATCTATTTACCAGAATTTCTCTTATATTCGTTAAACAGTTGAAAACGACACATATTATATATATATATATATATTCTCTTTCTTGAGTTTAAACGCGTGTAATTTGGTACATGTACTTCTAGTAAAGGTGGTGGGCAGTTGTGAATCTTTGAAAAGTTACAGTACGAGAAAATGACCTGAAATTTTGAGGGTTATCAGGGAAAACGGAGAGGGAGAGTTGGGAGATGAATTCCGGCGAAGAAGATAGGAGAAGATACTCGAGCCAGCCGACATCTCCGTTTCGGCCGATCTGTTTGTTGCCATAGCCAAAGGGAGAAGGAGATACAGCTTGCTGTTTGTGATGAAGAGGCAAACTGAAAAATTTGATGGCTTCATCTTCTAAGTGGTTGATGAACTCAAAAGGAACTTTATGGTTAATTACCTTAAAGAATCCAAACTTTTCACAAGCTTTGACAAGCTCCCATTTGGCATCTGGATTTGAAAGGTCGATTACTGGGATTTGGGTGTTTAGATGATTCTTGTGGCCGACAGCGGTGGCGGCAGTGGGGTTTATCGGGAGTTTGCGTGGGCTGAGAGAAGATAAATGGTTTGTTAGTGTTGTTGGCTGAGATTGAGCTACCATTGTAGAAAAGCTTGGGGGTTTATAGTGATGAATTTGTGATTGGAGAAGGCAAAGAATGGTTATTTATAATGAGAGATTTCACTTTCAGGAAAGGTTTTAAAAATAAAATAAAGTACAGGAACCTACGTAGAAGTTTCATATGAAAAAAGTTGAAGTTGTAAATTGTAATAGTTGTTCTACGATAAATGATAAATAAACAAAATATATAGGGCTTCATACGTGAGGGTTGTGCTCCATGCAATTTTACTATTGAATTCTTTATTATAAAAAAAAAACATTACACGTTATTTTATTATCTATCAAATAATTATTATTATCTATGAAAATGCCAATGAATTCGTATCTTATTTATTAAGGTGATCCGATTTGAAAAATTCATATTAGAAAATCAAGTTTAATTAGGCTCAAATCTGCTGATCCGAAGAATTTATTCGGATATCTTAAAAACGGAAACAAATCGTGTTTTTTTATACAAAATGCGATATGTACATTTTAGTTAGTTTTTGATAAACAAAAACGGGGGAAATATTTTTTGATATTTAGACAAATTAAGTTATTATCCGGTGGTTTGATCATGATTATTTCTCTCTATTTATTGTAATTTGAAATCTTATATAAAAGATAGTAGTAAAATGAAGCGATGAAGATTACAAGTTCTCACGTTTAGGGTTCGTTTGATTTAACTCCGAAAATAAAATCGAAATAAATCTACTTCATATGTATACATTTGTTTATAAAGTTTTTTTGGAATTGTTTCTTGTTGTTCAAAGGTAGAGTTTGATTAGTTTTGATATTCATAAAGAAGTAACATGGGAAAGCAAATGTATTTTACATGAAACACGAGAAATGAATTTTGAAAATTTTCATGAATAAGGTATACATATATGGACTAGATACATTTTCATTCATTCTCCGTTTTTAGAGTTGCAAACAAACAGGGCTTAAAGTGAACACGATTCTATGCTAATATAAAGTCGGTTGTTGTTAATTTGTTTTATAATGAACTTTCACCGAGTTTATGTGTTGAACTTAGACGTAACACACATTTGTGTTCATATACACATAATCTACTCTAAAGTCCGTATGTATCGAACTTTGACAATAAGTGTATCTTTAGGCTATTTCCCATCTCCATTTTCAACGTGTGTCTTTTTGACAAATTAGGCTTGCATTTTATTCTTATGGGTCCTCAGAAAAGAAACTTTTAAAATTGATTCATATTCATTATTCACAGCTGCTCACCAGTCACCACCTTTAATAGAAGTACATGCATCCGTTTAAACTAGATGAAGAATAAATATATATCATATGTCCTTTTCAACTTTTGACCAAATAGAAGATACCCATCTTTTCTAAATTCTCATTACTTCATTTTCCTGTTGAGATTTTTGATATGATACATTTGGTTGTTGAACAGCATGCAACTCTTTGAAGAACTACCTACCTGCCTACCAAAAAGATTGTGTCTTGGGTTTTGGACTCAATCGCAAAGGGATCGAAGACGATTGAACATAAGTCGCAGGATTTTATCGGATTTTGGCTGAGGATTGGATGTCGAGTTTTCGAGTTCTATATTGTTTGGTACCTTTACTAGATTATTTGATAGCTTTGAAGTCAATCTAGTTATCGCTGGAGATAATAAGTTTTTATACGTATGAAGTATTGAAGTGGACAACATTCCAAGGTCAATGCACTCCGTGAGTTTGTGTTGAGTTTGGTCGTAACGCACAGACACTTATATCCATACAATCCCGCTCTATAGTTCGTTTGTGTCTAACTTTAAAATAGTATCAGAACGGTTAACCTTTAATCGGACCGTTGATTCTAATACGTGGGCAAGCTTTAACTAAGTATAAACAATGTTTGATCCATGTCTAATTCATTAGAGACTTTTCGGTCCAATCCGGTCATAGATCGGAAAACAACCCTAAGCACATCCATATGGATTGTATAATTAACGTTTAATGGCTAATCACTTTCTAAAACAACTAAGTCCCCCGTCGGATGAAGCGATGAAAAACAAATAGAATCAGATAAGGGGAAGGAAAATAAATGAAAATGATTGAATTAATTTCGTATGTTAAAAAGGACATCCAAAAAAAACATAATTTTATATAGATTCAGAATCATTTCATTACCGAAAATAGTCGTTACCGATCTGATGAATCTGGATCCTCTCCATATATCCTCCTCCTAATATTTTCCTAATAAATGGATATTAGCCCTTAGATTAGATCAATGGTTGAGATTTATTTTATTAACATTAATTTAACACACTTGCTCATCATCTTTTTCCTTACCAAAAATCTTTCAGCTATGGTGCCATTTTTTCAATTTACAGCAACTTCAATAACAAAGCTTGAATTGTTGAATTATTTATGAAATTGGAGGTAATTTCACACAAAAAAAAAAAACTAAAATAAATAGACCTAAATCCAACGAAGTTAAATCCACAAAATATAGCTTATTTCATTCATTTGGTAAGTACTCGAAAACGCCGGAAATGTCTCAATATGAAGAAACATATCGGGCTGGACGGGGAGGCCCGAATTTATACAGGTCTACGGACAACACATGGACGGTTGCATTGCCGAGTTCTTTCACTCCTTTTATCGCAATCATGTAATCTTCGAGTAAACGCTCGAACCAAAAAAGTCCTTTTTCTTTATACCATTATTTTTCTCTTCTGTTGATTCTAGTGTCGGATTCCTATCACTTGATTGCCGATTCCATTCAAAGGCGGTCAAAATGACTTCAACTGCGACGGCGTGAGGGTTGTGTTATGTTGGAGGCGACAAGAGTGTACCTTGTGTGTAGCGCGTCAACAGTAATTTCTATCCAATTAAGTTGACGATATCCTTAATATATAAATATGTAGAGGTTAAAGATGAGATGATTTAGCTTCCCTCAAATTTGGAATTTTTGGAAGGAAAAAAGATGAATGAGCATGTCAATTTAATGTTAACAAAATGAATCCTAGCCATTAATCTAATCTAATGGGTGATATTCCTTCATTAGGAAAATATTAGGAGGAGAATATATGGAGAGGATCCGGATTCCGATCTGATCGAGCCCTAAAAGATATGAATTGTGCAGTTATACTTATATGATAGATTTATAGGCAGTGTCCCTGAGATTGGGCTGGGCTTTTAGTCCCGAATGTTCGCCTCATAACTTGGCCCAAAGTTTTTCATCTTCAACTGACGGGCTTCTCTATTCGGATTCAAATGCGTCCGGTCAAATTTTAATAAATTAGTGTTGAATACTAAATAAAGTAAAATATAACCTATAAAATTGATAAAAATAAATACATTCACAAGGGCTGAAAATCGGTGCACCACCATCCGATTCAACCCGATAATCGAATAAAATATATGGATGAAAAACGAAGAATTTCGGATGATAGATAAATGGTGGGTGAAATTGATGGGTGGTGAGACGGGTATGAGGTAGGTATAAACTCATATAACCTGAACTGTCACTTACACGTCTCACTCCACCCATGTAAATTAATTAACCGCAAAAAATTCATACTAGTTTTTAACATTTGTCCTTCGGTTAACCAAAAAATTGCATCCGCATTACCCCACATCCCCGGATTTTTAAATAATCTCCTATCCATATATTCGAGTTTTCGACACCTTGATCCCGCGAGCCTCCGACCACGTTTAGTCGTTAACGCGAACACTTCACTCCTTTTGCCGTTCACTCTCTTCTCTGCTCGCTCAATCATAATTATGTTAATTTACAGTTGTTGTATGAAAAAAATATAACGTTTTGCAACATTTTGTAATAATTGGTATTAATTTTGACATTTGTTTGAAATGTTCAATAATATTTTGTGAATTAGTATACTTAGATTCGTGTTATATAAATATAAAATTATATTTATAATTCTAAAATTCTAAAAATGAAAGAAATTCTACACATCCGGTATTAATTCAAAATGCCAATAAACTTCAGACTTTGATCCTTATTGATTTCGGTAAAAAAAAAAAAAGCATATATAAATTAAAAAATAATCAACGTGAAGGATGGTTCATTGGAAAATCGCACGTGATTCCTTCCCTACCACATGCTCGTCACTGCTGTACTGTTGCTTCTAACTTTTCTAAACAACCTGGCAGAATCAGTCGACTACCCTCTAGACGATTTCTCCCAAATATATACAGATTGTGTGAGAGATAGAGTTGAAAATCTGTCAGGGAGAGCTGCGCATTTAGATCTCCACCATTTCCCCCTTAAGAATCGGGGACGAACAAGCATCCAAATCTCCGAATTTGACTCCCTATTCCTCTTCTTTAACAATGTCCGACGAGCCTTCAATCACTCGCTGGACCTGGCAGGTTTGTTCCGCTTTCCTCTTGCCATTTATTTTACTGCAGCTACCGTTTCTTCCAAAATTTTCGTCTGTTTGTGTACTATCTCATTTTGTCGCATTCAAACCTGGTTTTATTTGATGCATGCTGTGTCCGTTCTGCTTAGTGGATGCAAATTTGGTGTTAAATAGTGTGGATTGAGATTATTGAGCGAGGAATATTTGTTCCGATGGTGATAACTCGGTTCATTTTGCATCTGATTGAGACTATTGATTGATGAAATGGTTTTATGTGGAATTGTGGATGCATGCAATTTGACATTAACGATTTCATTGCCAGTTGATGTGGATATTGATTGTCGAAATTTTAGGGGGAAACATGGTAAGCAGTTTTACTTGATTTTTTAAGACATTGATTTCTCTGACTAGGATTTTAAGTTTTTTTATGATGCCAAGTTTGGAAGGAAGAGGGAGCTTAAACCCGAGGAGCCGGATTCAGGATCCAGTAGTCATACCAATGGGAATGGAGTCGCTAATGGGAGTAATGGCCATGTCCCCAGAAAACCTGAGTTGTCCATCTATGAGCAATACCAGAATCAGGTATTGCTCTTCTCTCACCTTCTTTCCTTTGGTTGTCTATTCACTTTCTTATTGTTCACTTCTTTTTCCCGTTGTTTTTAGGGAAATACCAATGGTGCTCATGCTAATGGTACTTGGCCTGCCCAAGGTGGTGGTCTAAAGCTGTATGAACTCTTGCTTCCCTGTGCTATTATGTTGAATAATTGATGCTGTCTTTTTTGTCATCTGTGTAAGTCCATTTAGTTTGTGGCTGTTTGCACTAAAACCCTAGGCTGCTTAAAAAAGTGTTGTTTATTGTTTGCAGAATTGAATAGTATTTCTAAGAACCATGATGAGGCAACTTCAAAAGAAGTAGGGTCAGGATGCTTTGAGAAAATTTATATGACTTTCCAAAAGAAGTTACCAGATAGTTTTGAGCAAGAAAATGTGTATGAGAACTGAAACTCGTCTTTCTTAGATCAATACGGCAGAGACCACTAGATTTTGATCGGTCAGAGTGATTACTCGAACTGACAATGATTGTTTTAACGGCTAGATTTTGTTGAAAGACCTACAGTGGATCCTTCACCTATTGTCTTTTCACTATATAACTGATCAATGAGACAATGACATTAAAATTTACCGTATACATATTACTTGCACATTTATTTGTAATACTCGATATTGGAAATTTTACCTTCTGAATGTACTGACATTTGCTGTTCTCTTTCCAGCCAGAAGTCATTGCTTCCTCCTCTTGAAGATAACGAAATGCGAAACTTAGCAGAAAGTCTTTGCAGGTGATTTTTTCATTACGTGGAACTTCTCTTCGTTATTTAATGGTTGGCAATTGCCATGCTGGGAGCAAACAAAGAGGCACGCCTCTTCAATGAGATCTAATTCTTTTGTTGTTTTGGTGTACAGAGATATTCTTAGGGGGAATCCAGAAGTGAAGTGGGAAAGCATAAAGGGTCTTGAGAATGCAAAGCGACTGCTTAAAGAAGCAGTGGTAATGCCTATTAAATATCCAAAGTAAGTTATTATGGTCCCCGTTGTTTTGAGTTAAAATATATCTTCAGCTCATGTATATAATACCCGAGTACTAAATGCATAATTATGGAGCAAAATTCTTCAGAATTATATGTTTCCCTTGATTATGCTAATAAGGTAGAGATAAATGGTTGGTGATAAATTGTCATTCTAAGTTCTAGGGCCTTCTATTTCAATTGGGAAACAATTTCAAGGTTAGAAAATTTGAAATATGATAATTTATGCTTGATGATCAGTTTCTATGCATATCTACCTCCCTCTAGCTCACATTATTTCCTGGTGTGGAAGATTAGAAGATGAGCCTAGCATCCAGCATTGAGCCATGATATATATTTTGCTTATATTGTTTCTGATGCTGCTCTGAGCTACGAACACTATATGAACAATCGAGATCCTCTACTCAGTATATGTGTTCTACCTGATTTCATTTACTGTACCATTTTCTTCATTTCAATTACAATGTGCTTAGAGGGAGTCAGCTGTAATGAACTCTCAATGCAGATAGTTTTATTTTCAACCCCATCGGTCATATTGACTTTAGAAATATAATAGTTTTCGTTCCCCTCATCGTGAAGTATTCAAAAATAAAAACATAGTGTGATTAAAAGGCAGCAACCACCGTTTAAGATGTACAACACACATTCTGCCAGCTTCCAAGTCAACGAGCTCATGCCTAATAGTGTCAAAATTCTTCATGAATTTGATTCTCTGCCTTTTTCAAATTTACTATATTTACCCTATTCTTGGCAATATGATAGGATTTGTTACAGAGTGGTTACACTGAGCGCTTTTCTTATTAAACATCAAAGGATGTGTATTAACTATGGAGAATAAAACCTATGGAGATGCCCATGTTGTCTTTGATCTTTCCGATAGCATGATTTCTTAGAGGATTTGTGGCACATAACAGAAAACTCTTAGCGGATGTTATGTTCTCCAAAGAAGCATGTCTGACCCTCTACGTCAAACATAAATTAGCCAAATTGATCTGTATAACACACTAGAAGGATTTCGGAGATCAATGTCTTTAATATATCTTTTGTTTAAAAAGTTTCTCGTTTTTTGAAAGCCGTTTACTTCTGGAGATTGAACTGCACATTTATCATGTATATTTTGACAGTTATGATTGTTCTTGTTATTAGGTACTTCACTGGTCTACTGTCACCCTGGAAAGGCATTCTTTTATTTGGTCCTCCTGGAACAGGAAAGGTCTGTAGCATTTAGTTTAATTAGTGTGAATTATTCTCTATCAAATTTGGTCAATTGGAAATTGAAATGCATGATTTATAGCAACAGTTTAGCTTTCTCATTTGCTTTTGATTTATCTGACATTGCAGACAATGCTTGCAAAGGCTGTTGCAACTGAGTGTAATACAACATTTTTTAATATCTCGGCTTCGTCTGTTGTCAGCAAATGGCGGGGTATGTCTATTTACATCTTATATTCCGGCTGACATGGCTGTTTATATCCTGCCTTAATTTCCAGTGATTGGCCATAATCGAGCTAAATTTGTTGACAGTGTTTTAGCCAATTCTCGCTGACATCTCTGTTGATATCCTGCCTTATATTTTGGCTGACATGTCTGTTTATATCCTGCCTTAATTTCCAGTGATTGGCCATAATAGAGCTAAATTTGTTGACAGTGTTTTAGCCAATTCTCTATTGCTTGACAGGTGACTCGGAGAAGCTAGTCAAAGTACTTTTTGAGCTTGCTAGACATCATGCGCCATCTACCATTTTTATTGATGAAATTGATTCAATTATTAGTCAACGTGGTGAGGGAAGGACCGAGCATGAGGCCAGTAGACGCCTCAAAACCGAGCTTCTCATACAGGTGATCTTTGATTGTTTTATCTCGCTCTGCCTGTGTACCCGTTGTGACTTTGCAAATCATAACAAGGGCAAGGCATCAATATCTGAGCCTTGTGTGATCTGTAAATATGTAGTAGATATTCATCAACTTTCCTTTCTTGTCCCTAAAAATACAATTAGTTTACAATACAATTAAATTTTGCAGATGGATGGTTTGATGAAGACCAACGAGCTTGTCTTTGTTTTGGCGGCAACGAACCTCCCTTGGGAATTGGATGGGGCCATGCTCCGACGTCTAGAGAAGCGTGTATCCTTGTTAAATTTCAGCAGTTAGCTTCTTGCATACTTCAAAGTTTACTTTCTAGTTGCTATGACCATGGTTGAAACATAATTTGGATTTTGCTGTTTCAAGAATCAAATATGAACATGGTTGAACTTATGTTAACAGAAAACTATTGTACAAGAAGGTAGTAATACCATTACCCATGACATGAAGTAATTCTAAACCAGCACCAATGGATTTGCCAGAACTACATAGCAACATGAACGATGTAAAGTTATATTCAATTTGTTTGATTAAAATCAATCCATCTGGTATTCTTCCCCTCCCCCTTTTCAGAATAATGCTTTATCATGCATAGTTCATAATCAACACATGCTGCTTGAACTGATTTGTCACCATCAATACTTATGCATTGTTTATCTCTAATTGTGGTAGATAATGAGTTCGGTTTTGAGGACTTGTTGTGTTCACGTACTTTTCTTAGGATAGTAGGTTCATCCACGAATCAATGGATGATAATACTTGCACTATGATGATTCTTCCTTGACAAATAAACAGATCCTCGTACCTCTTCCAGACCCGGAAGCAAGAAGGGGCATGTTTGAGGAGCTCTTACCACCAACAAACGAGGAATCTCAGCTCCCATACGATGTTTTGGTAGACCGAACTGAAGGTTATTCAGGTTCTGATATCCGCCTAGTATGTAAAGAGGCTGCCATGCAACCACTTAGACGGTTGATGTCTATCCTTGAAAAGGAAGAAGAAATCATTCCTGAACATGGTAATTATCGTTTCTCACACGAACTCGAAAAACTTATTCATATTCATACTCATGTATGCATTTCTACACTTTGTCATTCAGAACTGCCTCCAGTTGGTCCAATCAAGCACGAGGACATTGAGATGGCTCTGAAGAACACGAGGCCATCGGCTCATCTTCATGCTCACCGTTACGAAAAGTTCAACGAGGATTATGGTAGCCAACTTCTGTAGTAAAGCCGGCAGACATCTTAGCAATTCCATAGCTGCTGATTGCCAAATTTAATGGCTTGAGCTTGTCAAGGCAAGTTGTATCTGCGTTTCATCATTTTTACTTGTAGTGTGCGCAAAACTGATTTTTAAAATTTGTATTTTATTCATGTTTTAACAATGAGTTTAGAGTTAAACCTATTCTTGTCCTTTTATTTGGACGCACTGCAAATGTTAACTCTTTTGAAGCTGTAATAAAACTTGTATCTGCTGCAGCATCGCAGACCTATCTTCCTTTAACAATAGCATATATTTCAATATTTCATTCTTCTGGATTGCTACTTGCTAGTACTTGGACTTACCAATCGTCTCGGGTTTTACCATCAATCTGTATTCGAACCAAACCCGTACTGTATTCGCGGATGACGAATCAATCCATATGGTCAAAACTCTTTAGAACTTTTTCGAGCATGAAATAAGACGTTTTTTCGAACAATAGAGATTTTCGAAAAATTTCTTACATTGGACACTTCTACAGATCACAAATTTTATATGATTGCACTTTTAGAAACAAACACACTATTGCATCATAAAACTTGGACAACAAAGTTTCGAAGTTTTTGAAGCAAGAATAAGACGTTTTCCGAATTTATGATATTTTTGGCGAATTTTGTGTGTTATATACCCTTTGAATATTTTAATTTTGAACCTATCTTGCTTTAATAATTGCACAAATTCCTTTCTTCTTGATTGCAAGTACTAGTAGATATACCATCCATTTGTATCGGGATGAAAGCCCACAGTCTTATCAAATTTATTATCGCGTTATTATATGAGTTACAATAGAATAAATAAAGATTACAAAAGAGGATAATATTAATATAAAGTAATTTAAATACTAAGATAACAACCTTATTTATCTAACAAATAATATCTCCAAATATCTTTTCATTTTTCCAATAGAACATCTATACGTGGACGATGTCACATGAGTTTTCATGGAAAAAAATAGTCGTCAATGAGTTATATTTTACGGATATGACATACATTATTTCATCAAACGTGTGCTTTGAACTTTCGAGACAACATATATCATAAGAACGTAAAAATTATAAAAAGAATATAAGTTAAAATGTGTGTGAATATGTAAAAATTAATTTTTTATTTCATAAGATACACTAAGAAAGTTTAGAAGTTTATGAATAGTTATTATAATTTTTTTTTCTTATAAAAATAGTTATTTAAATAAAATGTAGACGTATATGAGCGATTTTTTTGAGAGGGAACAAATTTATTCATTTGGCTCATCATCCTGCAGAAGTCTATCCATTTATGCAATTCTCTCTTCAGCAATTTCTATGCCCCGCATGTGTAGTTGTTTGGTTTAGGGTTTATGGACATTCGTAGTTTCCTTTGGAATCTGGCCTAAACTTGGGCTTCTGTTCCACAAATTGGTTTGGCTACTCACTTGTCTGATGCTTCAACTGGTTGCAGTGAACATCGATCAGGTATGTTCTACAGGTTTTTATATCCTTCGATTGAGTGCTTCTCACCCTAATTATTCATCTTGTTGGTGTCAATTAATTTCTGCAGATTCTGTTTCCATTGCTGATAAATCATAGCCTGAAATCCACCGCTTTTTGGCTCTTTCTTCTACTCGACCACCTTCTGGTTAGTAGCAATCTTTCTCCCCTCTCGATTCAATGTGAATTCTAGGGATTTAGTTTTGCCATGGAGTTTTGTTTCTGCGTTTGCTAGAATTGAGTTGGTTTTTGCACAGACTAGAGTTAAAAAAAATTTATTGCGTACATAGAGCTACAATTTCCAATTCCTTCGTATTTGAGTTGGTTTTTGCATATGCCACTCCTTGATTTGATTATTTGGTTGGATCATTTTTTGATCTTGGGATCTAAATATCATTTGTAACTTCTTTGTTTGCTTTTTATCCTGTATCATGTAGGTTATATGTGAAAATCCATCCTAACAAACAATAGGGGCAAGGTTGTAGAGATTTTCAGCAATCCAATTGTTGCTAGCGAAGAATCCTGTTAGAGTGACAAGAATCCTTTTGAACTTGACCTATATTTTTCCATATTTCATAACCTGTTTTTGTAAGTTAAGAATCCCTGTGAAACAAGTTCGGCATTGAGCAAGAATATTCCGTGGTTCAGAGGCATTTCAAGAATTATCCCTGCGAACCTTGTAAAGTTTGAACTCAAACCCTTCTAAATTCCAAATCACTATCATTGGGTTGTTTCAGTCCATGAGCAAACCAAAACCTACACTAGTCACCACCCATCCACTCCTTAAACTCATAAAGAGATGTAAAAGCTTGAAGACCCTCAAGCAAATCCATGGCCAGATGATAGCTACTGGCCTAATCCTCCACACTTACCCATTAAGTCAAATACTCCTCCTCTCTTCCACCTTTGATTCAACCTACTCTCTCTCCATCTTCAACCTTGCCAAAAACCCAACAATCTTTCTCTACAATACTCTAATTTCATCCCTCTGCAACAACAACAACCAAATTCCCACTGCTTTTTCTCTTTACAAAACCCTACTTTATCATTCTAACCCTTTGCTTAAACCCAACAGCTATACCTACCCATCTCTCTTCAAGGCTTGTTATGGTTCCCATCATTTGCTATCTTACGGCAGAGCACTCCATGGGCACGTACTGAAATTACTTGGGTACTGTTATGATCACTTCGTTCATGCTTCATTGGTTAATTACTACTCCAAATATGGGAAATTAGGGGTTTCTAGGTATTTGTTTGATCAGTCTGAGGACCCTGATTTAGCTTTATGGAACACCATCTTATCTGCATATGCTCGCAAGGGAAATGGTTGTGGTGATGGGAATTCATCCATGGAAGTGTTGATTTTGTTCGGCGAAATGCAGAGGAGATGTGAGATCCCTAATGAAGTAACCCTTGTGGCTTTAATCAATGCTTGTTCGGATTTAAATGCTTTGGCTCAAGGTCTATGGGCACACACTTATGCATTGAAGAGAAAACTTGAGCTGAATCGTTTTGTTATTACAGCTTTGATTGATATGTATGCAAAATGTGGATGTCTTGAACTTGCACGCCAACTGTTTAATGAATTTCCCCATAGAGACTCCCTTTGTTATAATGCTATGATTCGGAGTATGGCGGTCCATGGGAATGGGCATGATGCGCTCGAGCTCTTTGATCAGATGAAAAGGGAAGGTCTAAGTCCGGATGAGGTGACTCTAATTGTCACCATGTGTGCTTGCTCACATGCTGGGCTGGTCTCTGAAGGCTATAAGCTCTTTGATTCAATGTATGAAGATTATGCACTCAAACCAAAACTCGAGCACTTTTGTTGTTTGGTTGATCTTTTGGGGCGTGCTGGGCGGCTAGAGGAGGCTGTGCAGAGGATTGAAGCGATGCCCATGAGCCCTAATGCGGTTGTATGGAGGTGTTTACTCGCTTCATCTAGGGTTCATGGTAATTTGGAGACAGGGGAATTGGCATTGAGACACTTGATTGAGATAGAGCCGGAAACAAGTGAGAATTATGTTCTTTTGTCGAATATGTATGCAAGGTCTGGAAAATGGGATGAGGTGAATAAGGTCAGGACGTTGATGAAAGATATTGCAATTGACAAGGCACCAGGGAGTAGTTCGGTTGAGATAGGGGGAGCTATACACGAGTTTCTTATGGGTGATAGAAGAATAGACCTGTGATCAACGGAGATATTTATACAAAGTTCTAATATGAGGCTCCAAGATCATCGTGATATGCTGAAAACAGAGGAAGTGTTTCTGAAAGGGCTCTACGAGTCTTACAAAATTCACTATAAGCTCTGATATACTACAATTGATTCCTTCATTGCTGCAACTAATTTATTCCTATCAGTATATCAGTCACACTTCACTTGCACATTTCATAAGATGATTTTTATAGAGTTTTGGGCTTGATTATATTTTACTCTTGTACGCAATGTGGTTCTTGGTCAGAACTGACAATGATAATTGCTAATACTACAGTGGCCGGTTCCTGCTCGACAAAGCTATTGACCATAATAATGAATCTGGTTCTTGAGTTCATTTGTGCCATGCTCAAGTAAAATTTCTCTGTTGAAATATATGTTTGCATTTTTTCTCTGTGTGATATTTGATGTTCATTATGCTATGTTTGTGTATCTCTAAAGAAGCAAGAGATCTTGAGAAACAGAATAGGTAGATAGCTAAGGAGAAGAGTGAAGTTGATCATGGCCAAGCCTTTGAGAAGGCAAGGAACTAGTTATATTAGATTCCTTGACCTTTTCTGCTTTTTTGGGAATCACCCCTAACCATCCTTGACTCCTTGAAACAAGTTTATATTTAACTTCATATAACTGGCTCCCTTGTACTATGGTAGATGCATAATATTTCTGATTTTTCTAATATGGGTCAATTATCTGAATTCTTGTTATGGTCCATACACTATTATCTTATGAAAACATTTTTTCACATGCCAGGCTGGAGAGTTGAGTGACCAATAAATGGACCTCAAGGCTTAATTATCTGCTCTCTTTGGGAAGAACAACAAATGAGCAAGGTAGAGGCTGGAGCTTTTGAGCTTGAATCTGAAAATAAGGTTCTCAAAACTAGTAGTTTTTTCTGTTTTTATCTACACCTGCTACTCTATTACTTTGATTCACAGCTTGTTATGAAGACGACTGAACAAATTTTTATGATCCTGCCAGACTGCTGTGTTCAATATTCTCAAATTATTGAACTTAACTATGAATACCAAGTTGCTTAGGTTTACACTTGTACAAGCCTTATAACTAGACTTTTCAACAGTGTTGAGTAGGTTTGGTAGCCTTTGGGTTTTATCCGTTTTAACGGTGAAATAGTTTTAGGTTATTGGTTGAAAAGTGCTCAACCTTTACCCTATAGGCTGTCTGTGTTGGATTCGATTGGATCATGCATGTTTAACATATCTTCTATGAAACACGTGGAAAGCAAGAATGCAGTGAAATATTCTATTTAAAATAACCAAACATAGATAAAAAGTTGGGATAATTTATCCTTACAAGCCTTTTCATGAAAAAGAACAGTTGGAAAGAGACTTTATAATTATGTCAGGTTGGTTAATTTTGCAGTTCGTTGCACAAACTGGGCTACCGTGCCCTGCCTCGAGGATTTTGCAGTTCTTTGTTTCATAGCGAATGTGTTTATCCTCTAAATTTTCACTCTCCTGTGCAGAGGCAAAGGAGGAAGAATACATACCTGGTTTTGAGAATTTTGATTCTATCATCAATGAAGTATCGGCTTTTCATCAACAAGGTATCTTTGTCAATATTTATAAAACGACCAAGATTTTACTGACTGCACTTTTATAAAGAATTTATGAACTTTTTTCTTGAAGTATTCTAATTAAATAGTTATGTGGTGTGTGTTAAATGGGTAGATATCTATACTTGACACTAAATTCCACAGTGTACTACAAATACTAGCAGATGGTATTGCTTCTCTTGTAATCTCCGAAGCAAGTAATGTTTAAATATTCAAGAATTAATGTATTTTTATTAACTCTATGTGGTTCTTTTCAGAATGCTTGTCATGCTGGCCTAATTGCCTTTAATCCATTTAGGTTATAACAGTCATGTGTTTCTTTTGTGGGTTAATTTTGGAGTACTTCAAATATAGTTCTTACGCATATATCTTGAAGTAATTCAAATATAACAGTCATGTGTTTCTTTCGATTCATTTTGAAATATAATGCCTTAAAGAATGTAATCTGATTTCTTTGATGAGTTACTATCAATCAGCTCAGTCTTTTATTTCTTGAAGAGCATTATTCTAAGAAGAAAATATGAGAGGGGTAAAACTATTTCTTCGATGGAATAGAATGATGTAAGAAGTGAATTC
Source organism: Fagopyrum homotropicum (assembly GCA_033239125.1). NCBI lineage: Eukaryota > Viridiplantae > Streptophyta > Magnoliopsida > Caryophyllales > Polygonaceae > Fagopyrum > Fagopyrum homotropicum. The sequence continues at coordinate 128,651,196 of BSWB01000008.1, forward strand.
TTGCGCAAGCTGTAGAACGTTGTCCTTGGTATAGAGACAAACCAAGAAGTTGTTGTGTGATGGTTTCGAGAGAAGAGGGAGAATCTTGACTGTTAAGAAAATAAGCCACAATATTTTTGTTCCTATAGAACTTGATTTTGATTGAGCTCCCTACAAAATTGAATATTACCTTGTTGGATCGTGCTGCATGTGCAAGAGCCTTCTGACAAGGATATACCTTTGGGATACTATTTTGGTGAATAACATCTACTTTAACAAAGCATCATTACCTGTTTTTTCGTGACACGTGTGCTCTGAGACTGGTTATATTCAAGCCTTGTTTTGTTCATTCTCTTATTTATAGTCTTTCTTCCTCTATTTCTTAACTACCATGATGCTCTTCGTCTGTCATACCATAGAACATCGTTAGTGGAAATGAAGGTTGAAGATGAAGAAAATATGTACTTGTTTTAAAGGAAACTGCAGCAGCATCAACTAGCCATATTTTAAAAACTCTTGGGTGTTTCTATATGCTATATCTTATACAGAGGTACAAATTGGCTACTTTGGGCAATGATTAAGGAAAATATCATAAATGTAGGAGAGAACAACATCATGAGAGAAAAAGGAGTACAAAAATGAGCGTTCAATCCGGAGCAAATTTGCTACTTTGGGGATTGCATTGGAATATGTGGGCAAGGACAACCAAACTACAGAGTGGAAGCAAAGATGCATCTATTTCTCCAACATGGTTAGATTACTATTTTTCTAACATAGTGATATACTATGAGCCGGCATGTTTTATGCCAAGGCAAATGAGCTTCCTTTCCGATGATTTTTTCTTACCAATTTATTTGCCTAATCTATATAGTACTTCTCTTAAGTTGAATCAAGTTTAATCTTGTGTCAGGAATATGGGATTTGTCTTTTCTTGTCGACCGGAATCCCTTGATTCATTATGCTATTTTTATATAGAACAATGAAATTCATCTATACAACTGTTACTGGGTCTGTGGCTTTAATCGGTGCTTTTGCGGATTTGAATGCTTTAGCTCAAGGTCTATGCATTGACGATCAAACTTTATCTGAATCATTTTGTTGTTACATCTTTGAATAATATGTATGCCAAATGTAGATTTCTTAAAGACACCCTTTGATTGTCATCACTCACCAGTACGAGGGTTACCAAATCCAAATCATTGATTCAATGGATGAAGAAAATACAAAATGTTGTTAAAAATAAATTGTGGAACATTCATTTCTTAATAGTATATTTTCTAAATTTTTTTAAAAATTTTTATGTTGAATATTATTTTTATTAATTATTTATACTAAAGTTTTTTTTTTCCAAATACTTTTTAATTATAAATACCAAAATAATTTAGTTTACTTTATTGAGCTGTAAAATGACACGTGGATCAATCAGTTAAAGGTAGAAGTTTTACCTCGATAGTCCACATGACCGAGTGACAAGAATCGCAAGATAATGTCGTGGCATCCATGGCTACCAATCACTTCACCCTCCTTCCTGTTCGTTCTCTACACAGCAGAAAGCTCAATTTCTCACGATATCCATGGAGATCGTATACCTTATCCTCTCTGCAACCTCCACCTTCTTCACTTCCGTTACTCTCTCTCTGCTCCTGCCTTTCCGTTACCTCTTCCGCCGCTACTGCTTTCCCGCAGCCACCACCATCGCCGTCGATGAGGTTGCACCACCAGTTTCATACTACGAAGGTGTCGTCTGGCACAATCGTCACCGTCCAGTTCGCCACTCCTTCAGCTACAGAGTTCGTTACGCACTCTTTGACCTAGACAATTCGTCTCACGTGCCGCCTGACCACCTCTCTGCTCATAAAGCTCGAGAGATCGCCGGTACCTCTGGACCCGTGTAATTTTCACACTGATATTTCAGCTCCCAATTGAAATGCTTATATTCAGCTTTCTTTCTCTTGATGTTTAGTTACATTTTGCAATTCAGTGTTTTGGGGTAAACATGAGGGTAGGATTTATCAGGCAAATCCATTTGAACAATAAGAAACTAACCAGTAAGGCAGTAACCATGCTAAAATCTGGCTATGTTATGCTTTAAGCTGTATTTCTCCTGTTGTCCAAGCTTTCGCCGATTGCATCACTGATGATCTTGTATACTGTTACAGTCTGCTCTTGACAATACCTCCAAGCGTGGGATATGTTCAAAATCCATTGAGTTTGTATTACTGCTATGAACTAGAGGACTCTACCAGTCACCTGAAGAAGTGCATAGCTGAGGTGTGTTTTCTTGGCGCTTATGATTTCAAAACTTTGATTCAAAACCCTCTGTCTTACATCTAGGGTCGTTTAACATATTTGGAGAAAGTAGCAGTTCAAGAAAATCTACTATTTGGAAAAGTAGCAGTTCAAGAAGTGCATAGCTGAAGTGTTGGTCTTATGGTTCCATTCACGCATGAGTGCAAGTGAATTGAGTTAGATATAATCCTGCTTGATGTTCTGTACATAGTATCTTGATGGAGGAAAACAGTGCTCCTAGTACAGATAACCAGACTTATTTCAAGATATTTGTAGCTGTTCATTTACCTATACTTGATTTGAGAATTGTTCTCTTATTTTCTTTACCTCTTTGATCATAGCTTTTTAGAGAAATTTAATTGTATACTGTTCCATGAGAATTTAGCTGTTTGTTATTTACTTTATAAGTTCTGAGATGTCTCCCTACTATTCCAGGTAACAAATACACCTTGGGGTGAAAGAGTATATTTCGATTTTGATCCTAGATCAGATGTGGTCGCAAAAGCACTGCATGTCAGTCCTTTCATGGTATGACATCTTCGATAAGTTTCTTTTTATAATGTCTTGAATCACGTATCTATGTGTTTCTCTTGTGTTTATGATTCCGTCTTTTACCCAACAGGATATGTTAGGGAATTGGACTATTAAAGCAACTTCACCAGGAGACGATCTATCCATTTCTATCATGGTTCAGCACCCTGATCTTGGTGCCTATTTCACAGCAATACTAAATGCCAAAAAAATTCCTGCTTCAATGGTTTCAGATCAGACGCTATTTTTCTGGTTGATGCCACATAAAGTTGCAGTGTGGATATATTGGCACGTAAGTAGCTTCTAAAACTAATGCACTGATGTTTGTCCGTTTCCAATTGTACTTAGGGTACGTTTGGTTTTAACTCCGGAAACGGAAATCTAGTCCATACTTATTCATGATTTTTTTTGGAATCATTTCTTGTGCTTTGAACTAATTGGACTAAAATTTGATTACTGTTGATACCCTATAGGGAAACAAAGTGGGAAAAAACAAATGCATTTTGCATGAAAATCCAATGAATGATTCCAAAAAAATTCAAGAAGAAGGTACATATGGACTAGATTCATTTTCATTCCGTTTTCGTTTCCGGAGTTACGACCAAACGGGGGATTATTCTGACCGCTGGAAACAAGCATGACAGTCCATGACTCCATGTATGTGGAATTGTTTGATAAACCTAAAGAATATTATAACTTCATCAATCATAACATATCACATACTGAAATCCAGAGAGTACCTTGATGAAACTTTTCCTATATTATAAGAAGTTTTCCTGACCCTAATATCTTGCACTTATAGTGCTAGTAGTATAAAGTTTGCATTGTATACCTGTAAAGGTAACAGAAGCAGTTTATTCTACGAGTCTACGGTGATGTGTGTCTGAAATTCTTGTCTAAAGTTGATGTCGTTTCTGTAATTTTTGTGGATGCCAGGCTTTGAAGCTATGGTGGAAGGGTGTACCATTCGTTCAACATCCGCGGTATGGAAATGAAGACTATAAAGAGGAAGCAATATTACGGGATCAAAATCTGAGATGCTGCAACTTGAACAAAGCAGAACCCAGTGTTCCATGCGGCAAGGTTGATCACCATGGTAAAGCTCATGGATTCACATGGCGGGATGCTAAGTGGCCTTGGTGTTAATAAACTTTTGTCACCCTTATGACTCGTTTGGAAGCGTCCGAATCAATCAAAAACTACGTTTGGTTATTATTTCCATTTTCTTTCCATACCCTTATTTGATTTTATCTCGTTGCTATTTCATCGCTCCAACCAAACGGACACTTTTTTAATTATATAAATTTGACTATATAGTTATCCCAACATTCCTATTTTAATAGGTCTTTTATAATGATAAAAAATTCAGTGAACCATTAAAATTAAAATTTAAGCCTAATCAAAGATTCTAATTTCTATTTGATCTTAACAAAATTGATTTTTAAAAAATCTTATCAATCAAAGTTTGAGAATTCATCGTTCACGTACAATCAAAAAACAAAAAGAAGAATAGAAAAATCTTATTAATCAAAGTTTGAACATTTTCTCAAGATTTTTTAAAAGGAAAACTTGTCTCCATATAGAACATGTTTTTTTGACTAATTACCATTGATTTTTTGAAGTTTTCCTCGACTAGATTGTAGATGGGCTCAACCAGTGAAGAAAATTCAAAATGTGGATGTCTTTAAGCTTTGATTATTTAGCCTTTATAATCACTTCTATCTTGCCCTCTCTGCACAGCAGAAAGCTCACTTGCATACTATAAGACTATATCCATGGAGATCGTCTACCTTATCCTCTTTGCAATCTCCACCTTCTTCATTTCCATTACTTGCTCTCTTCTCCTGCTATTCCGCCATTACTGCTTTCCCAAATCCACCACCATCAATGAGGCTCTAGCACCAGTTTCATACTACGAAGGTGTCGTTTGCCACAATCGTCGCCAGCCAGTTTGCCACTCCTTTAGCTACAGAGTTCGTTACGCGCTCTTCGATCTAGACAACTCGTCTCACTCGCCGCCTGACCACCTATCTGCTCATAAAGCTAGACAGATCGCCGGTACCTCTGGCCCTGTGTAATAACAAACTCACCGTTATGCTTTAAGCTGTCATGTCTTTCTCCTTTTGTCCTAGCTTTCACTGATCGATGATCTTGTATATTGTTACAGTCTGCTCTTGACAATACCTCCAAGTCTGGGATATGTTCAAAATCCATTGAGTGTGTATTACTGCTATGAGCTAGATGGATCTAACAGTCACCTGAAGAAATGCATAGCTGAGGTGTGTTTTCTGGGTGCTTATGATTTCTAAACTGTCTTACATCTAATATTTGATTCTGTGCACGTAATATCTTTGATCATAGCTGTTTTAGAAAAAAAATTACTTGTATACTGCTGCATGAGTATTTAACTATTGTTATTTACTTTCTTCCTTCTCCTATTCCAGGTATCAAATACACCTTGGGGTGAAAGTGTATGTTTCGATTTCGATCCCGGATCGGATTTGGTTGCAAAATCACTGCATGTCAGTCCTTTCATGGTATGACATCTTGGGTAACCAAATTTTGAGATTTTGCAGTCATTTCTATATGTTTCTGTCATTTAGTTAAGTAGAATCTCTTGAACCATGTATATCTGTGTTTAAAATTTCCACCAGGATATGTTAGGGAACTGGACTATAAAAACGACTTCACCAGAAGACGATGTATCAATTTCTATCATGGTTCAGCACCCTGAGCTCGGTGCCTATTTCACAGCAACACTGAAAGCCAAAAAGCTTCCTGCTTCAATGGTTTCAGATCAGACGCTATTTTTCTGGTTGATGCCACATAAAGTTGCAGTCTGGATATATTGGAATGTAAGTTTTTTCTAAACCTAATGATGATCTGATGTTTGTGTTATGAATAAAATGACTTTGGTTTGGGTAATGACTGTTGATGACAGGCTTTGAAGCTATGGTGGAAGGGTGTGCCGTTTATTCAACATCAACGGTATGAAAATGAAGACTACAGAGAGGAAGCAATATTACGCGATCAGAAGCTGAGATGCTGCAACTTCAACAAAGCAGAACTCAGTGGTAAAACTCGTGGATTTGCATGGAAGGATGCAAAGGGCCCCTGGTGCTAATCAAGCTGTGTCACTCTAGATTCAATATAAGCAATCATCATCACAGCTACGAAGTACACATGTAATATATTCATATTACACTGTATAAGATCACGTTAGAATAAGGGCCTATAAACCAAAGGTTTATAAACTCGAATTTATTTTGTGGTGGGGGTTTACTTGTGATCGGATTTATTTTTGAACAAGTTTATTCGGATTTATAAACTTCTAAAAATATTCTTCTCAATCCAAGATTATTTTTTATGGTTGGGTTTTTCTTTATACCCAAAATTGCCCTAATTCACATCTTTACAAATTCGACCATAACATTCACACCCGTGAAGTTCCTCTCCTTCAAAACAACCACATCATTGTCGTCCACAACTATACCTTCGAGATTGGATTCTTCGATTACCCTCAGATTTATATATTGATTGAATTACTCTCTAATTTTTTTAGGGATAGAAATGTAATTTGAACGAAAATAAACCCACAAAAAACCCTATATAAACATCAAACATAAAATATATAAACTGAACGAGTTTATAAACTCGAAAATAAGCCATAAACCCGTATAAACTCGAAAATAAACCATAAACTGAACGAGTTTTTACAAACCCATATAAAAACACAAGCCTTTGGTACAAAGGCACTAAGACTAGTATATTGGGTTAGATATGTTGGGCTCAGTTGACGGAGCAACTAAGATTTGTGATGTAGGGTTTATTTAGCCGGAAATGTGTTTAAGTATAGCATGCTCTGATACATTTGTGAATCAAAATCAAATAAAAAGATAAAAAGACAAACAAACAAACACAAGATGAAAACGTAACGTAACAATTAAAGGATAATAGTGAACCATTGTGTTATAAACACTTCCCGAAATCAATGACTGAATCAAAATCTAATACTGAATATATCATATCCGAGTTACAATATCAAAATCTAAAACAAGATGAAACTGAAATTTTTCTTGAATATCAGATTTACTTGCTATACAAAATGTATCAAACCACAACTCAATTCATATGAAATATTATAAGTACGTACGTGCATATTTCGATCCTTAGTTGGAAAAAGTAGTCACATCCCCTTCTTCAATCTTCTTCGTCACATTACTATTACCTCCCATCTCCAAATTCCCCTTAGCCATATCGAAGGAAGCATGCAACCCAAGGAACACATAGTACACCAACAAAAGAACCGTCCATATCCCAAACCTCACAAACGACATCTTATCAATCGATCCCAACAAGAAAATGTTGATAAAAATCGAAGCAGAAGGCAGCCATGGCACGAGCGGAACTCCCCAAATCTTAGGCATCTTCGCCTGCGGAACCCACAAGCTCAACCCTAACGTAGCCAAAAGCCACACCGGCACAGTCACGCAGTACCCGACCCATTGCTTATCGGTCAAACCCCAGTAAGTCGCCGTCGCAATCGAGGATACAAGTATCAACAAAATGAATACGACAAGCTTGTTCCGATCGGTCGGTCCGGTTTCCGTCGACGAGTAGTATCTCCGAACTAGAAGCGCTACGGCGACAAGCGTGAAGATGAAGAGCGTCGAGATCGATAAGAGGTTTGAGAGGACGTTAAGGTTAGTGAAAAGCGCAACGACGGCAGTCGCAACGGACATGATGATGGTTGCGTTGACTGGAGTGCCGGTAGAAGCGTTGACTTTGGCGAACCATGGAGGGAGCATGTGTGTGCGGGAAATGTGGGTCAAGTATCGGGCTTGGCCGACAAACCCGACTATGAGGACGGTGACCATCCCCATGAGGGCACCGGCGGCAACAATGTACTTGGCCCAGTTCATGCCGACTTTTTCAAAGGCGACGGAGAAGGCGGCGTCGGGGTCGAGGGCTTTGTAGGGTTGCATTAAGCAGAGGGTGACTGCCATTAGGCAATAGCAGATGGTGGTGATCACCATGGAGCCAACGAGTCCGATGGGAATGTCGCGTCCTGGGTTCTTGGTCTCTTCTGCCATGGTGGCGACGGCGTCGAACCCTACGTATGCAAAGTAGAGAACTGCGGATGCCTGTGTTCATGGGTTAATAGCATATCGTACATCGTGTTAGAGCTTGTAAATTAAAGGACGAGATCGTACCTGAAAGATACCATGGGGACTGTAGGGAGTAAAGGGAGTGTAATTCTTGGTATCGGCCTTGATAAGGCCAGCTACGATGATGAACACGATGATTGCCACGTGGAGGACAGTTGCCACGTAGTTGAGTCGAGAGGAGCCCTTAATACTCAAAACCGCCAGCACACAGATAATTGCAATGACGCCCACAGCCACCGGGTCGAGGTGGCTGTAGTCGGGGCTGAGGCTGCTGGCGTGGATGCGGAAGCTGTTTGGGGTGTGGTTGAAGAGGGTGGCTAGATATGACGTGAAGGAACGCGCCACCGCCGCTGACCCGATTATGTATTCGAGTAGAATGTTTCCGGCTGCTATGAACGCTACAAAGTCTCCTAGCTCCACTCTTAAGTATGCAAATGATCCACCTGTTAAGTGTCCAAAATAATATGAGAATTTCGGTCACTAATATTGCACATTTTTTACACCATTTTTATAACACATTTATCACCTTATTTTACCATTATATCATCTTAAAAATCAAATTATAAATGCTTAAAATTAAATTAAATAATAATAAAATGGATTTTGTATGGATTTTGAAAAAAAAACATTAACCACATTTTTCGTCTGTTACTAAGGGCCCGTTTGGTTCTAACACCGGAAACGAAAATGGAAGTGAAAAAGAATCTAATCCGTACGTGTACAATTATTCATGAAATTTTATGGAATCAATACATAGCAGTTTAAAGTAATTGTAGTAGAATTTGATTACTATGGATACCTTATAGTAAAACAAAAACATTTTGCATACAATCCACAATGAATAATTTCAAAAATATTCAATAATTAGGTAAAATTTTAATTTCATCCTCATAATTCCCTGATCTAAATAATGGAGGATGAAAAAAATCTTTGAATTAAATTCTCATAATCTCGTAATCTTCTTTTCATCTCTATAATCTCCTTCCACCGAACAGGATGAAAAAATAGATTTAAATTTTCAATTGAGTGGTCGACAGTCTACACAGGATAGTGACCGTGTAATATATTTCGAACAAAAAAACAAAATCTCAAAGTACAAAATAAATGCACCAAATTAAAAAAAGCAAAATCACAAAGTACAAAATAAATGCTAAGATTTATTGGGAAGAGAATTTACAAACGAAAATCAATAAAAAAATTTATTCCGAAGATTTTGAATCCTTTTAATAAAGAAATGACTTACTACTAAGTAATTTTTGGGGGTTTTAAGCTTAATATTAACACACTTTATTATAATATTCCTTTTTGTAACCTTTGTACTAATCGTAACCCTAAATCTCTATTTCTTAAGCTTAATATATTAACATATTTTTCTATAATATTCCTTCATTTAGTATTATATATCATTTTTATATTTCCACATGTAACATCAAAATCATAATAAAAAAGAAAATTAATATGGTCTAGGGTGGGACTAATAGGAGTTACCTGCACTCGGAATCTCAACGGCGAACTCGGTGTAGCAGAAGACGGAAAGCATAGCAGATATACCGGAGACAACATACGACAACACAACGGCAGGACCGGCATGATCTCTAGCCTCAAGTCCGGTGAGGACAAATATTCCGGCGCCGATAACTGCTCCAACGCCGAACCACATTAGATCCCACCAAGTAAGCGTCTTTTTCATTTCATGGTTACTCTGAGCCTTGACGTCATTAAGTTCAAACTGGTCCATCGACCTCGCCGTCAACCTATCGGTGAATCTCGCCGGAGTTTCCATTAACGCCTGAGCATAGCTTCCCCAGTTCTTAAACGAATTTTCCGGCAGAAAATCCTCCTTGGAACACCAGCATCCTCTCCTCCTCACCTGAGAACCCATCAATCGAACTCGTCTGTTGAAGAATTTGGCTCTCTGGTTTTTGAGAGCTTTGGAGTGGGATAGTTTGTAGAATGTAGAGCGTTGACGCCTATGAAGTTAATCAAAGTCTTTTTAGAATTTATTTTTATTTTTATTGAGAAAATGAATTTGAAAATAAATTAATTGCGTGTACTGTGGTATGTAATTAATATACGTAACATGGTAGGCATATTTTTCTTGTAAGGAAATATGTTTTCTATATATATCCTAATTTGAAACTAATTTATTTTTATTCTTTTTTAACTTTCATGGAATCTAAACATTTAAGTAAAATATCCTGCAATAAATCTAATATTTTTTTATTTATCATTTAATAGAAAATCAATAATAAAAACTTACATACTTAGAAGAAAAATGAAAGAAAGTTTATTTGAGATACATACAAAATTACCATAACTAATTATCTGAAAATATATGTACTCATTAGTAAAATTTCCTTACAGAAGGATGACGGCTGGCAATCATGGTTCTTGATTGTACGATGAGTAAGATTCTTATTTTGCGGCGGAAAAGATGCTAAAAAGAATCATGTGAACACGAGAAGATATTGTTTGATTTTTGTATTTCTATAAGGTAGGAAAGATGATGATTGTTTCTATTTACTTCCAAGTATATTGGACCTTATTGGTAGTATGATTTGTTTTTTTATTGACATAAAATGGAATTAGATTGAATAATGTAAAAAAGAGAGAGTAGAAAATGACGACGTTAGAGATTAATTTATCGAAACTGTTGATACTAGGGTGGTGTAAAATTGGACCGGACTGAAAAATCGAACCGGACTGGATCGGAAGTTACAGTCCGCTCTACGGTCCAGAGTTTTTTGAAAATCTGGGTTACGGTCTGGTCCGGTTTTTGGACCGTATAAAACCGTAATTCGGGTTGGACCGTAAACTACGGATTTCTGGTCAAGTCCAGTTCGGTCCGATCCGGTCCGGTTTTGGATCGAAAAACCTCACCAAAATTGCACCATTTAGGTACAAATTGGTCCGGTCCGGTCCGAAATATTCAAAATTGCACAATTTAAGTACAAACCGGTCCAACCCAGAATCGGACCGATCCTGATCTGGTTTACGGTCCAAGGTTTTATTAATTTACGGTTCACCAAACCGTATGCACAACCCTAGTTGATACGGGCCAAAATGTTATTGATTAAGATTTTATATTTTGAAGATAATTTTGAAAATAATAGTACAATAATTGAAGCTATAGTGTGTGGACAATGAGTAATCATTACCCAAATAATTTGGTTGACTTGTGATGACAGCTTACCAAATAAGATCCCCAAATAAAACAAGTTTACATTGCTTTTAAATTAAGAAAGCTTTTACATTGCTTTCTTAAGAGAGCTTGTACATTGGTTGATTTTATATTTAGAAGATAATTTGGTTGACTTGTGAGGACAATAAGAAATATTACCAAAATAACGGGAGGTACTAATCCATGAAAGGTATAAAATAAGTTTTGCGGAACACATAGTGAAACTGGATTGACCGGTTCTATTAAGAAAGCTCTTCATCGTGCTTGCAAGTGGATGATACCGCGACATATGTTTGTTCGAAAGTGTGGTGAAAAGTTTGTCAAAAATCATATACATATATATCGTAGAGCGAGGTTCATGTGCATATGAGAGCACATGCACACTAAACTCAAGCCCAACACATAAGCTCAGTAGGGTTACATACTAAAATCAATTGACAATAGGAGAAGTACTTCACGTGATCTCCAACCCAACTTTTAAAGTTAGAATTTATTATCTCCGACAAAGTTGAGAATCCTTTTAAAGAATCATCCTCTTGTGCCTACACTCTTACGTGACCTTCAGGCCATGAAACGCTCTACCTAAGCTAGCGCGCTATAGCGCCTTGTTACCACTCACCCACAATAGTTCTAATAACTCATGTGGTTGTGGCGTGTCATCTGTGTTGATCTTCATCCATCCGTCTTCGGGGCCTCCCATCCTATTTGCTTCATGTTATTTCGGATTTCCCCCTTTTCTATAGGTGAATTGCCAAACAGGGCATTAGGGTTGTGTGAGACACATGGGCTAGACATTTATCAGGCTAACTTGAAGATAAAAAAAGGAAGAAAACAGCCCACCACCCAATAGGGAAGACAAAAAACTGATTGCCTCAAGTTATTGAAATGAATGAATCTAAAAACTATGAAAAAGACCCTACATTTTTACTTGGAAATACATTAATGATCTTTGGAAAAAATACAATATTTTGAGTGGTTGTCATTTGTGAAGTTGCCATTTGAGAAGATTCAACTAAATATGGAATAATACAAGTCCATTCAGTAAGGTAAGATTACAGATTTGAAGTTGATGATGAAGAAAATTATTTAAATAAAAAATTGAATAGATAAAATTGTTTAAGAAGATAAGTCTATAATGTAGTTTAGGACGTGCTTTTACGCTCAAAAAACATATGCATTCCATATACTTTAGAGTTTCGAGTTTTTAATTAAATTTGTAAAATTAAAAGTAAATATCAGAATAGGAAATAATAGAGGTAATGAGTGGAGGTAAGTTTTTGTAAGAAGAAATATAATCTTACATGTTCAACACTTCACGTCTAACACGTAAATCAAGATTACAATCATATTTGCTTTTTTTTTACTTTTGCTCAAATGTAGGGAATTAATAGGTGATTTATTAAACGAATTAAACATGAACACATTTGACTAAAGCTCGAATAAAAACAACTATAATGACATTATATTTATATTAAATAAACAATTTCGATATAGACGAATAGTAGAGTGAGAACGTATGCATCTTAGTGCACAATCGCCGTTAGACTCGGCCAAACCCAACACATAAACCCAATATGCTAATTTCATCTTAAACAATCGACAATAAGAATAACCCATTTACCTTATATACTTTTTAGATGTGTCGGAATAACCTACTTATCTTATATACTAGGCTCTGAATATTCTATATTAAAAAATCCATAAATAATTTACCACAAGGAATGATTCCAAAAAATTTCATGAACAAGATATACATATGGAGTAGATTCGTTTTCATTCCGTTTCCGTTTTCGAAGCTTAAACCAAACGGGCCCTAAATGTATTAGAACTTCGTTCAATCACACTGAACTGAACCACAAATTCTCAAAGACCAAAAATTTGATTACACAAATACATTTAATTACACAATTAAGTTCATTACAGAAGCGGTAAGTCGGTCCAACACTTCGGCTTAGAAGCACGTGACGCTTTATTATGATTAACTTATATGCAACACATAAAAGAGCATGCACACATTGAACCTAGTTACCATATCTTATTTATCACACATGAACAAATAGACTTATGAAAGAGCCATGCAAGCTAGCCAAAACTAACATATATTAGTAACCAACACATCTCATATGAACCTTATTTGCGACGAAATCAACCTCGTTGACCAGATGTGCCTGGATCGTCTGATCCTTGCTGGTCGGGGCTGCTTCCCCACGCCTGTCTAGGGATGTTGTGATGGTTATTCAACTCCGGATCCTCCTCAGCCGCCTCTACTGTTTCGTGCTCTTGCTGGATCACGAGTAACCTTCTGTTAGACATGATGCCTTTCGAAAGCTCGTACTCGTGGGAAAAGGGCACCTCCAGAAGTGTAACCAGCAGGGTAAGTGTGATAACTAAGACTGCTTTCATGATAAGTGTGTTTTGATTATGTTACTTAGAATATATTTTGAGCCTGTATCAACACAACAAAGTGATCTTGTGTATATATTTATAGATCGAATGCTGGTGGGATAGCTCTTCGTTTAGATTGGAGGGTGATTGGAAAGAAAAGGTAAGTGTGTGTTGTTTAGTGGGCTTCCCACATCATTCTCAATTTCCCTTCATAATTTTAGTTAGGTAAGATTTATATATGTGCAATATCATGATGAGATTCTCTCTAAAGATATATGATAAAGAATGAGAATATCTCAGAGAAATTTGATCTAAAACACGAATTTATCATATATCTGTATGTAATTTTAGGTGTACGGTCATATACTTGTTTTTATGTACGCTCGTACACTTTGTTTTTTTATTAGTTCATGTCGTGCATCATAACATAAATTACAAGGTGATTAGTGTTGTGCATGTTCTTATACAGTTTGCATGATCGTGTGCTCCTAAAAACCAAGCATGAGAAATGTAACGATATCAATAACGTACCTTGATTTATTTGGATAGAATGTTTATTACATATTCCCGCTCATTCGAAGGAAGATTCACAATCCTTAATGTTTTACGTATACCAAAATATGAAATTTGGGATATCAAGATACCAAAATATTACCAACATTTTATATACGTATGTAATTTTTAATATTATTAGATATCAAAATATATCATTTAGCACCCCTCCAGTTCTTAATATTTTAAAAAATAATATATATTAAAAAAATAAAATGTATAATATTTATTGATATACTATAATTTATAAAATGGTAGATGTGAACAAAAAAAAAATTTTTAAAAATACTTTAATAATATAAATAAAATTATATTTGTATAATTTAATATTAATAACAGTTCTAATGTCATATATTATATATTGAGGTATGATATTATATATTGTGACCAAAAGTTTATAATTTTTATATTGTTAATGTGTCTTTGAGTTATGTTTCCATAAATATTCACGATTGCTTAAAATATTGTTTAATTCATATGGAGGATCATTAAATCGAACAAGTCATAGGGCGTTGACTTGTTGCAATAACCAAAATAGTGTTAAATTACTCACCACACTCGGCAAATGCTTCATTATGCATCTCCACTGTCGGGTGCAATAAGCAATGGTTACGTACACCTCAATTATATTATACTTAAATATCCGTTTGGTTAAAAAGTATTCAATCGGATCCGGAGAATGAGGGAGGCTATCCGCTGAGGTATTAGTGCATTCCTCCACATAGGGATGCGCACATATTCAGGCCGGATCGAAAAACCGAATCGGAAATTACGGTATGGTATGGTCCTGGACCGTAATTGTAAAAATTCGGTCCGATACAAATCATACAAGATTTTTACACTTTAAGTATTTTATTAACTGGATGAACATCCGGTCCGGTCGAGTCCAAACCCGGACCGGATTAAATCCATACAATTTAAAAAAAATAAATAATAAAAACAAAACGGTACAAATAATATTGGATTGGACTGTGTTGGAAATAATAAAGTCCCACATCGAAAGATGGACTCACTCCGAGCCTAGTATATAAGTTTGGTGAGCTACTCCTCATATTGTCAATTGGTTTTAGGATGAAACCTCACCGGATTCATGTGATGGGTTTGGGCCTAATGCGCATGTGCGATCATATGCACACGACCCCTCTCTACAGGTCCGTCTATATCGGACTTTAACATGGTAACATCGTTGTCCGTTATTTAAAGAGAATTTTAAGAAAACTTTGGACAAAATCCAAAAAACCCCAAACCACGAATCACCATCCGAACTAAAAAAAACTCTAGTGATACGGCCCACTTCTCCAATCCTATCCTATGGAAAGATAAATATTAGAGTTGACAAAACAAATGTTAATTTGTTATGTCAGTATCCATTCATTTTTTTTCATAAATATTCACGATATAATTTTAAAAAGATTTGTGTACGACGGAAATGCAGACAACTCCTTGTTGATGAAATTAAAATGTATTTTCATTGTATTTTGTCATCTTCTTTGGGCAATGCTTATCACAAATAGTACTTTTAATTATGAGTTAATTTCTTTTATTAGCACTATGCTATTGCAACTACCAACTAGCATGGTTGCTAATAGAATTTCTCTGTTCAATTCACTAATGCTTGATTAGTTTAAAAATGGCACTTACAAGTGTTTTAAATTCGAAGGATCTAAAACAAAAGATTATACTAAAGTTAGAACCTTACACATTTTGTAACTCACAGTCAAGAGTTTCAATAGGCAACATTAAAAGAAGCAAACAGCAACAATCTTCAAACTTACTTACCTAAACTCACATTTGCCTGCAACTCTAAAACCAGAATCTTCTTTCAGTGCATCATCAACTTTGCCACCATCCAACGCGAGTACCAACAGCTTCCTATGAAGATCCGCGGACACAAAGCCTTTACTCGTAAGCAGATCCGTCAATCCCCCAAACGACTCCATATCCTTTTCTTCTATCAAGTAGTTCAAACACGCTGCAACAGGCTCTACAGTAGGTTTCCAGAAAGATGGTGTGCACGCCACCACAGCAGACTTCACTGCTTCAATCGCTTCTGGCATTCGTTTCATCTGAATGTAACTTCCAGCCAGATAGAACCACGTAAACGAGTTAGGCTGCAGCCCATTCAATACTTGCCTGTTCATAACACTCTTAGCTTTCTCAACAAGACCGTTTGCACAATAAGCTGCTATCAAACGATTTGGAAGGCACATATCATGGTTTAACACTGTTGACTCCCAATACTCCTTAAGAACCTTCTCTGCCCCTTCTAAGTCATTAAGTTTCAACATTACTCTCATTATGTGCGTATAATCCATATAATATACCTTGTAACCCTTTCGCAACTTCCATATTCTCCATACGTCGTCTGTCCTACCTGCTGTCCCATACAAAGTAAGCATGCCCCGCAATGCCGAAACATATTTGTTCTCGAATGTTAGGAGGCTCTCTGCCTTTCTCAGACTATCAACACCTTTGTTTAACTCCCCAGCTTTCATGTAGCAATTTGCAGCAGTCATGTAAAATGTCGAGTCTAATTCACACCTGTTATCAGATTCCGCCTTGTCTATTATCTTTTTGATCCCATCGGTATCAGACTCCCTTCCATGAAAAATTAATAAGAGGCGATATACAAAGATATCTAATATGAGACCTTCCCTTTCCATTTCCTGCACCAAATCATCAACTTTCACATGGTTGCCCAACTGAGAATAGAGATTTAACATAACACTATAAGACAGAGATGATCTCGAAAATCCTAAGTCTTTCATTTCCAGCCAGAGTGCTTCGGCTTTATCAACAAGCATTTCCTGTGCATAGCAATTGAGCAGGGCACCATATGTTTTGCATCCCTTTGGAAGCTTGGAGAAGAACTTCTCTGCTTGTTCAGTTCCATGGACTTTTGATATAAGGTCCAGCTGAATAGCGTTGGATCCTGACGAAAAATCAGTCCTATTTTTGTGTTTCGCCCAATTCAATACCTGTGAACCACGGAAAAGAGAAGCTAACAAAATCCTCTTATGAATCAAGTTTGTAAAATCATCAAATTCTATGACAAACATACTTCATCAGAAGAGCTTTTGAACAAATTCATGGGAACAGTGCTAATTCATGGGAAATCTCACACAATCTATATCTAGGCAAATATGGAGTACTTTCAAACAAATGCAGATTCAAATATCTAGCAATGAATGAATTAAGCTTTGGATTAACATATGTGACTAGAAAGCAGAGACACTATATAGCTTCAAATACCCGCTATTTCGATGGTTATGCATCTTATATGAAAATGTATATAGAGACAATCTTATTGATGATTGGACAAATTGGGTTTTTTCAGAAGACGAAACCTCGAGGGCGTCCTTGTAGTAGTGATACTTTCGGAGTTCTCTGACGATTGAATATATCGTAGTACTGTTCAAGGATCGACCTTCTATCACCCACTGGTCTAGCAAAGGCGTAACAACGGCCCCTTGTTGACTTGCCAGCGAGATTCTCCGGTAAAGAACGTCGGCCGCATCCCGATCCCGCTCCCGGTTGACGACAAGGGGCTCTTCGGTCCTTATCCATGTTGATGCTAGTCCCGAAAAGTTTCGAAGCCTCGAAGAAGGAGAAAATGAGAGAGAGATTAGACGCCTGGTGATGAGTGATCTCAAGTTCATCGCAGAAGAGAAGATGTATCAAGGAGGGAACACAAGAGACCCACTCGATTGAGCTGTTTTTGGCTGAATTAGGGTTTCTCGTCTATGAACTGATTTATTTGAAAGTTTTGGCTGAATTAAGGAGAACATGAAAGTTTTGTTATATGAGACAAGCTACTCAGGATCGGGGTCGTAAAAAGCTTTGGCGAGCTCGTTCATTTTCTAAACGAGCCGAATATGTTCATATTCGGCTTCATTCAACTCGGTTGGTTGTGATAACACTATAGAGTCGAACTTGATTGACACATGCTCGACTCGTTCAACTCGTAAAACAAGCCTAACGAGAAGGTCACTTTGGTTGGATCCCCTATAAGGCATTTTGATTGGATCCTCTATCAAACACACATTACAAAAAGTACTAGTACGTAGTCCACAATACATTTTGCAAAAGCTTCAATAATGCATTGTTGTCCAAACGAACCAGCAAGAGCACTAAACAAACAATTGCCTTCAATTTCTTTCACATTCGTCCTTGTTCACACCAAATTCTACTTCAGTACTCTGCATCTTCAACTTCGTCAGAAGTTCATCAGACCCAAAACCTTTGCTCTTTAGCAGACCTGTCAATTCCACAAATAACTCCATATCTTTTTCTTCAATCAAGTAGCTCAAACACGCCACAAGAGATTCCGTGCTCGGTTTCCATTTCGGTGTACATGTGAGTACTGCAGATTTCATTGCTTCAACCGCTTCTTGCATTTGATTCTTCTCAATGTAAGCATTACATAGATAAGACCAAGTATACGAGTTAGGTTGCAAGCCCTTTCGGTTTACAACTCTCTCTGCCTTCTCCACAAGCCCATTTCTGCAATATGCAGAAATCAAAAGATTTGGAATATGCATAGCATGGCTTAAATCAGCTGAATCCCACTCCTCTAAAATCTTCTCTGCAGCTTCGAAGTCATTAAACTTCAAAAGAGACGACAATATGGACATGTAGTCTTTGTTACACGTCTTCCGATTCTTGCACTTCTCCCATATCCTCAAGACCTCGTCTTTCTTTCCTGCTAATGCGTATAAAGTAAGCAGGCGAGGCAGTACAGTATCCTTCTTATCCT
This sequence comes from Fagopyrum homotropicum, assembly GCA_033239125.1. Lineage (NCBI taxonomy): Eukaryota > Viridiplantae > Streptophyta > Magnoliopsida > Caryophyllales > Polygonaceae > Fagopyrum > Fagopyrum homotropicum. Next base: position 128,670,037 of record BSWB01000008.1, read on the forward strand.
TCAAAGGGATGAGTTCCTCTGCCTTTTGTAGATATTCAACGCCTTTGTCTAAGAGCCCGGCTCTTAAGTACCAGTTTGCAGCAGTGGAATAGAACGACGGCCCCAAGCAACACCGGTGAAGGCAATAATCAGATTCCGCCTTGCTTACTATCTTGTTCATTGCATCAACATCAGACACCCTTCCATATGCATTTACTAAGAGATCATATACAGCTTCATTAGGCCTGATACCTTCCCTGTCCATTTCCTGCGCCAATTTATCCAATTTCACAAGGTTGTCTAACTGGTAATAGAGCTTTAACATAACACTGTAACACATGAGTCTGTTGAAATATCCCAAGCCTCTCATCTCCTCCATGAGGGCTTCAGCTTTATCAACAAGCATTTCATGTGCATAACTGATGAGTAGAGCACCATATGTTTGATGATTCTTTTGTCGCTGTGGAAGCTTATTGAAGAAGTCTTCAACTTGTTCACTTCCATGTACTTTTGACATAAGGTTTAGTAGGACTGCAATGTTTCCTGCCGAAAGATATATTGATTCTCTGTTACTCATCCAATTCAACACCTATCAACAATGAGAAAAGAAACAAAATACTTATTGCAGCTATGAGAACATTCAAGTACATGTATAGTTGTATACCATTCCTTTCCTAATTTTAGGGGAAATGAAGTTTCAGGAATTAGGGTTAGGGGAGGAAACCTGGAGGGCATGGTTGAAGCGACCATATTTACGGAGTTGCTTGGCGGAGGATAATAGGATACTCCTGTCGATATTTCGACCTTCATTGGCCCACTGATCAAGAATCGGCGTTATAGAAGGTTCGTTACCGGCCAAGGAGATTCTCTGATAAAGAGTGTCGGTACAATCCTGCTTCTGGATCAGAAAATCGGGCTTTTGGGTCTCGATGCATGTTGATGCTAGTCCCGAAACGTTTCGAAGTGCAGAAGAAGAGGCAAATGGGAGGGAGAGAAGGCGTCTGGCGATGAGCGGGGTGGTCTTCATCGGAGGCAGTGAGCACAGCCTCTTGCTCCCGAGCTTTTGTTACCTCTACTCTTATTGAGTTCTTCAACGTCACTATTTTTGCTACTCTGTTTTTCCTTTTCGTGTTTTAAATGTGACTTTGGTGGGTTTGAGTTTCAAAAATCGGAACTGTTGCTCCAATGAAAGCGATTCGCAACTGTTGCTCCAGTCACTAGGATTAAGGGTCGGTTTGAGAACTACGACCTGATCGAACCTGAAGCTCATTGTAACAGATTCTGATAGAATTGTAAAATTACCAACTAGGGATTCGTTTATAGTATAGGTAATTTGTTATCATGGTGAAGGCAAACATATGCGAGAGGTATGCAAGGCAAAGTAGCCTAGTTTCAGTGATTGCAGAAGATTAAGGGTTCCAAGTATGCAGATTGATATATTTTGAAAAGATTTAGACAGGATTCAGAGGCGATCTTTCCATAGAGCAAGGGAGATATAATCCATAGTCACACGTCATCTTTTTGCTCGAAAGGGACAAAATTAGTTCATATAAGAAGTAAACCAGAATTATGAAACATCGCCTTCTTGTTTAACTCAATCTAACGGACAAACCACCGAAACACTAACACAAGCGTCTGAGGTATGTGTATAGTAGAATTTGTTCAGTATATGGCTTCGAATGATTACTGATAAAGCACTTTACCATATTTTGTCCTCGTTACAGGTAAGGAACTGAGACTGAAACTCACAGTATGGCGCCGCTTAATGGTGAAATGAAATTCCAGCAGCAGATTCCAGAAGCAAGAGTAACCGCTATAAGGGTTTTGGTTTCAGTTTCAAGGGTCATTACTGGAAAGGAGAGCATCAGCAGCAGTGTCCAAGTCTTGAGGAAAGAACACCCTGCACAATTACGCATACATATCATGAGATGTGAAACACAAGGTCATTTGTGCATAATTGGCGATCAACACACCTTAGACAGTACTTCTAGTGAGTGTATCCTAAGCAAATGTTTAAATTTGATTGAAAAAGAGATGAATTAAATTCGTCTCACAGGAACTTATTTTCTTTTGTCCAGTCAGAGGGGATATATTTGCCACCATTACTAGGCTTACTAGCAAACAGGCCAACAACGCTAGAATGGATTACCTGCATGTGTTGTGGTACAAGCTCTTGGCCAGCTGTTGTATCTCAATGCCTTTGCACTCGGATACAACTTCAAGGACCTGCCTGAAAGAAACAAAACAAAACATATTGATACTAAACGAACATGATGCTATACCATGATTAGTGGCAACCAATATTAGAATCAAGTGGCAGGATTCAGCAATTAATATATATGCTAATCTTTTTTTATCTACTATTCACTATTTAATAAACCCTGACAGAGTGATAGAGTAATACCATGTACAACAATTTCATATTGCTAACCACCTGGTGAATTAGTTTTGCATAAGCAATCAAATTTGTTCAAACAAATTAACACCGCAACGGTTACAACCAATGAAGCAGGCATAATTCATTAAAGAGAACACAGAAACCATTTTCATCCACAATAAAACATTTATAGTCAGACGAGGATCGGAGAAAATAGTAACTCAAATGTTAAAAGAGTTGTTCTGTTTATTCGGTTCATGTTTCCCGTAACTTGCATTTGACTGAATTACTGAAATGTTTTTCCTATTCCCATAAACTAGAAGTTCTGCTATTGCTGCAATGTGTATATACATTGTTATCTTGCCTGGACCCCTAATCCATTTTATATTTCCAAATATTTCAGAAATGATGAAATACATGTCAGTGTTATTGTGTGAAGTTCTTGCATTTCTGATACATCTTTGTTTGTACTAATTCCTCCTCGCTATTACAAAATAAGTCTCCAAGTTTCTGTCCATTTTTATTGTCACTCTATTGTCTTCTTTTATCTGAAATTTGACCATAGTTGAGCCTGTCTATGCGAGTCCACCTTATCCAAAATTACAAGGCATGTTTAAAGTAACCTTACAAAGTTAATCGCCAAACAACAAAATGAAGATGACTAAGCCTAATCATACAAATTTATAACACAAAGCCTAAATTCCTAGTATACAAATAAGTATTCCAGAAAGGGACATGGTTGTAGTTGAAATGACAAAGTGGAGGGCCATGAGATGTATTCAGTAAAATTCAGCTTACGAAGCTAAAAAAAGAAATACAAATCAAACTATAACTGATGGAAGAGAAATCTGGACATGGTCAAGTGCCTATCAGATACTCATAGTAATGCATAGTAAAACTTAGAATATTTTATGAGAAAAGGTACTGCTGTTCAGTCTCTCAGCTTGACCAAACCAAATATGGAATCAAACATCAATTAATAAAAAAACAATAAAAATGATTGCAAATTCAATGCTAAACTAGATCAGAGCATCCACAGCACTAGTCTAGCATGCCCTGAGTATAGACCTTTTCTAATGCTCAATTTTTCTGATAGTATAAAAACGTAATCAAGCTTCAGATAGTTTGTGATGGGCTGATGGAAGAGTTTACAAGCTTGAACAACATGAGTTAAGAACAGATGAATTGTAACGATATAGAGAGTATTAAATTAGGTTACCTGACCAAACAAGGCTCATTGCGACCTTTGACAAGGCACTCTGGCTCATACTTTTCTTTCTTTTTAGATGGCCAAGAAGACTTCACCATCTTTATTCCAGCATGTGTACTCTTGATGTCACAATAAGGTGCATCAGTTTCAATCATCATTCTGTCAACAGGTATGCCTCTTACAACCTCTAAATTATCAGCAGTCTTTAGGGAGCAGCCATTAACCCCTACATGCAGTAAATTAAGATAACATTCAACTTAGTTACAAACAACAATATTTTCAACACTGCACCAGTAATAGGTATGAACATAAGTTTAGTAAAGTCACTCAAGAAAATGCTGCTTAGCAGCATTTTCTAAAAGATGTTGGAATGAACAGGCAAGGAGATGACACTACAAAGGATGTGTTATATTAAAGCATATACCATAAAAAAAACATCAGGCCCATGAAAAAGTGCATTCTTAGTCTGGATGTGCTTTGGTAATTTTGAGTCCAGCGTGTCCTTCAATTTGCTAATCGGTTCAACCCGAATGGCGTGAACAAGGTACCAAATTTCCAAGAACCTATGAGTACTAACCTGCTAGGTAGAGTTACGTATGCTGAATATCACGGCACAAGAATTTTTTTAAGATAGGAAAAAAAAAATATGATTACTGAAACTCAAAATCTCGCTCCCCAACCAAACATGACCTAATACAGACTACAGAAACAAAATGCAGGCCAGAATTATTCACCCAATTATCACTCAAAGCACTTAATGCTTTGAAAGTATGAGATAGGAAGAGTGTAGTTGTACACATTATCAAAAGAAGAACATAGAAAAGGATAAAAAGCACGCGCCTATGAACATGTTAGTGAATGAAAGAAGCTTATCACGATCCTCTGCGCTGCCAGTAAATGAATGAGCTACACCTCCACTAAATCTGGTAAATGCAATGGAGAATCAAAGTTCAGATTAATGAGATATTTGTCCATAGGGGTTATGATAACAAACCAGTCATAAAAATAAGCAGAAATGGAAGACACCAAGCACGAGCACATAAGGCATTGCCATATTGAGCTTGATATTGTAAAAAAAAAAAAGAAAACACCAAGCACGAGCACATTTCAAAAATTAAGAGCCAAACTGAGTGAGTGTGGGTAGCTTTATTGTCACTATGAAAAAACACCAAGTACGAGTACATTTTTTTTCCTGGGCAGACTTAAAGATGGGAGTTGTGAGGACAAAGGGGTGCTCACTTGAAAAAAAGCCTATCATGGCAATATTCGAACATGAGAATAAAATTTAGCTTCAAGAAGCAAGCAAACAAATAGAGCAGAGCCATCCACTACCCAGGAATGTGATAATGTTTGGCCTAGAGTTAGATCGTGTTGGACCATTGGGCCAAGATGCTTTGCAAGTGGCAAGTGAAACTATATTTTTTTAAATCTGACTAACCAATTTACGTAGTTGTCTGTACTCGCAAACAAGCGTAATACATGTACAAGCTTGGAGAACATACTACTTCCACAGCAAATGATTAATAGACATAACCTACCTGCTCTGGTTGCACTCGACTACCTTGCAAAAATCCTCAGCAGCTGCTCGCATGTGTAGGAACATAGGCAGCTTCATATGATGTGCTAATTCAAACTGCTTCTCAAAATACCTAATTTCCAGTGCAAACCATGTAATAAAAAAATCATCAGGAATGAAAATGAGAAGTGCATTTACACCAGAAGTTGACAAAAGATTTTAGACTCACTTCTTCTGTACGTCAGCTGGGCAAAAGTGAAGCCTATCATAATCAAGGCCACATTCACCAATGGCAACGACCTTCCTTGAATCATAAAGTAACTTTAATCATTTGAATAACAGTGTTGAGCAAACAAATTAACTTCAATGACAATATAATTTGTCAGATGAAACAAACAAGTAAAACTAGATTGTGTGAAGGAATTGATAGCAAAAAAGTAAAATCATCTATAAAAGCACTGAATATGGCAGACAACTCTGGAACAGAAGCAAAAAGAAAGCAATGAATAAGATATTAAAATTGAAGCAAGTTAGAAAATTCAAGGTGGTGAGATTGTTGCACACCAAACTAAGTGCTTCTTGTTCTGTCTACTATAATAGTTACTATTCCAAGGACATTAACCTCGTATTAAAGAGAAGTAAGATTCAAAATTGTCGTATATATATTGACAAATGACAATACATAATCCACAGAAAATTTATAAGAGCTTTATTTGGATATCCTACAGTCTGAATAACCAAGAAACACAAATTGAAGATTGACCAAAATTTACCGAGTTATAACGTGTTCAGATCAATAGTGACAGCACCATCAGAAGTAAAACAAAAAACTCATGAATTTAAAAAAACAGAAGTAGAAATTGACACACATCGGATCTTAAATATAAAACATGACCAGATACTCAGGTAGACCAGATTCAGACCTTTCCTTTCTGAACTCCCTCTTTTGCTAATGACAGAAGTGCCTGAAAATGTCTTTCTGGATCCCCACTTTCCTCAAATTCCTGGAGAAAAGTAAATATATTGCAAAGGTATAATGGGACACTGAAAATTTTCAAGCTTTTTCATATGAACGACTAGTTTATACAAGGAACTCGGTAAAAGTTCAGCAATTTGTACCTTACACCTAGTTGGATGTACACCAACTGTACAGAATAGCCTCCCTATATCAAACATCAAAAGCTCAAGAACAAAATAGCATCTGTGTTATAATTATTTTACAACATCAATAGAAATTATATTGAAAAAAATCACTATGTCCAAACCATCTGTTTCTGCAATTGCAAGCGCCTCTCTTGACTCCTCAAGTGAACCTCCAGTAACCTGAGCACCAGACCAGAGAAAAATTAACAGTTGAATAACGCTGTCAGCTAATAAAAACCTTCATAACATGGAATTCATAATCAGGATACATAGTTCTCACAATCCAATCAATCCCGTTTCTCCATGGTTAGTCAATTTGTTAAAATGAATACTGTTGACTTCCAAATACATCAAAACATCCAAAATATTACTCAACAAAAAAAGCATAATGACAAGAAAAGAGTTACAATGATTCGATCAACGCCAGCAGTCCAAGCTCTGGTCAGCACCGCTTGAATATCTGAAACATGGCACTGCTTGCCATTGTAGATTCCCTTGAACATGAAATCTGTATGGCAGCCAGAAACCCCAAAAAACGTTAGGGTTTAAGGAATGGTCTACGATCAAATTTGTGGGAATAGGAGGAAGTGGGATGCTTGAATGACTCACCTGTGAGGTTGACAGCTATATCTGTTGCAAAAATAATGTCGAAAGGAGCTCAACGATAAACCCAGAAAGAAAAACAGAAAACAAAGCAAGGAGCAAAGAAGAGTTTAATAGATGAATGTGGTCAGATATTTTGAGCAATTCAAAGACAGGGAGGAGATTACTTGCCTATCATCCGTATCGCAGCCATTGCCCTGGAGATTCAGAGAAAGGGAAGATAACAGGCTAGTAGATGAACCTTGTATAATTGTATTGTATTCAGCGGCTCGTCATTTGAGTGATGAAATGTATTTAACATGTTCTTTTAATGGTTATCCGAATCATGCAAGTGAGCTAGTCTTTTTATTCACGGGTTTTTAATGGTTATCCGAATTATGTAAGTGAGCTAGCCATTCGGATTTTACTCACGGTTTGAGTTATGTAACGGCCTCTTGGAGCCGAATTCGAGCCACCGTAATTGTGTTTATGACCCACTACATGTCCTATTTTCGGACAGCGAGACATTATTAGGGATGTAATACGAGCCGAGCATCGACATGCTTAAGCTTGACTTGTTTAGAAACGAGTCGAGTCCGAGCCGAGCCTAAAACTTATACAAGTTTTAAATGTGTTTAAGATTGACTCGTTTAGAAAGTGAACGAGCTCGGCTTGACGAGACGAGCCCGAGTAGCTCAGCTAAAATAATGCTCATATAGTATTATTTTAGTCGAACGAGACGAGCTTTACCCGAACGAGTCGAGCCTAAATTTTATACGAGCTTTAAAATGTGTTCGTATTAGACTCGTTTAGAAAATGAACGAGTTCGAGCCGAACTTTTGACGAGTCGAGCCCGAACCGAGTCCGAGTAGCTTGTTTCATATGTGATTAAATGGTGAATTAACAAATCAACAACATCTACACTTTCCGATCGATAGGATACGTTCGTACATACACCCTGAAAAAATGGACACGTATACCACTCACCAAGCCCAAACCCAAGCCCAATTAGCATCAATAATCACTCAATCAGCTTCTTGTAATCCGCCCAACACAACCGACCCGACAAACAACCCGGCAGCTCCAACCGCCAATCCACCAGCAACAAGCACTTGAACAGCAAGCAACGCCGGGGAGTCATCGGGGATAAGAACGACCGCTGCAATTGCCGCCACGAAAAACGGAAGCGCAAGTGAAGCGAGCGCTGCAGGAGAGAAGCCTGCAGCTCGCTCGAGGAGACTGAGAAGCCCTAATTCCTCGGCCTTAGAGAAAACCCCCAATTTCTCTATTGATGAGAGAGTGAATCCAAGTTCTTCAGCCTTCGATAAAAGTCCAGCTTTCTCAACGTTGCTCAGCACTTTCCTCTTCTCCAGCTTCTTGAATACATCTATCTCGATTTCTTCACTTCCTTCCGCAAATAGGCCTTGCCCGTACCACTTCTTTTGCCATCCCCCATCGTATTTGTTTACCTTCGCATGAAAAATTGAGAATTAGATTGTGTTTTAACAGTAATTGAATTGTTATTGGAGTTTTAGGTTACCTTCTTTTGAGGTGCCATTGCAAGGATTTTGATGGAGTTTGCTGGGGAAGAGATTCGAGGTTTGGCTGGTCTCCTGAGATGAGGAGTTGCGGAGGAAGGAGACGGAGCTGCGATCATCGCCATGGATGGAGGGATTTAGCGACGACGGAGATGTGTTTCGACCAGAAGGTCAGTGTTGGCTGTTCTGCTGTGTCATCAGACTTTTCTGTGATGATTATCTCTCGTTTGGTGATATGTGGTTTGTATTGGAGGGACCGGAAATCTTACAAGTGTCGTCACTAGCCAATCAGAAAACGATAAGGGAGGTCACGGTGAATATAGTAATCAATGAGCAATGCGATGATTTTGCTGGTGATTAATGAGCAGAGGATTCTTCTGTCAATATGTTTTTGTTGTCTTATTCATTAGGTAAAGCTCGACTTCATGTGAAATAACCGCACTTTTGAATCCTCTCAAAATAGATAGGAAGTCGTCTTTTAGAAATCAATGATCTCTTTCTAATACTTTCTTTTGGATTTGGTAGAATCAAATTTTATCGGATCTCATTTCCGATTATACAGAAGAACCATTATGATGAGAATGCACAAGTTCAACGCCATTGCCATGGCCATTTTCAGCATTTTCTTCTTTTCCCGCCATCTCTTCTTCTTCACCGGTTCCTTTATATCTATACCATCTAGAACAAACCAGAAAATACCCCAAATTCAGAAACCCTAATACCGCCACCAAGTAGTAAAACAAATCCAACCTCCCTTTGTTTAAATCCTCCGCCAGCCAATCCCCATCTTCGCCTCTCCTCGTCGTCGCTCTATGAACCACCGATACCAGAAAGTTACTAATATAGCTTCCGATCGCCATTCCACAATAGAACAAAGATCCACCAAGACTCTTCATATTCTCCGGGAACTGCTTGTAGAAGAACTCCACTTCCCCAACCGACATGAACGCCTCCGCTAATCCTGCCAGAGTCAGCTGCGGTATCAGCCACATGGCTGACATTGGTGAGATCTCTCCCTTTCTTGGCGCGAACCCTAGGGTTTGATGCGGTTCCAATGCTAGGGTTCTTCGCTTTTGTTCGATTATTCCTGATACGATCATACTGAGTATTGAGAGTGCGATTCCGGTTCCCATTCGTTGAAGGATGGTGATCCCGCCCGATTGTTTGCCTGTGATTCGACGAAGGATGGGGACGACTAGGCGATCGTAGATTGGGAGCCAAACTGTAAGGGCGAGCATAAGGAAGACGAAGTATGAGGCTGCTGGGATCTTGAAGTGGATGTGGTTGCTGAGACGACGGTCAGATTGGAGCGCTTGGAAGATCGAGTAGGTTGATAGTTGAGTGATGGCGACGAAGTAGATGATGGCTGAAGCCCAAATTGGGATTACTCTTACTATGCATTTGACTTCTTCCACCTGTTGTAGTGTGCACAGGTTCCATGGATTTGCTGGTGATCCGTCTGAATTGAGCTTGTCTTCTGGTGTCCGAATTGCAGCCTTATCCAGACACCTATATCATTGCTCGAATTAAGCTGGGTATGTAAAGTGGTTTTGATTTTGGAAGATGATTGAAGTTTCAAATTATCCTTACCTGAATTGGGGCGTGTGAGGGAGCTGAGCATTGATTGAATCCGCAGGGATGTAGTTGAACATCGACAGGTGTGGAGCCTGATCTTCTGCAGGCAACTTAAGCTTCCTCTTCTTCAAGGCAACACCAATTACTTGCACAACACTAGTCAAAGGGCTACCTTGAGGCTTTACTTTGACATATATTTTGGTGCCAGTGAAGTATAGAATGTTTGAAATCAGCATCAGCACAGCTGGTATTGACAACCCAATCGCCCAGCTAATGTTGGTTTGCACGTACACAATCAATGTCAGTGATATCATCTCGGCGAAAGTGAAGGTGAAGAAGTACCAATTGAAGAAGCTGTCGATTCCTCGCTTTCCAGATTCCGTGTTTGGATTGAACTGATCAACCCCAAAAGCTAAATTGCAGGGCCGAATACCCCCAGCTCCAATTATCAAGAACCCAAACCCAGCTAAAAGGAAGCTCATTTGCCATGGTGTTGGTCCCTCACATGTAATTGCGTTTGCTCCACAAGTAGCAGGATGAAGTTGCTTGATTGCTGCTGTTAGAGCTATTATGAGCAGCCCCTGGTGAAATTAAAAACATTTATTGTGAATCAAGTTACAATAGTTGAGCTGAATGATGAATTGTTAAAAGGATATAAGATGGAGGATTAGTTTACAAGGAATGAAGCTCCAGTAGCAAATCCAAGAGTCTTGTAACGCCCAAAGAAAGTGTCACAAAGAAATGCTCCAACGATAGTGCCGAGATTTGTGCTTCCATTGAAGAAGTTGATGAGTGTTGTTGCTGTAATGCTCTTCATATTGAAGACTGATGTCATGTAGATCAAGAGATTGGCCGAGGTACCAATTGTTCCAAGCTTTTCGAAAGTCTCGTTTCCTAATAAACAGAAACAACAAGAACGTTAGCGAATGTAATCATATGGAATGGATACTGATACTGATTTCAAGGTTTTTGACAAGAAATTGATGATTATCGTACCTATAATGAATGGCATGGCCTTAATTCCTCGGTAATTCGGTTGCGGCTTCTCATGTTTTGCAGGTAACTCTTCAAGCTTCTCCACCTCCATTCTTTTCTCCATGAATTCTACTGTTTTACTAGCTAGCTTCTTCCTGGATTAGCTGCTGTAGCTCAATTCTAGTTTACAGGTATAAATAGATAGATGTATAACAAGCCAATTTTGTATGAAACTCTTGATAGTAACACAAGTGGCTCAATCTTGTAAAGGCAGAGTCAAACCATGATAAAATTGTAAACATTCCACTTTATAACCAAGGCCTGTTCAATGTCATTTATTAGCACATAATTAGTTGTATTATTGGATTTTAGGAGTAAATTATGAGTCCAAACAAGCTAGAATTTTCTCAAGTAGACCCATTTCACTAGGAGACATTGTTCACGTATTTGTCAGTACTCTTCTTGTCTGTAACGCTTTGCCGTTAGAATTTGAGTATTCACATTAGAGCAACAAGTCAAATAGATTTCACCTACAAGTCCACAGGACCACAGAAGAAAATCAGATCACTTCTTGGTATTCTACGCATAGGTACACTTACGTGGGGTTTGAAGTGTTCAATTTTTTCAATAAAGGGGTCTATTGGTTGAGATTTTTTCCTTGAAGAGGATATGAAGTTTTTTATGTTCGGAAAAAACTATTGTTTGAAACACTGCAGTTCTAAACTACAGTTTTAGTGTTTGATTTTTGCAGAATATAAATTAGATCGATTGAATTGCACAAGCAAAGGTAAGCTATTACAAACACATACTCATGGAAACAAAAACAGAGTGTGAAAACGGTACTTGTTAAGAGTGGTCGTCTTACCTTCACAGAGAGACGTGTTTAGTTGACGGACGTGTATGCATCCGCCACCGCCAGTGTATGTCGCCACCAGTGAGGTGGAAAGAGGGTTTCAGCGTTGGGTAGAAAGAGAAGTCAGTAGAGGAGCTGAGGAAGGAGAATGAACAGAAGCAGAAGCAGAAGTTAGCTTTGTACTCTCACTGGTAAATGATAAATAGACCACATCAACCCCGTTTGGTTCCAACTTCGAAAACGTAATGGAAACGAATCTTATTTATGGATATTTTTTGGAATCATTCATTGGGGTTGAATGTAAAATGTATTTGTTTATCCTATTTTATTTCTATATATAATATCAAAACTAATCAAATTCTACTACAGTTACTTTAAACCACAACGAGTGATTCCATTAAATTTCATGAATAAGTATATAAATATAGACTAGATTAATTTCCATTTCGTTTTCGGAGTTGGAACCAAACGGGCCCTAATACTGTTTAGTTATGTATAAATCGGTATTTCAAACAACGGGTTTTACGAAAATTATTAAACTTCATATTCTTTTAACCCGAAACAATTGATAATATAAGGAGTGATTGATCAACTTCATACACTAGATATGTTATCCCTCATTAATGCATGTGTCCACATCTAATGCGATTAGTTTGGTATTTGATGATATTGGTTCCCTTGCAAAATTCATAAAACCTAAGAATTGATCTATCTTTCTCACAAAGAGTACGATGATATACTGGTTGGTGTGACTGTTAGAAATATGTAGGGTCTTGTTTGTTTGATATAGCATGCATAAAATTCACACCCAACAATGGAAATTTTAGCAGCATTATTGTCCTGGAATGCAAAAGCGCGTAGTCAATGTATACTTGTATTCAACTTGAAAAGTACTTGCAAGTAAATGCATTCCGACCACTTACCTTCTTCACCCTCGTCCCCGTTTAGTTGTAATTTCAAAAACGGGAATAAAAATAAATCTACTCTATCGGTATACTTTTGTTCATTAAGTTTTTGTGACTTTATGTTAAATACATTTGCTTCCCTATTTTATTTCCCTATAAGGTATAAAAACTAATCAAATTTTACTAAATATTGTATCAAAAAGAAAATCATGAACAAGAGTATGCATACAAACTATAGGTATTTTCATTTCGTATCCGTTTTCGGAGTTAAAACAAAAAGTCCCTCAATTTTTTTTAATTTATGGCCACAAAAATTCCATACGTATGTGTCTAAACATTGTTCAAGATAGTCGGTCCTAAATCTCATCATACTCAACTATGATATAATGATTTGCAACAGTTCATGTCGTGTACGTTGTGATATCTAATGGAAGAACACTAATAGGTGCCTCAACCTAGGTTTGGAGGCCGACGTGAATTAGGTAAGGTATAGAGTTAAAAATCCTTTCTTTAAAAAATAAACAATATAATTTTAAAATAAGTTATATTATATTCTCGTATGTTATGATTGTTTGGTCATGATCCCTGTGAATATTTGGACACAAATGGACGACATTAATCCAAAAAGTAGATTATCCTTAAAAACACGAATCTTGAATAATATTTTCTTTTAAAGGGAACTTGTAACAATAAACGAAAGATGATTAGAGATTTGGAGGCCCATGAAGCGCAAGGCCTGGCAAGACAATCAAAGTCAGATGTGGGCTTAAAAAGATGCTATAACTACAGATAAGCCTAATCTATTATTATCTATTATCAATTATAGACACTAAAAGAGATTGATGTTCATTACGTAACACGTTGGGGAAGCAGTAATTAAATGGAGCTTCCATAATTTTTTTGTCAATAAATCTTTAGTCTGTAAGCCATAAAATTTTTTTTACTAAACTAACATCCTGTTATTCAAAATTTGTACGTAACTATTTTGTTGGAGATTCTCCAAGATTTTAATCAATTAATAAATATATATTATATCCAAAAATCTATCCTTATCAACATAACCGCCAAAATCTATCCAAATCTCCTAGTGCCGGAATTTTTATTATTTAGAATAATTATTAATCAATACTCCCTCCGATCAAAAATAAGTGTCGTTTTAGCATTAAAAATTTGATCAAAATTATCTGTCGTTTTAAGTTTTCAAGGCCAATAAATGAACAATAATTATAAGAAATGTTCTTGAAAATTGGTGTAAATGATTAATTTTAGTTGTTAAAATCTTTCTTATTGGTTTAAAAGAAGGTTGAATATTAAATATGTGATAAGATTTAGAAAAACTTTACAAAATCTATGTTATTTAATATTTTTCTTAAAAATTGTGTCAAAGGCTAAAATGACAGTTATTTTTGATCGGAGGTAGTATAAAAAATCTATTCAAATCTCCTTTTTTTTACGTTCTTATCAGATTCTTGAAAATTCCACAACACACTTCCTACGTTTTGAAGGATTTTGTTATCCCACATCGATTAGCTACTAAAGTTGATGGTTTTAAAACTTGTATAAATAGGGAGTCTAAGAGTATACAAATAATACATTTCTTAGCTTTTTGGTTAAGTTCAACTAACTTGTTTGTATTTATGAATCTTCTAAGGACTCCTTTTTTACATAGCTTGAATCGGACTCCATTCTGATTTACGGACATGTTTTTTTGGGATCAAATGCTAACTATGATTCACCAAAAGTGTTTTGATTTGCATGTTTCATTATAATGATAGGTGCTACATTTTGTAATGCGTGTAAGTTATCTATATTTCCTCTTAGTATTGGTTTTTAGAGAATTTCTTGAGTTTATTTGATAGAAGTATTTGGTTGATTTCCATATAATAATTTTCTTCAAATAATCTGAAATATTTCTCAATTGCATTCGACAAGTTCCTTTTCTAGACGTATTTGGTTGAGTTCTGTAGAAATCTTTGTAATGAGTATAAGTTTTCTGTTTTCTACCATATACTCTTATATGGTCATTCTCTCATTAATTGATTCCGTTCACATGCTCGTTATGGTGTGACCTCGTAGGACCCGATAACACTAGTAATACATTTTATCATATAAATGTACCAATCATGGTTAGCTTCTAGTAAGACGTCATGACCCCTAATATTATCGGATTATATATATCCCTATATTTAATGTCCTATCTCATCATCAGTAATAGCACCTTGGATAAAGTATACAATTCCTTCAGTCTCCCACTTGTACTTTCATACAAGTGTGCAATGTTAAAATTATCTTATCGCTTAATATCCTTATCTAACTATGTGATGGAAACTCTCTTTATCATCACATATGTTTCTTGAACTCCTGAGATCAAACTGTCAGTACAGATCAAATCTGAGCATGACCATTCGTTTACACAGTTCTCACTCATCAAGTGGTCGGGGACACCAATACTTCCCGGTGTATCAAGGTATACGTGATATAGAAGGATTAATCCAATGACAAAATCAGATCTTAAACAAAAATAAACCCAAGCAAAAATTATCCTGATCAGAAAAATAAACCAAATTTCAAGTAAACACTTAACAAAAAAAAATAATCATACACAAATAAACTACAAGTAAACAACTCCTTATATACGACTACAGGTGGTCACGTAATCAAACTCTGCAAATCGTTGTTTCCTTATATATGACTACAAAAAAATAATCATACACAAATAAACTACAAATAAACTACAAATAAACTACAAGTAAAAAAAAAAAAATCATACACAAATAAACTACAAGTGGTCACGTAATCGTTGTTTCCTTAACTCTGGTTTTCATACAGGAACATGTTCTCTCCGGTGGTCATGGACTGATGAAACAAGGTTATTATCCTCCCATAGAGGCCCTTTCGAAAGATATCGATGTGCGGTTGAACCATAGGTATGAGTTTTGCTGCCTTTGAAATGATAGTTGCAGAAAAAAAGAGTACAATTACACTTTGGTTCTGGCAGAGTATTTATGCTTGATACCTTGTAGAAATCATATTTTCTGTTGGACTGTGCTTATATCTACAAAGTAAAAAGAGTTCAACTACACTTTGGTTCCATATTTTGTAGTGAAATTCATTTCATACTTTCTACCTTACTGAATCTCGAAGTTTCTGTCTAGTTATTTTGATTGCTACCTGTGAATAGGGTGACAAATATATCCTACAGGTTTGATGAAGTGAAGATCACAGTGGAAGATGGTACAGAGTTTATTGCAGATGCAGCCATCTTAACAGTGCCTCTTGGCGTTCTGAAGGCAACTCTCATTACATTTGAACCACAGCTCCCCAATTGGAAGCTTTCTGCTATTTCTGATCTTGGGATGGCAATGAATATAAGATAGCCTTACAATTTGAAAACTCGTTTTGGCCCAACTCTAAGTTACTAGGAATGGATGCACCCACTTCTTGTTCATGTGGCTATTTCGTGAACTTACACAAGGCAATAGGCCACCCTGTGCTCGTCTACATGGTATCTGGAAGATTCGCTAATGAACTGGAGAAGCTCTCAGACAAGGAAGCTATTGGAAGATATGTAATTATAAGAAGATATGCAATATTATAATTAGAGAAGTTATCGTATTATTATAGAATAGTTTTTATTGTATGTAATCTTTATTATTCTCCTCAAACCCTATAAATAGGGTGACAATAAACTCATAAAAAGTGTGGTTCTATCTCCACCATTTGTGTGGTCTTCTTCCACAAAATCTATCATGGTATCAGAGCGGGTTCTATCTCGTCTAAATCTACATTTACCACCGATTTACTAGTGGTCTTATCGATCTAATGTCACCGATCTACTGGTGGTCTTATCGATTTTACAAGTGGTGTTCTTGTCACTGCTCATTGTTGATCGAAGTGTTTTCTTTGCTCATTGTCAATGAAATGGTCCAGTCTTGAGCGTTCGTTTGCGTACGCACGCTTTGACTGCGGGAACGTATTGGAAGATATGCAATTGTAAGAAGATATGCAATTATAAGAAGATATGCAATATTATAATTAGAGAAGTTATCGTATTATTTTAGAATAGTTTTTATTTTATGTAATCTTTATTATCCTCCTCAAACCCTATAAATAGGGTGGCAATAAACTCATAAAAAGTGTGGTTCTATCACCACCATTTGTGTGGTCTTCTTCCACCAAAATCTATTAGAAGCAGTAAATTTTGTCATGGTACAGCTGAAGAAAACGTTTCCTAGTGCAACAGAACCGGTAAGAAAATTTTTCCCCTTTGATCAATTTTTCGCATGCTTAATTTCTTGCAAAGATGTTGTGATGTGTTTGGCTTGTGCTCAGGCTTGTGAGCCTGGAACACCAGGGATCCGTGCACGGTGCATACTCTGCTGGAATAATGGCTGCCGAGAATTGCCAGAACTGGCTTCTCGGAAGGCTTGGTGTCGTTGAGAAGCTCCATTTGGTTGCTTCGGGAGGGCAATTTTTTGATAATGCCTTTCCCCTTTAGATTTCAAGGATGTAATGTTTAAATTCTTCTTGATTTGGCTGTTATAAACTAACTCTTCCCTTTGCTCAACTGTCTAGGGAATGTTGTAACATTTGAACCACATTGCAAACATCCACATTTATGGATTTGCTTTCATGCTCTAAAAAGAGCATTTAGTAAGCATACTAAACATATCATAGCGAATATAGCACGATCATCTTCGAGCAACGTAAACAGGTCTTGACGTACGCTTTGGCATCCAATCTGCAAAACGGTTTGCCTTTCGAGTGACGTGGTTCACTTGTATGCCGCAAATGCGATTTCCTATTGTTATACCGAATAAATCCAACATACTCGAGTAAACACTTACAAAAAAAAAATAATCCTTATGATAAAATAAATCAAATTTCAAATAAACACTTAAAAAAAATAATCATACACAAATAAACTACAAGTAAATAACTCCTTATATACGACTAACATTAACTAACGACGATTTCCTATTGTTATACCGAATACTTGAGCTCAAACGTGAAATATAAGTTATCTCTAAGTAGATCATTATTTGCTGGATCTAAACCTAACAGAGATTTGAAAATCCAACATACTCGAAAGTCAAACATTCAAGCTGTAAAAAGGAAAAATAAATGAAAATTTTACGTTCTTCCTCCCCATGTGACCTCTGCATAAACCTCAAATTTTCAACGTTATTATTCAAATAAAAAAAAATGTCGAGAGTCTCATACGATGAACACCGGCCGTCGCGGCATCAACGCCTCTTATCTCTCGACGTATTATCCAAACCGTTGAAATTGAACTCTCCCGGTTCGATCAATATTTCCACGCCTGCATAAACATTTATAAATCACTACTTGTCCTTATATTACTTTTCAAATGCTTATAATATTATGTAAAGAGTTGAATCTTGTGTGTTTATACATAAGAGCGCCGTGGGGATTAGCTTTAAAGACGGAGCCATCATTTGAATTTGCTTACTCGTTTTAAATTAACTTGTCAAGAGTCAAACTCTGCAAATCGCTTTCAATCATCTCTTTGCTTGCCCTTTTAAGAACTCTTCTTCGATCTTCTTCTATTTCACGTTTTTGTTACCTACGCGTGCACGTACTGCTGAAATATCTAGCTAGAGATCGAACCAGGAAATCATAGCAAGTTTCTGTCTATGGAGGCTAAGGACTTGATTGAAGAGACGAATCAGATGAAACGCAGCGTTTCAATTCGATCCAGTCAAGAACGAGATGATATATCTCTTAAGGTATGTATTGATTATCGATTCATAATTTGGTGGATGAATTTTCATATATATAGATATATAGAGTATAGATATAGATATATATTATGTAGATTACTGGTTTATGATACTCATGAATGGTGAAGCAGAAAGATGAATTGAAAGCAGCAAAAGCAGAAATAGGGGAAGTGATCGAAGAGAACGAAAGACTGAGAATCAATCTTGATCGAATTATGAAAGAATACCAAACACTTGAGATGAGATTTCATGAAATCACTGGAAAACAAGAATCGAAATCTAGGTTGGAAGATGAACAGCAATTGAAGAAGAGTGATGATGGTGATGGTGATGATCGGCTTTCGCTTAGCCTTGGGAGAAATTTGAGCATCGATTCAAAGAACAAGGAGAAGATGATCGACGAATATCCTCAATTAAATCAACAAGAACTAATGTTTAATGAGAGTAGGGAAACACGGTCACCGAGTAAGGTGGTTCCGGTTCTGACTACCGGAAGTGATGGCGGCGGTGGAGATGATGAAACTGAGCAGCAGCCTCCGGTTAAAAGAGCTAGGGTTTCGGTTAGAGCTAGATGCGATACTCCGACTGTAAGTATATATGTTTGGAAGCATTTCATTAAGGTTGATGATTAGGTTAGTGATGAAATGTCTGGTTCTTGGTTAGATGAATGATGGCTGTCAATGGCGGAAATATGGACAGAAGATTGCGAAAGGAAACCCATGCCCTCGAGCATATTATCGCTGCACCGTCGCTCCATCTTGCCCAGTCAGAAAACAGGTGCATATATTAGTCTAAATTTGCATGCTTTATGACTTCTTTGGTATCAAGTAAAATAACACATGCTTAATTATGACTTTTATCATTTATCTACAAGAGGTAAATTATAGTAACGTTGACCATACTAGAAGTGCATATCTTTATGATTTATATATTTTATTATAAAAATATATATTTTTGTTTACTAAAACATTTATTATATATTACACCTATATATTTTGTCTATTTTACAAATTAAAGGGCCATTTTGGTTTTTACTCCAGAATCGAAAACGGAATGGAAACGAATCTAGTCTATATATATATATATATATATATATATATATATATATATATATATATATATATATATATATATATATATATATATATATGATTGTTCATGAAAGTTTTTGGAATCATTTATTGG
The DNA here is from genome assembly GCA_033239125.1 of Fagopyrum homotropicum. Classification (NCBI taxonomy): domain Eukaryota; kingdom Viridiplantae; phylum Streptophyta; class Magnoliopsida; order Caryophyllales; family Polygonaceae; genus Fagopyrum; species Fagopyrum homotropicum. The sequence continues at coordinate 128,689,619 of BSWB01000008.1, forward strand.
AGTTTGTAGTAATTGGAGTTGAATTTGATTACTTTTGATACCTATAGGGAAACAAAATGTGGGGAGAGAAGTGCATTTTGCATGAAACCACAAGTAATGATTTCATAAAATTTTCATGAATAAAGATATAGTATGCGATTCACCCCTAAATTCGTTTTCATTCCGTTACCGTTTCCGGAGTTGGAACCAAACGGGCCCTAAATACTTATAAAACAAAAATACAATGTGTATGCGATTCACCCCGAGTTTTCACTCAGCCTTTATGGGTCGGATAATTCGAATACCTATAGTATGCGATTCACCCATAACGCCATAACTTCACCACATACATACAATGTAATTTCATCATAATATCAGAAGGGGATATTACGGGCACGGCGATTGATTTCGTGTACGCACGACGGTTACGGAATCCGTATTCGTCACGGTCACGAGTCCAAACCGTGGAGGAAAAAAAAAATTCCTGGCATCTGTCACGGATTTTATTTTTTTGGATTAGATTTCACAAAGAAAACTAGCACGGATCCGGAACACATAATCGTGACGGTTACGAGTTCCGGAACCGTTGTTTATTTGTGAATTTCATCCCGTGCGTTTACGACTTATGTAAGAGAAATAGTACAACACTAACTTAAAGTGTTTGCTTATAGTCAATGTTCACAAACTCACAATAAGTTTATGTTTTGAAACATCAAATGCAGGTACAAAGATGTGTAGATGACATGTCTATCCTAATTAGTACATACGAAGGGACACACAACCACCCATTACCAATTTCCGCAACCGCCATGGCAACAACCACATCGGCAGCAGCATACATGCTAATGTCAGGCTCATCTTCTTCTAACAACGCCACTCTCGGATCCAACTACTCCGCCGTAACAACCACCACAGCCAATGACTTGAGCACCACTCTAAACTTCATCTCAGAGGCCACGAGATCAACGCCGCCGCTTTTCTCATCCAACTCATTCACCACAGCCTATCCTTCTTCACAACCAACAATAACACTCGATCTCACCACTAACACTTCCTCATCAAGCTCATCCACATTTGCACCGAGATCATCGTATTCATTTCCGGCGATCACAAACCTCGCATTCAACTCCTCCGATCAAAACCCTAGTTATAGAACCCAGATGGGTCAACCATCAATGTCCATTGGGCCTCGTGATCAAAATGGCTTATTCTATCAAACTCTTCTACAAAATATGACCAGAAACCCTAACCCTAATCATAGACCACCTGGTGGTCAACCGCCTCCGGAAGATACAATAGTTGCAGCCACAAGGGCGATTACGTCGGACCCTACGTTTCATTCGGTCCTAACTGCAGCCATATCCTCGTTCATCACCGGAAACCCGAGTACCGGATCAGGTGGAGATGATAACACTAATACCCAGAAGCATTTGCCGAAATGATATGTAGCTAGCTTGTGCATATATGAAATTGAACTTTTGCAATTAAGTTCCTCAAATTTTGATGCCTGAAGTGTAAGGTTTGTTTATACTAGTACATTTTGCGAAATTACGAGAAAGAACATAATCCAACAAATAAGAACGAAAATATATATACAAATTTATAGTGTTCATCCAACAATGATAAACGCTACAGTTACCCGGGGCGACTCCGCCCCCGTACCCCAGGCAGGGGACTTGTTCCCTCAGCCCCTGACTGAATCTAGGAAGTATGATATTCAAGGCATATCTAGAAAGTGAATGAATCATTTGTCTACTCACTGGGCCTGACCCATAAAATTAAGCGATTGAAGATCCGAAAACATATGTCCAATGAGTTTAGAAATTTGTATATTTACTATTAAAATCACAAATTTAGGAAAATGCTATAGTTGCTTTTTTTTTATATAAAAATGTGTATACACTCGATTACCAATGAATGATAGCATATAAACGCAGTAAGATTAAGGGGTGGATGATGGAAGTGACTCATTTACCTGTCACACACCAATTCGAGATGAAAAGAGAAAATCACAACATAAAAATGGAAACTTATGTAGTCTTATTAAACTCGGGGAGACCAAACTTGTTGAGAAGCACATTCGCTATAAGCAGATTGGCCGCATCACTCGGGTGATATTCATCCCAAAACACATACTTGCTTCGAGCTCTGCAGAGTTTCGACGAGGGAAGGCAAGTCAGAGCTGGCCTAATCGTTCCCCACGAGCAACACGGCGAGTCTGAATTCTCAAACCCTTCATAATCACCAATTCAACACATTTGGTTAGTAAACCTAACAAAAATGACCAAAAATCCATAAGTGTCACGAGTTTACGTTACCATATTTGAGTGGATTTGCAACGAGATCATTGACAAAGTCGTAGGGGTCTCCAAATTGATAGCTAGCATTAGGAAGACTTTGAGATAGCTCAACTACCATCTTGCTTGCAGCCTGGTTGAACATTAGACTAAGATTATTGGTTTTCTCTTGACACTCTCCGTTTGTCGAAAGAACCCGTTGAAGAGGTATGCACCCTAACGGTCCGAGTCCTATAACGAGCATTTTCCGAACTCCAAGGCTATGCAACGACTGATAAAATAACCGATAATAAGAATAGTATCAACAATTATGTAAGAAGACTGTTGATTCTTTATAATCGATGTGGGATTATTTGTCAGATTATGGACCTTTAGTTGGTCATGGAACGTTTGCATGAGGTGGTCCACGAAGGTTTGGTCATCATATGTCCAAGAATCGCGATACAAGGGCATGAGATAGTCGTTGATGAAATCATTGCTTCCAAACGCAATGAAATATACGGCGTTTTGAAAAAACTTGTCTGACTCGTTTTTGCCAATTGTTTGTGTTATTTTGAGTTGGGTTCCACGAAACAACTCTATCTGTTTCGTGAACCAAAGTCTTTGTATCTGCAATATATTGAAAAGATTAAAACCGATTCAGTTAATCTAATTCATGTAAGTAGTTGTTGTCATTTGGTACTTACGAAATAACCACCGGTTGCATTCAAGATCCCGGCACCACCCGATGCATAGTTAACTCCATTCTCTAGAATTGCATTTTCGTCTAAGGTTGGATCCAAAAACGCCGGTGCCCTCGGGAGACCCATCGCGTCTCCTGGTAAGTTAAGAGGGAGACGCAATCAAACAACTACTAGTTTTGGAGGGATAGAGTTGTTATTTGATCTAAGCTCGGATCATGCTCGTTTACTTACTAAACAAGAAAATATGAACATGTTTCTAATTAGTTCGGTTTACACTCGGCTTGATTTTACATGTGCGGATCATGAACATACAAAACCCGGCTCGTTTAACTTGAATAGTCGTTCTCGTGATAACTAGACAAGTCAATCATTAATAGGTTTTTAATTAGCTCCAAAAAGGCTAGACTCGACATCATTTACCTATTAACCAAGTTGAATGTGAACACATTTTCTAAGAAAACCGAACATGAACCTATTAAAGCTCAACTCATTCCGCACGAATACCCAAAGTTCTCTACTTTATGGTAAGAGATGTGACAATCTCAAGATAGAGAGAAGGGGCTAGCTAGGTACATAGTACATACCTATAATGTCGGGGACATTGCGGCCATTAGTGAACCTTCCATTAGGCAAGCCATCGCCATAGTCGATACCATACCATGGAAGGTTAGCCGTGGCAAGACTTTTCGAGAGATACCGATTGTTCCCGGCGTCCGAAAGAGAGTCGCCAAAGATGAACATTACACTCTTGCACTCCGACCCTTTGATCGAAATCCCCAGCAAGAACAACCACACTGACAATGCCTGCAACTTCATTTTCATTTATGATCCAAGTGTACTTGCCACATGAGAGAGAGGTACAGAGGACATGAATCCGGAATTTGCAGCCTAATGGATCCTTATTAGGTCGACGAGAAAGATGAAGAAATTACGGCTTCTACCACGGGCAACTAAATGGGATGACGTGCACGAAGCAACCGTTACTATGTAAATTCAAATGACGCAACTACCAGATTCTCAAGAACAAATATTGTGAAACAATTGTAAATAATGGTTTAAATGAGATGTCTTAAATAAAGTTAAGATCTTTAAGTAGGAGATCAATGGAAGTCGCTAATAACAACTTTAGGGATTAAAATTCAGGTACGTTAAGTTTCAAGTCTTCGTCTTTAACGTCATTTATTAGGTATGAGTTAATCAATATGGGTTACACCTGGAGAGTGCGGGTAACCGTTCGCACCATATATCACTTTTATTATAAAAAAATTTATAAGAAATATAAGGCATATAAGACAATAAATTTAGGTATACCGATACGATGGGTAAAGGACCGAACGAGATGAGTCTAGTTACTAGAAAAATCTCAAAAATATTTACTTGGCTAATTTGGCCTATAAAAAATGACAATACAGATGACAATAAAGTTGCGACACAGAGTAAGCTAGTGATAATATAGTTGGACTCAAGCCTATCACATGCACATTAGGTTCACGCTCAAGCCTAACTAGACCTGGGCATCCTTGGACCCGGACCGGACTCTGTCCGGAATTTTGGATGGAAAATTATTTTAACCGTTTTCGGGCTGGACACGGGTTGAGCCCGAAATTCTAACATGGGATCGCGTCCGTAACCGTATATTCTTGCATGTATTGGCTTGTTTAGGATGATATCTTCGCTCTTCAACATTATATATTTCTACTCGATTCAAACCTACAATAGAGGGGGAAATACATAATATTATTGAAAATCATTTATATTTTCCAAAATTAAAAAACACATCTTGATCTAAACAATTAAGAACATACTTTGCCGAATGAAACCATACCATATGAATTAATGAATCGATGAATACGATGTACATCAATCTCGTACTTAATTGGAATCTTGCAAGATATCTTTGTCTAAATCTACAACATGATGAATCTCTACAAATTCTAGCTTAGCATTATATGTTATTCAATGTATTTGCCCCCATGACTTAACCTCGCTTCAATCACACCATTCGGCCTTCTGTACTTCCTCTTCCTATATCCACCACTTAAATTCGACACCTTTCGTGCAATCGCCTGCCAAATCATGTCGACGGCGTCGTCAGGCTTCGACGGAAACTGATACTCGAAATGGTGAGCAACTTCCTTGAGCCTCATCCACATCTTGGTCCACTCTTCCCTTCCAATCCCTCTAAGTAGATTCACCAAGAAACCGGGCCTCATGGCGTCTGAAGAGAGAACGAAAACCGAAAACTCGTTGTAGTCGAGTATGTCCTCGTACGGAAGCTCAATGTCGTCGCTTATCATGACCGGAACACAATGGCTAACAATGGCGTCGAATAGACGGTTTGACGAGGGAGTATCCCCAGCTATGTTCAAGCAGAACTTCGACGATCCCATGCCTTGAGCCGCTTTCCGAGCTCCGCCCCGTTGAGCTAGACTCCCTGATGTGAAGTGCACATCTCTTTCACCTCTCATTAGTTTGTACAACTCTTGCCTTATTGCTCCTCCCTACACCAAACACATAAAATAACACAACAAAAACACTCAATTAAGCTTAAGTATAACAACCCTACTCAAAAATAACTCTTAGGTCATTCTTCAAAGTTGTCATAGGTATATCGAGCTTTTAAAATATGTTCATATAACAACTCAATTAAGCTCAAATATAACAACTCAAATCAAAAATACTCTCGAGTCATTCTTTAAAGTTGTCATACTACACCTATCTCTAAAATGTGTTCATATAACAACTAAAGGGCTCGGAAAACTCACATCTTTCCTATGGATCGCGCCTTGGAAATACGCGAGTGTAGGACGTTGATCAAAGGGCGCCGAGGCATTCGCATCCGCGGTCACTACAACATGTTTGTAAGGTGCAATTACATCCTTTTGCAAGTTAGCAATCTTAGAAGGATACCTACCAAAATCAGCAAGAACAAATCTAGCCGAACCAAGGCGTTTTCTTGCATACAACATACTATTTGGATGGTGTGGTACAATAACATGATCTTTCCCGCCAAATCTTTTCCACTCTCTTCGGCTCATTAAGAAATCAATCAACCGATACTGCAATGTCACGTCCAAACTAACCTTCATATTCCCGCGACCTCTCACTTTAGAATATCGATTATAGCTTAAAGCCGCGAAGAAAGGCACGAAAACTATATCAGCTTGGGTAACATTATGAACCCTAATTGCAGTACATGGCCTATCTATGTCTTCCTTGTTAGATGCAAGAAGATCAAGAGTTAGCCAATACTCGACGCCGTGTTGTTTGTTTAATCCGCCCGGATAAAACGGAACTCCGTCCGGATCACTAACATCCGGCCATATCTCATATTTCTCCCCCTTCCAACCCAATAACCCGAAATGAAACTCGGGTGGCATGTCATACATATATACTCGTAATCTTGCTCGGTTCGAGTCACATCCATCGTTGTCGTCGTTCTTCTCATCCGATTCCGACGAATCCAACTCCGGATTCAAAAGAGGAGTTTCGTTTTGTGGTTCATTTGTGGCAAGAAATAAGAAGCTTGTATCTTCTAATGGAGGAGTAAGAATTTCAGTATTGTTACTACAATCTTCTCGCTCAAACGATTCGAATGGTACATCGGATATGAACTTGAAAACTGACGTGATCGCCATTTCTTCAGATCGAAATAGGAGATTCGTGGAAGACATTAGAAGAAGTGTAGAAATCAAGAGGAGAGCAACAAGAAACCTGGTCGATAAAGCTGATTTCTCCCCCATTGTTCTCTACAAACATTTGTATTCCAATTAACCCTAAAAAAGATGAATTTGCAGCAACAACGTTAAACATGAACAACAAGCCGAAACCTAACAGATAACAAAAATCAACTATTCATAATCTTTAACCTAACGCAGGATTAAAAGTTCATATCTTTAACCTAACGCAGATTTTCCGCCATTGAAGAACACAGCAAGAACTACAGATGAAAATCAGAAAAATCCAAATCCCCATTCAAAGAAAACAAGAAAAGTAGAAAAACAAACGCACCGTATTGTGTGGTTCTTGGTGTGCTGGAGGGAGACGAAGGTGGATGTTGTTGAAGAAGCTATTAAAAGGGAACAATTTCTGGGTTTCTTTGTATTTGTTGTTGCAGAAATTTAGGGTATTTGGTTCGCTCATGCAAGAGGCGTAAAGTGGAAATGAAGAAGGGATGAAGATTTCGTTCACCAAACCAAGAGAGTTGCGTCTTTCTGTTTCTAATTTTTCTTCAATCCAAAATGAATATATTGTTGACGAGACCGACAAATTTGCTCCAAATAAATTCAAATTTGGGAGATAATTTTTGACATATGGATCAAAATCAAGCATTTGTTTTATGATTTTATGTTGATTTATTATTGACAGATGTCTATGATAGGTACTGTTTGGTGCCAATATTTCTCAAATTTGTATCTTTTATTGTTTGATCGATCTTAATCACTCTCTTTTGTTGATTGTCAGTTGACCGATAATGCATATTTACGATATATAATTTAATAGATAAGAAATCCATACGTCTAATTTCAAACTATGACATACATTCAATTATTGATATCATATTTTAAATAAAATAAATGTGAAAGCAATTAGTTATATCCCGGGGAGTATTTTCAGCCAAATATAAATTTATAATTTTAAAAAGTACCAGTAAAAAAAATATATTTTATCAAAAAATGTTAAATATATTGAGAGAAAAGAAATTAATTTTTTACCTGGTAACAATTTATGTATACTATATCCAAGATAGGCCCCGTGGTTAATAGATTATGCGATAGATTTCAATCTTCTTGAAGGGTTATTTGAGTTTATAAATAACTCAAAAATAATAAATTTCTCAAACAAATGTTATTTTTTCTTAAATAAGTTTATTTTTATTTTAAATCCGATTTTGGTTTCATAATTTTTCATGATTTCTTTGTTAATCTCTAGTTATTCAACGCTATTACTCAAATTTCATGGGACATAATTATCTTTAAATTAAAATAAACTTCAAATAACCATCCTTACCTATTTTATTTATTTTATATCTACAAGTAAATAGGCCCGACCAAATGAGTTTTAAAGCCCATGGGCCGGTTGTTGTGCATGGGCCCAACATATAGGCCCGTAATGGAACAAGGCCCATATTCATTTCAACTTATTTTGTATTTTGCTTCACTTAATAAATACATTTTGTTGATAAAATTATCATATAATAATATTTACTCCGTATAAGAATAATATTTTAATTATATAACAAAATAAAAAATATTAGAATACTTTATCATAGTTTTATAACTATAATAATTATATAATAATAATAATAAAATTACATACAATTATCCTTTTATTATTTTTTCCATAAATTTATTTATCTAATCACATAAAAAATACATAATGAATATCCTATGATTTGATACATAACATCTGATGATAATAGTTGTATAATAGTATTATACTAATATAAAATATATATTATGATATTTATAACAGTACTTTTACCGGAGACGTATAGTACTATCATAATAGTATTTTGTGTAAAATATAAATTATTTTAAAACTAAATTTTAGATCTTATATGTATTCATTTATTTATTGTATAAGTTATTATGAATGTGTCTAATTAATATGGGTGAATAATAACTTTAGGTAGAAAAAGTCAGTTAAGTTGTTGTCTGTATTTATGATCATTTCTGATTTTGGCTTGTCCAACTCGCACGTTCACTCATTTTCTAATTCATGTTTATTTATAAATCAATTTATAATATTCATCATATGCGAAACAAAATAATCTAATTTTTATTCATGATGTTTTATAATGTAAAACATATGTATTTATTTATTTATTTATGATGTTTAAGTAGAATGACATGTTATAACTTAGAATATTGGCCGTATGTATAGACTCGTTAGTTTCACATGTCAAAATAAATGTACAAAAGTTGGGGTTCGTATATGTAATACGTGTGAATAAGGGTTACGATTAGAGTGACAGCTGGACCCTTTTAACGACCCTTTGAAATGTGGATAGGAATATTCGAAAGACAAATATCGATTGAAAAATGTAAATATCATTAATAGCGGGTCAACATATTGAGTACAGAAGAAGTTGCTAGAAGATTTGATTAATTGCAGTGTAAATCATGTTTTCGCAGGATCAACATGTAGCATGTTATGTATACAAACTTCCTGAGAACTCACCTTGATATATATATATATAGTGACTCACATGTAAACAGTCATTATAGTGTTCAATGAGAACGAATTATATCCGTTGGATCGTTATAATGGATGGCTGTGATTAAGCGAAAGTTTAATGAAAAAAAATAAAAATAAAAATTTAAACCTTATTTTTGGAAGTAATAAGCGCGTGATAAACAAACCTCCCATAACTACCCAATATCAAAATTCCCTAAAATAAAATCCCTAAATCTTTTTAGGGTTATTTGTGTATTCCGCTTCTTTCTCCCGTGTTGTTCGTACTCAAGCATGTCATCGGTGCCGTCCTCTTCTTCCGGTATTCGTTGCCGTTTGTAGAGTAGGTGTTGTTTTCCCCCTCCATTCTACAGTAGGTATTGTGTTCGCCGGTGCCGTGTTCTTCCTCCTAATCAAAATTTCACCGTCGTCTTCTTCTTCTACAGACATTCGATTCCGACTACTGTATTATTTGGCTCGCCTTTCCCTGCCGTCACTCGAGGTAATGTTGATGAAATTTTTGTTTCATTGATTCCGATTAGGTTTTTGCGGTTTAAAGTAGCGAAACCCCTAAATTTGTTACAGTATCGTCGTCTTCTACTTCTTCTTCCGGTATTCGGCGCCATTGGACTCGTCGGTGAAAGTTTAATCAAACTCCATTATGTATTCGGTCTTGTGTGTGCCAGTATTCGGCGCCATTGGACTCGTCGGTGAAAGTTTAATCAAACTCTATTCTGTATTCGGTCCTGTGTGCGCCGGTATTCGGCGCCATTGGACTCGTCGGTGAAAGTTTAATCAAAATCCATTATGTATTCGGTCCTGTGTGCGCCGGTATTCGGCGCTCTGTCTCTTAATCTCCTTTTCATTGTCGATTGCTACACAAAATAGGGTATTCTTCGACTAGCCGCAACCCTCCGTCACACGAGGTATTGTTGATATCAAATTAATTTTCTGGTTCATTGATTCCGATTATGGTTTTCGGATTTTTGTTGTTGATTTTGAAGATTTGTTGCCGATTTTGGGTTGGTTGTCCATTTTTGTTGAATATTCGTCATGCCTTGTCGAATGCGAGTTATGCTGCAGACATTATACACTTGCCTGTTCATATATGATTGGTGTTAATGGCTATTGGTTTTTATATTCGGTACGAAACTAGACAAATTGCTAAAAGAAACTCTATTTTTTTCTAATTTTTGCTTATACTATAAATGATCGTGGATGAATGTTGCCAATTGAATGACTATTATAAAGTACTTGATGAATCATAGTCGATGGAAGCAGTGACTACAAAACTAATGTGCAAATTCGTGTTGAGCAGTAATGAGACATTGGCTATACTTATGATATATTCATGATTATGATGAACTATATTCGTTATTGTTTGATTGTTGTGTTCAGAAAACATGAAGCTATCAAACAAGAAAGAACATATTAGAATTGGGAAAAGGAAGGCCGTTTCAGTTAAAGAATCGTCTGATGAGTCAGAAGAAGAGATTATTGTGAGGAATTCAAGATAAAAAAGAAAACACGATAGACCTGCACTTTCGGATGGAAGCGATGATGACTTCGTAGATCTTGTTCCACATAGACAAGACCGTTTGGATATTTTAAGTGTTGTATGTTAAAGAGCACAACCTTTTAATCGCGTATGTAGGGATTAATGTGTTTGACACTCCTATCTTTATTAATGTCAAATCTCTATGCTACAATGTCAATACTCTTTTGATATGTTGTTTCGGACAACACTTTTGCTACAGTTAGTATAACACATCAAGCATTGGAAGACGATATTTATCTAGTACGCAAACATTGTTTACCATGCATAATATGATGGGTTATTAAGTGTACTCATTACCGAATATGAAAGATATAATTTCAAAATATACATGACATAGTTAATGAATACTTCATATATTAAGTGTTGTATGTTAAAGAGCACCGATAACCATACATAGGGAGACAAAATTTATCTTGTATGCAAACAACGATAACCATACAAAAATATGATAGATTAATAAGTGTTCTTTTCATCGAATATAAACGATATAAGTATGGAATATGAAGAATATAGTTGCCGAATATATTCGATATAAATTCTGGATATTGTAAAGTTAGTTAACCGGCTTCAGATAAACGAACTAAGTGCATTTGATCGAGGAAATATAACGAGTAACCGGCTTCGTTACCAAGCGGTACTAATTCAAGGAACTACCTAAAATAGTGGAAGAAGATTTTGTTATCCATATCAATTAATATCAATTAATTTGAAGATTTGTTATTTGTAACTACCTAAAATAGTGGAAGAGATTTTATTGGGAATTATTAAAAATATAAAAAATTACCTTAATTGAGAGAGTGTATTACACATTCCAATCAAGAGAGTGGTTTGTATTTTTTATAGAATATTTAGGTAAAATTTCAGCCTTCGAATTAATCAGATCAAGGGCTACTATTCGTTCTCATTAAACACTATAAGGGTTGTTTACATGGGAGCCAAACTCTCTCTCTCTCTCTCTATATATATATATATATATATATATATATATATATATATATATATATATATATATAAAAGGATGATAGAAGTTAATAAAATGCGGTTTTATTGACTACCAAATATCGATTATATACGTAGATATCTTATTATGCAGGTTGTTAGTGCAAGAGTCATAACAAACGGATCTAGGAGAGAAGAAGATCTTCAAAAGTTCAAATTTGGAGATGATAAAATGATGACCTTTTAAACGGCTACATATCTTCAACGACCAAGATTTTGGAGAAGTTGATGAAGATTTTGTTCGAGATTTCTTAAGCAATTTCGAACATCTAACCACAAGGCGTCTTGAGCAATTTAGAGAAGACGAGAAGGATGTAAGCTATCAAGCATCAATGTTGGTTGTCTCAAAGTAAGTTAAAATCCAACACATACATAAAGTGAGAGTCGTGTGTATGCAAGCATAAATACATATTAGTTCCAAGCTCGATACATAAATCCAACGGAATTTAATATGAAAAACCAATTACTAGTAAGAGTAAATTACGAATCTTATAGACTAGGTTCATAATCTTCCAATTTCAAACACGAAAAAACTATTATATCTATATTATGTACGGTTCGGGGGGAGATCTTTTATATCTTTCGACATCCACCCTACAATATGGGGTCAAAATGCCAAAATAAGTTATTTTAACCCTTATAAAAATAAACCGATTCTTGAACCTCTATAACGCTCATGTCACGCCGAGGTACTGGTGATAGAAAAAATGCAAAATCCGAACCAATTATGAATTTCTGAGTTTTTTTTTTCACATTTAGTATAGGGCCGAGTACGTTTATAGCTTTGTAACTACTTGGTGTCTATTTGATCAGAAGGGTAGGATGAAAAATAAATAAGAAATGAAATAGATCGGTTGCACGTCTTTAGTAAATTAAAAGAATCCTAACCTTTCACTTCTTTAACTAGGGGTCGAGCCAAACAAGCTGAGCTTTAGCATGTTCAAGTTCGACTCGTTTATAAATGAGTCGAGATTTTGTCGAGTCCGAGTAGCTCGTTTAATATATTGATCATATATTGTTATTTTTGTTGAATGAGCCGAACATTCTTTAAGTTCAACTATTTTATAAGCGAGTCGAACGCGAGCCCAGCCCGAGTAGTTTGCGCCAATCTTCGATCCTCAACCTCACTTCGTCTTCAACTTGTAAGTTCCCCGTCATTGGATAAGGTCTCCGAAAACGACAGCAAAAGGAAGGTTGATAGATTGAATACGACAAACTCGAGCCACTCAACAATGGCCGATTTCGTACCATAGAAGCAACATTCACTGTCACAAGATTAACACCCATAATCTACTACGTCTACATACTTAATCATACAATATGCCATATATATATATATGAAATATCTAGTTCAGCAGTACTAGTAACAGTACCATTGGATTAATTTACACTTCTTTCTTATCCTAATATGGATCCTAAACTGAGAACGACAACGAAAGAAGTAGCAAACAAACATATTCATATAAAAGAAAAGCAACAAAAACTTGATTCTTAGAACAGATCAGAGTTGACATCCAAAGACATATCATCAACAAGAAGATTATCTTGATCCTCCTGCATTCCACTCCCTCCAGCTTCATCAAACAGCCACTTCTCGAGCACCGAAAGCGATCCGCCGGTTTGCGGACTCACCCTACTCTCCTCACCCGACTGATCATCCGACTTTCCCTTGAAAACGAATTCACCCGTCTCCTCACTCGAACTCGACCCCGTTCCGACACCAAAACCCGTGACCAGGTTCGATGACTTGGGTTTCGCCGGCATCCAGTTCTGAAGCAACCTAGCGATGTTATCGGAATTCGACGCGTAAGGCATACTCGGATTGTTACATGTCTGAGAAGATGAAGACGAATTCGAGTTTTCGGGTATGGATTCAGAAGAAGGAACTGAGTTGCTATTCACGTCAAGTGAAAGAGCTTGATGAAGTGCTTGTTTCGCCATTTGAATGTCAGTTTGAAGTGTTCTTTCCCATTTTCCTTTGTTGCTTGATCGAACTTGAGATTGAGAAGAACTTGCTCCGCCATCTCCATATCCAGAATTCACATCAGCTGATTCGACTTTGTTAATCTTCTTCTTCAGATGAGTGTTCCAGAAATTCTTTATGTCATTATCCGTTCGCTGCGGAAGATAAGCCGCAATTGCTGCCCAGCTGCACCAAATCAATATGATCATAAAAAATATACTTAAATATATATGAAAGGAAAAAGAGAAATTGAATTAGAATACCGATTGCCGAGAAGAGCTTGAAGATGAATGATCATCTTCTCTTCTTGCTCACTGAAATTTCCGCGCTTGATTCCGGGCCTGAGATAATTAGTCCATCTCAGCCTGCAACTCTTGCTGCATCTCATCAGTCCTGCAACAGTATTCAAAAAAAAACCAGAAAATTAATTCATGTTTTTAGACGAAGAAAAGTTCAATCTGAGTACATTGAATTTGCACACATGTAAGCAAGAGGCGGCTTTCATGACCTACTGTACGGTATTCAATACAAACCCATTTTTACGGCCAAACCCATAAATCTCAGAATATATATATAATGAAAATCTGAATATTATAATGAACCATTTTCTGTAAATTGAAAATCTTTTGTGATGATCATCGATCCGTGTCTGACGGAAACGGACACAGCAAAAATCATTGATATCTAAAATTAGGGTTGGATATAGTGATTGCTGAGATTATAATAGAAGAAAATAAGGGGAAATTAGAAGAAAACAATACCAGTGTTACTTGGAACATTTCTCCAATTCCCAGAGCCATGTTGCTGGATGTAAGAAACCAAGATAATGTCTTCTTCAGGCGTCCATGGTCCTTTCTTGACAGTTATTTTGTCACAGCATGGGAGTCTCACCATCTCGAATTCTCGATTCGACGATCTGGGTTGATTGAGTTGATTCTTGTTTTCAAAGAAAGAGAAGAAAAAAGAATACCAGAAGAGGACCTGGGTCCAAATATATATATATATATGAGATGGAGTGATTAGTTAGTCTAATGTTAGAGATGAGAGAGGAAGAAGAAGAAGGAGAGTGTAAGTGACGCCATGAGAGAGGAGTCAAAGGAGGATTGCATTTAGTGCAAATGCAAATACAGTATGAAAGAAAAAAAAAGTCAGCTTTGTATGTGTGTGCCTTCAGTTGAGCTCACCGACTGCGTGGCATTCAATGTCTTTTTCTTTGTGGTAAATGATTGTAGTAAATTATTAATGCTTCTAACCTTAACATTTAATTTTCATTGATTGTTAACTTATGCAGTAATTGTCATCTCAGTTATGACATTTTATTACTCTCATCTTCTTCTTCTTCAGATGAATTGGGTATGCAGCATGGGCGCGTTGAATTGTGATCATACATAGTCCATAGAGGTGTCTTATGTGATTACCACTAAATAATTCACTTGTTTCGCATGTAAATTACAACTTAGTGTAGATTATCTTATTAGAGTTTAATATAATTTATGCACTATAAATTTAACAAAATTTTTTAATATACATATAATAATATAATGTGGTAAAACCAACGTAAAAAAGCTTATTATACACTATTTGAATAAGGTTGTCAAAAAATTTTATATATTTAAATTATCCAATTTATATCAGTATTTAAAAATATATATTTAAATTATATAATAAAAAGATTTAAAAAAGTATGTGGTTGAGGAGAAATATGAGTCAATTTTTTTTAATTATTTTTGGGTTAACAAGATTGAAATTAATGAATTTAAAGATTTAATATTTAAGATTTATAATGCATGTCATTAAAACACACCCTTAATATAATCTAATTGTGATGGTTTAAATAGTTGAAGAGAATATGACAGTTGAAGCTTAATGTTAGTGTTAATAATTCATGAGTTAAAGATTCAATTTTCATTCTTTTTATCTAAAAAATATATATATATTCGTTTTATATTTATTTTAAATGTATTTTACATTATCATACAACCTCTAAAACTCATTGAACGATCCTAGTATGAAAAAGATTGTCTTTTATGTATCGGTGTGTATCGTACTTGATTGATTGGTTAATATTTAAAGCTCGTAATAATTACTTTCTAACAACCAATTAAGCTAACGTAATGCTCGATCTAGATGAAGGTGGGGCTCTAAAACTTTGAGTTAATCCAACGATTGTAATATTCGAACTTCTTTGATTTAGAGGTCTCCTTCTATTAAAGATTTCTTTGATAATGATATCATAGTAAATGATGGCAATGGGACGAGAGGATAGATCCTCAAGGAGATTAACACCTTATTTCGAAATATGTCTCGATCTATTGATTGAGATTAACACCTTGACAATTATGTAAGTCGTTGTTCTTAAATCCTTTTCGATAATGATCATCGTAGTAAAGAATGGTAATAGGACGAGAGGTTAAATACTCAAGACTAATGCGTCTCAACAAATTTATCTTTCAAATTAACTCGTATATTTTTTTTAAATATTCTATAAATTATTTAAATCTTATATATCTTACAAAAAATTATTTTTGTTGAGAAAACTTTATCACAAACTTATTTATGAAATCCAATACTAAAACTATGTCAATATTTATCCAAATCATATATAATATTATTGATCCAAATCACCCATTTGATGAGATTGAGGCCCATTATACTATAGATTTTGTGAGGTCAATATGGATCGAGTGAACGTGTAATTGGATGTGTCCCCCACACCAACAAAAATTGTTACAAATAAATGAAACTCATTATAGAATAAAATTTGTTTTTAAGAAGATTGGTCTATAAAAAAAATTTTGTGATGCAAATTAGTTCCCTGTATTTATTTGATAACTTTTTAATTCAAAAATTAATCATTGAAGTGGGTAAAGACGGAATTTGGAAGGGAAGTTAGAATTAAAACTCTATAAATTGTGTTGCAAGTCTGATCACACGAAACCCTAGCCAATTCCGAAACTCGAGCCCAACATATCCGCCCAACCCGTGAGATTCTCCGCAATATTGTTGTCGGAATCGCTTGTTATCGGTGATGTGAACGGAGCAAAGCAGACTCACACCACTCATCTTCCTATTGCCGGTGCTTCCTCGCCGTCAGCAGACTCACACTAGTGGAATCGTCCGGCCTCACTCTCGGCCAAAACCGTCATCGCATTGGATCTCTACCGAAGCTCGCCACGTTGCATCACCGCGGCCGCGGCATCATCACGCATCGGCGGCTACATCCATCCGCCCTGCGGAATCCCCATCAAGCACCCGCGGTGTAACTCGATTACGGTTTGTGTAACTCGATTAGGCTTGTGTAACTCGACTAGGATTGTATAACTCGATGTGGGTTGTGTAACTCAATTGGACTTGTGTAACTCGTCATTGTGTAAACGACGAACCTTTTGGGCTTGTGTAATTGAGAACTAACCGAATTTATAATTACATAATCTAACATTGTATATTAAGTGTGTATTAACATTGTTTAATTAAAATTGTGTGGTACATTGTATAATTGAAAGGGTAGGTTTTCAATGTGTACACACATTTGGTTTTAAATATAACATTACAAAACGCAATAATAAAATAAAAAACTTCAATTAGTTCATCTAATATAAGGGTGGAGGGTATGTATCTGATCTACAATTATGACTAATATATATATATTTTGGATTGGGTCTATGCTTGAAAAGGTGTAATGCCAATAACCCTTTGAATTAATTTTAAATTAAATTAAACCTTATTGCGCCTTACGAGTCGCATACTTCTTGCATTTTATGAGTCGTGCAAGATTATATATCCGCTCCTTCGCCTTGTAAAGCGCATAAAATTTAGTGTGAATAAGTAATATAATGGTGTGTATTCGACTTACGGATCTAGGCTCTATTTGGTAAGTGTATAAATTAAGGGGATTAAAATTATGACAATTAAAACGGAAAATAATTCTAGTAATCTCATTTGGTTAGGGAATGAATGAGAATAAAGGGGTTAGATTATGAAGATTAAGATAATTAGATTATGAGAATTTTGTAATGCTATAAAATTTTGATTATAAAAAAAAATCAAATTTACCACTATTTTTTTTTTTTCATCTCTTTCATCTATATAAAAATTAATAAGTATTTTTTTTATAATTTTATCCACAATCATATAATTTTACCATCACTCATTTCACTTAATTTCATATTTATCCTCCTAAACAATTTTATTTTCTTAATTTTTCATCTAAATAATTTTTTTCATCCGGTTCGTTATCAAACGGGTGCTCAATAGATATACTCAAGATATTCTCTTATAAGTCTGAATATTTACCGGTTAAGTTTAACGTCCAATCCAAACACAAGACAAAAAGGGTCCGATTCGCTAAACCCAATTAAATTTTGTTTTGTCATAGCAAGATCATACATAGTTGATCGATTTATTGCTAATTTGACAATATTTTCAACAAATTTCTTCCATAATAATGATACTTAGATACATCACATGGAAATTAATGACAATAATATACATCCATGCACTTGGCATATCCAATAAAATACTTATCATTTTTTTTTGGGATGGGATATTTAAAATGAAAGCTACGATATTATATGTGGTCATTTTTAGTTTGTCAAACTATGTGATGTGAAAAGTCATAGGCATTGTTCATACTTTTGTAGTAATGAAGGTAATATATTAAATATTTATTGAAACAATTTGGTTTATTAGGCTTTCTCTAGTTTTGTGTTTAGTAAATGTACTCCTTCAGAGAAGAATGTAGAGTTTGAAAATAAATACAAAAAGTTGGGGTACATTTATTTAATTGAAACATTTGAAAACCTAGTTACTACTGTAGTTTTTCAAAAGGGCCTAGTTATCAAAATTGCCCTAAAATATTTCAGTTTCGTAACGATAATTAATAAATTAGTCAATTTGGTTTTATAAAAAAAACATGGGAGAAACAAACTTAGATTGTATACTCTATTTATTTATTTATTTGGTGTAGATAGAGGTTATCTACGTTGGTTTTTGGACAAGTGTGAATGAACACAAAGTTGTTGACCGATTGAGAAAAGCAATTGCATGTAAGCATCCCTCAAAATGTTACACTCACAAATTTGGACAAAAGAAACGACGTCATTTTAGCTTATTGAAAGTTTTATAGTTCACTATATGGATGGCTTTTGTCGACTTTTATACTTACAATTAGAAATAATAATAAAATATTAGTTGGACACACCAAGTGTGTGAACTTCATTTCGTAAAATATATATATGAAATTATAAACTTAGAAAATTTCAGATTAGCATCAAAATACATAATTTAAACCTTAAATTTTATGACCACCGACAGAAAAGATGAATCTGAATAAAATTTTTTAAATAAAGTGTCATTAAGTATAGATGGGCTTATGAAGAATCTCATGCATTTGTGTGAACACTAATTTATTACATGCCCAATGCATTGAACTATAGCATCAATTGTACTGTCTTGCTTCCAAGATCACAACCAATCGCGGTTACCCACACACAAGGTATGGCTAAACATGATATACCTTATTCAAGTCCGGAACAAGTTCAATGGAATTGCGTCTTAAAATCAAGCTAGATCGGGCAGGATGTGCTTTGTAATTGCTATAGTGAAGTCTCGTTTCAAAACTAATGTAAGAGACACACTTTCGAAAATACCTTGTAAATGTAAAGGAAGCAAAATACCGTTATAGGCTATCCCATCTGGAAATTTCGACACCTAACAAGGATGTTTAAGAATAGACTATCTCTAGAATAAAATGGTCTGTTTCAAATCAATCAGTTTTAAAAAATATGGTCTGTTTCAAATACCGTACTAGGCTATCACTCTGGATTGTATACAAACGAGTCCTTGAACACTCTACACAAGAATGAAATAAACCAACCCATATTATTGTTACTATCAATTCAATTCGCCTACAACCCTAAAAAAATCTACTTCAACACAGAAACAAAGCAGTGACAAAAGAAAACAACTGTATCGTCTACATGGTTTGATGATATATATCAGCAATATGTAACGCAAGCAACAAAACTGCTGATGAAAATTCAAAAGCAGTAGAAACCACAATCTTTTGCACAGATATAGTCAAGAAACAATGTCTTTTGAACTGCAATCACTACTAAAAGGCAAAATTTCATATGATGAAACCGGAAGGGGTAGAAACAGTAAGTTCACAATCATTTTTTAAGGATTTAGGCCTTTGCAGACTGCTTGTCCTTGGCCTTCTGAATCTTCAAAACTTTCTTCACAATCTTTTGCTCCTCAATCAAAAAGGCCCTGATGATCCTGTATGAGAAATCGATATGAAGATGTTCAGATTTCATACAAGTGTTACACAATGTACAAAACATGGCAACGCTTTCAAACACAAACCTTTCACGGACAGCACTACCAGACAACACACCGCCATAAGGGCGGTTGACGGTGCGCCTATTCCTTGCTAATCTGGATCTCTTGTATTCAGTAGGCCTCAAATGAGGAATCTGAATCACCACAACATAACCAGTACACAAACAGTCATTAAACGTGAACATCTTAAGTCCTTTACTAAGAAAATACACAATTACATAGTTTTTAACATCCAAGGACATCACTTTGGTTGATACAATGTTCATGAAATATCAGTTTTAGATCATATGTCCACAATGCAACAATATACACGGAAAGCAACAATGTTCATAGAGCATATAAACATAGCTAAATTCGGAACATGGCAGTCAGTTAGTAGAATTGATCCTGGATGATAGAATGGACGGCCTTTAATGTAGCTTGTGTAGAACACGATCTACATAAGCTACAGAATCAATCTCTATTGTGACACTATCAGTATTATCATCTGCACAATACAGATTAAACAGCAGGGATCAAGTATCCAACTAGACCTCCTACCAAGATAGTTTATTCGTTATCTTAAAAGGCTAAAAACTTCGTTTAAAATGTTGCCGGGTATAAGAATTACTGAATCAGCAATTCATCAGACATTGGCATATATCGCAAACGAATGAAAGGCAAATGTACAACAGAAAAACTAATATCTCATTATATTGTGTACTGATCAACAATTATGTAAAATAAGGTATCAAATCATACCCCTTGAATTCTCTTTCCAGTGACGGGACATTTAGGTCCGCTAGCTCTCTTCTTAGTCGTCTGATATACAAGCTTTCCACCTATACCAAACCCACCAAAACATTTATATGCCCGTCATCCCTCGATTGCAATCCATGTGAAAGAACTGAAAGAGTAAGCCTAATGAGAAGAAGATTGAGGGCGTACCAGGGGTTTTAACTATTCTATGCTGGTTAGATTTGGTAGCATAGCTATGACGTTTGCGGTAAGTGAGACGTTGCACCATTTTTGAACAATCGACGAAGCTCCTCCTGCGTCTGTCTGTCGCGGAAGAAAGGAGGCCGAAAGAGATGAGTTTCAGAAACCCTAGATTTCAAGTTATATATGGGCTGTTTTGGGTTCATTTTGTTATCATATAAGCCCATGGCCCATTTATTTGGGTCTTGGCCGCCTTGCTCATTCATGGGCCCTCGACTCAAACGTTTTTCCAATTTTTCTTTTTTATAATAGAAAGCGGTTGGAATGAAATATGTTGTAGAGGTAATTCATCTTAAATCATACTTAGTTTCTTTTGGATGAGAGCATAAAGTTTAAGATCATCATAAAAGTTGGTATTTGGTGTCGAGATTCTCAAATGGGTTAAACGGTTTACAACACGATTTATTTATCTGAAAACATGTTTAATCTAGACTTCATAAAAAGCGAAGGTCCGGTTTGAAGTGGGAAATAACCACCTTGATCTCTCAATGACAAATCCAACATCCTTTGAGTGTCTTACTAACACATAGGTTGTCTCCTTCCACTTCAATATTTTTTATTTGTAGTTTAATTGTCTCGTGAAGGTCTGATTTAATGGCAAAAGCTTTAGTTTTTTAAACCGAGTTGAAGTTGTTGTTTTTTCAATAAGGCTTACGGCTTTTCGATTGTGGTCCAAAATCACGTATCCATAAGAAGTAATTCAGAAGTTTAATTTCGATCCATCAAAATTTAGTTAATGAAAGTCCGTTTTTTTATTTATCCCTTTTAATATTATGTTTTTTTCCATGTTGTATGACTTACGTTCTTTTCTAGTTTAGTGTCATAGTCATCTTCATCAAGATTGCTGACATTCCACCGATGTATTTGGTCTTTGATGAAACCGGTGATCTTGTTGCATGACCGAATATAATGTGTTTATTATCACATAAATGGTTGCGATGCAAGCAATTTGTTTGGTCCTAGTTTATTTTTAAGTTACTTAGAATCTCGTGGATTTTTTCTGTGTTATCATAGTTTATTTTGTTTATTTCGATTATTATTGTTTTGTCAATTTTTTTAATAAATTGTTTGATAAAGGGACATTTGAGGAACAAATGGACAAGAATCTTGAGATGATGGTTGTATAGTTCTTGTTGTCTTGTAACTACTATTCTTCTTTCATCCAACTTTGTAATTGTTGGGATTCCATTTTGTGAAATTTTTCACAAGAAATTTATGATTTTGGGTTGGGTATCCAATTTTCAGATCTAGTCACATGTGTTTGTCTGATTAAAGCACGATTGCGTTTCAATCATTTGCATAGCAAAAGTTGGTTTTGTTGGTTTTTTTTAACAAGGGTTTTTCTACCCTATTGTGATAATAAATTAGCTTTCTGTTTCGAGAGTTGTTGTTTATATTTAATTTTAATATTGATATCCCTACAAATTTCATTTGTCACTCTAGTATTTATGATGAGACAATCAAGGTATTTGTCAAGACTTGGTATGGTTCATAGTCAAGATGTTTTTTAGTTGGGTGATATTGTTTTCATTGGTGTTTTTTGTTGTTTGGAAAACAGATTTTTGGTAGTTCATTTTTCTCCCTGATATAAAGTAGTGCATATCCACTATCGTTGGGTACAATTTCATCTCTTCACATTTTATACGGATAACGATAAATTATCATACGGCTATAACAAAAGTTCTTTTAAAAAATATATGAAATTTTTCCTGCTTCTTCACAATCCAACAATTTCAAAAATTTATCTTAAAAGATTACAAGTGCACACGTGTGTGTTGGACTCAAATTCAACACATAAGTTCAACGCGATTTGATCTCATCATATTACCAATACGAGGAAAAGTGTGCTGACCTTCTATAATATGCTCAGACTTTTTTTCGATTTAAAATGCCAAAAATTATTATCTTCGATATATACTACGCAAAAGCCATGACTAAATGTTACAAATTTAGGGCAAGTTCGTATTGTAGAATGAAGCAAATTCTTCTAGAGTTTACGTGGAAGAATCTGATTGGGCATTAGCATTATTTGATCGGATGAGGTAGTGTTACGTGGCGATTTATGCAAGTCGGCATGCAATTCATAAAAACATTTATGTAAGAAAAGAAAGCAATGAAAATGACGTTGTGCCACCTACAAACAATTACTTGGTTTACTACAGCTAACTTTTCTAATGTGTATATAATGTACTTATATTCAAATTTTTATGTAAGTCGAGTTATTTAAATCGAAAACGTTGGTTCAATGAAATTTAATAACAACATCAATTAATAATATAAGGGTACCGATATATCTCTTTGATATCAAATGAAATCATTAAGGAAACTTGAGTTGATTAATATGAAATTTAGGATATTAAAAATAAATAATATGAAACATTATATTAATTACTTGGGCCAAACATGCATCATGCCATGCATCTGAACTGGAAATTTGGACCGTATCGTGTAGAGAAAATTTTCCAAACAATACCCTACCTTTTAGGCGGACTAAACTTTTAATACCCGTCGTTTAAACTATCAGAATTGCACTTCACTTATTGAGTCCGACCAAAGATTGATATTTAAATTACTGTTTAGACGTTAAGTAAATGAGTTAAGACAAGTGCAACGAGACCTACATGACATACTTATTCATCAAAAAACATAAGGGAAAGTTATAGGAGCAAAGTTGTTATGTTAACTTAACGTGTGAAAAGTGATCCAGATACTAATCTTTGGTCGAGTTTAATAGCTGATGTATCGTTCTGATAGTTTAAACGATTAAGTATTAAAGTTTAGTCAGCCTAAAAGATGAGGTATTGTTTGGACAATTTTCTCAAAATTAGTTATTAAAATTACTTTCTATTGTGAATAAAAACTTTATTAATTAAAATTTAGTCTAACTATAGTTAGTTTTTTTGTATTCTTATGACAATTTTTTGTAATATATTATAAATTGTATTTTTTCTATTAAAGAAAATATATCTTCAAGGGATAAATTTAGGGCTTTTATCTTCATCGTCTAAAGAAAAATATATAGAAATTAAGTTGTTAGAAAGTGATTTCATATGAACTAAACTTCATAGGCAATAGAAAATCATGTTTGGTTGAATATTACGTTTTAAAGTTTACTTTCATAGTATATTTGATTTTAAATTTATAGAAAAGTTGATTAGAATGTTTCGATAAAAGATATTAATTTGCTAAAAATAATGAAAACACAAATATATTTTTTTACAATAAATCATTGTAGCAACATATTACAATAAAGGTTTTTATTTTATTTACTATATAGATACACAAACTAGACATGGGTCGCAAACCTAAAACTAAACCGTAAAAATCCAAACATGCGGTTTAGCCAGTTTATAAAAAACAAAAAAACAAAAATTGAAAAATTGGACCAGATCGGATCAAACCGGCGGTTAACCGACGATTTTGAGGACCAAACTGACGGTTAACCGACGATTTGATGACCAAACCGGCTGGCTTGGTCCATTTCATTTATAAAATAACAAACCGGCAGCTAAACCGCCGATTTGGGGTAAACCTAAACCGCAAACCCACGGTTTGGTCAAACCGGCAAATCTAAACTGCCGGTTTGGCCCGGTTTAAAATCCGTCGGTTTGACGGTTTAGCCCAAACCGGACCATGTCTAACACAAACCGGGCACATCACCGAAGCCCACTAAATAATTATTAATATAATAATATATAACGATCCAGTACGTTGCTAAATATAAAGACGAAGAGGTCCCAACTTTTAATCGGTCAAACAAAATGATGAAAGTATTACGTCAGCCCTAAAATGGATGGACGAAAATTGTACACGTACAACTTTTTTCTCACACCCAATAATAAATTTACCAAAAAGGCCAAATCAATTGAAAATCGTCGTTTAATCACTTTAATGACAATTCCAGTAAGATCACGAGCCTTAATTTTCCATGATCACGACACTTACTTTATTTCACATCGTTGATTACAAATACAGCATATTAGATTTGACATTAATGATATTATTAATCCAAACCTTCAAATCAGTTCGTTATATGAAGCCACTATTGCCAAGGAGACAAATTAGACAAAACATAATCAATAATTAACTAAAATGGTTCATAGGGTCAACTATCTCGATCATGAATCAATCAATGGAACCTAAGACTTGTTTGTTAGCTAATTATCGTATGTTAATCAAGTAATTTCTGTTTATGGTGATATAAGTACGTACTAAACAGAATTTAAGGGCATTAGGGTTTGGTAACATTAAGAAGTCGTATTCATGTCAAAGTGACCCACAATGGAGTTTGGGAAGGTGTCGATCTCAATGTTGGCGGGGCACCAGCCGGCTTCATGTCCGACAACACCACTTGTGACTAGTTTTCCGACAACCCCATTTGTGAGCTTTAAACCCTAGTTTTACTTATCTACAAACCAAGCTTACAATGCATGTTGATAAGATTTATAACTCACATATATATGTATTTATATGATATATTGAATACATTGTTCATTATAGGTTGGTAGATTGAGTACTACTAATTGATCAATAAATCTTTTATGATGAAATTTCATTTGATTCGATTTATGTGAGGTGAAAATGGTTTTAGTAGGGGTGGGCACGAATCTCGCCAATCCCGGTCTCGTCCTGATCTCTGCGGGATTTCATTTAAAGATAGAAACTGCACCTGCAAAAAAACTATTCAGGACGGGATATGAACCTTAACTTCTACATCCCTTTATGCCCGTCTCATCCCGTGTATGATAATGTTTTTAATTTTAGATAATAAATATAAATAAAATTTCTAAACATTAGTTATACACTTATATAGTTATTATATAATTATGCTTATGTATTAAAATAAGCCATGTAATTGCTCAAACATTTAAAATTGACATATGACTCAAATTCATTTAAATGTGTTTTATCATGGATATTTGAATATTTTAATGTAAAGTTTACTATGGTATTTTAGATATTAGGAAATTTTCATGATTTTGCGTTTTAAGTACGATATACGAATATTTTTCTCGATAAAGTATAAAATTTAAACATAATAAATAAATTATAGACAAGCGGGATTGAACTCGTCCCGTCCCGTACCGTCATGATCCCGTCTTGACCCCGTTACATGTAAAATAGTCTTTGCGAGATTGAGATGACCTCAATCACGTCCCTTGCCCACCCATAGATTTCGGTATATAGAGTGATTTAAGTTTGGTTTATAAGATTGATGTATTGATTCTCCTAATGTAAGCTAATTTAGATAAAATCCTACTAGCTAGGTTTATTTATGTGTTCGGTTGTGACCAAATAAGTATATGATCCCAAACGTGTTAAATTTCATGTCATATTTATCTATGGTCGGAATTTATCATATCTGGTTTTAGGTCTAGCTCATCTCCTAGTGCATCGGGTTTACTGGTCTTAAGTCACGACGTCAATACAAGTGTTTGATAACCTAGGCCGATATGTGGAAATTAGCGACTTTACCGGTGATTCGTTATTTGTTACTCATGATGTTTATGGTAACAATTAAACGAACGTCATGTTTTGGTTATTGATCAATAACAAAATTTAAAATAAAATAAAATAAAATAAAAAGTATGAAAACGTAAATAAGAGGTAGCTAGCTAGCTATGGAGATGAAGATATATATGTGCAGAAGGAAGCAAAATGACGGGTAAGAAGTCGACTTCACGGTGGGGTCTACGGCGAGGCTGTGGTGGAGGTGGTGGTGGTGGAGGATGCCGGGCTGGCTGCGCCCCCACCACGGTCTCATTAAAGGTAGCAATTGGAAGGACTTTGCTTTCATGGGACCCATTCGACTTTCCTTTTTTCTTTCTTTTTCTCATTTAGCTAAGCTTCGAATTTTTATGCACAAATTCCAAATCACGTGGGACGACCAAAGTGGTCTTGCCTCTATAACCCTACAAAACTTATAACGACGTCGTTTTACTATTTATTTTTAATCAAAACTTACTTGTCTCACGTAGTACTATTTGTTGAGTTCGTCGTCGTACGTAACATGTTCAGTCGCATTTTGAAAATTAGTCTCTTGTATATATAAAGTGTTTGAAACGAATTTCTAAAATTCATTTAATCTTGTTTTGACTTGTTATGTATGATTATGAATTGTGAGTGGTGCACTGTAGTTGACTATTCGACCATATAGATTTAATAAATTTATTGTTAATTGATTTTAGGACGAATATTAATTATTTTTGTTATAATCTAATCTTATATTAGATAGTTATTCACAAGCATGTACATTTAATTTGATTCAACAAATTTATTGTTAATGAAATTTAGGATGGATTATAACTTTACTATTAATTAGAACAGACAATATAAATGAATTAAACTCGTGAACTAAACTCGTAAATTGACAATAATTTTGTAGGTTTTTCCACATGTCAACCGTTGAATAACCGAGGAGTTCGAGTGATTAAAATTATGAATCTTTTTAACTTATAATGCATTGTTTTAGACATTTTTGCACATGCAATACAAAATTAATGCTTTTTAAATCAATGATATAATTAAATAAGATATAAAGTTTTTTTACAACATGATATTATAACATAAACATGGATAAAAATCTTCATACTTTGTAATTTAAGATTAAATTTATAAAATTTAAGATATTTCATTTACTACATGTCCGACACTCAAAATTTTCGGGTTTTCTCCCTCTTTTACCTATTGGGTGATTTGGTTACTTATCGAAATTTAGATGGACAATTTTAATAAGTAGGCCTTTTTGAAAAACTATAGTAGTAACTAGGCTTTTTAATGTTTCAATTAAGTAAATATACCCCAACTTTTTGTATTTATTTTCAAACTCTACACACTATTTTCTGAAGGAGTACATTTACTAAATATAAAACTATAAAAAAACGTAAACCAAATTGTTTCAATTTAGATTTTGACAATTAAACTTAATAAGGATCATTTATACTAAAATAAATGCCTAAAAATACCCATTTCATCCTTAATGTGCAATAAATAATCTCCTACATATAGCAAAACTTGAATTGAAATTATTATTTTTTGGAATAGAAGAGTTGAAAGATGATATTTGAATGTAGATGTACTATGGGGTAGGGCCCAGGAAGGAGTCGGGTTGGGCCCACAAAGGAGTGGTAGGACCACAAAGAAAGCCAACCCACATTGTCACTTGTCAGCCTTTCGCTCTCTCAATTCTGAATTTAAGCGCCCTTTGTCTTTACCGACACCGTTCGCTATCACTTCTCCGAATACCCCAATTTACCTTTACACTGCATTTTTTAAAATATTTAAGTAATTTTTTTTATGGTAAATTATGTTGAACAAGCATGATATGTGTGATTCAGCTAAATCATAATAACAATTCGATTTGTTTGGACTGCTGGTTTGGTTTTTGATGTGATGTGACGAGCTTCTCATGGAAGAAGGTGTGATTTTGTTCGTGAGAAGGAGTCGAGTATAAGTGAATGAAATCTGAAGGTTTTAAGAAGAGTCCAAATCTGAGGTTTCCACTGGTGGTCCCTGGGAATTTACTCTGCACTGCTTCTACTTTCATTGTCTCGGTGTTCTTCTTATATGTGCTTATCTTGCTCTTCTCCACTTCCTTCTCCATCGGCTCATTGTCATCGAAGCTTTCTTTTTGATGTTTTTTCTTCTTTTTTCTTGTTTGGGTTCTCTCACGACGGCTTTTTCGTCTGCCGATTTATTCAGCCTTTCGATCCATTAAACGGTGTGTCGTCTAGTGCAACGAACCGCTTTCCCTTTTTAAAAAAATAAAATAAAAAAATAATTACAATTCGATTCATAAATTACAGGGACAATTCAACAATAATTGATGTAACTAATCATAAACTTATTCACAAATTGATATGATTATCTCTAATTTATGAATTATTACATTCCTAATTTCTTTTTCATTTGAACAAAACTCATAATAACTATATATATAAAGTCTTTATATTTATATATATATATGAGAACACTCCCTAACGTGAGAACATGAGAACAGATTCGTAATTATTATTAGTTTTGTTACGAATGTGTCATATCGTTTAAAGTATTATTCGTAGTTATTGTTGGTTGAGTGTATTATTCGTAGTTATTGTTGGATTCCTAATTATTATTATTCGTAGTTATTATTATTTTTGATATCTACTCTAAATCTCAACCCATAATACTCACATCCAACGGTGTACGATTGTTCTCATATTCTCACGTTAGGGGGTGTTCTCATAGGAACCACACCCTATATATATATATAACCAAAAATCCAAAATATCCTCTTGAGAACTTAGTTACATAATTTGTATTTTAACAAATTAAAGTCTTTATATTTTATTGCATCTACATTTGCTAGAACATTTTTTTTTCCTAGCATATGTAAGTAGATTTGGACAAATTCGGACCGAATATAAAGAAAATATTGTTCACTTTCTCAAGCCTCATGGCTTGTCCGGACCTACCATTTATCCTGATCTGAGTGGCCCGTTGGGTCCCAAATTATCCTTTTAAATTTTTTTTTTTAAAGATTTTAAAAATATTAGTAAAAGAAAAAGATACATATATCACCAAAAACAAAATAAACTAATAATATTATTCATGTTTATATTCATCGATTAAATTTTAATCCCAATGTCCTCTAATATATATAATTTATATGTAAATTTTTTTAAAAAAAATGCTGAGCTCAACCTAACAAAAACATAAGGTCGTTGATATGAAAATGTACCTTGATAAGCTAACGTTATTAATCACTTTATCCGTATTTTGGTTCATCTAATCTTTTAGAAAAACCGATTTATTAAGGTTTTTTAATTATATATTTTTCTCAATTTGCTCGCAATCTTTAAATTACGTTTTTGAAAATAGTTTCTGTTTTAGTCCTGAAACTTCAAATTCATAATTTTGTGTTTTTCTAATCAATGAATGTTAAATCATGTAAGATTTGCATAAATTAGTTTTATTTAACAAGTTAAAAGAAAACAACAAAATATAGAACACAATACACGGTAAGTATAAGGTTCAATAATGTTAGAAGGTACAACTTATATTTATAATCTACGATAAAATTAAGATATGAAGGGGTTAGCATGTAATAATCCCTTGTGTTGCCACCCATCTGGGATCATTACTTAATAAAGACAAAACTTTTCTACGAGTAGAAGACAAACTATAAAATCTTAAAGGAAAATTATCGAATATAAAACGAGAAAATCAGCAAAAACATTAGCTTTACGATGCACGTGACGAAACTGGATCACCCAATCTCAATGTATGAAGCCTTAACATTTTGAGACTACACTAAAGAGGGAATGCACACTACTTCTGACCAAGTTAAGTTAGTTAACCCCAAGTTCCGAATCAATCTCGACCTCCAACATCCGAATACCCATATCCCAAGTCATGTAAAAACCCGTACAAAATCCCCAGAGTTCAGCCATCGGAACCGAAACCCTTTCTTAAATTGACAAAAGATCAAAATATCAATAATAAGATTAATTAAATTACCAAAAGTAGCTAAAGTTTGTAGAGCATAAACCATGAATTTTGCAAGCTTGAGGGTTACATTTTTCCTCCTTTTTAAGGAAAGTGGGCTTACAAATTGGCTTGCTAGGTTAAATGCCATGATAATGTGTGCATGCATCACGTGATTTACATGTGTATATTATATATTGAAAATCTAGTTAAAAATGTACACACAAGTAACGATTACCTCGACTCTATCATCCTTAAAAAACGGAAGCTTCTAGTAACACAAGCTAGGGCCCCTTTGGCCGCCATATACTCATTTACTTCACCAAATTGATTATTAGACCTTCTTGTACGTACATAAACTATAGTATAAGTATCATCGTATCCCCGATTCGCGGAACTATGATAGAGGAGAATGTAATATTTGTATATCTAATATAATTTCTTTAATAATGTAGTATATAAGTGTCAAAGCAGATACAGACGGACCGGTAGAGTTGGGGTCGTTTGCATACGAGTACACATGCACATAAATCCGGCGAGCTTCCATCCTAAAACCAATTGGTAATAGGAGGAGTAGTCCACAGACCTTATCTATTAGGCTCGGAGTGTCCCCATCTTTCGATGTGGGACCTTATTATCTCCAACAATAAGGTCGTTACTCTATTTCTCTCTGTTTTTTTTTACTTTAGAAGACTATGGTTGAGATCCTAAATATATATAGTGGAGCTTAAAATTTACACTTAACTGATGTCGAGGAACTTACTGTAGCATCTCAGGTACGTAGTAGATAGTTTCATAAGGTGGATTAGTTTGTACATACAATGTGTATCGTAAATGTTTGTTTTTGTGATGAATTTTATAGCAGGATGTTTATAATGAAGCATCAAAGTGTTAACAATGTTTACCCTAAAAGAGATTGACGCTAAACATTAATTACACTTAACACATTTCTCGACGAATTTGTATCAGTAGATATTAAAAAAAATAATGGCGTGAAATATTATCGACACCTGTTAGTGTCGATACATGTAAATAAATATTTGCGGGAACAAGTTTTGACGTTTTTTAGCATCCACAATCTTTGAATTCTTATTAAGAAATTCAAAAAAACAAGTGTCGAAATTGTGAAGCCGACAACATTAAGTGTCAAGAAGATCGACATCTAAAAGCGTCGGGAATTCTCTTCGACGTGAATAACTACCCCTTTTAAGAACTTTTTTCTCGACGCTATATAGCGCCGACAATAATTTAATTCGGGCATGTGGCATGTTGGTGTCCAGAAAAGAAGTTAAATTTGGAACGTATAGGTTTCCGTAACTGTAAGCCTACATAGCTACGAAAGTTGGGTAAATTGTATGGTGAGTGTAGCTGCCAATTTACCTCGGAGTCGTAGAGTATATCATGTAAGAAAAGTTTGAATTTACCTTTAACTTTAGAGGCAGTGAATGGAATTTTAACTTAGTTGAAAGTTGCCATATACTTTATTCAATTTTATGCCATTTACAGTCTAAGGAAAAGCTTTGCTGCCTACTGCTTCATACAGATTGACAGACCTCCTTTTTATGAAGGCATACACCTAATATTCTCTGCCAATTACTCATCATCTCACCCTAACAGTGTGTATATATATATAATTTATGATTTTCTTATAGATCCCAAGTCAGATGTTTGAGAGTAGGCATGATTAGAGTAATGTGGATTAGATTAGATATGTTAAATACTCATTAGTTGAAATATGTTCGAG
Source organism: Fagopyrum homotropicum (assembly GCA_033239125.1). NCBI lineage: Eukaryota > Viridiplantae > Streptophyta > Magnoliopsida > Caryophyllales > Polygonaceae > Fagopyrum > Fagopyrum homotropicum. The sequence continues at coordinate 128,721,804 of BSWB01000008.1, forward strand.
ATTATGTTGAACTTTTATATGAATCGACTTGGACGCCATAATTTCGCCAAACCCAACGAAACCCTAGTTAGAATACTTGTGAGCGGATACCGAATCGTTGGAATTGGTGTCGTTCATTGGTTTGATCCCAACCAGATTAACAAATTAACCTAAGATTGACTCCAATGTAAAGCGCCTAAATTTTACTTGTCGGGTGTCATAGTTCTCTTCGGATTTGTTGTTGCTAAAGTTACTTGAATGCAATATGAATTTGTGACTGACTCTTGAATTCCGTCGTCGAATCCCAAATATAAAGCGTTCACAATAGTTTTCTAAGTCTCTATCTTGCGTTCCTTTTCCAGTAACTTTGTTCCTCAATTCCGGTTTTAACTTATTCACTCATCTTCTTTCCGTTAGTGGTTCTCTTGCTCCGGTACCTATCTCATGTTCATTTTGATCAGATATTTTTGATACTTGTCTGCCTCCTAGTCCTTGACGCTCAACCTGCCTGCCACTGAACATGGTCTATCGAACAACCAATTTTTTCCGGTATCTCGAATACTATGTACCTAGGATCAAATTTTGAAGTGTCTTAGCCCGAATACTATGGAATGATTCGAAAACGAGTTATACATGGAGAAACAATCGAGTTGATTGACTTACGTTCAACTCGAGACTCTACTCGAGCACATTGTATGTCGACATGGAGCTACTTTCACGTACACATTCAATAAATGACCTTGTCAAGGTAATGTATGATAAATTGTACATTGTCATAAATAATGACATTCGGGCACATTGTGTGTCGATATCTAACACAGCCACAAGAAACAAACATGACATGAGACAGTACGTTTGTTTCACTTACTACTATTTAAAGGTTAACAAAAGTGCATTAACACAAATTTGGATTAAGAAACGAACAACCAAATCCCTCAATGAATATATGATTGATAACTGGCTGTAGCTGATCAGATGGACCGAAAGGGAACAAAATTGTCTGATTAGTATCTTTTAATCAGTTATTATAACTTGTCACACCTTGTTTTATACATGTATAATTGAGATGAACATTATACATGATCGTTGATGTACGATTGTGCACCCATTTATAAAACGGAAAGTGAATGGTCGTATGTGAAGGACATATGGTTGTGTAATTAAGATTCACACCCTGTACGAGTAGAAAAATTAAGAGCGTTAATTTGTTTGGATTAGAACTCTCTTAGAAGTTTTCATTCTATACCATATGAAAAGTTCTTAATTACTGGACTCTCACACACATATATATGGTCACATCAAGTGATAAAATATCGTACTATAAGAGTTGAAAATTTTTAAGAGATGTTCGATCAGAATACTTCAACTCTCTTGATTTCACCACCTACATTATACAAGATCGTATACTTTTATCTTTTTAGCGAAAGGGTGAATGGTTCTGCACCTTTTTATAAAGATCATGCATCATGATCGTACACCTTGTATATTTGTTATGCACGATCATAAAAGAATATCAAATCTATTATAATATAGGGAAATTCCTTTTGATAGCTCTGTGATATGGGGTATTCCGGAATTTGTCCACAAACTTTTTAAAGTTCGGATTTTACCCATCAGTTTTACAATTGTTCGGCATTTGTTCAAGACCTTCAAATCTTATAGCAATGGTTAATGAACCGTTAGTTTACAGTAACAATTTCTTTTAAGGATGTCCTCTCTCTCTTTTCAATTGTGGTTGAGGATCTTGTTCCACGTTTCGGATTTTTAAAGTTCGGATTTTTCCACGTTTCGGGCGTTCAATTCGTTGTACGAGTGCTTGGAGAAGACATTGAAGTTGGGATCTTCAAGACATTGTCTCCATCTGTTAATTTGGGAGCCAAATCCGTTGATTTGGGAGTGAAATCCATGGTTGAAGCGCAAGAGCGGTGTGGTGGACTTGTAGAGAGGAGATGGGGGACACTATTGTGCGATTTTATGGATTCCGTCTTTTCCCATTTGTTGACAATATCGAAGTCGCAATCGACCTGATCGTCAAAACTGCAAATTTGTGGAAGAAGCAAACATGAATCCAATCCAATCTTAGGACGTAAGGAAGCAAAGCAGTGAGCAATACAGTGCATTTGAGTTGTGGTTACCTTACGCGCCCATCTCGAACAATAGTGATTCCAAAAAACTTTCATAAACAATGATATATATATATAAGGATTAGATTTGTTTTCATTTTGTTTCCGATTTCGGAGTTAAAATCAAACGGGTATAAGTGAACTTAGATTAGAAATTATAGATTAGAGAGGGAGGATTGAGGAATCCAAAAGGAGACCCAACAAAGGTAAAGCTCCAAAGGGAGAATGAAATGATTGCATGAATGGAGGGGAAGAGTGGGACCCAAGAGATATAATATATAATATAAAAAAGAATTCTTGACTTGGGAAGGGGTGGGTCCTACAAGACTTGGCCACCAGCAATGTCTTTATGGATTGAATGATAAAAAAGAGCACCTCACGTGGATTCTGAACCAAAGCATTTGCATCCTCCAACCCTCTACTTATATACTCTCCAACCCCAACTTATTCATTTTTTACACCTACCTCTTCTTAAACACATGCACACTCTCACATTTCTAACACTAAAACAATTCTCACTTCACCCCTTCAATGCCTCGCGTCTAACTCCGACGCCGGTACACATTCGACCACGTTCCATCCTAAGACTAACCGTTCTAATACCTTGTCAAAGTCAAGACAGACTGTGAAACAAGTGTCTTGTGTATACAAACCCAACACGTAACTCATATAAGTTCGTTCTTAAAACCAATTGATCATTTGAACAATAACTCACCAACTTTATATACTAAACTCGAACCCAGTTCGTCTCACAATGATTTTTGATGTTTTGAACGTAATGCCGGTTGTTAACTTACCTGACAAGCTGACCTAATTAATGCACACTATATTACTTCACACCCCCAAATCATTTTCTGACAAAGGAAATAGCTTGATTATATGTTCCTTAGAGTTTTGTTTTTATACCGTGGGGTAAGTCAAATTGGGGTGGGACTTTAAGTTTTAACCAACTATATAATTTTACATCGTATCAAAAAATGTCGTGTCCAACCGATCTTATTAGGTCTCTTCCTATAGTGTTGTTACTCCTTGTGTTGCAATGATGCTCACTCTCAATAGCCGGTGACAACCCGTTTTGTTAGACGTTTACATCTCCAGCATACATCAAGAACTCTATACCTCTTGTTTAGATTTTTACCCTAAGAACATGTAGAGTTGATTAAGAAGAAGAAAAACTCAAGTACCCTCTCTTTCACATAGTGTATCGGGGTCATATATGACTCTTTATACAGATCGGTAAGTCATGCAGTATATGAGTCAAATATATATGTTAATTCTATTCGAATACATGAGATTTCATCATAAAGTCAATTTAAATAGTTTATCTGTCATTTGACTTTAGAATGACAAACATACATATTTATATAAGATTGAGCATCTTATGTTGTTGCAAGTAGGTTTTGATGTTAAAACCCAAGTAAACTTAATATTGAAATCCAATATAAGACACATGTACATTCATAACCTAAATCATACAATTAATAAAGTTATAAAATTTCTCCTCCTTGAATTCCCACTAAAAAAAGAGAGTAGAATTTAAATTTTGGTAAAATATGAATACTTTAAAAAGGTATGCTCCATAATTCCCACTCATTATATGTTCTCTTTTCCTCCCTTATCCTTTCTCTCTCCTCCAACACCATAGCAAACCCCATGCTATGCTCAATAGGTTTTTCAAAGGGTTTTACTATTCAACTCTCTTTCATTTCAATTATTTCTTCAACCAAATCCCCAAATAAAAAAGAAAAAGAAAAAAAATATACTCTTGTTCTTCTAGTAGTACCACAACTACTACAACACCAACAACTAAAGATCCTAGTTAGCTAGCAAAAGGATAGAGATAGAAGTAGAGATTTCTTCACCACCACCGCCACCACCACCCAGATACTCATCATGGACGGTGGAGATGAGTTTCACCACCACCACCGCCATCAACAACAACAGCAACAACAACATCAACTCCACCACCAACACTCCGGTCACCGACCAAACTTCCCTTTTCAACTCTTGGAGAAAAAAGAAGATCAAGAACCTACTTGTTCAACTCCTTACCCTTCTTTAGCTATCTCCACCGACACTCCAAAACACCCTAGCTCCTCCCCGTCTGCCGCCTCATCCGCCTTGCAAATCACTACTACCGACCCTAACTCGTCTTCTTCCGCTGCTAACAACAAGAAGCCGCCTCCGAAACGGACGTCCACCAAGGACCGCCATACGAAAGTCGATGGTCGTGGCCGGAGAATCCGTATGCCGGCTTTATGCGCCGCGCGAGTCTTTCAACTGACTCGGGAGCTTGGTCATAAGTCTGACGGTGAAACTATAGAGTGGCTTCTTCAACAAGCTGAGCCGGCGGTGATTGCCGCCACGGGTACCGGAACCATTCCGGCGAATTTCACTTCTCTTAATATCTCTCTCCGGAGCTCTGGATCGTCTATGTCTGTACCTTCTCACCTCCGTTCTCCCGCTGGCTCCGCCACCTCGTACTTCTCCTCGGCGTTCTCGCAACGTGGCCGGCCTAGTTTCTTCCCTTCTTCGGACCTTCCCTCCGCGACTCTCCTCAACTTCCAGGCGGCTGCAGCCGCAGCTGGAGGTGGTGGACTCAACCTCATGTCACCGGCAAACCTACTCCAAGCGAAAGAAGAAACCAGAGATCATCCACCCACCAACTTATCTGACAACACAGACGAATCCGGCACCGGAAGAAAACGCCGATTAGAAGAAACCCAAGAGCAGCATCACCAACACCAGCTCTCCGCCGCCGGTTATTTACTCCAATCAACGACAGGATCAATTCCCGCTAGCGGTGCTCAAATTCCAGCAAATTTCTGGATGGTAACAAACAGCGGAAACACAGCCGGAGTTAACAGCCAGCAAACGGATCCAATATGGGCGATTAATAACAGCGGCGCCGGAGGATTATATCGAGGCAGCGGACTTCATTTCATGAACTTTCCGACGCCAATGGTTTCGATTGTGCCACCTCATCATCAACAGTTAGGTTTGAATTCAAACGAAAGTCATCTAGGGTTATTGACCGGGCTAAATCCCTACCGAGGGTTAGGAAACTCCGATTCTCAAAGCGGCGCTGGTGATAGCGGCGGTGGAAGAGGAGATGACCGACATGATACCACCAGTCATCATGATTCGTGATTAAAATAGAATCACGTCAGCCATGGTGATACTATTACTCTACACTAGCTACCGCTGTTGTTGATCTCTGTCGTTAATTCTTCTTCGACGTCGAGGATGGGTGAATTCCGAGATAGATGTGTTAACATACAACACACAAAGTTCGAAGGAACAAAATTTAAGTGAGAAGTTTTGTTAATTAATCTGCATCTTCTTCTTCTTCTTTCTCCATTATTTCTTCTTTTACTTGCTTGTTTTTCATGTGTGATTAAATATCAATGGAGAGAGCGGGGTTTTTCCCAATATTTAACATTTGCAGTGAATTGAAATTTGTTTGATTTCATGCATTTAACTTCTTCTCTATAAATGGTAATCATAGAAGAAAAATGATTTAAAGATGTAAATTATGGGGTTTCGAATGAATCCACACGTTCACAGCCAAAATCCATTGATGATGATCCAAGGAGAGAGATAGTGATGGAGAGAGGATTGATTGTTGATGTACAATTATAGTTATAAAGCGGTGAAAACATAGGGTAAAAAACCAGAAAATGCTGAAGAATTTTAGGGTTAAAATTGATTGAGGAGCCCACGTCTTATCAGTTCCAGGTATTGCTCAGGTGAGGAGAGGCCCAGCAGTTGCTCATTGCCTATACCAGTCTACATTGTTTCTGACATACTGGTGGATCATTCTTTTCCCTTTTCAATCTTTTCTTTTTCTTTTAATTTTGACCCTAATCATAAAGATTTAAACTTTACCCAACTAGTTTTAGGACCAAATTATCCCGATTTATGTGTTGAGCTTGTAACTAACTATGATACTGGGTTTGTCGGCCACATTGTAACAATGAGTTTATGTTTTGAACTCAAAAGTATAATACTCATCAAATTGATGGGTTATATGTGTTTGGAGATAATAAGTTCTTACATCTAAAGTTGTGTGATTTATTAGTTTTAGGATCAAATTGTGTGATTTATGTGTTGAGCTTGTAACTAAATATAGTGTTGTGTTTGTCGGTCACATTATATCAATGAGTTTATGTGTTGAACTCGAATGAATAATACACATCAAATTGATGGGTTATATCCGTGTTTGGAGATAATAAGTTCTTACATCTAAAGTTGTGTGATTTACTTAGTTTTAGGATCAAATTGTCTGATTTATGTGTTGAGCTTGTAACTAACTATAGTATTGTGTTTGTCGGTCACATTATATCAATGAGTTTATGTGTTGAACTCGAATGTATAATACACATCAAATTGATGGGTTATATCCGTATTTGGAGATAATAAGTTCTTACATCTAAAGTTGTGTTATATTTCTAGTCTAATATATAAGAACGGGAATAACTCCTTTTATATATATTTTATTTTATGATGGAACCCTTTGGGCTTATGCGTTGGCCCTATAGCCCGTATGTGTTCGATGATATCACAACAATTAGCTCTTAATCGGCTCTTGTTGCACTTGGGGACATGTTAGTGATTGCACGTTCCCACATCTAAAGTGATAACATTTAGATCTTTTTTTATAGTCAATTGATTTCAGGATGAAAGCCCAAACTGTACAAGCTTCTTCCAAAGCATACGGTTTTCTAGATGTAGATGATGATATCAATACAGATGGATCTTCTATTTATCATACAATGAAGTACCACATCAACAGCTATATAGGAATCCCAATCTGCCAGAGTTTATGTGTTGGGTTTGAATTTAACATGCACGTGCGTTCGTATATACACGACTCTGCTCCACATATTGTCGGAATTTCACAAACGCACATAATATTCGGTTCATCTACACTAAGACATTATATCAACCGATTCAGACAATTACACAATAAAAAACGCGTTTTGAGTTAAAACTTCACCGAGTTTATATGTTGAACTCAACATTCCTAACACAGTAACATATAACTTTACCAAAATTTCAAAAAATAAAGGCTCAGAATCTATAAAAACTAAAAAAAATAAAATAATAATGCATGGTTTACTGACACGATAGCATATAATACACACTAGGTGTTTTAAATGAGCTTTACTGTAACACAGTGGTGTCCACCCACTCCAGGAAACTGACCAATTCCTATCTTTTAAACCATTTTCCGAACCAAAAGAAAAAGAAAAAAAGGAAAAACAAATTTGTTTATAGCTAGGTGGGTAGGACCCATTCCCACAAGCTCCATTGATGGGCTCCCTTGAATGATTGGTTCTCATAAAATATTTACTCTAAAATATAATATACATATACTGTACAATATGTCATCATTTCCATTTTAAAAAACTTGTACAACATTATAAACAATCTCGAACTTTAGGAAAAAAATAGATTCGAGATTTGAGCTTCTATATAATAACTAGCTACATGACACTAAAAAATAACCGAGCATATTCCGTTAATGATTTTTGTTGTTTCTTTTATATTGAGAGACCGATTTTGATGAACAAATATCTTGATGAGGATAAATTTTGTCCATTTTTTGTACTATTTGATTCAATTTTATCTTATTAATCATTTATTTTTCAAACTTTTAGAAAGCGAATGTTTAATTGAAAATTTTTGTTCTAATTGATAATTTTTATTCATTTTTTCAGGGTGTTCCTTATTCCTATCCGAAAGTCTTCTCTTTTATCAAAATTGAACTCTCTCATATATATATATATATATATATATATATATACTTGTTTATGTGAATTTTTATGGGGAGGAGATGAAGATAAAATTTTTATTCCTTATTTGGTACCACTGAGTTTATTTTTTTTGTAAATTATAAAAATGTACTTTTATCATTAAAAATAAACGATTTTTATTTATAATTTATAAAAAAATAAATAGTAATATAAAAAATAAAAAAACTCATAGTATAAAAATTAAATTCTTAGCATGGAGAAATAACAGAATTCCTCCTCACTCCTCTCAGAAAAATCATATACATAATCAGAACCAAAGCCAATATATATAGGGTGCGGTTTTCATGAGAACAACCTTATCGTGTAATCATGAGAACAATCTTAGTCCGTCGGATGGTGATTATTAAGGGTCGAGATTTAGGGTAGATATCATAATTATTAGATAAATAATATTCTGAAACTAATAATAACTATGAATAATTCATTCAACCAACAATAACTAAGAATAATGCATTAAACGTTATGACACATTCGTAATAAAACTAATAATAACTGCGAACTGTCCTCATGATTACAGGATAAGGCTTGTTCTAATATATATATATATATATGAAGATGATAAGATATGGAAATGTGTTAGAGAATCAGGGAAAGCTTTGATGACCCATAACCTATCATGCATGGTGGTTGATGATTGTCACTTGGAAGTGAGTTGTAAAAACTAAGAACCCACAAGACCAAAGTTTTTTTTTTGTTAGGCATAACAATTATATTACAACCGACCGACCCTAAGCGCTTTACAGCAAATACGTACAAAGCAAATTAAACCCTCTTTGGATTTTGTGCAGATATGATCGAGATGTGTATATATGTTTTGGGTTAGAATATAAGTAAGTATTTGTTAGACTTTTGGGTCTGAAATGGTTGAATATATAATAGGTAGTTGTGTTGTGTTGTACCCATTTTGATGGAGATACTTGTATAGGTTGTATGCATATGCAGTTGTTTGTTGAATTGGTGACCCCCTTCACATTTATGTTTCGTACTGGTGCTATGCTTTTTGTGCATAACATTTCAAACAAAATACCAAAAAGGGTATGTCTATGCATATAATTAATGGTTTCTTTGTCAATGAATTTTTCTATCAATACGTTTATGTAATCAAACCGGACTGGGCCATAGTCAGAAGGGTTCGGTCCAGACCAATTGGAGATATCACAGCTCCTTAGGATGTAAATTGAAAGTTCAACTGCAACCAAAGTTAATTGGGTTGCGAAATAATATGATTTACTTGCAACATAATTTGATTTAAGGTGTATGGACCTTATCGTATCCGGACAGCTCGTCTGAAAAAACAAGTGGGTATGAACAGAGCAAGAAGCCAAACCCGTCAGGCCGGACTCGGACATCACTATAGACCCAACCCGCTAAACATATATATTATATTGTATCTATTATAAATATAAAATATTCAGTGTAATTATAATAAATGTAATATATTTTACAAAAATTTATTAAATACAATTTATTTTCATTAAAATAAATATGTTATATTATTAACAATAAAAAAAAGTACCTACGTGCCCGCCTAGCCTGGATGAGTATGACAAACTTTTCAGATCCGATAGCAGGTCCGGTCCGGATCCGAATAATCGGACTTAATAATTTATAAAAATAACCCGAACCCAACTCATATATGACAAAACTGGATATCAAATGAGAGTCCGTATTGATCTAACTCAACAGTTCGATATCCACAGTCCAAACAATCATATTACACAATGCAAAACCTCTTGTACATCGGGTCAGGGAACCTTACATAATCCAATGTTTGCGACAAAATCTTGTTGCCACTCGCCCATATTAGTTCTAATAATTCCCGTTGTCGTAGCATTTCCGTTTTTCCTTACCTATCCATCTGAATTGATCTTCGTCGATCCAACCATGAGGCGAGTCCACTTAGGATATTAGTTTGCCGAGTCCTCGAGTCCATCCATAGTCTGTGTCCAGATCCAAACCTGAACTAGGGTTTACTATTCATAACTTATACAAAAATTTTCAAGATTGTGCTTATGGTATGAGTTTACGGTTTGAACCATTTTTGTTGTTTAAATATATTTGACTTTCAATATCAGCATTGGGTGACGCATGCATTCACATAAACGATTTTATCGTTTACTTTATTTTTTATTTTTAACTTTTAGCTGAACCCATTGTGGTCTGGACTCGGTGAGTTATGGGCCTGGGCTGGATATTTATAATGAAACGGCCCAATGGATTTGGGCTGGATATGTATCACCGAGAAGCAAGCCACATATAGACTTCATTCTAAAATGTTATCAATTACTTTTCAGTTCAATGTAAAATCTGAAATTATACACACGTTTTTTTTAATTTTTTATGAACCTCTAAAAAACTTAAATATGTATTATTTATTCACAAGGGATACAACTGAAACCACACGGACAGCCTCGAACACACGCAGACAATTGACCTTGTTACACATATAAAACGCCACGTCACCCGCCTGATACGGACTCCACGTCAGCCGCTTGTGAATGCCACGCGTAAGCCACATGGAAACCAGAGCGGATAGAGTGTGGGGCCCACAGGATGACAATGAAAACCATTAGCAATGAAAGAGGAAAGCAGAGCACGTGTCAACGCTCGCATATCTATCTTCAATGTCTCGTTCGGCTTCTGCCTTCCACGCTCCTCACGCCTTCTTCTCACTCCTCGACACACGCCTTCCCTTCTACTATTTCTTCCTCCCTCTTCTATCAATTTTGATCCTCTTCGAGTTCTTCCTCTCGCCTTATTCCAACAATTTCTTCGTTCCTCTTCCTCCCAAGGTAGATTTTCAGATTTATGTTCTTTTAGCTCTTTGATGGTGTTCATCTGGTTGCACTATGCAAATTCAATTCATCGGTTGTTTTATCCGATTTCTCTTGTGAATTAGGGTTTCCAGATTCCGTAATTGGTTGTTCTGTGATGCTCGCGTTATTAGAAATTTGACTGAATAGCTATTCATGTTCTCTTAGCTTCATTGATTGTTTTTTATGTCAAACCAGTGGAGCGTGACATTGCAATTGGACTGGATTGTTTCGGATTTGCATAGTTAATAATTACATGCGTAATTTATGTTTTGTTTATTCAGGTTTAGGGTTTATCTTATATCAAAATCTGATGATTATGATCATCTATGCAGGATTGACTTTCGTTTGACCTTTTGGTTGCAAGAATGGGCGAGCTTCAAACAAGTCAAATAACGGATTCTCATATTCCTGATACATCATACGATGAGGAGGATGCATCTGCAAATGAACGAGTTGATGAGTTAGTTTTACCCTCTCACTACTGAATCTTCTGTATAGTTTGTTGATGTTCCATTATAAACTGCCAAACTGGTAACTGAAAATCATTGAACCAGCATAAATCTGAAAAATTATGAATATCTAAATGAAAGGTCCTTCATATAAAATATATCATTGTTGTCTATTGATGTTGAATTTGGTGTATGAGTTAATCTTCCTTCTGCTATCTAATAGTTATCCACTGTTGTGCACATATATAGATCTACTGTCAATTTGATCATTCTGGGTTCTTTTTAGACATTAAACTAGATTCCTGATTGCAGGCCTTGTGAGTGTCCAAACAAAAAAAAGCGTGCTAGAGCTCCTAAGAAAATGGTAAAGGCCGAAAGAGAGAGACTGAAGCGCGAACATTTGAATGATCTATTTAGCAACTTAGCTACTACTTTGGGTAACTCTCCTTTTCTAAATGTAGAATCAGTTTAACATCATCAATCATTCAAATTTATGTTTTTGTCTTGCCAATTTTTTACTTGACTCAGAATTGAATGAGGCGAACAATGGGAAAGCCTGTATACTAGGAGAAGCAATTCGACTTGTGAGTGACATCAGATCACAGATCAAGAGCCTCAGAGAGGAGAATGCCACATTGCTGTCTGAATCTAATTATGTTAGTCTCTCGACTTTGTATTCACTTAATTTTGTTTCCTGTCATTGTACCTTGTGACTTATGAGCTTCATAATCAGGTAACTATGGAGCGAACTGAGCTGAAAGACGAGAATTGTTGTCTAGAATCTCAGATAAAAACTATAGAAGAGGAAATAAAAGAGAGGTTAGGACAGCTGAAGCCTGACCTAAACGTAGCTCTTCCCGAGAGTTGGCAACGGTCGGAAATTGATGCAAATGTTGCACAACAACCGCGTATTCTAGGCCCGTTGTATGTAATTCCGTTCGGTCAGAATCTTCAGGCTGATATGACAACATCTAAGGTAGCTTCTATAAATGTAAGAAAGCCTCATCCTAGATACCCTTCTCCCGGAGACTCATGGCCGTCACAGCTTCTTCAGAAGTAGAGCCATAGATTGAGTAGCGGATACCGGCTTTTATGTTCAGTCTGTTGATGGTTACAGTAGTGTATATTCAAGAGGAAATCAAAGACTGGTTATCAATGTAGACAAGTTCTTCCTTCATATGGCATTCCATTTATCGTTTGTTTTCCTTCCTTGAATTCATTCACTTGTTATTGGATATATTTCAAAGGTTTAAATTAGAAGTGTATCTGAAATGTAAAGGTCAAAACAAACCGAATAACAGCCGTTCGTAAAAAAAACTCGGCTCATTTGATTAAAATAACACTATACAGAGTGATATATTAGCTGAGCTCTTAGGATAAAAGTCGGTCAATTTGGATTCGTTCATATAATCATATTCGAAACTAGCCGAATATAAATATCTTTGAAATTTATGTTTTGATTGCACTCGTTTATAAATAAATCGAGTTTGAGCATCTATGAATCATGGATCAACTCGTATAACTTGGAAGCCATTTTGCTATATTCGGAATGGCAATAAAATTCTTACCAAATAAAAGGGACGCAATAAAGTTGAATCCCGCAAAAGGAAGAAACCAGAAGTGGCAATTCTGTAATTAGTTGATAAACCAGGGGTATTACAAGAATCAGCGAGGTATTTGTTGCACCTACACCGCCATACTCGATAACTACTATGCACCTAACACGTACGCCATTTATGCTCATAACGTGTCAACAACAGCCGTTCGTACAAAAAAGGGTGTCAAGATGAAGTGATCTAGACCGTTCATCAGCCTGGATTGCATGGTAATCCGCGATGTAGTCGATAACTTCTGTAATTTACCTTTTTGTATATTTCCGACGCATCATACCTTCTTTATATATATTTCCTTTTAAGAAAGACTTATACTTTACACTTTGAAACGTTATTATTCTTAAATTATATATTCTCGTGCAGACATCATTGTGTGCTCCTTTGTTCTCTGCTCCAAACCTCTGCAACATAGACATTGATTGGGGTGAAGAACCCTAATTTACGACAAGGAAAAAACTTTCGAGTTTCAGCGGTGAAGAGCTACGATCACTGCTAACCGCCATGGGTGGTGCGGGTGCTTTTCTTAAGGTGGTTTTGAAGAACTTCGATATCCTTGCTGGGTTAGTCCCTTTCTCAAATTCATCCCTTTTCCTTCAAATTCTTGAATTTTGAGGTTTTCTTTGTAATAGATTTCAAGCTACTTATGATAGTGTTTTTTTTATAATTATGATTCTTCCCCTCGATTAGCATAGATCTGATTCTCATCGTTTTATTACTACACATCGGAAAGTGTGATTTCGGGTGGGAATTTTCTACTATTTATTCAAGTATGGTTTCAGGCCTTTGAAATTGGTGGATAATATTTGGATTTTAGCTAATTATTTGTATTTGTAACTTGCAGGCCTGTGGTCAGTCTTGTTTATCCTCTGTAAGTTGGTGCTATCAACCTTAGTTTTGTATTTGTTTTTCCCCAAATTTAGGGTAAGGTTGGGAGAAGATACAGAGTGCTGGAATTGAAGAGCTAAATATGTAACATAAATTTTCTTTTTAATATGGCATTCACCTATTTGATCTACAAAGTTGAGATTTGTTTAAATTATGTGTGTCAGTTATGCATCAATCCAGGCAATTGAGAGCAAGTCACCTGTGGATGATCAACAATGGCTTACTTATTGGGTACTCTACTCATTGATTACCCTTTTTGAGCTCACCTTTCTTAAGCTCATTGAATGGTAAGCTTCCCATATTCTCTCTTCTTTTTCAGATTTTCTGTACATTCAGTTTGTGCCCTTTATCTTTATGCTATCATTTACTTTTCGTTGCACCATCATCTTGCTCTTTTTGAGTCCAAATTTATGTTCTTCCATTCACTGTTGCAGTGCATTGAATTTGGTATTCCTTAAATTTTGTTTTGCTAGAATGGATGGAGGGGGTATGAATTTTAGTTATCACTACTGAAGTTTTCTTTCCAGACCAGTTCAAATATCTCTGTCAGATTCTATATCAAAAAATATTGTAGATTGATGATCTTGAACTTGACTGTATTCTGTTCAATATTGACACACTTCATCAATAGTAAACATGTTTGGCATAGTTAATATATAGATATTAGATACTCTTCTTGGTGGAAATTATTGTGATGATAAGTGATAATTGCAAAGTCAAAGGCGTTAATGTTCTTACTGTTTTGGATCATGCCTTTTTTGGATTTATAACTGAGAACTTGATCCCAACTCAGGCTACCCTTCTGGTCATATGCTAAATTGATCCTAACCTGCTGGCTGGTCATACCATACTTCAGTGGAGCTGCATATGTGTATGAACATTTTGTGAGGCCTGTGTTTGTAAACCCACAGAATCGCACTGTTAACATATGGTATGTCCCGAAGATGAAGGATATCTTCAGCAAGCAGCCACCCGATGACATTATTACTGCTGCCGAGAAATACATCAAGGAGAATGGAACTGATGCTTTTCGAAATATCATCAGCAAGGTAAATTACCTCTAAATGTTGTTCCATACACTATTTGGCTCCTAAAGATGGGTAGTTTCGATGTTACCATATCAGGCCTACTATTGAGAAATGATGGAAATGAAGCATCTTTGATTAAGACCTAATAGTGACAAGAGCATAAGGTTGAAACGAGAGTAGGGGACAACATTGCCACTGAAGAAAATGTTGTTTTATTAAATGCAATTTATTTGTTATGCCTGTGCTTGTGATGCTATTCTTTCTTCCCTATTGTATTTATATCCCTGTTGTATTCTTTCTTTTTAGGCTGATAGGAGGAAGCCAGACACTGATCACACATTTGAAAACAACTACTTCGCCTATTGAGTGTGTGTGAGGAGGGTGCATGCCCAACACCCTATGATCTGTGTATTCCTGTTGAGAAGGTACTCGAGGTTTAACTTTTTGTTGATAGTTGAACAAGTCTGTGCTGCTCTGATGAAATATGGCATTGTAATTATTTCACTTTCGTTTAACCCTTGTGTGACATCTTAATGATTTTCATTGTAATCTAAGGTTTTGATGGTTAGTTGTTTCACTTCCAAATTGAAATTCCCAGTGTGTGTTAGTTTTTGGCGAGCTTATTTAGGCTTAAGTACTCACTGATAGTCCAAACATAAAAATAAACCTCGAACAGCAGGCATCAGCTGCTGAGATATGGGAGTATTCTCGCTATCAGCCGGGTTTCAGTTCTTCCCTATTCCCGTTTGTGTTTTATCTGTCATATACTAGAAGTAAGAATTTCAATTTATGGTTGGTTATTGAATAACAAAATGCAGACGTTAACAGAAAAGAAAAACCCCTCTTTTACCACAATTACTTACACAAATTTTCCTTTTTCCCTAAAAAAGAAACTAATAAACCAATCAATAAATGTGAGATTTGTTCCTGAAGACACCTAATTATAGCTTCATCAGTAACACATCAGTTATTGCTACTATGCAACTAACAAAGAGTTATCCTCCTCTGTCATTCGTGGAAGACTAGAGTTTTTCATTATCTTCATCAAAAAATTCTCCAGCTCTTGTCCCGGCAACTGTATTTCCGGTACTCTTGAAATCTCTCCGACTTCTGCAAGGCTAAGCAGCTCGGATACTTCCAGTCCCTTTGCCCGATCACCAACACCAGTTTGCAGCTCCATGCTAGTCCACTTGGCCAAAGTATCTTTAAATTTGCTGATCTGACATCATTGTACAACAAGAAACACAACCTATTAGGAATCCAGTATTCAACTGATAATGACATAAACAATTGTCAAATAGTAGATTTAGCATGCCTTACAGTTGATAGAGTGCAACTAAAGCTGCAAAGACGCCCCTTTGAACCCCTGTAGAATCTGAAGAAAGGGAGTACATTAATGTGCAATGTTTTGCACATTTTCTTCAGCTCTTCATGATTTACTTTCAGGAAAATGGTTTCTGGATTTGATTCAGCCAGCTGACAAATCTGCTCAAAGTTGAAACCCAGAAAGGAAATCAAAATTTGTTTAATTGAAAATCATATTTCATTACATGATAAATAAGAGTTGAACAATGTGGATAGGATATGTATAAAGTCTACCTTGGGATGAAGAGCTCTGCAACCACCGCAAGCAGGAGAGTAAAAATCAATGACAACAAGTCTATCACCAGCATTCTTTAAAGTATCAACAAGTTCTTGTGCTGAGTTTATCTCTTCCATGTTTGGCTTCCTTGTCTTCTCCCACCATCTCATAGTCCTGCTTCCAATATTGGATGCCTGCATTTACAAGGTATAATGAATATCTCTATAGTTTGAAATCTGTGATTGTTCCCACGCAAAAGGATCACAATTGGATACTCACATTCACAGACAGTCTTTTACGGGATTTAGGGCTCCAAATTCTATCAGGAGCAACAAGGAATTGCCGTAGTGACTCGGATTTTAAATACCGGATGGAATTGAAACTGTGAGGAGGAATCTTCATTTGTTCTGTTGAATCAAATGACTTGTTTGCAGATGACCCAGATGGGATAACACTAGTTTTCATTGAAACCGCCATTACTGATGTATTATGAACAACTGATGATATCCTCCTTCTGGATCAAAACATCCAAAAGATACGAAAAGAAGATGGAGAGCTTTAATGTGAAGAGACAGTAGCTTGTGGCTGAATTGGTTTGATTGAAGTTTAACGACGAGCCAAGAAGAGAAGGGAAATGAAACCCTGTAGATTTTCCTCACGCCTTTCTAAAATCCAGGCGACAAACAGGACGATGAGATGCAGATATATATACTAAATTAATCATTTGATTTTCCCAAATTTATCACACTTATCTACCAAATCGCTATTAATGGGAATGTTTATCCACTATAATTTTGCACTTATCATCATGGTAATTGGACTAAATCCCCTTGCGGATAACGTTGCCAGCTCATCAAGCTGATGTGTAAGTGTAATAGTGACAACCTTATTATTTTTTATTTTAAAAAATATTATGAATGTCAATGAAGATATTGATATATACTGTCCTAATTTGAAATATTGAGTTATAATATATTTAGAATGACTATATTACTAAAATCGAAATTAAGTAATACAATTGACAATTTTTTCTTACAGAAATAAGGGAGAATCATATTATATGAATGTCTGTACCTGATAATTATAAAAAGTATTAAACTGTTTTTAAGATATTCTTTAAACACTTAAATATCCTTATATATAAGGACGTAATATATTGGATCAGAAATATAATATATATATAAATTTAAATTAAATATGTGCATGACCCAGTTACTAGGATTGCGAGCCGAATATAGGCTAACCGACTCTAATACCAGAGCACGTTAGGCTCAAGCCCAGCACATAAACCCGATAAGGTTATCAATTGGCAATAGGAGTAGTAGCCAGGTTCGGAATGTCGCCATCTTTCGACGTGAGACCTTATTATCTCCAACAGAAAACACATATTAGGTCATTCCTCATTCTATTCCTGGTACAATCAATTTGTCGCACCGGTATCAACTGAAATGCACGTGGACTCATCTTTGATATAAATCGTATCTGTATCCGTAAGAGCATTTGCCCGATCAGAACGATGGTGCATACCTCTAGAACCTGAGCACCATTACCACTACCTCCCTTGGCCAGATGAACCACTCGTCTGCTGCCGCCTGCCAATGGTTCAGAGCCCGATACTATTGTTGATTGCCCTAGCTTGAATTTACTGTAGTGGACATTGTTCACCACCCCCCAGCTACTTGCTAGAGAGGAACCAACACGTTTTTACACTCACCGGGATTCAGACTGCAACGGGCGAACCAATCCAACCAAGGACCGTAGGCCATCACAAGGGAGGTATTGCTCTTTGAATTTTAACTCTAGTGTTCGAGGAAATAAAATTAATCCACATAGATTACAAACAGGTACAATGCAGTCACTGCATTAACAGTTATACTGTTTCAAAAGAGTTTCAGCCACAGAATAGATACAGTCATAGCAATTCCGCACATACAACATATACATCAACGATTATAACTGAGAAGAATTATCCGTTGAGAAAGAGAGAGAGACCTCGCAGACTAAGATATCTTCTTTTGTTTCGAATCTTTCCACTCTTTGATACTAACTTCAATCTTAGCTTTCACGCTAGCATGAAATCCCGGATATGGTTCATAGCCAAAGAATGACTCAAGTGCCTGCAAATGACAAAATATAGCATACAAACTCTTCAGGCATTAGAAAAGGCTGCAATAGACCAGATAATCTCAGCAGTATATGTGCATACCTCGAGTAGCACAAAGAAAGGAGCCATTACAAAAGCTTGAACCAAATTATCCAGAAGCGCCGGTGCTCGTTTCTACAAGTTCTCAAGCATAATAACATACATATTCAACAAATTATGACTTTTCAATTAGCATGCTTTGAAAGGAAATGAAAACAGTGAAGTTTCCAAATTCTGGATACTAGAAAAGTGGTCACCTCAAATACTCCATGGCCGATGAACTGTCCTGTCCAACAAAACAGCTGCGCGGCCAAGACAACCTGCATAGAGCAAGTGTGACGGCTTAATGATGATCCTTCAAAAATAGCCCGTTATATTTCCTTTTTACCAAATGGCTCATAAAAGAAGTAACAGTCTTATCAAAGTAAAGAAAGATCATTTTGTTAAGATAAGTTCATAGAACTGACATGTAATTTATCATGCAGCTGAATAGCGAACAAACAATCATTTACAAGGATTATCTGATGTCATAGGAAGGTATATGCCAAAATAAGGTTTCCTTAATTTAAACATTTATAGTCAGTTGAGAATTTTATGATATACTTTATGGAATTTGCCTAAGCACGCCCAAACAGAAGTTAACTTCTTAGTTGATGAATTGAATAAGATGATTGTAGGAAATTCAGATCCTCATGTTTCAGTTATAAAATAATGTTCTTGAGAGACTGGTTAAAAAGGGTTATTCTGAAGAAAACCGCAACATAACTAATTCGAAGACAGCCTCGAGTTTACGAGATCAAAATATATGGATCTTTTATGCTTGACATTGTCAATATAGAATAATTTCCTGGATTTAGATTTGCCTTTACTCTGGCATCTAACAAGAATAAGTGTTATTCAAGTGAAGCAGTCAGTTCATTATAATCACCAGTGTCCTGAATTATTCATCTCTAGTTTCTTCACAAACGCAGCCCCATCATTCAACAGATGTATCAAGTTATAAATTTTATCATCAAAACTGCCAACTGTAATTGTTTTTCTTTCCATCACCAAATATGCATTTTTGTTATGCCTGTTTCCAAAAAAGAATTTACACTTCCAATAGTCTCCATTGTTTTAAAATGTCTTTTTTTTTTAATTCCAAACCACTGGATCACAAAAAGGTAGATCTCAATAAAAACCTGCAAGCCTAAACTCGCCAAGCAAAAGATGAAAGAAATTAGATGCAAACAATGTACAACACAGCAATTCAATCAACGAAAAACAGTTCTCATTATTCCAAGTAAGATGAACTGGTACAAGATTCGATTGCATCGTTAGAGAAACCTTTAACAAGCAAACTAAGCCAGCCCACTAAAATTAACACAAAGTAAACTGATCAGAAATCGACACTGAACACAAAAGTACTGCACAGTAGTACACAATTCCTCGTCTTTGTTAAACAGCTATCAGATATGGCAGTGACATTAATAGCAGTTACATCAATACAATTTCTGAAGCGGGAAGCGATTTCATAGACTGAATCAGTTTTACAAATACAAAACCCAGTAAAGTAAATCAATATCTAACACCAAAGGGAAGCTAAAACCGAAATAGATTGTACAAAAAAAGTAACAATCATACCTTCCAAGCAAGAGAATAACCCAGATGAGTAGCTAGGGCAGAAGCACCAAACCAACAGATGAAGCATAGAAGAGCAGCCAAAGACCCAGCTTTCTTATCCAACTTGATATAAAAGAGGGCATACATCGCGGTCAAAAGGACCCCGATGTTGAACGGCAGAAAGTATAATAGAACTTGGGCTGTGTATAAGAGTGGCCAGACGAATATCATGTGGATTAAGACGTTGATCGGGTTGCTATGATAGGCACCATAGAAGGCGAATTGTTCCTCCAGATCGAAACAACCCATCTTTCCTCGGTAGGTTTTTCTAACAATTTCACAAATTTGATGGGATTTGGGGATTCAAGAAAAATTGTGAAATGGGTTTTTAGGGTTATTTAAAATCGCAACTGGGGATGCTATGAGTAGACTTGAAGATTGAGTATTCTAATTCAATTACAGCTGGTTGCTTTTCCGTTTTGTGTATGAGGAAATTTCCTTTACCATCATATTCCTATATATATAGTTTGAAACTTTCAATACGATTGGTTGGATTGTCTCTTTGCCTTACGTTACCAGTTTGGCTCCCATGAAGTTGAAAATTATTGGATTAAGAAATATGGTGCTGTAACTGCCAATTAAATCATGAGTTTTACCTTAAAATTATTGGATTAAGAAATATGTATAAATTCTTCTTCTTCTTGCAAAATCGAACAACCAGGAGCAATATTGAATCAGAACCGCGACAAATTTCCTTTGTTTCAGTAAACCATAACAATTTAAAGAAGCTGAATTAACTATTCTTACAACAACCAAAGTTAAATGCTCTTTCATACTCCTCAAGCACTTCTCAACTGAGTAATCACCATAGCTTCCACAAGGCTTGCACCCGACAAAATGCGTGATGAATGGCCACCGCTCGTCTCCAAGCCTGGATGATACTTCTGCATCATTTCCTCATACTTATCAACAAAACCAAGCCAGAAACCATGGAGATAATATGAGATTTCTACATACACTTTTTTCATCAATTCTTCTTTCTTACACTCACCCGGAAGTGATCATAGTTGCCACGGGGCGGCTCAACAATTTGGTTGGATTCAGACTGCACCGGGCGAACCAATCCAACCAACAAGGATCGCAGGCCATCACAAGGGAGGTAATGCTCTTTGAACTTTAACTCTAGTGTTCGAGGATATAAAACTAACCCACAGAGATTACAAACAGGTACAAAGCCTACTGGATACTAATTTTAAGGGAGAAACTGGTCAGTAGGGAAGCATAGCAGTCACTGCATTAATAGATATGCGGGTTCAAAAGAGCTTCAGCCACACAATGGATACAGTCATAGCAATCCCGTGAATACAACATATACATCAACAATTATAACTGAGAAGAATTATCCTTTGATAAAGAGAGAGACGTCGCCGACTAAGATATCTTCTTTTGTTCCGAATCTTTCCATTCTTTGATACTAACTTCAATCTTAGCTTTCACACTCGCATGAAATCCCGGGTATGGTTCATAGCCAAAGAATGACTCAAGTACCTGCAAATGACAAAATATAACATACAAATTCTTCAGCCTTAGAAAAGGCTGCAACAGACCAGATAATCTCAGCAGTACATGTCCATACCTCGAGGAGCACAAAGAATGGAGCCATTACAATTGCTTGAACCAAATTATCCAGAAGCGCCGGTGCTCGTTTCTACAAATTCTTAAGCATAACATACATATTCAAGAAATTATGACTTTTCAATTAGCATGCCTTGAAAGGAAAATGAAAACATGAAGTTTCCAAGTTCTGGATACTAGACAAGTGGTCACCTCAAAAACTCCATGGCCGATGAACTGTCCTGTCAAACAAAACAGCTGCGCGGCCAAGACAACCTGCATGGAGCAAGTGTGACGGCTTAATGATGATTCTTCAAAAATAGCTCTCCCACCAAAAGATGACAGAAATTATATGCAAACAATGTGCAACACAGCAATTCAATCTCCCACCAAAAAAAACGGCAATTCAATCAACGGAAAACAGTTCTCATTATTCCAATTGAAATGAACTGGTACAAGATTCGATTGCATCGTTATAGGCTTACAGCAACCTTTAACAAGCAAACTAACACTGAACACAAAAGTACTTCACGGTAGTACAAAATTCCTCATCTTTGTTAAACAGATAACAGCCATAGCCGTGACATTAATAGGAGTTACATTAATACAATTTCTGGACCGGGAAGTGATTTCATAGACAGAATCAATAATTTTAACAAATACAAAACCCAGTAAAGTAAATCAATATCGAACACCAAAGGAAAGCTAAAACTGAAATAGATTTTACAAAAAAGTAACAATTATACCTTCCAAGCAAGAGAATAACCAAGATGAGTAGCTAGAGCAGAAGCACCAAACCAACAGATGAAGCATAGAAGAGCAGCCAAAGACCCAGCTTTCTTATCCAACTTGATATAAAAGAGGGCACACGTCGCGGTCAAAAGGATCCCGATGTTGAACGGCAAAAAAACCAATAGAACTTGGGATGTGTATAAGAGTGGCCACACGAATATCATGTGGATTAAGACGTTGATCGGGTTGCTATGATACGCACCATAGAAAGCGAATTGTTCCTCCAGATCAAAACAATCCATTTTTCCTCTTTGTAGGTTTTTCTAACACTTTCTCAAACTTGATGGGATTTGGGGATTCAAGAAAAATTGTGAAATGGGTTTTCAAGATTATATAAAAACGCGACTGGGGATGCTATGAGTAGACTTGAAGATTGAGTATTCTAATTCAATTACAGTTGTTTTCTTTTCCGTTTTGTGTATGAGGAAATTTCCTTCACCATCAGAGCACTCTCAGAGCTATAACACCACTACCAGCAATGAATTTTTTTATTCACTCAAAAGCAACAATTAGTTTTTATTTGTTCACACGTGGAATTCTTTTTTATAAATAACACTATAAAGGTTATGTTTTTTAAAAAAAAAAAGCAGCCCACAAACCCATTTTACACTAAAATTATTGGATCAAGAAATATGCAAAATTCTTGTTCTTCTTGCAAAATAGAACAACCAGGAGCAATATTGAATCAGAGGTAACCACAACAGTTTTCCTTTGTTTCAATAAACCATACCAATTTAAAAAAGCTGAATTCACTATTCTTACAACAACCAAACAAAGAATTATCTATTGCACAGTTTCAGAAACACATTGAATGACAAAATTAACTCGAGGCTAGCTCTTGGATCCACCAACAGCTACATGCCGACGAACATCAAATTGATCAACATACTCCAATGGATTAGCCGTCTCATTCCTAATCCTCTTAATCTTAGGGCTCAACAATCCCCTGTGCCTAAACCCATACAACTTCAACACCTGATTATCTGCAAAGTTAAATGCTCTTTCCATACTCCTCAAGCACTTCTCAACTGGGTAATCACCATAGCTTCCACAAGGCTTGCACCCGACAAAATGCGTGATGAATGGCCATCGCTCGTCTCCAAGCCCTGGATGATACTTCTGCATCATCTCCTCATACTTATCAACCAAGCCAAGCCAGAATCCATGGAGATAATATGAGTTTTCTACATACACTTTTTTCATCAATTCGTCCTTCTTTGACACCAGTAAGTATATCAATGCAGATTGATCGTCTGCTTCAAATGCAGGCCTGCCTTTTAAATAAGCAGTCAAGATCTTCCCAGCTTCATCTCTCACTGGCCCTTTGGGTCCCATTGGAGCCCAAATATCCAACAAATCCAATGACCATTGACAGTTTCTGAACAGGAAGCTTCCTGTGTTAAGAGCAATCCAGCTCTTCTGGTTAAAAAGCAAATCAGGATATCCATGGATTACCAGATTGGAATCCTTGTATTTGTCCATTGGGATCTCGAATGTCATGTCTGTGAACATTGCATCGCTATCCATCCACCAAATCCACTCGATTTCAGGGTGAGAAAGCATCAGCTTTCTGATCAAAGGAAGCTTCGCCCAATACCCAGCAAGCTCCTTCTCCAGATGAGCTAGATTGTACACGATCTCAATTCCATGGAGTCTGCAGTAATCGATCTTGTTTTTTACTCCTTTAAGGAGGTAATGATCTCCGATGGGGTTGTCGCACGGATTTGGAGGCGATCCAGTTACGAGTAAGATCCGTGGCTTGCCGTTGACGGTGGCGGGAAAATTAGGGTTTTGAGAGAGCCAATTTCGGCGTTGTAAATCCCAATCAGAGATCTTAGGGCCCAGAGAGTAGGTGGAGTTAGGATTGAAGAATTGGGAGTCGTTATCGTCTGGGTCGTTCGGCTCCTTATCGGATCGGATCTCAGCGAGAATCCGGTTAGTTTCTTCGACCAAGGCTTGCTGTTCGGCATCGGCGGAGGAGGAAGATAGACCGCCGATTCCGACCGTTCCCCGGAGAACGAGGATGGTGATGAGTCCACATAAGACTGTGATTTTGATGTTGTTGAGCGTCTTCTGGAGCTTCTGCCGGCTTCCAACGCCACCTCTACTGCCAGCCATGGTGCTATTAATTCAACAGAACCAGCAAAATTGATGTTGCTTGGATGCTTGACCCTTTCGTTGAAGACAAACAGTGCTTAATTGAATTCCTCGCTTTCTGTATCAGTTTAACTGCAACACAACTGTAGCACCATATCTTTCCCTCGTTTTTTTAACTGTAAAAAATGAGAAGATGATGAATGAGAAGCTGTATGGATTGGAATGAAGCGGTTGAAAAGGATTTGCAGCTGTTTGATAGCAGAAATGGAAAGAAGAAGATGATAAATAAGGAAGGTAAGCTTACTTAGCTAGCTGTCAATGGACGAATCACGGTGTCGGAGGAGTATTTCGCGGCTTCTTCATCTTCTTCTCATTTCACGCGTTTCAAAATTTTGATCTATTATTCTGATTTTTCCATTAATTATTTTCTATCAAATATATTTACGACGTCATTCATTCTTTTTGTTTTTATAGAGAAAAACGGTTCAATATACAGTCTGTATTGGAGAAGATACCAGTATATTTTAATTTGGTTATAATCTTTTTTATATAATTTAAATTTAGAATTTTATTTTGTTCCGAATATCCTTGTGATTCTCTTGATTATTCACTTGTAATTTCTATACATATAGAACAATAAATCAATAATATTAATATCAATACAATTGTGATATTCTCTACCAAAAATGTATCGAACGAACAAACTGTCGTAAAAAACGAGAGTAAAAAACTCAAAGAAAAAGATTATTAGGGGTAGGTACAAATTTCGTCAATCTCGTTTCAATCCCTGTATTAGAAACGTCGTCCCGAACCCGGCACGTTAAAACTATCTGGGACGGGATATGGGTCTTAACTTCTATATCCCACTGACATTAGTGATAATTTGATATACTTGTATAGTTATGCTTATATATTAAATTAGACTTCCATTACTAGCGGACATATCAACATGTAATGTTTTTATTTAGGCGTTTAATACACTTATGGATATTTGAAAATTTTAACATAAATTGTAAAATACGATATATATATATATATATATATATATATATATATGTGAATATTTTTGTAGGTAAAGCGTCAAAGTTAAACACGTTAAATAAATTTATGGACAAACGGGATTGAGCTCGTCTCATCCCGATCCAATCTCATTTCAAATAGCTAGGACGGGACTGAAATGACCTCAATCCCGTCTCGTGTCCACTCCTAGAGAGTACAATGTGCGTCGTTAATTGAAGTATAATGAACAAGTGTAAACACGTCATATTTAGACTCGAAACAGACCCTAGTTCATCACAAAATCAACAACCCCCGACATAAACATTTCGAATTGACACCAAAATTTGTATTCATCAAGTGAAGTTAGACTTTTTATACAAATGTTACAGAAATGGGCTTTCTTGTGTAATTTGAAGAATGAGTAGTTGGAAAATGGAAGAGTGATGGGAAGAGAGTGGGAAAGCATGAAGTAGAATGTCATGTGCGAATGATTATGATGAACAACATACACGATGTGTCATGTGCATAATGTTATACCTTTGAGTAAGAAAGGAGATGAGATTATGGTGAAGTCGTAATTTATTTAAACAAGCTTACAAGGATGAATCATAAATATGGTCGCTATCACCTTACCAAAACACATGAAAATAATGAAATACAATGACACCGGTTGATTCCTCTTCGTTTTCCCTGTTGCGTTATTTGTGGGTCGGTTTTCATTTCTACGAATTAACAAATTAAAATTTCACAGACGTGATCATCCTCTATTGCATAGGTAAAAAAAAGGTCTTATTCGCAAACCCTGAAAAACAAGAATAGAAGTCGATAAGTAGATTCACATTAGAGTTGAAAAAGCAGCGAGCCCGCTAGTAGGATATATCCGAGGAAGCGATTCATTTGAACAACTAGTTCTTTTTCTAGTTCAATGAAAATTATGTAAATTGCAACCAAATTCCACAAAACCTATTTCCTAAACAATTATTGTGGACAAGACATATCAAGTCCTCTTTCGTAATTATATCCATCTTTATCTTGAATTCAATAAACGCTCAAGCTACTTATATATCAACTCATTATACTATGACATCTTTTATATTCATCTTCACTCTTTAAACATTAATATATCGTTATCCTGTATATATACACGAACAAAAAGATAATGTTTAACAGGGCGGCCAGTGAGGTTGAGGTCCATGGCTGGTCTCATGCGCGTTGAGGGTGTAACAGGGCGGCTCACCATCTTGCTCAATTAAGACCGACTACCCCTTTTTTCATTCTTAGCTTCGTCGTTTGTATCTTCAGCTCTAGAGTGTTTGGTTTTAGATGATTTAGTTTAATGAAGGTTTGGGTGTTCTTTATCAAAAAAAAAAAAAAAAAAAGATTAATTGTTTCGAAAAGATAATTCTGAAAAAAACCAAACAAATATATTTTTAAAATTATTATTTCATTTCCCTCTTCACGACCCCTTAAGAACCCATTTTCATATAGAATGATTTATTAAACCAATCCATAAAGACGTAAAATCATTGGGCCCAATAAAAAAGTCAAATAATGGGCTATGATCCATTAAATAAACATCGTGGTTTGACCCGGACTTATTTTATAATATCATTCTAAAATTTGTGTATCATTATTTTAATTAGTTCATATACTTAGTTTATATTATGTGTCATAAATTCAAAAATTACATTTTATTAACTCAAACATACATAAAAGTAAAATAAGTGCATAAAAACATAAATAATAAATTGAAAAAAAACGCACGAACTAATAATAGAATATGTTAAAACGGTTACTATACAAATATTGATCAACTGAGTAACAACAAGTATAAGTTTGTTAGAACAAAAAATTCGAATAAATGAAGAAAAAAATTTAAAAGGGTTCTTGAAATTTGTTTTAACGTTTGTCGGTCCAACAATTCTCTAATTTTTATATCGGGTGAACAATACCTTATCTAAACCTCATATTTCTTAGCCGAATGATTATTTTTTAAAATTCAAATTTCATGCGTCAAACGTCTATTATCATTGTATGGAAATAAATTCCACAAAATCGTAATCAATAATTAAATTATAACGGGCCAAGAAATATCGTTCAAGTGGTAGATGTGATAGTGATAACGTGACTTTTGAAGTAGACCAATAAAAAAAACGTATTAGTTAAGTTAATGTTATTCTTTGTTCTTGATTATTATCTTTTTATTTTGATTTAAAAAGTCTTAAAAAAAAGTGATTTATTTAGTCCACAAATACAATTCGAGCATACTAACATCATTGCCACCATAAAATACAAAATAAAGTCTTTGTTAACACGAGATTTAGACGTGTGAAAAATGAATCAAATATCATAAATAATACATACGGTCGATATAATTGTAATGAAATTTCAATGGATAATAATACGAATAATTAACAATCTTATATACATGGCTCACAACTTTGTAATTTTAGAGTTCAAGTATAATTCTATCATCTCAATAATTTTGTATATTGATGACTATTGTTATAGCTCGAGTCACGGAAAAAAAAAAACCTTACCCCAACATAGGTTAAAAGTTTGAATATAAAAATACTTTTTAATTAATTATTTTTTTTAATGAGGTTTATTACTAATAATTATTTTTTAAACAAGGGTTTTAGTATGTATCTATAGAATTCTATTTAGTCTCTCATTACATTCACAATAATACATTTATCAATTCGAGCCCTAAGGGCTCGTTTTGTTTGAACTCCGGAATCGGAAACGGAATGGAAACGAACCTAGTCCATATATATACCCTTATTCATGAAAGTTGTTGGAATCATTCCTTGTGATTTAAAGTAATTGAAGTTGAATTTGATTACTTTTGATACCCTATAGGGTAACAAAATATGGGGAGACAAGTGCATTTTGCATGTAAAGACAATGAATGATTCCATAGAATTTCATGAATATGAATATACATATGGACTAAATTCATTTCCATTCCGTTTCCGTTTTCGGAGTTGAAACCAAACGGGCCCAATTTGAATCCGAGGATAAATCGATGTAATCCACAATTGACCTAAACGATAATACAAAATAACCCGACTTAAAGCCGTAGTGCGACTAGTGGTGGACGACTTTTATTTGGAGATTTGTGGTCACCATTAAATTACTTCAAATAAATCTCCACTAATCTCGTTTAAATTTTATGTCCCACTCACATTTCTCAACCTCGTTACATTCTTTTAATCGAATAACTATGGCTTAGAGGTGGTATAAGAGTTAGCATTTACATCCTCAACTTCGGTTTATTTATAAACGAACTCGAAATGAGATTTTAATGAGTCGAATCCGAATAGCTTGTCAAAAATAATGATCATGTGGTGTTATTTTGAGGAACGAGTCAAATCTTAATTTTATATGATCTTTAAAATTTGTTCATCTGGTGAATCGAACGAGCTCAAGTCGAATTTTTGATCATGTTTAGAAAACGAACGAGCCCGAGTAACTCAGCTAAATAGCTCTTGATGTAACCCCGTACAACAATAATGATCATGTTTAGAAAACGAACGAGACCAAGTCGAATCCGAGTAGCTTCTCAAAAATAATGATCATGTTTAGAAAACGAACGAGCTCAAGTCGAATTTTTGACGAAACGAGGCCGAGTAACTCACCTAAAGTAATATTTATATATTATTTTAGCCGAACGAGAGAACATAAATATGTTTAAAATTTTATATGAGCTTCAAATGTTTTCATATTCGGCTTGTTTAAAAGATGAACGAGCTGGAACCGGACTTTTAACAAACGAAACACAAACCGAGTCCAAATAGCTGTTGATGTAACCCCGTACATGACTGAGTCAAAAAGGTGTCCTTCCTCTCCGAGTCTCCGACTCAGTATAGAAAATGGGTAGCCGCACCCAAATTCGCAAACCCCAAACCCCAAACCCCAAACCCCTTCTGTTTGGCTGATTCACTCACTCTCACGTGATATCGGACTGTGCTCACGTGACATCCGATTCCGGTTCAATGTCGACGGAATGCCATGTCGCCGCTCCGCCCAAGGCCTTCCAGGTTGTGGTTGACGGTGACGATACTACACGCGCCTTCGCACTACCTCCATATACCGACGGCGTTAAGGTCTCTACTCGTTAATCTAATTCCAAATTAGGATTCGTCATTGCAGTTCGAGTTTTTTTTTTGTCTACTTCCTTCGTGTGATTGTTCTGTTGCCACGAGTCTCACTGATCCCCAGCTGTCTAATCTTATTGCGACCTATTTTTGCTTTGAATTTTGTACGGTGTTCAAATTTTCGAGCTAGTTTTCATATATAGGCAAGTATGCATTTGTTCAGAAGGACTGGTACTTCAGCTACTTGTTTAGTAGGCTGAACTGATTATTGATGGAGGGAATTTTGACAACATGTCCTAACTACTGTTATTATAACGAGTTATTAATATTTCTTCAACTACCACGGCATTAATTATGTTTTTTTTTAATTTAAATACCACATGATACTTCAATGAATATTTTGGATTACAATTGTTAGGCCATACAGTGGTGCTTGGAAGACTGATGTACTGTATAAGGTTTTGTGTTGACAATATGAGTTATTGCTTGTTTTTTTTTGATAAACGAGTTATTGCTTGTTGGTACTGATGATTTTACAAAATTTAATTCAGAAGTTATGAATTTGTAGACGGGAAAATGGAGCACAGGTCTAATGGCGTATAGAACACTTGGTGTTGTCTTTGGAGGATTGGTTACATCCCCGCTTTATGTATATCCGTCTATGCCTTTGAAGTCTCCAACGGAAGCTGACTACTTGGGGATTTACAGTATTATGTTTTGGACACTTACTCTTATTGGTGTAGTGAAGTATAATGGAATTGCTCTCAATGCTGATGATCAAGGAGAAGGTATGTTTAACATATCAAGTGTTATTTTGCTATTTTAGCATCAACTATCTGATAGTTTATATGATTGTTACTCTGTTGCTCACAAGTTCATGGTCCGTCAGTGGTGCCTCTCGAGTTATTGATGTGTGAATATATGTACACTACTGTAAGTATACAGTTGCTTTCTGTAGGTATCTTCGTCAATATTGATGATCTCATTTTATCTTTGAGCTTTGTTTAGTTTTTAGGGCTGGATTCGCTAATGACTTGATTTGTGATAAAGGGTCATGATTTTCTGCTAAAGCTTTATTCTGCTGAACACTTCTGCTTAATGCATGATTCGGTAGTGTCACTTGTCAGCTATACAATCTACAGTACTTATGGCTTATGCAGTGTTTAGTGAAGTCATTAGCCTAATTTGTTCCACCTTCATGATCATGAGATTGCTCATCATGTTCCAAATAATCCTAGGAGCTTGCTAGGGTTTTTATTAAACTGATAGACCCCCTGACTATTAGAAGTTCCCAGAATCCTGAAATCAACATACCAGAAATTTCTTTCCTTCAGTTTAAAACATTTGAGAATTTTACAGGAGACTTTCTATTATCTATAACTGAAAATTTCCACAGGGGGGACATTTGCACTTTATTCCCTACTTTGCAGGCATCTGAACATTGGAATCCTTTCTACCAATAACAGTTCAGGAATTTCACATTCTTCCGTATGTCAAGGCACTACGAAGCCGACTAGGCTTGGGAAATTTTTGGAAACAAATCTGGTTGCTAAAAGGGTATTGCTTTTTATTGCGATGCTCGGAATGTGCATGATAATTGGTGACGGTATACTCACACCAGCAATCTCAGGTCTCTATCTTAGCGATGGTGCATATTCATGTTTTGTCTATTGCACAGGCTTCAGTTTTCTTATGAAATTCTACTTTTCTTTTCAGTCTTGTCTGCAATGGATGGAATAAGAGCTCCATTTCCTAATGTTAGTAAATGTAAGTGCCAAAATTTAATGTTCTCGGTTTCATTATGAAAGTTCAGTTCTCCTAATATATTGATAGGAAATGTACACATTTCTAGTAAAAAATCCTTCCGTTGCAAATTTACAATCTCGTCAGGAAACCTGCTAGGTTTTGACAGAGAATACAATACATGATTAGATCAACCTTCAGGGTGCTAGTTCCTTTTGAAAATTTCAATGATACTAGTGGTAATCAGTATCACAAATTTAGTATCATTGAAATTTAGGAGAGTAAAAGGTTCTACTGTACTTAGGCCTGTGGAAGGTCAGTTTAGGTAAATATGGTTTAGAATGCCATGAATAACCTATGTAGCACAGAAGCTCGAAAGGGCTGTGTTTCTCGTTTCTGATTCCTAGAGAAACACAGAAATACGATTGCTCATGTAATGTAAAACTATGACGTTTCCCTTTATGTAAAACTATGACATTTCTATTTCGTATCGTTTCCATGTTTGTTCCTCATCTGTGCAAAATAGTGAATAAATAACTACATACCTGGGAAGCATTCTGGAAATTAGGGAAACTCTAGCTGTTAATATCACCAGAATCACTCTTATGTGATTTCCTTGGTTTTGATCTATATCCTCTGTAAATATCACTAGATTTACCGGATGCTGTCATGCAACCAAGTTGACGAGGACAACTACACTTACTAATCAGACAAAATTTAGCATCATAGTTTGCATCTAATATTGGGATATTTTTAATTCTCTGCATGATAAATGCCACAAAATTTTTTTTTATAGTTTTCTTCCTTTTTAATTGACATTTTCTATTTCAAATGTTGCAGCGTTGGTTGAAACCCTGTCTGCAGTAGTCTTAATTGTCCTGTTTTTGCTACAAAGATTTGGTACTTCCAAAGTCAGTTTCCTCTTCTCTCCCATAATGGGTCTGTGGACCTTAACCACACCAATTGTGGGAGTGTATAATATTATAAAACATTACCCGAGTATATTCAAGGCCCTATCTCCGCATTACATTATTCTTCTTTTCTCACGAGGCGGGAAGGAGAGTTGGCTGTTACTTGGTGGCACCATTCTTTGCATAACAGGTCAGTCCATTTCTGCATAATTAAACAAGCTAAGATATCAGATTTTCAGAAGTTAAGTGAGATGTTATGAGAGCCACTTTTCATCTGAATTGTGTCAACTTATATAACTTTAATCTGTACTGAGCAGGTTCTGAAGCCATGTTTGCTGATCTTGGCCATTTTAGCAAACCTTCCATTCAGGTAATGTTTTGTAATCACTTCATGGTCTTTAATTATGACGCCATTGGCATTTCTATTTAGTGTTTGTACGAATGTACTAATCCATTTCTTTCTACAATCTCGCCTTCATCAGCTTGCCTTTTTGCTGACAATATACCCATCATTGGTTCTCACTTATGCGGGCCAAACAGCATACCTCATCAAAAACCCCAGTGACTCTGCAGACGGTTTCTATAAGTTCATACCTGATAAGGTTTACTGGCCTATGTTTGTGGTTTCCACACTTGCAGCAATTGTTGCTAGCCAATCTTTGATATCTGCCACCTTCTCGGTTATCAAGCAATCTGTTGTCCTGGATTACTTTCCTCGTGTGAAGGTCGTTCACACTTCCTCTAGCAAAGAAGGCGAGGTTTACTCACCTGAAGTCAACTATATACTGATGATCCTGTGTGTGGCTGTCATTCTCATTTTTGGAGATGGGAAAGAGATCGGAAATGCCTTCGGTATGATACTTTACAACCCTTTGTATCACTTTCCATTACGTAGAGTATGGTGAGGATTCATGTTGTTTTGCAGGTGTTGTGGTAACCATGGTGATGCTCATCACTACTCTACTTCTCACCGTTGTAATGGTAACCATTTGGAGAACACCAATGATATTAGTTGCCCTCTTCTCTTTCACATTTCTTGTGATGGAAGGAGTTTACGTCACTGCTGTTCTAAACAAACTACTGGAGGGTGGATGGATCCCTTTTGCAATATCCCTCATCCTCGCATTCATCATGTTCGGTTGGTTCTATGGGAGGCAGAGAAAGTTGGACTATGAACTAACCCATAGAATTAACACGGAAAGACTCAAGGAGCTCTTATCTGATCCCCGTGTCCAAAGGGTACCTGGGCTTTGCTTCTTCTACACCAACATCCAAGACGGACTTACACCAGTCCTCGGTCATTACATCAAGAATGTAAAATCACTACACAGAGTAACAGTCTTCACCACCCTTAGATACCTATTGGTTCCAAAAGTTCCCCCGAGCCAACGAATCCTAGTGAAGCAGCTCGGTATAAAAGGAACCTATGGTTGCGTGATTCATTATGGCTACCGTGACTCTCTTCAGCTTGAAGGTTTTGATTTTGTGGAACAGGTGACGAGTTGTCTACGGGACCACCTGAAGAACTACTCGAGTGAGCAGTCACAAATACAGACCCTCGAGTTGGACGTCGAAGAGGAGGTAAAACTTTTGGAGGAGGCTAAGAATGTGGATGTTGTACATGTTAGAGGAAAGACAAGGTTTCATATAGGAGCGAATTGTGGATGGTTTGATAGAATCATGCTCGGGTTTTACGAAGTGCTGCACGGTAACTGTAGGTCGGGTTTGCCTGCTACAGGTGTGCCTCTTCCCCAAAGGATTGAAGTCGGTATGCTCTATGAGGCTTGAAGAAGAAAGATAGTTAGGAGTTGTTGAGTTGTTGTAAATTATGTTGTGTCCATAAAATGTACTGAATAACTACAGTTATGCAAAGGGAATATACCCTTTCATTATCAAAATTGGATTCGGTTGGTCTAATGGGATGTGGTGCTAGACTCCTTAAGTGGTTAGTATGGAGATTCGAGTTAGAATCCTCCCGGCGGCATGTATGAAAAAACTGATATTGGGAGGGTATCCCAACAATGAGCCACGATTTACTGATCCGGATAGTAGAAATTCTGTGAAATTGGTTTCAAGGTACCTACATTTGGTAGGTTTCTTATGAAATCGATTTTGAAATCAACTAGTGATTATCTTATTTGGTGGTAAAAAAGCTTTTGGAATGAGCCAGTTTAAGAAATGAGGGTTTTAGTATTTTTCATTTCCTGAGTTATAAATTTTGTCATTTTAACTTGAATTTCTAACTAAATTGCTTTAGGGTTTGCATTGTAATGCTTATTACTACTAGAAGTGTAGTAGAGTAGAGCACTATTCAATACCAAAGTTAAAGTCTTTATTAGAATTCTTGAATTTTTATTAAGTATACCCATTGGTTTAAAATGTCAAACTTATTAATTTATATGATTGAGTCAAATACTATTTATTGTCACCGGACATGTGTTCTCACTTCTCACCATTTTGTTTATTAACCGTTTAAATTCAATGTGATTTCATTTATTTATTATTTTAATGGTATAATTTCAAGTATTTTTTATAGAAAAAAAATACCCATTTATTTTTTTAATGAACAAATGAAAAATATTATACTATAAAATTAAAACTTAAATGAGGTGTTCATACAATTTTTATAAAAATTACTTGCTAAAATAAAAATCACTATCAAAATATTTTTAAAATAGGCCACTGTTATTTAGCGCATTTTTTTATGCGTGTTATTTATTATTTTTATTAAAGTTGTCCGTCACGGACAAATGACATCTGTCCGTGACGGACAACTCTTCTTTGTCCGTCACGGACAACCAGTGGCAGAGTCAAACAAAAATTTAAATTCTGTAATTCAAGGGATTCGAACCAATGACCTACTGGTACAACCCTCACTCTTCAACCAGTTGAGCAACTACAACATGTTGAACTAATTTACTACTAACATAATTTTACTTCAGCAGAGGTAAAGGCCATTTGTCCGTTACGGACAAAGCCCATTTGTCCGTCACGGACAAATGGGCATTACTTAGTAAAAACAAATGCGCTAAATAGCCTCGACGAAATATTGTTGGTAACTTGTTGAGAAATGTTATAACAAATGCCAAGATTTTAGCCTTTGAAATTTCTGAGGTTACCATATGTTAAATGAAAACCGGTTAAAACAAACGGGTGACCATTATTTTCTCATCAATGGATGTCGCCACATCACTTTATCTATGTGGCAATCGGTTAAAACCGAAAGGCCGAACTTGCTTCCTTCTTCAAAATCCGATACAGACAGACCGTAGAGCGGGGGTCATGTACTCATGTGTACACAAGTGCACATGCGTATTAGGCTCAAGTTCAGTACATAAATCCGGTGAGGTTCCATATATAACCAATTAACAATAGGAAGGTTCACCGATCTTATATACTTAGTATCGGAATGTTTGTAAATAGTGAGAATAGTGGATACTTTACAATAATGATAAATACAAAAAATCCTAATATTTTATTCATTTGGTGCGTTTGTTAGATTATTTTAGATGATTGTAATTTTCCACATTCTAAGTTTTATTAGAATAATTCTCAAATAACCCATGCCATATCGAACACGTCTAGTTTTTTTTGGTTAAAACCTGGATTTCTGACATAATATATGGGGACGACATCTTGTGTACAATGTACGTGGTGTATGCCCCTCTACTCATGAAATTAATTTTTTTTTATACAAATCACTTAAATTTGGTTAAAAAAAATCTAATTGTACAGTTTACAACCACGGATTTATTAATATAAATAAGAAAAGGATAATCTTATAACTTGTTGAAATTATTTTCATGTAGATTGTAAGAATATAAAAAACATAGATATAAAGAAGATAGTATATCAGATTTTTAGACCATCTCGTCGACCTATTGTCGATTATTCATACATGAAATATGATTGGATTTTTACGTTTGACTCACAACTCATGCACTCAAACAAAGATGTTGTCTCTAGCGTATCGGGATTGATGACAGACGGACATATTATCGAAGCCATATGTTAGGTAGTCAATGAAACCCTGCAATGAGCAATTATTAAGGTTGTGCACTGCAACACTGGATGCGTCAGAAACCACTGATTCTCCTTCCCACAAAAAAAAATTGATTTAAACGGTGTTCTTTATATTTTAAAAAGTCTCGTTTTTAGTTATTATCAATTACAAAATAAAAACAAAATCATAAAATCCATATAATTTTAACTCTTAATCTTTAATAATAATGGTGAAGTTAGAAATATGACAATTGATAATAATAAAAAACCCCCAAATTTATAAGTTTTTCTCAATCTCACTTCTGTCAAAATTTGAAGCAAAGATAGACGAATTACAATTCTCTTAGTCGAAAGAGTTGCTTGTAGTTGAAGTTACAACATATACAAAGATAAAAAAAATGAAGTTAAATAGATAGCCACGAGTTGAATCACACGTTTATTAGCCTATCATATCCATTTGCATGTGTGAGTCTGCAAATAAGTTGAGTTTGGATAAACTTTGTAAACGGAAAGACTCACTACTACAAGCTAGGCATGTCACGCCTTCTACCCCTCCTCATCTACTATTCTTTATAATTATACCAAACCGAAAAAGAAAGATTCTTAATCGAAAAAGAATAGTCGTGACTCACGAGTCTATCGAAATCTTTATCCAAAACTTCCATTTAAATCTTAAATTACTAAAATTTTATTGGGTAGTTTTAGTTTAGTTTTCAGTTCAGGTCCAAGTTTCATGATTAACCTAATATTTTAAATGTCATATTAAAACAATCTAATTTTTCATCTATGTTTATTTAGAACTATATTTTTTTTTATAAAGTTATATGATCTTACGGGTTACAATTTTAAAATTATGATTATCTTATGATCCAATGATAAAATATTATTCGAGTAAGATAAACATAATGTATGTAACGTTGAGTTGAGGTTAGTCATAAATATAACAAACAGAAAAATTAATCGAAAAAGAATAGTCGTGACTCACGGGTCTATCGAAAACTGTATTCGAAACTTTCATTTAAATCTTAAATTAACAAAATTTATTTGATAAATTTCATTTCACTTTTCGATTTCATGATTAACCCAATATTTTGATCAGTGACATATTAGATCGAATGACCTTCTATAAACACCCAATAATAGTTTTGAAAATTCTAAATGTTATGATAAAAAAAATATATTTTTTTCCGTTGAACTATATTATTTTTTATAAAGTTGGAATCTTACGCGTTACAATTTTAAAATTAGTTTATCTTAAGATCCAATCATAATATATAATTGGACTATGACAAGCATAATTTATGTAACATTGAATTGCGTTTAATTATAATTATAACAAACCGAAAAAATATTCTTAATAAAAAAATAAAATAGTCGTGTCTTACGAGTCTATCAAAATCTATATCCGAAACTTCCATTTAAAGCTTAAATTTCAAAAATGTTATGGGATAAATTTAAATTTAATTTTTGGTTATCAACCCAATTAATATTTTCGGTTTCATGACCTTCTATAAAACCCAATAGAATTTTTTGAAAATTCTAACTGTTTTGTTATTAAAAAAAATCTATGAGTTTATTTAGAACTATGTTACTTTTATATAGTTGTTGATCTTAGGGTTAGGATTTAAAAATCATGATTATTTTATGATCCAATCATAAAACTATGACTTGACTATGACAAACATAACGTATGTAACACTGCATTGA
This sequence comes from Fagopyrum homotropicum, assembly GCA_033239125.1. Classification (NCBI taxonomy): domain Eukaryota; kingdom Viridiplantae; phylum Streptophyta; class Magnoliopsida; order Caryophyllales; family Polygonaceae; genus Fagopyrum; species Fagopyrum homotropicum. The sequence goes on from BSWB01000008.1 coordinate 128,759,808, forward strand.
ATTTAATTATAATTATAACAAATCGAAAAAGAAAGATTCTTAATCGAAAAAGTATAGTCGTAACTTATGAGTCTATCGAAATCTAAAACCTAAACTTTCATTTAGAATTATTATTATTTTATTCGATAAATTTTGAGATCAATTAGCATTTATGGATTTCTACAAATTTATAGTCTTGATGTTGTAACATTGAATTGAGTTTAATGGTTAATCCATTATTTGGATCTCGGGTGTAGTTTTTTACAAGATTAATCTAGATGGAAATTATAAGGGACTAATCTAGTAATTTTCAATAACCTTGAAAGAGAGGGATTATTTTCACTGATATAACATTTTAATAGTTTAATCTATAATCTTCATTTTTTTTTAAATTCTATAATCTGCATCTCATATCAAACCCTTGCCAAAAATTTCCTTCAAATTGATCTAAAATAATCCATATGATCTGATACCAAACACAACCTGAGTGATTATATGAACTATTTTTAATAACACGGTGTCAATAAAGTTTGATATCCGAACCTTCAATTTAAATTATAATTATAACAACTTTCAATCGTAAATATTATTCGACAATACAAACATAACTTATCTAACATTGAATTGAGTTTAATAATAATTATGACAACCCGAAAAGAAAGATTCTTAATCGAAAAAGGAAGATTCTTAATCGAAAAAGAATAGTCATGACTCAGGAGTCTACCAAAATCTATATCCGAAATTTTTTTTAAATCTTAAATTACTAAAACTTTATTGGGTAAAATTCAAGTTTAGTTTTCGGTTCTAGGTCCAAATTTCATGATTAAACTAATATTTTTAATGACATTTAAAAAAAATCATATAAGTTTATTAGAAATATATTATTTTTTATAAAGTTGTGGGATCTCACCAGTTACGATTTAAAAATTATGATTTTCTTATGATCCAATCATAAAATTATATGATTCGACTATGACAAACATTATGTATGTAACACCGAATTGATTTAATTATAATCATAACAACAGAAAAAGAAAGATTCTTAATCGAAAAAGAATAGTCGTGACTCACAAGTCTATAAAAATCTACATCCGAAACTTCCACTTTAATTACTAAAATTTTATTAGATAAACTTCAATTCAATTTTCGGTAACATCATTAACCCAATATTTTAAGTGATATATTAGATTGAAAGATCTTCTATAAACACCCAATAATATATTTTGAACATTATATTTTTTTATTTTTAAAATGATATTACGGGTTTCGATTTTAAAAATTATGATTCGACTATGACAAACATAACGTATATAACACTGAACTGAGTTTAATTATAATTATGACAAATCGAAAAAGAAAGATTATTAATCGAAAAAGTATAGTCGTGACTCACGAGTCTATCAAAATCTAAATCATAAGCTTCCATTTAATTTTTAAATTATTATAACTTTATTGGATAAATTTTAAGATCCGGTAACATTTATAGATTTCGACAAATTTATTGTTTTGATGGTGTAACATTGAATCGAGTGTAATGATTGACCCAATATTTTGTATCGAATTTAGTTTTTTTACAATATTAATCTAAATGGACATTTTTAGGATTAATCTTCAATAATCTTGAGTCAGAGGGGTTATTTTTGAGCTATTTTCACTCATATAAATTTTTAATAATTCAATCTATAATCTCTATCTTTTTTTAATGGTCTATAATCTCTATCTAATATCAAACACTTACCAAAAAATCTCCTCCATATTGATCTAAAATAACTCTCATGTAATCTGATACTAAACACAACCTAATTGATCTTATGAACTAATCCTAACATGACATCAATAAAGTTTGATTTTTTTTTATATGAAAACAATAACATTTTTTCAATATTCTTTTTTTTCTTCTAGTTTTTTCTTGTATATTATTTTCTAAAATTGTGAAATCTTAGATCTACCATTTTAAAAATATGATTATCTTTTAATCCATTCATACATAAATAAAATTATGATTCAACTATGACAAACGTAACGTATGTATTCCAAAATTCACAATAGAGCACCCGAATCCCCGTACAACATTTGTCATTAGTTGAATGTATTAAGGAGACAATTATGTCTTGCTCAAAATGACTACTCCTAAAACCCTTCACGTTTTCCATTATGCATCTTATCAATTCCTGATTTTCTTAATAAATAAAATTTATAGATATGCATAAAAGGAAAAAAAAAAGAAAAAAAAATACCCATCTTCAACCTTGGGTTTCCTTGCATTCCACGTCTCTCCCCTCTTTCAATTAGTATATAAGAAGGCCATTGTCTTCATCTTTTGAAATTTTAATCCACAAAACACTCTTCCATCTTGAATTCAGAAAGGGTTTTTCTTTGAAATGGGAAATTATGAAATGGGGTATTACAGGAAAGAAGAAGAAGATGAAATTGATTTACCTCCTGGTTTCAGATTTCACCCAACAGATGAAGAGCTAATCTCAAAATATCTCCGTCCAAAAGCTGTTGACATCAATTTTACTGCAGTAGCCATTGGAGAGGCGGATTTCAACAAGTCTGAGCCATGGGAATTGCCAAGTAAGAGCTTTGAAATTTACAGTTCTCTTACAGACTTGATTTTTATTTCTTGTTTTTACTGTGATCCAGACTTGGCAAAAATGGGTGAAAATGAATGGTACTTTTTCACCTTAAGGGATAGGAAATACCCTACTGGTATGAGGACTAATAGAGCCACAGCTGCTGGTTACTGGAAAGCTACTGGGAAAGATAAAGAGATTTACAAAGGAAGAACACTTGTGGGTATGAAGAAAACCTTGGTTTTCTACAATGGTAGAGCTCCTAAAGGAGAGAAATCTAACTGGATCATGCATGAGTATAGGTTGGAGGGTAAATTATCTCCTCACAAATTACCCTCCTCATCCAAGGTAATTAATTTTTTTATTTAATTAGGATTTGTTTTGCCTTTTTCCTTTGTTTAATCAATTTTTTTATTTATTTAATGGCATAATTGTGAGCTTAGTTTCTAGTTTTGAAGAATTATAACTATTAATACAATAATTAAAGATTACTATATATATATTATTTATAACAATTGTCTAAATTTCCAGGACTGAGAACTCTAAAAGAAATGGATTCTATATGCTAAAAATAATAAAATGGATAATATTTTAATAAAATTATACAAATAATTTATTATATAAGATAACAGTTTTTATTATTTTAGTATTTTGTAGAGTTGATATTATCTTTGGTGTTCTTTTATTTATTATTTTTGGTTTTAGATGAAAAAACTAATATGATTTTATTTATTTCTGTTGGACAGAATGAATGGGTTATTTGCAGGATATTCTACAAGGTTACAGGTGGAAAGAGAAACCTGTGGGTAGGAGGACAAATGGATTCGGGTCGACCCGAATACAACTCATTTGACATCCCACGGTTGGTAGAGACCGAACTCAATGCACAGAGCTCAGATCACGTGCCCTGCTTCTCCAACCCGATGATCACCTATTCGGATCCAAACCCTAATTTTGGTGTGTTTGAAGCCCCAATCATCTCTCAAGGCTACTACCCGTTGGTAAACGAAGCTCCATACCCGGTTTACCCAAGTGAAATCAACCCGTTTAAGGGTAACTCCCAGTACTCATTTGGGGTTAATTACCCTAATCCAAATATGGGTGTTAGTTTGTCGCAGGATACTGTCTTGTCCAATGATCTTAATCCTGAGATTTCGTCTGTTGTCACAAACTATGACGTGGGTGTGGGCCCGACTTATGATCAAGGTGATCCTTCGACTTCTGGTGGGCCAGTCGACCTTGATTCCATCTGGAACTACTGAAATGCAGAGAGTAAAGAGGTTGTTTTTAGTTCATTGAGAACTTACTGAAGAAGAAGAAGAAGATGCTCGCTTTGAAAATGTTTCTCAATGATCAGTGTAAAGTAGTGTATAGTACACTACTTAGTTTCTGTGTAGATTTTAGTGAATCTAGAGTCTAGACAGAAGTAGTCATGGAGATAAATAAATAAATAAATATGTACCCGAGTAAATATAAAATATTTGTAAGCTTGAACTGTTTGTATGTAATATATATAGAAGTATTATAATATATTATATATATCTATATATATTGATCTCAGGCTCTCAGCCTTTTGATTTATATTTTCCAACGATTTTCCCTTTGTGGTTGTATATTTTTTGAAGAGGTAATTAGAACACCCGGTTCGATCGGCTTTGCCGATCTAAGTTCGGATCAGGTAGTAAATCGTGGCCCATTACTGGTAATACCCTCCCAATATCAGTTTTTTCATATATGTTGCCGGGAGGATTCGAACTCGAATCTCCAGGCAAACCACATATTCAGCTCCAGAAATTACTTAGGGTTTCTCCTACTATAAAACACTGGTGTTTTGTATGGATATTGGACGTCTGTTACTGGATATTTTGGAGAAATTTTGTAATTTATAATAAATATAGGGCTAGGGTTGTAAATAGAAAAATCGATACCTTCCTCTCTATGCCAAAATTTTTTCGCCACGTGTCACATTCCTATTGGGGCACCCTCTTTATACGGCATAATCTAATAGATTTCAATTTTTAAAATATAAGTTAATCAAATATTAAAATAATTATATATTTTTTTAATATATTTATACGATTGAGTCATAATAAAATATGAAATTGTATGTTGTTTTTAATATATTTATAAAAATATCACATCCTGATCCGACTCGAGTCCGGAATTTCGGCCAACGGTTTTGTACAATGCGGTCCAAGTCAGGCTTCAGAATGGTTCTCGAATTTTTTATATTTTTTAAAAAGACAAAAATATTCTTACTTAATATTAAATTTAAAAGTATTATACAAAAATCGTAGTAACTCAATAGTTTTTCATATTCATGGGCCGGACCGACTGTAAAAGTGTAATCTTTATAAAGTATTTCGTTCCTAAAGAAATCTTTTCTTAATATTTAAAAAATAATATCAATTTAAGTACATTAGATCCATAAAATACGATATGAAGCCTAAAATTGCAATTGTGGAAGGTTTAGAAGTTGAAATAGTAGGGGGTGAGTTGAACATGCATTGCATGAGGACTTGGAAGCAGAGTGATAAATGGGATAGAGTTTGGTGAAGTGAGCAAATCAGTAAGGTGACTCTGCTCATACCATATATCCTCCAATTTGAAGATGTTTCCTCTTTTAGCCATACATTTCTATGCTTACATTTGTACGTGGCATCACACCATTGGTTAACCTAACACAATTTTTTTATTAGAAGAAGGTCCGGTACTTTTTACGCATCTGAACGTGTTTTCCGTATATTAAAAAGAGGTTATGTAGTTCGCAAACAGGGATAACCCTGTTACATCATCGACAATTAAGTTCATAATATCCTTTGGTGGGTCAATCAATACAGAAATGCCTAAAAGTAGAGCCAAAGAAAAACTAGCAAGGTAATCCACAACTCTATTAACCCTATGAAAAATATAGCGAACCTACATATATTGTAACTCTATTAGCCTCATGGAAAAACGGGGTGGGGTGATAGAGATGAGATTTATAACTAGCTCATAAACAGTCTCCAGGATAACTGATCGGAAACCCATATTCCAAGCCAACTTTAAAACCATGCACTATACCCCAAAGCTCAGAACAAAATAAATCCCTAAGTTGTCCCCAAAACCCCGCTGCCGAACTCATGTACAATCTATAATGATATTTGTAGTTGTTGCATGGTCATTTGTAGTTTTAACACAACCGGTATTGATCTTCAGTTCTTCGCAATACCTCGAGGAGGACGTTCCTATCTAACCATTCACATTGAATGAGCAAAACCGACAGGACAACCTCCTCCGAAAGCTTTCATCCAAGCAATCTTATAATCTCTTGTCCTCTCCATGACGTGATGACATCGATCACCACAGTCCAAGCGCCCTTGAAACACCAGTTTGTCTCGCCATTTCCAAATTTACCGTAGATCAACTGCAAAAAAACTCACTCCACATCATACCATTAGCTAAATAAACCTAGAACATATCATTAGCTAAGTAAACCGAGGAGAGAAGGTTACTGTTGGAACCAAAAATTAAAGCAACTATGAATAAAACATGTTTTAACACATGTGCGCCGACACTTTTCCGGGCACATTTTCGGTGGGCTCCGACCATTGTTAACACCGGAAAGTGGGAACGTTGACTTCGTCTACGAGCTCTTGCTCCGGCCATTTTCATCTGCCTCACTTACGCTCAATTGAAAATCAATGAGCCTTGGACGACACAAAACAGATGCTTCACTTACTCGACGCTCATAACCTCCATGATCGCCTTGTTCTCTGTTTACAAATTTACCAGCACAAGGTGCGAGTTTTCCTATCTCGAAGCCGACTCATAACATATTACTCAAAATATTCAATACAAATTTACCAGCGTAAGAGGCGAGTTATGCACTAGTTTACTACTATCTAATAACCTAATTGATAAATTTATTTTAATCTTAAATTTTAGATGAATAATATAAGATTCAACCAACTCTATAGTAAAATTTATTCTCTCAGTTTATGAAGTTTATGGGAGCCGATCCGCATTAATCCATTATCTTTTCTTAATTGGAAATCTGTGATGAGAGATTTTGTCAAGTAACAACTAACAACACAATCTTTTTTTCTTTTATCGTAAATCGAATTTATACTCTCTGAGATATTCCTTTTCCGAATTTCCATACTTGCCAAGTCCATTCGGGAGACCGCAAATTCAGTCTTCGGTTCGGTTCGTTAATGGCGAATTCTTCATCTTCATCGGCCAGTAAGCCCTCGGCGTCGTCTTCGACAACCAAACCTCCGGTGAAAGCTTCTAGATTGACGACTGTGCTTAAAATTTACTGGTTGCCCCTTGCACTCTTCGCCGTGTCCTTCTTCTTTCAGTGCGTCGTTCTCCCTTACTCCTACCCTCCTTCACACTATGACGGTACTCGATCTGTCTCTATGTCTCCTGATAGTGAAGTATATATATGACGTGCTTGATTTTTTGTATCCTGTTTCTCAATTTTGTAGCTCTCGGCCTCAAAAGAGGTAGCACTGTTGAGGAAGTTAAAGAGGCCTACGACAAGCTTTATTCCAAGTGGTACTGCTTTAAAATATCTCGTACTATGCTCTTTTGTTTCTAATTGTATGTTTTTAATGTATTGCGGAATCATATAGTCAAAAAGTTTTTGTTTTGTATTGGAAAAGAACCGCTCTGTTTTGTAATACTTCAACTGCTCGATTTGTTTTGGGTTCTAATATGAATCTTCACTTTGTTACTTGTGTGTTGAACTTCATTGGATTCCAATTGATGCAAGAAGTGCTATTGACTGGTAACATACTAATTGAATAACAAGCTGAACTGCAGATTATTAATAACTAGTGTATATAGTTTGTCACTTTGCCTAGCTGTTAAATGCTTACAAACTGTTGGGAAAAATTGGGCCATACACAATTGTCTAGTTCTTTTCATTGTGTTGCCTCAAAAGCATGATTTTGGTAGTTTCTCTCCAAATGCTATATGTTACTGTACTGATAGTTGATTTGCTTGTAATTTTCCTATTGACGGTGGAGTCTGGACTTATATTTCTGTGTAAACTATTTCAGGAATTCAGGCACTGAACCTCAAACAGCTGATTTTATCAAGGTCAGTGTGAATTATGTTATTGTATATGATTCATAATTTTTTGTAATCTTTGGTTATTTGCAATTTGATGATGCCATAAAAGTAATAATATTGAAATTAGCGAGATAGATTTTTTCTACGCTTCTTAGCGAGATAGATTTTTATCAAGGTCAGTGTGAATTAAGTTTTTGTTATGCATATCTTCTTTTTGTCTAATCATTCCTTTTAATTGTGTGGGGATTAACACGTATAATCTATTTATGCTATTAAATTTTGTGTTTTCCCCTACAGATTCGATATGCTTATGAGTTACTAACAAATCAGCTGTGGAAAAGAGACTATGATCTATTCTGCATCGATGAGTCAAATGTATGTGAATTTCCTCTCATTTTTTGTGGTTTTTTTCTTTTTCTGTACTTTATGTTGCTATACATTCTAAATGTAGAAGCCAGGAAACCCTTTTGATTCCCTTACCTAATTTTAATTGTAGCATGTTGTAGAAGATATTAAGCAATTGTATGCTGGTGAAAGCTTTTCTAGGATAACCCTTTCTTTGCTTGATGATACTCATACCGGTTAGTCACACTTCTTATTTATTCTCTTACTCTACAGTTCTTTTCTTGAAAATAATGAGTGAAGTTGAAGTATATAATTTGGCAGTTCATAAAAGGAACTTTTTTATTTCACAGTTAATGATGACCATGATCTGAATTTCATTACATCAAACAATTTTCAATCTCTGTTGGCGGATCAGCGACCATTTCTAATCCAGGTATCAAGTGTTTGCATTGCTTGTGGCTATTGTTTGAATTTTGCCTTCTTTGCTTATATATGTTGAGACAACTTTTGACAACTAACTAGAGTCCCTTTCTCAGTCCTGTATGCTGCTGAAATTTGTGTGGTTCTTCTGGAGGAATAGAGGAAAATTGAAACTTGTGATTATTGTTCAATTGTATGTAGGATATATTGGTTGTAGATTGTTTATCCTTCAAGACTGTATGATTTAGGTTCCATGGTTTTAACATGTCTTTGTTAGTAGACATCCCTAAGAATGTTGACACAGTTTCTTGGGGTGCCTCTAAAATTATAGGAGCTATTATGAACTATTTATTTCTACTGAAAAATGGATTTCCTACCGAGTAACTGGATTTCTTCCCCATCCATTTGTTAATTTCTGTTATCTCTTGTGAGTGTTACTTTGCACTTGATACAAGAATGGGAAAATAAGCAAATGTTTTGTATATCTCACATCGTCTCTTTTTTTCTTGCAATTGAAAAGCTATGTGTGATAACTTCCACCAGTTTTAAAGTCACTGTCTGGTGATCAGTTTTCCTCCTGCACTATGATCAGGTATATTCACATGGAAGTCTTCGCAGTGCACAATTTTTGAGTAGCTGGAAGAGAATTGGTATGTTTTCATCAACCAAAAAGTAAACATCAAACTTTGGTTACTGCTTATTAGTTTCTTTTTTTTGCTGATTTAGTAGAGGGTTAATGGTCTTTCTACCACCGTGTATCAGATGCATTTGTAAAGAACTACACACTCAATTCACTATGACTACTGGACCTAAAGTTTTAGCTAGAAAAGTTAGCAAATTCTCACCAGTAAGAATTCACTGTAGTTTGTTTTGTTACTTCAGTAACAATGAGTACAAATCCTCAAGAATTTTTTACGATCCGATAGGGGATTTAGCATTGTTGTTTGGATATGACAAGTAATTATGACATAGGTTTCAAAATTCTCGGTCTTCATATCTTATTTGAGAACTTGCTTTTCATTAAAAGGAAAAACGTCAAAACACGTAGCTTATATCCTCCTTACATGTGTGAAGCATGTGTGGATGTATGTACTTTTACTGTTTAAACCTGTCATATTGGCGGTGTATTATAAATTTACTGCATACAGTCCCTTGGAGGCATTATCTACCATGGCTTCTAACTAAAATCTAGGTTGAGTGGCATAGCAAGTTACTGCACTGCTTAATCTGACACATGTTTTTTTAAGATTCAGGATCACTTGTTTTGCTAGAAAACCGAGCTTCACACAGTTTTTCATATGAATTTGTTATATACTATAATGTACATAATGTACTTGATCAGTCATACATGTGTTCACATGCAAGTCTTTCTTACATCTTTGCAGCTACTTTATTGGACGGGGTTGCAAATACTGGTGTTGTCGAAGTTGGTGAAGTAATCCTCGCAGCTTATTTTGCAGACAAGAAAGCAACAGGACAGCCTTTTTTCAGAAATGGCAAGCATAATATTTTACATAACTGATTATCCTCCCTTATTCTGAAGAATATAACTTGAATTAATCAATAATAGAACAAAATTGAAATCGAAGCAGATAAGAGTAGAAATCTTGAAAATAAACAGAAGGATTAGTAGGCCTGATTTGCCCAAGCAATGAGTTGCTGAGTTCCCTGTATAGTGCAGATGGATCCAGCTGCGCTTAACTGGCAGGTTTGAGGATCCACTGCAAAATATAGCCCATTCATAGAATGTTAGGGTGTGTTTGGTAGGAGATGGAAGTTATTTTGAAGATTAATCTAGATGGGATTTTAAAGGGGTTAATTTTATATGTGATTTATTAGGAATTATTTGATATAAAATATTCTACATCAGGTTGTTTGGTTGGAGATTTTTAGTGGGTTTAGTTGATACAGATTTACAAATTTACCCTTATTTTAACCTTAAATAGGGGCATGAGTGTAATCTTAATTGATGGTTGGAGATTAATCTCCTTTAACCTTGGTAATATGAGGTAATTTTTTGGCCATTTTTAATCCTAATTAATCCCCTCTATAATCTTCCTCTTAATCTCCATCTTCATCCAAACACTTACACAAATTAATCTCCTAAATTAACCTCCTTTAATCCCCAACCAAACAGCCTTAGTTGTGCTAATAACCTGATAAGAATGGTTCCTAAATGGATACTTGTGTCTAATTAATGAAGTTCATATCTTCTTAATACACCTTACTACTGCTGTTAAATTTTAGCACTTTTCAGAGTATGTTATATCATTAAAATATCTCTAAAAAAACATCAAAACATAGGATCTTTTCTTGACAGATTGCAGTTATTTGCTTCGAGCTAAATCTATACCATACTGCATTCTAGTAGTAATTTCTTCTAGAAACTTGTTTCTAATTAATTTCTCTATTCCATTGCCATGTGTTTACAGGCCTTCCTCTGCTAGTTGCATTTCCTCAAGGATGTAGATCTTCCAATTGTCTTGTGCGGTAAGCTTAGAAAATCTAATTAGTTTATTTTGAACTTTTGATCATGTATGTTTGTTGTAAAGCTTCTACAATTTAGTCCATCATTATCTTTTCCATTAAAACCACTACAGGCCAACTTCTCTTTATTGTTTAACTATTTGTTTTTTATTCCTTACTGAATACATAACATATTGTATAGGTATGAAGGGGAGCTTTCTGTTGATGCAGTTACTGACTGGTTTGCGAGTGCTATACTTAAGTTACCTCGTATTCCGTACTACTCGAAGGACTCACTGGTAATATAATGTTTTCCCTTTTTATCTTTTACCATCACTCTAACTGATGCTCTACTATGACGCGCGCGGGTGGGGGGGATCATCAGAAATGTCAGGGTCACCATCATTATCAATATGCATATGGTAACTTAATGCCTGAAAGTGAAAAGCTATACTATTCGTTATTTGCATAGAGGCCCATCTAGTATTAGGCCCATTCGACTAGCCGGGGGGTTGCATACATCAGAAATGTCAAGGTCACCGTCAATATCGACAACATAATATGCATATGATAACTTGAGCCACAAGCCTATTAGACTTTGTCAGCTCTAATGGTTGCAATTGTTGCAACTAGCAGGGGCATACGGTAACTTAATGCCTGAAAGTGAAAAGTTATACCATTTGATATTTGCATAGAGGCCCATTTAACATAATATGCATATGATAACTTGAGCCACAAGCCTATTAGACTTTGTCAGCTCTAATGGTTGCAATTGTTGCAACTAGCAGGGGCATACGGTAACTTAATGCCTGAAAGTGAAAAGTTATACCATTTGATATTTGCATAGGCCCATTTACTCATTTAGTATTAGGCCCATTAGGGTCAGGCTCCAATCATAGTATGAATCAGGTAAAGGCCAATTTAATGCAAATACTAGATCAAAATCATTGTTGAATCAAGTAAACAGTTCACTACTTGCTCCGAATTTTTATAATATGAATAAAAACTTATTTTGATTTGCAAAACTCAATTCTTTTGGTGATTAAAACTGCTTTCTTCATCTGCTATGAAACTGGACAGAATAAGTCTTATTCCAGTGTCACTACTTTCTCTCATGATGACTTCTGGATGTTTCTGACACAGGGACCCAAATTCCTGGCTAAGAGTGGTCATCATAAGGTGTGTTTTGCTCTAAAAATTTTCATTGATGTTATCACTCCCTCGTTGCATCATATAGATTCAATTGATAATTTTCCTACCTAAATTATTTGGAAAGCCTGATAGTAGGTAGAACCTAAAAAATGCACGTGTATGATAAATGTAAGAGATTAACCTAAAACTAACTCCTATCTAAATTTTCTCATACATTTACTGTTCATATTCCCTTCTTATGCTGACATTTCTTTTCCCTTGGTTCAAAGGTCAAAGTGATATTCTTCTCAGAAACAGGTATGCGCGCAACTCCATTGGTACGTCAAGTAGCCAAGGCTTACCAGGATTATGCCACTTTTGCGTTTGTGCTATGGAGAGAAGAGGAATTCTCGATTTGGTCGACAGTGTATGTGTTATTACAATTGACAATTTGCTGAAACATGATGATTCTCCTAAGAACCTTATAGGGCCTTCTTGCTTGTTTCTTTCTCTCCGTTCAAACTTATTTCTTTTTTGCCTCTTCTTCTTAAATACATGTGCACTTGAAGTTTATTGCTGAATCACTTCACAGATAAAATAGCAGCAACATATATAATCAAGAAAAAAAGACCATAAATATTTTTAATGCTCTTTGTTTGAACTCTCTTATATTTGCCAAAGAAAGGTCCCAAAACACACGAGAGAAACAGCTCACTGTTTTCTTTAATTTTGATCTGTACTACATTTTAAATATTAGTTTTTAAATTTGTTTTTTAATGCCTGTTTAATAATATTCTTGCACTTTGTATTTGATGATTTACAGATATGGTGTGGAATCAGCGCCTGCCACTGTCTTTGTGAAAGATCCAGGCACCAAGCCAGTTATTTACTATGGCACGTGTCCTCTACTATTGTTAATTTCTATTTGATGCTTGTTGAAGTGATTCTATTATTTACATACATACACATCTTTTAGGTCCTGTCAACAGCTCATGGTTCTTGAATGTCATGGAAGAGAACAAATTACATGGTAAGAATATGATAGAATGTCTGCCTATTTGCTCGTGTACTTCATGAATACTCACGTTCATTCTTTTCAGTTGGAGCTGGAGTTTAGTTTGTGTCATCTTCTGATCATGTTTGTGTATCACTTTGTTTTTCATAGCTGACCATCCATAATCTGTAGTTGAAGAGCTACAACATTTGCTTAATCCTTGAATCCATTGCAAAATTCTATCTTATGTATGTGCACCAAACTTGTCAGCATTGACAAATTAAATGTAACTTTCTTCCAACTACCAAGAATAAGTGTGTCACCTAAGAGGAAAGTAGTGTTTTTCAATAACTTGTGTGTTTAGCACTTTCAATGTCTGAAGTATTCAAAATGAAAAATTAGTGTATTTTAATCTTTTACCATAAGTTTAAATGTATTTGGGGTGGAGAATTAGTATTGGTTATGCTCCCTAAGTATAGTCAACTTCCATTTATTGAACCGTACTATTATCACTATTGGAGTTGAGGATGGGCTTTTTGTTTCATGAACAGTTGATAATATGATATTTTAGTTCTGCTCTGTTACCGATACCTATGTTTCATTTATTCCAGCACTTCCCCAATTGAGGACAGTGACATCCATGGAACTGGGTTGTGATCCTCGGGGAAACTCCCGAGGCGGAAGTGATAGTATGATATGGTACTGTGTTGTTCTCATTGGAAGACCTGGCCCGGAGATGAACCAAAGGCGTGAAGTAAGTTCTTTAATGAAACTTTAGTTCACAATCTAATTTGATACCTTTCTGCCATTTGTATTTTGAGACTTAGTGCCCGTTTGGTTGGAGTGGAGGAATGAAAACGGAATGAAATCGGATAAGGGTAAGGAAAGTAAATGGAAATGATGGGATTACTTTCATGCTTTAAATGACCTCTAAACAAACATAGTTTTTGATTGATTCGGAATCACTCCGTTACCGGAAATGATTCTTAGTGCTTCCAAACGAACCCTTAGAGGAAACTAAATCCGTCTGCATAGATGAAAGAGCTACATGACATTTTACATGTTACTATCAGAACTAAGGCACTTTACAGAGGCTCTGGTTGCTTAAAAATTTAAGTTTTGCTTGGTGCAAACTCCTTAAAAATAATTGATTGCTTGAGATGAAGAACTTGTAAGCTATTTATGATGTATGAAGAGTTTGTGCTCTGTTACCAATACCTATGTTTCATTGATAGCCATTGTAGTTGGTCAGTTTTGTTAGGCGCATGGATTAGTACTACCTTTAAATTTTAAACCAGTATCCCTTATAGGTATTTGTGGAAAATAAGGATGTGAAAAGGGAATTAGTTCCAAAAGAATGCATGTGCTGGTATGGTAAGTTGTAAAGCTGCGAGATGGGTTTGGATCACTCTCACATGTTTCCTTGAATTTCTGGGTCATAACATACAAAAATATGCTCGACTTTTTGCCTCTAACCCACCATACTCTGTCACAAACTAATGTGGTAATAGATGCTGCGCATGGTGCAAGAAACCTTGTCAAGTGATACTAAATTGAACGAACCTGGTATCAGTGAACTGGCAACAACTTCGGTGAAGGCTTATGAAGATAAGCGGTTGGCATTTTCCTGGATGGATGGAGAAGAACAGAAGGTATGCATCCATATGTCTTTGATGTCTCCCGATCATTGGGGCTGCAGTGTGCTTGTTCATCGTTTTCCTTTATCTGTAATTGCTAGATACGGGTTTTTTCTTCCATTATGTGACTTCACATCAAGTACTATTTTACAAGGATTGCCTTTTTTCTATTGAAATCAATAAATCATTGACATGGTGTCTGGATATAGTAGTTTGCTTGAGTTGGCACGGTTATCAATAATAGCAGTAAGTATACTACAGTTTCCATTTTAGACCTGGTTTTGGATTAAAAAGTTGTGAACCTGGTATCAGCTCTGGCTTTTTTAGTACAAATTATGCACTTGGATTTTAAACTAGAAGATCCAACGATTTGGCTGATGTGCTGTTTAAAACAACATAATGATTAATGAAGTTGCTAGCCTGGATCTGTCTTATTGTTCGTGAGTTTATCTGTATATTAGCTAATTGTTATGAACTTGGGCAAGCTTAATATCTCTTTTATCCTAAAGCTTTTAAGTCATCCGCTTATTGATGTAATTTGGGCATGCTCTCACCTTAAGTTACTTGTTCAGAACTTATGTACCTTCTATCTTGGAGCTGACCTAAGCATTGAATCCTGTGGACCGCTTAGAAGTGCGTTGGACTCATCACATATAGTTATGGTACGCTACATGAGGAACAACACTGTTGATGATGTCAAGGTTAAGAAAAAGAAAAATCCTTTCCTCGATGCTCTTCAAGAAGATGTTGATCCTGCATCTCAGCTGGTCGCAACTTATAAGGGCTCCTTTGAAGTATCTCAGGTATCAAATTCTTTTCTCAATATAACTATATCTTAATGCAACATTCTGATCTGTGTTAACTGTTAACATATTCTCTTTGGCCTTTATTATTAAATTGTTTTATCTTTATTCTGTAGAGGTATATTGATAGATTTCCATATTCAAGATATAGTTTGCTTTATATAACAACTAACACTTCCAATTGTTGGTATGTTAATCTGCAGATTCTTGAATGGGTGTCAAAAATAATCAAAGATGGCGATACTGAAAAGCTTCCATTCTATGTAAGTCACTTCAGTTTTGATGTAGACTTTTCAAGTAGCTTGCCTAATGCCTATCCTTGCATCATTTATAGAGACCATTCTTCTGCTTTCCTCTAGCTGACTACTCTATTGTTAGAATATTTTTGATATTACGAGAATTGTTTTCATTAGTCATACTAACTACTTCTCCATGTATGTAATATGGCCTTATGCTGCATTTCTGTTGATTTATGAAAATGAACGAGCCTGTGTTCTTACCCTCTTGCATTGCAGAGAACAAGAGCACCCCCGCTAGTCCCCGAGAGCAGTAATCCACTGTGGTTATCGTCTTCTGGAAGCATTTTGTCCAAAACCATAGGTGTAAAAGATAAAATCCGGAGCCTTGTATCTGGGTTCAAAGATACTCTAAATGACCCAAGGGTTGGCCCTATGTTTCTATTGGCTGCATTGATCTCGTATGGTTGGATTATGTTGAAAAGAAGCCCAATGGACTGTCCAAATGAATCTAATCAGTCACAAGAACCAAACTCTAAGGTAATTGAATCTATGATCAATAATACAATTGAACTTGGGTTCCTCTAGCATTTGCTCTAATGTCGATTTTGATCAAGCCAACAACATATTTATGACTTGTTTTATTTGCAGAAGAGAGAATTACCGAAGGAATGGAAGAACAGAGGGAGAATAGCGCCTGGTGGAGATATACCTCCTTCCATGACTGATGTTGAACCTAATGATTCTGTTCAGATGCCGTTTTCCGACTCCGACTCAGACTCCGAATAAGAAGAATAGTAATCAATGGCCGAAGATGTCCGGAATACAGTCATCAGCCTTTCGCTTCATGTTTTGGAAGATGTCTAATTGTGTCTTTGATTCCAATTTTCGCACTAGTTGAGTAGTTTCTGCATATGCAAGACATTTTAGCACGAATTCATGGATTTTGTTTATATATATTCGATTATTTGCATATAAATGATATTGTAGTTAATATATTGGTACGTTAGGCTTGGACACCTTATACTCCATGATCCTTATCCCATGACCTTTTTCCGGTCTTTAATAGATATGTACCAAAAGTAATCGAACCGGGTGTTCGAATCGTAAAGGAGTTGGATCAAAAGAATGAGATGGACCGGTTCCAACAGAATAATAGCAATCGGCGGTTCAAACCACCGGTTCGAGAAGTCACATATCACGAGGTTTGTGTTACAAATGTTGGGGGACTAGTGCACAACAGGAGACTAAAACTCAATCACGCTAAAAATAATATTTACGGCCCATTTGGTTTTAACTCCGGAATGAAAACGAATCTAGTTCATATGTATATTATTGTTAATGAAAGTTTGTGGAATCATTCATTGTGTTTTTAAAGAATTTGAATAGAGTTTGATTACTTTTTGATACCATATAAGGAAACAAAATGTGGGGGAGCAAGTGCATTTTGCATTAATCCACAATGAATGATTACACAAAACTTCATGAATAATGATATAAATATGGACTAAATTCGTTCTATTCCGTTTCCGTTTTCGGAATTGGAACCAAACGGGCAGTTAATGTATTTGGTTTGTGTATAAATTGTATCTTAATTGAAGTAAAAATTGGCCAAATTTAATAAAATAAGAAAAAAGGAAAAAGGAAAAAGGAGGGATGGAAATGGAATCGTTGAAATAGGGGTTTATCACCAATGTTTATACCCTAGGACGCCATTTACATTTCTGTGGCTCGCTACTCTCCCACAATTTCAATTCGTCTTCCTTCTTGAACTCCAGTCGGCGATCGCTCTATTCATAAGGTATTCTATATCTCGCTTGCTGTTTGATTGCTGCTGTAGTCTTTACAATTTGAGTTTACTCTTTGCTGTCTGATTTCCGGTTTCATTGCCCTCTATGACTTTCTCTTTGATTCTGAACTTATCGATACCAATTAACTTGATTTTTTCTTTCTTTCTGCTGCTCATGTAATTTGTTAATATACTTACTAATTATTGGCATGCTAAAGGCGGTTTCAGCTATACGATGGGAAATTTTTGTGTGGTCCTCCTGAACTAGAAATTAGTAGGGAAATTGGAGGTGCTCTTTCCTCTAGAAGTAATGGCGATTTCTTCGAGATAGACGGAATCCTTGAGTATTATCTTGTAGAATTCGTAGTCTGGGATTTAGGTCTTCTCGTGAAATGCTGATATTATAGGTTCTATGATTCTTGAAGAGTTTATGCTTCATTTGATTTAATTTGAATGTGCTGAAAACTTATCATCTGAATTTAGGGTTTTTATATTTTTTTTTTCTTAGAAGAAATAAGATCACCATTAGTGTACAGTGAACAATGAAAAATGGCAAAAAAATGTTATCAAGAATAAGTAATTACCCAACACTTAAAAATAAAATTTTGACACCATTTATTCCCCTGTTTCCCCGTTTTCTGATAATAACGTGAACTCATTTGGGAAAATATACATAACTGAAACTAGACTGGATATCCCCCTCTCGTGTTTCTACCCTTCTCTGTTTTGCTGGGAAAGGTATAGGGTTTTGATTCAGCTGCAAATATCTCTCAGTATTTGAATCTTCCAATTCTAAATGGTTGCTGCACTATGATTAATCAGGGAACAAATGTAGAAAAGAGAATGAAATTAACAATCTGATACTGTTTTCAGGCTTTAATCTTAGAAAGAATTGGGTGAAGTAAGCTCTTTTTTATAGACTTTTGTTTTGTAGACTCCTCTAATTTTTACCACTCTAATTGACTTACCACTCTTAATAGAGTAATAGTGATGAAAAGCTTAGGTAGCCATTTTACTCTTAATCTTGTCATTGATTGTAATTTGAAATTGCTAAATCCATTTCAAGATTGGATTAAACTGTATTTAACTTCATAATGAGGGCCCTAAGTGTCAAAAAATAGTATTTGTAAGTCCTAACTTACCTTAAATGTGTTTTAAGTCTTGACTTCAGCTTAAGTGGCCCTTTCTCCTATTATAAGGATTATATTGTTCTAGGTCTTGTAGGTATGGGGAAGGACTCGAAGTCCAAGGAATCTGGTGGAAAGGGCAAAGGAAAACAAACAAGCGATGAGGGTGGTTCAAAGGGTAAAGGAAAAGGTGCAAAAGGAGGAGATGGACTTGGAACCTGCACTTATGTGAAAGGTGCAAACAAGTTCTCATTTTCCACTAATATTTCTGCAGTGTTCTGCAATTTTCTTAGAGAACTCCTTTGTACTTCCATGATTGTTATTTAAGTTGTTGCTCTATTGAATATTTTGAATTATTCCAGCAAGACATATCTTATGTGAGAAGCAAGGGAAAATCAATGAAGCATACAAGAAGCTACAAGATGGATGGCTTGAAAATGGGGATAAAGTTCCACCTGCAGAGTTTGCAAAGGTATTTGATAACATATACTGTCTAATGACTTCTTGCATTCTATAGGCCTAGAAGCAATTATGATAATACTGTAATATATACTAACATGGCATTATTACCTTGCTGTAGTTGCCCTCAATAGAAATGGAGCATTAGGCATTGACAATCTCATCATTAGTTTTTGCATTTGGGTTTTAAGATTAATTTATGTGGAAGTTCTAGTGTTCTGCTAAAATGAAATTTATCGCCTTTAAATGTGGTTTGAGCTCTTGTATGTCCTTGTTCTATTCTGGCATCAACACTATCCTTCATGGCACAGATAGCTGCTGAGTACTCGGAATGCCCTTCTGGTAAAAAAGGAGGAGACCTAGGATGGTTCCCAAGGGGCAAGATGGCCGGCCCATTTCAGGAAGTAGCTTTCAATACTCCGGTTGGAGTTACCAGTGCACCGTTCAAATCAACGTAATTCCAGATCTCCTATTTGATTCAACTGTAAATTTCACTTTCCGTGTATAAAGTTTATCGGACTTGTATTCTTGCACTCACTCTCGATTACTTGTGATGGTGTGCAGACATGGTTACCACATTATCTTATCTGAAGGACGGAAGAATTGATGACCAACATAGTCTGCAATTCTACTGCAGCCTTGTCTAATAGCATATGGTTTTCTGATATGCAAAAATACACTTTGAATGTCCGACATGTGGATCTTGCACAAACGAGGTAATAATTATGAACTGCGTACTGTATGTCTATGATGCATTAGCTTTGTCAAAGTTGAAATGCCAAATTACTGACAAGGGAATGATCTTGGCTCATCAAGTCTACTGCATGTTGTGTTTTGTGGTCTGATTTATGCTTTTCTTATCTCCAGTGTTGTCTTGCTGAAAATTTGATCAACATGAAATTAGATTCCTTTGTGCATTTCATTGATCATGATTCTAAACCTCCCAAGGTTCGGTCGAGTCAGGTCGACCGATGTTTTCGTGCCGTTTGGCTTGAGGTGTCATTCCTTCCTCACGGTACACAAATTTTTTTAAAAATGCAACAAGGTAAATAATATCATATATCGCTTATTTATTGTCTTGCATTTTATTACAACTTACAAGCCGCATACAACTTCATCACGTTACACACAAACTGAGTAGACGTAAGCATCAAATAGAAAATATACTGAAGACAAGTCTTCTGAAGTGATAAAATTAGACGCTTCCTATAATAGCTGAGCTATACCCACTTTGATTGTCATGATAGTAATCCCACAACATAACTCCTCCATACTTGGAAGATTGTTTCACGATAGGCAACACCTGGCTTATCAACGTGGCTGAATCGATAAATCCGGTTCCAGCAGCGGATGTCGAAGCGGGTAACCCGAGAAAAACCTTACCCGCCTGAATGGAAGTCCATTGATTCCATGCAGTGGTGAACTCACTGTGGCTATAAGTAAACTCACACCGACGGTTATTGTAAAATTGGACCCACACGTAATCAAACAAGCCCGTGTTAATCACCGTCTTCAGATGCTCGTCAGGGAACGGGCACTGTGGAGCCGCGCTTAGGTACACTTTTCTTCCGCCTTGCTGGCCAAGCTCCACGAGCCTTCCTGCCAGGTCAGCGTAGTACTGGGGTCCACCAGCCTCGATGTCGAAGTCGACTCCGTCCAGAACGGCGGGGCCCAGAGGCCGATTGGAGGAGTGGCCGTTGAGGAAGTTGTTGTAGATGCGGGAGGCGAGGTCGCGTGCGTCGTCTTGGGAGACGAGGGAGTAGCTGCTGGCGCCACCGATAGAAAGGAGGACTTTGATACCTAGGTTTTGGCAGTGCTGGATGTCGGTGGTGAGGCCCTTGCATTGACCGTAGGCCGGGTTGCAGTGGCCGGCGAGGTTGAGTGTCGGGTTTTGGAAGTTTCCGAAGGAGGAGAGGAAGGCGATGTTGACGTAGGCGAAGTTGCCGGAGTTGCAAAGTGTGGTTAGGGGTTTTTCGTATCCGTTTTGGCCCCAATAGATGGCGATTCCTCCGGCGTTTGGTTTGGCGGGGAAAGCCAAGGAAATCACAACTAGGAGGAAGATTGTGAGCGGAGAGAAACTAAGGGTTCCCATTTTTGGTGCTTCGGCTAAATGATAAGACTTTGAAGATAGGGAATGTGTGTATTTATATTAGTGTTTTGATTGGGTTTTTATCTTCACTTATAGTAATATTGATCAAATAAATGTTTATGCAAATGTAGAAAATTTATATCTAAATAATAGATCAAGAAAGCTTGAGACAACGAAATTTGAAACCAACAAGGTTAAGTATAGCGGGTATTTTCTAAAATAATTTTTTTAAAATAGTTATTTTCACATTAGGGTTGGATTGAAAAATACCATTAATACCAATCGTTAAAACAATTAGGACCACTCACACCCTGAGAATGACTCGAATTACTAGGCCAAATTGTACTTGCTTGTTCATATATTTTTATTTCTAACAAAGCCGCAATTTTAAACTACAATTTTTATCAAAAATTAGTTTCCACAAATCCTGTTATGAGAAAAAAAAAATTATTTATTTTAGAAAAAAAAATTCAATATGGTTGTTCTTTGTTTCCACGGAGAATTTACGAAGCTGTGATTAACGTTTTACTTTTCAACCTTCAAAAGTTAAAAAGAAAAACGAAGAAGAAAAAGAGAAATGGTCTTGGATAAGGTCTATTCTTGTAGCTCTTAAGGTACGAGTTAAGATTTCATTTTAGTTGAATAGTCCTAAAAGAAGAAAAATCAAAGGCTAAATAAAAAGGAGGTGTATTATTCGCACGGTTCAAGATTTTGTAAACGCACCACTCATACGCAATGCGTAACCATTAAAAAAAAAAAAAAATTCCTGACATCACGGTTATGCAATATTGCAATGCGTGACCGTGATGGTGTCATAATTTTTTTTTTTCGGGTTAGAATTCATATATAAAATTAACACGGATCCGAAACCCGTAATCATAACGGTTACGGGATCCTTATGCGTGATCCAATACTTTAAACTAATTAAAATATTTGATAAACTTTGTTTCACCTCCTTTTCGAAGCTACAACTGTGTATAAATGCGTCAGTTGAGTTTTTGTCAATACATCTAATAACCCCATTCTCTCTTTGTTTTTTTACAAAAATTGAACTCTATTATGATTAAGAAACGTGTTAAAAATGAAGAGAGGATAAGCACGGCGTGTTTGACAACAATTTTTCCGGCCAAACTAGAAATGAAACAATGTCGTTTTGACTCCAAGATAATGAATAAAGATTTTTAACTAAACAATAATTTTTTTTTAAAAAAAAGTAAGTAAACGGGTTTTTATTAATTAGGTCCACTTGACTGATAGTGATGGCTAATTATTGCACTAGACACTACATTTTGAGAAAAAACGTGGAATAAAAAATTTATGTCCGATTTTGATGTTGCGTATCGTTGGTCCAATGATACGCAATATTACTTAGATATTTTTGAAGAGTCGAGTCAAAATCCGATATAGACGAACCGGTAGAGTGGGGTCGTGTGCATCCGAACGCACGTGCGCATGCGCATTAGGATCAAGTTCAGCACATAAATCCGATGAGGTTCTATCCTAAAACCAATTGAGGCTATAGACCGAGTTGCACTTGTCGTTAAGATCGCGAGCCGAATTGAGGCTAACCGCTCTGATACCAAGTCAAAATCCGATACAGACGGACCCGGTAGAGCGGGGTCGTGTGAATCCGAGCGCACATGCGCATTAGGCCCAAGTTCAGCACATAAACCCGGTGAGATTTCATCCTAAAATCAATTGGTAATAGGAGGAGTAGCCCACCGACCTTATATACTAGGCTCGGAGGAGAGCAAATCTTCTGTCCCTGATGTTGTCTCTCATGCTGTCCCTTGAATTCCTATTCGTCCACGTGGCCCCTATGCTTAAAAAAATTTGAAGTTTTAAGTGTTGGTTGGGTTCAGATATTAAAAATAGGGGCCACGTGAACGAATAAGAATTCAGGGACAGCATGAGAGACAGGATAAGAGACAGAAGATTTGGATTGGGCTCGGAGTATCCCAACTTTTGACGTGTGACCTTATTATCTCCAACATAGTCGCACCAATCTCAACTCTCAAGTAGAAAGCATATTTGTGGATCTATCATTCAAACCAACCGTTAATAAACGAGTACATCTTATGTACTAGTTTCAAATATCTTCTTAAATATAGGTATAAAAAGTTATTATTTTTTAACATTATTGACAGTTATTTGGTTTGTGTCTAGGCCAGCCGATGAACCCTTTTGCCACCGAGCGACTATCACTAGATCTAAAAATCTATTTTTACCAATTCAAAAAAAAATCTATTTTTTTAATAGTAAAAGTGTAAAATAAATAATTAAAATTTTGAATGATGTTCTTGTATTTTACAAAAATTGAACTCTTATTATGATTAAGAAACGTGTTAAAATTGAGAGAGGGATTGGTTTGACAACAATTTTTTCGGCCAAACTACAGATGAAACAAATGTCGTTTTGTCTCCAAGATAATGAATAAAGATTTTAATAACTAAACAATAATGTTTTTAAAAAAAAAGTAAGTAAACGGGTTTTTATTAATTAGGTCCAGTTGACCGATACGCAATATTACCTAGATATTTTTGGAGAGTCGATCTATCATTCAAACCAATCGTTAATAAACGTGTATCTTAAGTACTAGTTTCAAATATCACCAATACTCAGTTGGTTTAGTGATATGTGGCGGTAGACTCCTTAAACGAGTACAATATTATAGTTTCAAATATTTTCTTGAGTATAGATATAAAAAGTTATTATTGTTTAACATTATTTGACAGTTATTTGGTTTGTTTTTTTTGGTGAGAGGTTTGTGTATAGGCCCATCCATGAACCTTTTGGCAACTAGCGACTATCACTAGATCTAAAAATATTCTCTTTATTTTTTAGTAGTAAAAATAAAAATAAAAATAATTAAATAAAATTTGAATGATGCTCTTGTACTTTTAAATTTTTTAATTATATCTAATAATTTTTCAGTTTTTAGATGGTGCACCTGAATTTTAAATTTTTTTGAATTATGATCATTCTAACATCCATAAATTAATATTTATTGAGATAAAAATAATTATTTATTAAAAAAATTAGTTATACTTTAAAATGATTATTAACAATAACTAACAAATTAATAATAATTTTTTTATTATTTTAATTATAAATAATAGATGAGTATCATAATCCTAAAAATCGTAAACCCTGTCTAAATTAAAATATAACAGAAAAATCTTTAGATATAATCCAAAAAATTATAAAATTTAGAATATCATCCAAAAAAAATCTGAATTTGAAATTATGACAAAGGAATGAAGGATGATCTTGGCCTCATCAACTCTATCTGTAATACTCAGAGAATTGAATTCTATATTTTAGTTTGAAAACAAAAATACAACAAGATAGATGATACGACACCGTTTCGTATCTTGCATTTGATTACAACTTACCAGCCATGTACAACTTCATCACGTTACACACAAACTGAGTAGACGTAAGCATCAAATAGAGCTATGATTCTCAATTATATTATACATTCCACTCACAGTGGGTATCTCACATTCAAGATTAATAGATTTTTATAAAAAAATTGATGGGTATATTCAATTAAATTTGGATTAATTTGGTTAATAGGCATTTTTAAGATTATGATATAGTAAATAGGTTTTTTAATTTTTTCATTCCCGCAATTGTTTTGTCTTCGTTCCCTACCTAAACTCACTTTCTCCGACGATCAATCCTCTAAGCTCGTGGACTGCCAATTTGTCAGAATTCGTCACCGGAGATGAAATTCGCATTCTCCCGCAGTGTGGACATGAATTCCATGTCCTCTGTGTCGATACCTGACATGGATCTCACTTTTCCTGTCCTTCTTGTCGTCAGATCTTGGCCGTTAAGAGGTGTGATAAGTGCGGCGGTCCGGCGGACAATTCACCTGCTTACCGGAGCTCCACTGATCGAGAGGATTACCGAAAAAGGAATTGACATCAATACTTTCTGGTATGTAATTTATATGCCAGAAATTCATTAATGTGAGGTTAGAGTTGGATGTAAGGAACGATTGATATAAGCTTCAGCTTTTCTTGATGTAATTTAGTAGGAATTCATGGTGTTTTAAACGATTTCATTCACCAAAATTGAGTTATGCCTGTAGTGAAAACCAACATATTTAGCTCAGTCGCCCCAACTTTACAAACAAGCAAATGACTATATGTAGTGACATGGGATATGTTTTTAAAATTAGTCTTGTTTTGAGAGCATATTGAGGTAACAAGTCTTATATGTTGAAATGACGATGAAAGAACACTATTCAGAGGTTTTTACTACTTTCATTCTATTAATCACACAAGTTTAGCACAGGGTAAGTTTTCTTACATAACTTCCTTTTGGATATGCAGGTTATGGATATAGTGGACAAACGATTTGATGTTATTTTTTGACAATTTGAACAAAAATTACACCTAAAGTAATTTCAATTTTGACTTCTAAACTATTACTAAACCATTTATGTGTTAATAGACAATCTAAGCTTAGATGGATTGTGCTTTGGGTTGCAACATTAACTTTTACAAATTTCTTATCTCCAGTATTGTCCTGCTATGAAATTAGATTCCTTTGTGCATTTCATTGATCATGACCGATGTTTTCGTGCCGTTTGGTTTGGCTTGAGGTCACGTTACACAAATTAAAAAACAAAAAGGTAAATAATATCATATCGCTTATTGTCTTGCATTTTATTACAACTTAGAAGCCACATACAACTTCATTACGTTACACAAATTAGTATAAGTATGCATCAAAGAGAAATTTAAGTAGTGTAATCAAGACAAGGCTTATGAAGTGATGAAATTAGACGCTTCCTTTGATACTTGAGCTATACCCAGTTAGACCGTCATTATAGTAATCCCACAACATAACTCCACCATACTTGGAAGATTGTTTCACGATAGGCAACACTTGGCTTATCAACGTAGCCGAATCGATAAATCCGCTTCCAGCAGCGGATGTCGAAGCGGGTAACCCGAGAAAAACCTGACCCGCTTGAATGGAGGTCCACTGATTCCATGCACTAGTGAACCCACTCTGGCTAGAAGTGAACTCACACTGAGGGTTATTGTAAAACTGGACCCACACGTAATCGAACAAGCCGGTGTTAATCACCGTCACTAGATGCGCGTCAGGGTACGGGCACTGTGGAGCCGCGCTTAAGTACACTTTTCTTCCTCCTTGCTGGCCAAGCTCCACGAGTCTTCCTGCCAGGTCAGCGTAGTACTGGGGTCCACCAGCCTCGATATCGAAGTCAACTCCGTCGAGAACGGCGCTGCCCAGAGGGCGATCGGAGGATTGGCCATTGAGGAAGTTGTTGTAGATGCGGGAGGCGAGATCGCGTGCGTCGTCTTGGGAGACAAGGGAGTAGCTGCCGGAGCTGCCACCGATGGAGAGGAGGACTTTGATACCTTGGTTTTGGCAGTTCTGGATGTCGGTGGTGAGGCTCTTGCATTGACCGGAAGCCGGGTTGCAGTGGCCGGCGAGGTTGAGTGTCGGGTTTTGGAAGTTTCCGAAGGAGGAGAGGAAGGCGATGTTGACGTAGGCGAAGTTGCCGGAGTTGCAAAGTGTGGTTAGGGTTCCTTCGTTTCCGTTTTGGCCCCAGTAGACGGCGATTCCTCCGGCGTTTGATTTGGCGGGGAAAGCCAAGGAAATCACAATTAGGAGGAAGATTGTGAGCGGAGAGAAACTAAGGGTTGCCATTTTTGGTGTTTCGGTTAAATGATAAGAATTTGAAGATAGGGAAGGTGTGTATATATATTAGTGTCTTGATTGGGTCTATATCTTCACTTACAAGTAATATTGATCAAATAAATGTTTATACCAATCTACAAGCGTTGAAAAATATAAATTATTATGCAATTGTAGAAAATTTATATCTAAATAATATACAATGACATTTGAAACCAATAGTGTTAAGTATGACGGATTTTTTTCTAAAATAATTTTTAAAAAAGGTTATTTTTGACATTAGGTTTGGATTGTTAAAACAATTAGGAGTGTATATATATATTAGGGGCTTGCTCATATTTTTTTTATTTCTAACAAAGCCGTAATTTTAAACTACGATTTTTATCAAAAAAGCTGTAGTTTAAAATCGCGGGTCTATTCCAACCCTATTTGTCTTTCTACTGTGAAAAATAGTTTTCTTGGTATCCTATTACGAAAAATAACTCTCTTTTTTAGTTATTTTTAAAAAAAATCCAATATGGTTGCTTCTTTTTTCCACATACAATTTATGATTAACGTTTTACTTTTCAACCGTCAAAAATTAAAAAAGAAAAACGTAGAAGAAAAAGAAGAGAAATGGTCTTGGATAAGGTCTATTCTTGTAGCTCTTAAGGCATGAGTTAAGATTTCATTTAGTTGAATAAGTCCTCAAAGAAGAAAAATCAAAGGCTTAATAAAAAGCCTTTGTAGGCTGCCTTCCATTGACTCACTCATCTTTGCGTGTGTGTCTCTGAGTTAATAAGTGATAGAAATAAAAGAAGAAAATAAAGACTTTTTCCTTTGAATCCTATAGTTTAAACTAATTAAAATATTTGCCCATTGATAAACTTTGTTTCACCTCCTTTTCGAAGCTACAACTGTGTATAAATGCGTCAGTTGAGTTTTATTTATTTATAAAGTTAACTACAATTATACAAACTAAATAAATAGTTAAACGGGTCCTAATAACTAAGATCGACTCTAATACGCATATTATACATGTAATCATATCATTCTAATGTGAAAATTAAAATTACGCACGCAAACTGCGTTGTTAATATCACTAACTAAACCTTTTAACAATATTATTCTATTAAATAGAATTATAGCATAATTTCATTTAATAAATATACCCCTTCAAATAATAGTATAATTAAATTATAGTATTAAATATAGAGAATATACAAAATAAAAAAAAATTAAAAAAAAAACTGATAAAACACTATCGCTTTTTCAAATCGAAAACGACTGGATCTAGAGCGAACCAGTCTTTCAAAACCAGAAGAACACAAAAGAGTTTGGTGACGCAGTTCGAGTTAAGCTCTACTCTGCGGGATCTCAGGAGGGGAGAGTCAGCCCAATCCACTAGGTAGAGTTACAGTGTAGAACGGTTACAGGATGAGCACACAAACACCACAAAAAACCATACGAGATCAAGAAAAGGATAACAAGAACAAAGATAGGTGAGAGGTCTGTAAACCACTACAGGTACCGATCTGTGCTTTGAGGCAAAGCAAGATCTAGACAACAGAGAACGTCTCAAGACAACACTCGGACGAAGCACTCGGCTCTGATCTCTCTCTCAGTGGTGTTTCTCTCTATCCTCACTTTCAGATTTAGGGTTTCTCAGTAGAAGTGTTTCGGCCACCTTAGGGTTGACGACAGAAAAGAAAGCTTAAGTACTCAGTGCCACTAGGTAATACTTCAGCAACGCAGCGTTTAACCATGCAACGCTTCAAGCCGCTTCATAACTTGGTGAGATGGACTAGGACACTTACCATTGGGCCTCGATCAACCAGGCCCAACCGGCCCTGCATTCAGCCCATCCTCAATAGAACACAAGCACCCTGTCCAACCCATCATCAAACCCAACCGGCCTCACACTTAAACTCAAACCCACTAACCTGTGGCTAACATGAACCGGGTTTAACTAATTCCTAACAAAAACTATTTAATCAAATTCTTTTATAAATATTTTTGTCAGTATGTTCTAATAAACCCATTCTTTCTTTGTTTTTTCAAAAATTGAACTCTTATTATGATTAAGAAACGTGTTAAAAATTGAGTGAGGGATAGGCACGGCGAGATGAAACAATGTCGTTTTGCCTCCAAGATAATGAATAAAGATTTTAACAACTAAACAATAACTTATTTTTTTTAAAAGTAAGTAAACGGATTTTTATTAATTAGGTCCAGTTGACTGATAGTCAAGTCTGACGGCTAATTATTGCTACTCAAACTAGACACTACATCATTCAAAAAATTAAAAAATAAATAACTGATTTTTATTTAAAATAATCTAAAAAAATTGTAAAATTTAGGACACCATCCGAAAAGTAAAAAATTAAAAAATCTTTGAATTTCAAATTATGACAGAGAAATGAAGGATGATCTTTGCCTCATCAACTCTATCTGTAATACTCACATAATTGAATTCCTATATTTTAGTTCGAAAAACAAAAATATAACAAGATAGATGATACGACACCGTTTCGTGTCTTGCATTTTATTACAACTTACATGCCACGTACAACTTCATCACGTTACACACATACTCGACGTAAGCATCAAATAGAATATAAAGTGAAGACAAGTGATGAAATTAGACGCTTCCTTTGATACTCGAGCTATACCCACTTTGATTGTCATGATACTTATCCCACAACATAACTCCACCGTATTTAGAAGACTGCTTCACAATAGGCAACACCTGGCTTATCAACGTACCCGAATCGATATATCCGTTTCCAGCAGCCGATGGCGAAGCGGGTAACCCGAGAAAAACCTTACCCGCCTGAATCGAATTCCACTGATTCCATGCACTCCTGAACCCACTCTGGCTAGAACTGAACTCACACTGAGGGTTATTGTAAAACTGGACCCAGACGTAATCAAACAAGCCCGTGTTAATCACCGTCTTTAGATGCGCGTCAGGGAACGGGCACTGAGGAGCCGCGCTTAGGTACACTTTTCTTCCTCCTTGCTGGCCAAGCTCCACGAGCCTTCCTGCCAGGTCAGCGTAGTACTGGGGTCCACCTGCCTCGATATCGAAGTCGACTCCGTCCAGAACGGCGGCGCCCAGAGGCCGGTTGGAGGACTGGCCATTGAGGAAGTTGTTGTAGATGCGGGAGGCGAGGTCGCGTGCGTCGTCTTGGGAAATGAGGGAGTAACTGCCGGCGCCGCCGCCGATGGAGAGGAGGACTTTGATTCCTAGGTTTTGGCAGTTCTGGATGTCGGTGGTGAGGCCCTTGCATTGACCGGAGGCCGGGTCGCAGTGGCCGGCGAGGTTGAGTGTTGGGTTTTGGAAGTTTCCGAAGGAGGAGAGGAAGGCGAGGTTGACGTAGGCGAAGTTGCGGGAGTTGCAAAGGGAGGTTAGGGTTCCTTCGTTTCCGTTTTGGCCCCAATAGATGGCGATTCCTCCGGCGTTTGATTTGGCGGTGAAGGCCAATGAAATCACTATGAGGAAGAAGATTGTGAGAGTTGCCATTTTTTGAACTTTACTTAAGTGATAAGAGTTTGAAGATGGGGTGGGATAAGAGCTATGATTCTTAATTATACCACCCACTCCACTGACAGTGGGGTATCTCACATTCAAGATTAATACATTTTTTTAATATAAAAGTTAAATAAACTATATAAGTATAATATTACACAACAATTTGAATGGCACGAATGTTTAAGTTATACTCGTATTATTTTCTAGAGGTTCACCATAAAATATCATTGCGGATAAAACGAAGTTCGGATCGTTAGAAAAATTAGTGTTGGGGTTCGATATTCTCATATGGGTTCAGCAACGATCACCGTTTGTTTTGAAATAAGTTTAACAAAAGATTATTCTCTTAACAGTCAGGCAAATTGATTGCCTATGTGTTGTTGCGTCATACTTAATTAAGTAGACTTGTTCCCCTAAAAATAAATGTTCAATGAAATTCTTGCGTTAATTAGGGTTCATAGAAATGCTCATGACGCAGAACTACCTTATTAAGTTTTCAATTTAATATATTTTAATCAAATACATATTTAATATAGTTTAATTGATGTTCTTGAAGAAAAAAATAATGACAAAATTGAGGAGGATGGTCTGTTTCAAGCATTTTTACTAAATGAATGATGAATCTATTCAACCTTGATTTCGGCCTAGTTGGCTTCAATTCTAATTGTGGATGCTTTGATTTATTATTAGGAATCGGGTCGATATTAAAACCAAACCCGGAACCTTAATGGTAGGGATGTAATATGAGACAAGCTACTCGGGCTCGGCTCGTCAAAAGTTCGGCTCGAGCTCGTTCACTTTCTAAACGAGCCAAGCTTGAGCACATTTTAAAGCTCGTATAAATTTTAGGGTCGGCGCGGGCTAGTTCTGGTAAAGCTCAGCTCGTTTGGCTAAAATAACACTATATGAGCATTAATTTAGCCGAGCTACTCGGACTCGGCTCGAGCTCGTTTACTTTCTAAACGAGTCAAACTTAAGCACATTTTAAAGCTCGTATAAATTTTAGGCTCGGTTTGGGCTCGACTCGTTTCTAAACGAGCCGAGCGAGAGCATGCCGATGCTCGGCTCGTTCAGCTCGTATTACACCCCTCTAATTGGTTCGACCCGAATGCCCAATAAGAAACTCTATCATGCAAATCCCCTATAAATACACCCCACATCTTCAAACTCTCACAACACTCAAAACAAAATATCACTTCACCACTTAATTGAAGCTCCAAAAATGGCTTCCCTAAGTTTCTCCCCACTCACAATCTTCCTTCTAGTTCTGATTTCCTTTGGCTTCCCCACCAAATCAAACGCCGGAAAAGTCGCTGTCTACTGGGGCCAAAATGCACAAGAAGGAACCCTAACCGCAGCTTGCAACTCCGGCAACTATGCCTTCGTCAACATCGCCTTCCTCTCCTCCTTCGGAAACTTCCAAACACCCCTACTCAACCTCGGCGGCCACTGTAACGCCGCCTCCGGCCAATGCAAGAGCCTTAGCGCCGACATCCATTCCTGCCAAAGCAAAGGAATCAAAGTCTTCCTCTCCATCGGTGGCCCCGCCGGCAAATATTTCCTAATATCCCAAGACGACGCCCGCAACCTCGCCGTCTACATTTACAGCAACTTCCTCAACGGCAAATCCTCCAACCGCCCCCTCGGAGACGCGGTGTTAGACGGCGTTGACTTCAATATCCAGGCCGGTGGTCCAGAGTACTACGCTGACCTGGCATGGAGGCTAAATGAGCTTGGCCAGCAAGGCGGGAGAAAAGTGTACTTCAGCGCAGCTCCACAGTGTCCATTCCCTGACCAGCATATGAAGACGGTGATCAACACAGGCATCTTTGATTACGTCTGGGTCCAGTTTTACAATAACCCTAATCTCTGCGACTTCACTCTTAGCCAGGGTGGGTTTAAGAGCGCGTGGTATCAATGGACTTCGATCCATGCCGGTCAGGTTTTTCTCGGGTTACCCGCTTCACGTAATGCCGTTGGAAACGGGTATATCGAACCGGGTTTGATGATAACTCAAGTGTTGCCATTTGTGAAGCAGTCTTCCAAGTATGGAGGAGTTATGTTGTGGGATAGGTTTTATGATAGTCAAAATGCATATAGCCCACGCATCCGTGGAAGCGTGTGATCTCGCATGAAAACTTGATCAATTAAGCCTTAATTGTCTTGGTTAATGATTTTTAAGTTATTGCATCGATCTAATTAGGTGTTTAAGTACAATTAAGAAGGGGATCCGGTTCTAGCTATATTTCCCTTTCTATATATGCTTCCTTCTATATGATTTGTACATTTGTATTTAATAAAATACAAGACAAGGCACTCGTTTTATCGATAACTTATTTCGTGTGTGTATTCAGATTCGAGCCTAAAATTAACTTCAATGACACGTTCATTGAATGTATCACGTTGGACTACTCTTAAATAAATCTAAGTATACAAGCATACGGATTTCATCCTAATAGTTATAGCAACACAAATTCACAAAGTAGATTTGGATTTGTCATTAAACCATAACACACATTGCCTTGCGTTTTATTACAAACAACGTACGTACCCATCATAATTTCAAAAGTAAGCATCATTATTATAATGAAGACAAGGCTTAATCGATCGGATAATACCCTAATCAAATCACACGCTTCCTTTGATACGCGAGCTATACCCACTCTGAATATCATTACCTCTATCCCACAACATAACTCCTCCATACTTGGACGATTGCTTCACAATAGGCAACACTTGGCTAATCAACGTACCGGATTCGATATACCCGTTGCCGGCAGCCGATCTCGAAGCGGGTAACCCGAGAAAAACCTTACCCGCCCGAATCGAACTCCACTGATTCCACGCGCTTCTAAACCCACCCTGGTTACTACTAAACTCGCATTCCGGGTTATTGTAAAACTGGACCCACACGTAATCAAACAAGCCCGTGTTGATCGCTGTCTTCATATGCTCATCCGGAAATGGGCACTGTGGAGCTGCGCTTAGGTAAACTTTTCTCCCGCCTTGCTGGCCAAGTTCCACGAGTCTCCCTGCCAGATCAGCGTAGAACTGGGGTCCACCAGCTTCGATATCGAAGTCGACCCCGTCCAAAACGGCGTCGCCTAGAGGGCGGTTAGAGGAATGACCGTTGAGGAAGTTGTTGTAGATGTATGCAGCAAGGTTGCGGGCGTCGTCTTGGGAGGTGAGAGAGTAGCTGCCGGCGCCACCGCCGATGGAGAGGAGGACTTTGATTCCTTGGTTTTGGCAGTTGTGGATGTCGGCGCTGATGCCCTTGCATTCACCGGAGGCTGGGTCGCAGTGGCCGGCGAGGTTGAGCTCCGGCGTTTGGAAGTTTCCGAAGGAGGAGAGGAAGGCAATGTTGACGTAAGCGTATTTGCCAGAGTTGCAGGTTGATGTTAGTGTTCCTTCGTTATCGCTTTGTCCCCAGTAGACGGCGATTCCTCCGGCGTTTGATTTGGTGAGGAGGGCCGAGGAAATTAGACATAGGATGAAGATTGCGAGAGGAGAAAAAGTAAGAGTAGCCATTTTTGGAGCTTTACTTAAGTGATTGATTCTACGTAAGAGTTGATGTTGGGGAAGGTATATATACTGCGGTGCCGCCGGTGCCTTGGGCTTGACTTGACTGATCGTCAAATTCGACGGCCCAGGACAAGACTGAGAGATCATGCATAAAATAATAGAAATGGTTCGCGACGGTGTGCCCACAACGTTGATTGGAATTTGGAATCGAGCTATTCAGATATTATGTAGTACGTATATATTTTGTTTTCCACTGTATAAAATATATTTTTATATGGTCGTGGATTTAACAAGGTGATCGTCAAATATAATAATTCGTCTAGTGGCTAACGATTTTTGTTTGTTTATAATAAATTTTTTTTGGATATTTAATAAAATAAAGATATATTTTGATATCATATAAATGCCATGAAATATTTCAGTTTCTTACGTTACGGTATATTACTATTAGATTATATCATTTAATAATACCATGTTGAATTTATTGGTAAAATTTATTTTTTTAAAAAAACAACCGCTCTTTATTGTATTCAACTAAATTTCAAGGCGAATACACTAATTTAACATATTATGCTTATTATGGTTAATTATGAAATATCTTCTTAATTATATACTAACAATTCAAATTAATATGACCCTTTATTTAGATGTTGGGTTTAGATTCATCTAACTATCCTGAATTGATTGTCAAATTGGGTTAGGCCCAGGCCCACTTTAACGGCCTAACCTATAGCATGGGTTATGCCAATTTACAATGAATTTATAACAAATGTATTATATGGTATCTGAAATTCATTATTAATCAATAATCATATAGTTCAATTCCATGAAAAAACACGTCAAATGTCAATATGTTGTCAATAATATGTAATTATTCTGTTTTTACATTAATTTAAAAAAAAGTTATTGTAAGAAAACTCATGGTTCGACTTCGACCTATATATAATTTCATTTGTTTAGGTGACATGTATATATATTTATTAAGGAGGCATTCGTCATTTTAGACACTATTGAATAAGTGACATGTCCATCATGAGTCACGATCATGAGCTTGTAATGACATTTTAATGATATAAGTATATTTTACAACTTTTTATTTAGTCAAATTGTATGCCTATAGAGGGTTAGTACAATAAAGTTTATCTTTTCAAACTCGATTATACAATTTATACTAATTCAACTATAAATTAAAAGCATCGAAAAAATATTTATATAATTTATCCAAATTTAGAGGCAAATATAACTTATAATAAGATTAATAGATTATTAGCGTCGGCGAATCTGAACAAACATTATCCTACTGCGAATTGTTGTACTTGCTTGCCGTTGTGTCAAATTAAGGATGCAGATTTCGCTCCCATTCCTTAGGGGTGTAATACGAGGAGCCGAGCATCGGCATGTTCAAGTTCGGCTCGTTAAGCCCTAGTTCGAGCCTAAAATTTATATGAGATTTAAAATGTGTCAAGCTTGTCTCGTGTAGAAAATGAACGAGTTCGAGCCGAGCCGAGCCCGAACCGAACCCGAGTAGCTTGTGTTATATTAGAGCCCCCACCATTCCTACACTCGCGTTTACAGCCACTAACTGAGT
Organism: Fagopyrum homotropicum; assembly: GCA_033239125.1. NCBI lineage: Eukaryota > Viridiplantae > Streptophyta > Magnoliopsida > Caryophyllales > Polygonaceae > Fagopyrum > Fagopyrum homotropicum. The sequence continues at coordinate 128,795,226 of BSWB01000008.1, forward strand.
TGACACACTCAACAGCAAAGGCAACACTAATATACAACCACTTCTACTGATACTAGTCTATCATCATTACTCCCCGGTTGATCAAGTCAAACGGACAGCTGTAGGACATCGTGTCTAAACCTTACCATAATCCTCACCGCATCCAATCATATCCTCCTAAGTGGAAAAAAGGAAAAGGAAAAAAAAATTTAGAAAAAGAGGTAAGAGAGAGCACGTAAGCTAATTTGGTCCGCGAGCCAAACGAAGGATACAAAGGCGAACACGAAGCTCTCTCTTCTTCTCCACACTTTTTCTTCTTCTTCATCAACTTCACTCCCCTGCCGTTTTCTTCTCATCGAATTAAGAGAGAGGAAGTACAGTGAGAGTGAGTTAGAGAGAATTCCATGTCTAGCGAAATGCTTTTATCCGCTGCTTTCAACAACACCGATGGACTCGCTGATGCCGAAGTGTTTGTTTGGGTGAGTCGCTTCTCTTCTCCTTCTCTTTTGATCAACTCTTTTTGATTTTTGGAGATCTCTTCTTGTTTTAATGCTATTGATTGTCTTCTTTACCGGAAATTGCAATCATGTTACGTTGTTTGGGGGAAAATATGGAATTTGATTCTGATGATTGATTGTTACGACGATTGAACTTGGCAGGCGCATGAAGGGGATCCTTTCATGTCACAGGAACGGTTTAAACAGATATTTGAACTCGTTCAGGTCGGAAATTGCGCGTTTCTATACCATAAATATGAAGAGGTCTGTTTTTCTTCCCTATCTTTTCTTCTCGCTGAGTTTTGTTATAATTTTTTTTGTCTCGCAATATTGATGGAGATCTTTCTTAGAATGTATGAATTAGAACGCTATTGGTGATTTAAGTGGTGTTTTTTTTTAGTGAATGTGTGAACTGTAAGGCCTGGACTACTATGCCAACCTTAAATTGCAAACTGAAGCTTTATTTAAGCTTTGAAAACTACTAGTATATCATAGTGAAGATTCATTGAAGACCATGAAACTGTTTGATACAATAATATGACAATTTTAACTTTTATGCATCCAAAGACACCTGATAGTTCTTTAACTAAACTTATGTTGTTTCTAAGAATTGTTCCGTAGTGGTTTATGTAGCTTATGTGTTTATTAGTTTCTTGATGATCAATCTTTGGCTTGATGGTAGTTTTCTTGATAGAATTTTCTCTGCTTGTTTAGTTTGTATTCCAGTGAGGTTTGTGACCCTTTTCACAACTGAATTCTTGGTGTCAATACAGTAAGGCAATAAAAAATGGCCTAAGGTGAATGCTTGGAACAATACCTTCCACTATTAATATCTGCTACCCTCCATGATAACCATCAAGTTGCTAATTTGTGTAGTTAGATGGGAGTATAAATAATTACGTTGCTGAACGCAGTCTTAAAATGATCCATCTGATTGTTGCTATACTGTTTTCCACCTACCACACTGTATAGCCCATTTAATTGCTTAGCTTCATTTATGCAGATTTTTATGATAGGCTTGTGAGGTGAGGACCATAATTCTCTCATCTAGACTTGTATGTGGTTGTCCTAATTTGTTCTTTAGTGATAAATGTCAATGTTATAGAACTAACTTCTGTGCACCTCTAGGAAAAGCTCTGTACTATTATGTCCTGAAGCCCCGAACACCGCTATCGGAATATAAATTCTTTGGTCTAATCATTATACTGTTACTACTATTGTTAATAATTTTCAACACCCTTGTGCTTAGAAGTACTATATCTTATATACATTTCTTCTCAACATTATATAATAGATATTTAGTTTCAGGAGCAAATAGTGATGTACTGCTGCTTGCTATTCTGTTGGCCTCAGATAACAAAATATTGTTTCACAGAGGATTTTTTTGAAGCAAAGATAAAATTTGTTTGTTTTTATATAATTTTGCATAATTTCTTCAAGCTTAATTATTTTGTGGTGTGCACTTCCATTCCATCTGCTATTGACGTTTGGCTTTTCTCTTCAGGCGATAAAGTGTTACTCAAATGCTAATAATCTTAAACCAGGTGATCCTACTATTCTCAGCAACAGAAGTGCTGCCTACATAAGGTAGTGTTGCTGAAATGCACACAATGGTTTCCTCTCTTCTCTTCTCATTTCTTCTATCGTAGAATCATTGTCTTTGTAAATTTCTTTGGTGAAGCAACTGTTGCATTATTACTAAGTTCTGTTGTCCTTCCCTTTGACATCATTTTAGGCTTAGCCGCTTTTTGAAAAACAGACCACCAACAGCCTCAGAATACAGTGCCTTGAATGGGATGGATCCTACGGCTCATGCTGAAGTATGGTTCAAAATCCAATGGTTTTACTATACATGTGGACAGTTCTAATTTTTTGTTCAATGTTAATACAGCTTGCTTTAAAAGATGCTGAAAAGGTCTTAAGTGTTCGCAGCAATTCTATAAAAGCACATATGCTGAAGGCTAATGCTTTAATTTTGGTAAGGTTTGCTCTTGTTGCAATTTTTTATGAAACATGCTTGCAATTATGGTAAGGCTAATGCATTATTGGCCTCTGGGTATAATTAGTAAATTACTTTTTGTTATCAGCTGCCTGTTTGGCTGGCGTGAGATAATACTTTTTTTTTCCCATTCTCTTTGTCTTTGAAGATGATTAAAATAGCAAGATGTGCATGTAAAGCTGAAATGTTGTACCTGTGAAAAATGAAAATGATATTAATTGTTAACATGGTTATATTTCATTTTTACCAAATGTTTCCAAGTTCTGCTAAATGACTTTTCCTATAGCAAGGTATTAGGTGAAGGATCTTTGTTTTTTATACTCTATTCTGCTCTCACACAAACGCGCTTTGTGCTTGAAGCATGGATTATGCATCGGTCGTCCTTTATTCCAGGGTTCCTCTCCTTCCGCTAGATTAAATTGGGAGGTTAAGAGTCCAACTTGAGGCCAAGGTCATGCAGCTTATATCCAAAAAGCTTAGCTAGTGTGGAGACGTGTTGATTTGTTTTGTACTGTAGCAGTCGCAGTATCTGTCTTTTTCACTTGAAGTGCTTGTTTATTTATATCAGCGTTTTCTCTGTTTGAATGAGCAGTTAGAAAGATATGAGTTGGCACGCAACATTATTCTTTCCGGCCTTGAGATTGATCCTTTTAGGTAAATGGTTTTTTTCCATCTATTTTGCTGATTGTATCCTTAGTAAAGTGGAAGTTATTATTTTGTTTTATTTATAAGGTTTTGTATTTTTTGTTAGATGGAACTCAGTATAGCTTGTTTGAATTTTGGCTTTTGTTTGTGATAGCAAATATCTACAGTCTCTTCTTGAAATGCTAGAGGAAACCTGTGCCAAAGCGACGAGAACAAGTTGCCATAGTAAACCTGAGCGATCTGATGACTTTGACTGTACTCTCTGTCTGAAACTACTGTTTGAACCAGTTACAACTCCTTGTGGACATTCTTTCTGCCGGTCTTGTTTATTTCAGTCAATGGACCGCGGTAAAATTTATTTTTCTTATGTGTTCTTGTACGCCTTCAGTCTATAAATTTTCTTATCACTGCTGCATTATAATTATAGGTAACAAGTGTCCCTTATGCCGGACTATTCTGTTCATGACTCCACGAACATGTGCTGTAAGGTGTGAATTTATCAAGTTTTAGGCTCTTAAATTTCGTATCTTTCTTGTTCTCCAATTTTGTTTTGCATAAAAAATTTGACAACAACAAACTGTTTAGATATATGCATGTTAATTCAAAATGCGGTGGACTTGATATTACTAAACACTCATATATGGATATTTTTTTTTGGCATCTGGATATGTTGATTTTGTGCTGCTACCTTTTCATGTATACATGGCAGTGTGCATCATGAAAAATGTGCAAGGAGATTACATGCATGATTTTTTTTGTATATATATATATATATATATATATATATATATATATATATATATATATATATATATATAAAATATCTATCTTGATTTCTATATATGCTTCTGATATGTGCACGGGTTTTGGTTCTTTCCAGTGTTACACTGAACAACATTATACAGAAAACGTTTCCAGAAGAATACGCAGAGAGGAAATCAGAACATGAAAGTCTGACAAATCTTGGTGCTGATTTGATTCCATTGTTTGTTATGGATGCTATTCTTCCTTGCCAAAAACTTGCACTCAACATATTTGAACCTCGCTATAGGCTAATGGTGAGTTTATTTGTCACATTGCCCTTCTCCAAAGTTCCAAATGTTGCAAAGTGATGGGACAATGATGAATATAAATAGAAACATGCAATAGATTATTAAATCCAAGATGAATACTCACCTGTGAGTTCATCATGCAAACATTCTAATGCAATTGACCTACTAAAATATTTGACTGTCAATGATCAAGAGTGAAAAGCAAAATATGGAAGTGATTTTTGAGCTATATGGTTTGCTGTCTGAATAATTTTATTTTGGGTAGCTGGGTAGAGAAGAAAAAAAATGCATTTTCCCAAGAAGAGTACCGCCTTTTTTTAATTTCGAAAAGCCACTAAAGTTTTTGTTTACATCAAAGGCATTTTTCCCAAGAAGAGTACCGCCTTTTTCTTAATTTTATTTTGGAATCATGTTAACAACTTATTAATAGATATGAAGTAGTCCTCTCAGTCTGGTTTTACATGATTGCTTCCAAGCAGGTGAGGAGAATAATGGAAGGAAACCATCGAATGGGAATGGTAAACTATCAGTAATTTCTCATATCTTCCTTTCAGGTACAATGGGAATCGGATGCTTTCCTTACAGTGTACAGATGATTGTTCTATAATATTGTAGGTGATCATTGATTCCGGAACAGGTCATTTAGCTGACTTCGCTTGTGAAGTGGAGATAACAGAGTAGGAACCACATCTTCTCTGTTAGATTATATTATGTTATTGTTATTGCTCGTGCAAAGATCTAGTCCTCTTTATTTAATTTAAACAGGTGTGAACCGCTACCTGATGGGCGTTTCTACATAGAGGTAAAAAGCGTTACTTTTCCCTTGTTGATTCACTTTTTTTTTTTTACTGCGAGGAATTCACCCAATTGGACATGAATTAAAAATTTAAAATTGCACTTCTTGGACTTTTGAATTCTGTAACTTGATGCTATAGTTTTTTTTTGGTAATCGTCAACTGAAAAGGTTTTTCCAATAGAGATGATAAATTGTTGATGGTCAGGACTGCCTGTGTTAGACTTGGGAGTTTTATATTAGTCAGGCTAGTCAACTGGAATTTTGGCAACTAAAAAGTTCAGTTTAGACGACTTATAATATTTTCAAACCATACTAAAGGTAAATTAACTGAAGTGTCATTCTGGTATACCAGTGTTCCCCTAGATTTGAACTCTTATGGAAACAATTTTATGTAACACAAACTTTTTAAGTGGTAAGCATGATTTTATTTTGATTACAATCAGCATGGTTACCACAAATTTTTAGGATATGGTGTATATATACTGCACAATTCATCTAACTGTACAAAAAAAGGTAAAACATATTGAAACGAAAAGAGAAGGGTTCTGATGAAGAGCTCTCTTATCGTGAAAATGAGGGTTGTCAAAGTGCACAAGTTCATGATTCTTCTAGCTCAACATGTTTACAATCCCCTCGTTCAAACATATCTGGTTTTACTTTGGAAGCAAAAATGGGGATATATTGGGCCTTTTATCAGCAGATTGCTCCACATAAACCTTTACTTGTTTATATGTGATAAAAGTCAAGCGGTTATTGCTTCTTCTTGTGTAGGTTGTCAGACACAACATTACTCTTGCCCTTCCACATCTAAACATAAATGTCCTTCCTTCACTCTTTCTTGACAGAAGCATTTATTACCAATGAGTATGGAAAATTGCAACTGTGGATTAATTGCATGGGTTGAATGGGCATGTAACTTGCACTGTTTAGTCTTTTATTGACTAGGAATTTTGCTGAATACGTGAAACAGGGAATGGAATTTAGTGTGAAGTTTTATCTCATGTCTTGATCTCTGTTTGTGTGGGTCGGTAAGACTGTGCTTCATGAAATGACATTCAGGTAGAAGGTCGCCGCAGATTTCGCATACTTAGATCCTGGGATCAAGATGGGTTGGTTTTTCCGCTCAGTTGTGCTATTTTTTTATGTCTTTGATCTACTTTATAAATATTATTCTGAACTGACATTTCCAGTATGGTCCATGTTGTCTTTAAAAGGTACCGAGTTGCAGAGGTGGAATGGACAAAAGATATATATCCACCCGAAGGCACAAGTGAACATGCAGAAGTAAGTTGGTTTATCATTTCTTGCTTCTTTTCCGAACTTGGCAGTGATGTACTAATATGTAGCCAAACTGAACCAAACTTACGCTTAATTGCTTATTTGCTTGTGGAGAATATATTGGACTAATTGTATATTATTATCATTTAGAGCACGCAGGTGTGTGAGTTTAATTAATAGGATTGTATTTTTAAGATTGACCCTCCCAAGACACGTGCAATTAATTGCAGGTGACGTAGGCACTTCTTACAACTGACTTAAGTTAGCTATGAACCCATTACTTGTGTGGATTGAGGTGTCACTTCACGTGGCCCCTTTTTATGCCATTATCTGCTTAAATCTGCCCAGTTTGAACGCTTGTCCTATTTCTCTTCTCATCTCAGTGATAAAATTCATTCTTGTATTCCTTGGGTTTTGGCTGTAACTGTAAGTGTGAATTTGGGTATCAGTTGGAGATTGGAGATTGGAGAATGTGGATTTACATTTTGCATGTTGATAAGTAGATATTATAGTTGTCTCAGCAGTCTCTTTTTAAGCTGAAAAGTTGACAAATTTAATCATCCTTCATGCTTTGAAACTGGACTAGGTATAACAACTGGATACTTGCAGGTTAAGGAGTTGAGCAATAATGCTGCTGATTATGTTAAAGGTTGGATGTTTAGAGCAAAAGAAGCTGCACAGCGTGGTAAGTAAATCAGAAATTGAAGCTACACAGAAAAATACTGACAACTGAAGTTAAGGTTCTCTTGCTCAGCTAGAATGCTAAGAAACCAAGCTAACATGAAAAAAAAACATTACAATTAGATATAATCAAGAATCCTCCAGTAGGCTATGTGATAGTCAATTGATCATAGACTCATAATGAAGCAAGGAGAGCTTGAATGATTGGCTATTTTTTATTCACTTACAGGAATGGTTGGATTGTAGACTTAAAAGGTTTTTTATGTGAGTTTCATCAGTGCCATAACTTGATGTTATCATTGTAAGTTTAATTACGGATGATTTTGTTAACAAAGGGATAAAAACAGATAAAAAAGCATAAAAAGGGATGGGTTGGTTAAGGTAAGGTGGTCTGGCATGGGTCAGTGACACTGAGAGATGTTTATATGGGTTGGAATGATTATGCTTGTCTGGTTCCTGTACGTGCCAAAAACATGTCCTATGTGGGTTATATTCATGTTAATAGGTTAGGGAGAAGGCGACACCTACAATTCTTAAAAGGTTGAGCATCTTGTGTTAAGCACATATTGTACACATGCATAATGAAAGCAAGCTTTGAATTACAAATTATCTCTACCATAGACTTGAGATTCTCATCCCTTAATTGCCGACTTCTCTTTTGTCCACAGATCGAAGAAAGCTAAATGATCTTCAAAATGCAGAACTTATGATGCCGAAATTAGCAGATCCTGAACACTTTAGTTTCTGGGTATGTATTTTTATCCAGTTACTTGTTCTTTCCTAAACCCATTACTGTGAAGGTTACATATGTACTAATTCTTTGCTGATATATTTCCAGTTAGCCACATTGTCAAAGCTCCGCCCTGCAGAGAGATTAGACCTGCTGCGACTAAGAGATACACGAGAGGTATAAAAGTCTTTTCTTAATAGTAATTGTGACCAAGAGGATTATCACATTTGCATCTTACGTTTGTCATATTCGTTATTCCAATTATAGAGAATAAGGCGAGGGCTTGTTTATCTGAAACAAGAAGAGCAAGGCTGCACTCTCCAATAGAGAAAGCAGTCCCACCTGTATGACCGTGTAACTTATCAATGTCAATACAGTTATAGCTGCAATTCAACTGAACAGCAATGAATTTTTTCAGATTACTGTTCACCCACCATTGTTTTTGCAAATCAGAAAGAAGTGGATTCCACATTTTGTTGTATAATTAGGGCAGGACAGAATCTGTTGTTACACTAAATTACCAAATGAACTGGCAAGTACTACGACCTTTTCCCATCTCTGTAACGATCAATCAGTTTTGATTATTTTGCTATGTTTATTTTTAATTACTTTATCTCAATTCCGGACCTATTTGCCTATATACTTCATATGATTATAGACAGCTGCAATGCTCAAATCAGAAGAATTTATCTTATGAGTTGAAATTTTGGCTTCTCTAATTATGACAAATCAAGATAGGTCAAAACACTTTGTTGTGAGTATTGTCTACTTTCCCTTGCATTTAACTCTTGAGTTCCCTTATTTATATGGCATGTCAAAGTAGGCCAATTTATCTTATGAGTTGCAATTGTGCAGAATTTTGACTACAACTAAATTGGTATAGGCCAAATCAGAAGAAGAAAAATGTAGTTTAAGCATAAATTATTAATAGTTTTTAGTAAATGTCCCCATTTTTATATTAAAACCAAAAGTTATAACAGTTTTTCCTACCTATTCCCTTAGGCCATCTACCTATTAAGGGTCTTTAATAAGTTTGGTTTGCTGAGGTTATAAGAGTTTATTTTAGATTATATTTGTTGAGATTATAAAATTAGAAGTTTTTAGTTGTAGATAGAGGAGAAGAGTTTAAACTCAATAAAAACAAATTAATTTTATAACATTCATTTGGGGTTTATTTTCAAAATAACCCTACTGTCATAAAATAACCCCACTTCAAAACCCCAACTAAAAACCAAACACAAAATTGTATAAATAACCCAATAAAAAAACATATATTTAACCTATAACCTAACCTAAATGAGATTTTAAAACTTCCTGCTCAAACTAATAAGGGCCCGTTTGGTTCCAACTCCGGAAACGAAAACGGACTGCAAACGAATTTAGTCCATATGTATATGTTTATTGATGAAATTTTATGAAATCATTCCTTGTGGTTTACTGCAAAATGCACTTGCTTTCCTACATTTTGTTACCCTACAGGGTATAAAATGTAATCAAACTCTACTCCAATTACTTCAAACCACAATGAATGATTCCAAAAACTTTCATGTATAAGGGTATATGTATAGACTAGATTCGTTTTCATTCTGTTTCCGATTCCGGAGTTAAAACCAAACGGGCCATAAATACACCCTTCATTGAAACTGAAAAGCTACCCACCAGCAAAAGTAATTAAAATAGCATTATTCATTGTTAAAAAACAAAATTAGATTTGCCAGAAATCTATGAATAGCTGTAAAATTATATGGAGGACTTTTTACAAGACTCCAAGTGATAAACAAAGTTACAAGTTGGGTATGTTAGAAATTGTACCTGTCACGATAATCCTATCACTTCAAAGTCAACTTCTATGCAATGTAATTGAATATCTAACAAGTCATGTAACTTCATCTTAAGTCTATTTAAATTAGTAAATCCTCTTAACTTGTTCGTTGTCACATAATTTCTATCTAGTTTCCTTTTCCACCACATTATGAATTTTGCAAATAAATATATGTTTTATCACGATTGATAGGTTATTCTAATCTTAATTATTAGAATAAACTACTTGTACATTATAAAATATCACATCCAATAATTTATAATGAACAACTTGAGGATTAAATCATTTCATTAACATCTTTTGAAATCTTCAATAACTATGAATTTGCTTAACACATCTTTATCAATCACTACGATATACATAAAACCTAAATTATACAAATTTGATTATTAAATTTTGTTAATTTATTTGATGTTGAAAAGACATTAAGATGTGAAATGTTCACTGCAACTTTTAAATTAGATCTAAACTTTATAGTTTGATATTTTTTTGGTTTTTTTTTTAAGTTGAATGTGCACACACGTTAGAAATTTGAAGCATAAATTGAACGAGGTTTTAACCTAAAAACAAACAAAGATATAAAGAGTAGACAATATAAGGAATAGGTCACCAAACTTGATCTCTTGTGGTAATCAATGTTATTTTTTTTTTTCCACCGTCTTAACACTTTCTGATCTCGGATAGAAATTTTTAGAACCATTTTTTTGGGTAAAAAAATACGTTTTAGAGGATCAATATATTACATGGTATATATATTTTTAAAAAAATCAACTAAAAAGGGTAAGCAAACACTTTATATATATATGCTCGTACTTTGATAGATTATTAAGTATTTCGGAAATATTTTTCCGCTACGAGAATCTAAGTTGAACAATTATAACACTCATTCATATTATTATGTAAGTTATCAATGATATATATACACGATACATATTTAGAAACAAAACATCTTGACTTATCAGTTAGCATAATGTTGTATAACCGTATCACAATCAGATAAGTGATACAATACTTATAAAGTAAGTACTAGTGATCTAATCTATCAATATGCTAACCGATAAGTCAAAACGGTGTGTTACTCGAATTATTCAACTTTAACTACTTGTTTAGGTTCTCATTTCAATCATAGAACAATATCAAATCGGTCTTTTTTTTCAAAGAAAGACAAAATTTTAAGGGATTACATACTGCGAATTATATGTGTAATTTTTTTATGGCCGTTATGATATGGATTGATTTAAGAAGGTAAATGTCATGTATTTTCTATCACAGTTAATACTAGAATTTAATACTCAGTAATATCTTTTAGGAATAAATAAATCACAAGAAATGGTGATAAAATCGAACGATCCTCATTCGTTTGACTTATCCATTTTCGTCTTCTTCCCAAAAGGGCCAAAACCCATCGCCACAGGAATCGTCTGGCTCTCTGATCAAAATTTCTCGACGAGCTTCACAATCTCAAAAAAATGGCGGATCACCCAGATTCCCAAACCAACACTGTAATCAAACCCTACAAAATCCTCAGGAAATCAATCCACACATTCCTCACACACTTCCCCTGTTTCACCTCCTCCCCTGCCCTCATCTGTCTCCCATTCTCCGTCTTCTTCCTCCTCAACCTCTCCACCACCGTCCCCGCCGCCTTCCACCACCGTCTTTACTCTCTCTTCCTCGCCGGAGACTTCCCCGTCAGTTCTCCAAGCTCCCAATTCCTCATTCTTAAACTCTCTGAAACTATTTCTTCTATTCTCTCCTCTCTTCCCCTGTCTCTCTCCTTCCTCCTCCTCTCAAAAACCTACACCATCCAGTTTATGTACAGCTTCATTCATCGGAGCTATCCACCGCTTTCGCCGGAATCTACTTACTTCACTATCCTTTACACCCAAATTTTCAACCTTTTCATCCTAATCGCCGCTAATTCCGCTTGCTTCACGGTCCTCTGTCTCGCATTCTCATTATCCAATTCCGCCTGGGAATCCACCGGAATTTCCGTCACCGGAGCCGTTTTCTATTCCTTCATCGTCGCGAACGCCATAGTCATCTGTAATCTCAGTCTGATTGTATCTGGGATGGAAGGGAAAGGTGGTCCAGTATCGATTCTTAAATCATGTGTACTGATCAGAAGCAGAATCTTGACTGCTCTGTTTCTTTCTCTGCCGGCTAGCATTGCTATGGCGGTGACTGAGGTGATTTTCCGGTGTCGGATTTACGGTTCCGGCGTGGAGGAGAGATCCCCGTGGGTGGTGGCTATGGAGGCGCTGTTGATTTCTTACCTGTACTCTGTTCTGTTAGTTGGCGACTCCATTGTTGGGTGCTTGTTCTATGCAAGCTGCAAGGAGGAAGAAGAGGAATATGAAAGTGATTGGTTGAAATTGAGAGCCCTTGAAGAAGGAATTTGAAATTTTCATCTTCTGAAATAATTATGTTTTTTCTTTTGTAAGGTTTTTAGGTATAGTAATGCTTATGTACTAATTGGACAGAATCGAAAGAAAAGTGAAAATTTGGGAGAAAAACAGGGGATATGAGTTGATTCCGGTGAATTAGATCTAAATTGTAGAGTATTATGTAAACTATTATTTAATTTTATTGCTATAATCTTCTTCTTTTTATCTTTGGATAATAGACATTGTATGTATCATAAAAATGTGCTCAAGTTTGGCTCGTTTAGAAAGTGAACGAGCTCGAGTTGAGATTTTGACGAGCCGAACCCGAGTAGCTTGTTATGCATAGTTGCTCATGTATTATATGTTGAAGCTTAAAACTTAAAAGTAGGTATCTTCATTCTTCAATTTATTGGTGTTTGAGGTTACAATGAATGTCACGTGGTTGAGAGTTGTATGAAACTTAAGTGAGCGGCCATGCACGTATTACATTTCTTCAGAGGCAACATTTCACGCAGGTTGGTGGTTGCTGAGTAATGTCGCAGTCACAACACGATGCTACACAAGGATTGTCGCAGTACGCTATAACATGAACACAAATTAAAATGCAACTCAAATAAACCAAAATATAACTTCAAAATAAACATTATTCTTACTGCTAACGATAATGTCAGGATGCCACATTCTTGAATCATCCCTCTCCAATGAAACCTGTTAACGGCTACAACACCACAACTAAGTTAGGCAAAACAAAAATAATATATATACTAAACAAGAATAACATGTCTACCATGAATGAAGTTGTTATTGAAATAAGGTAATAAAATATAAAAAAAAGGATGAAAAATAAAATGATATAATAAAATAAAATTTCTATTCGTCCTCCTCTCTGTAAAGAGTCTTCTCACCGTAAGATACACTTATTTAAATGATATAATAAAATTTCACGCAGGTTTGGGGTATATGAGAAGGGTTTTCAAGGTTAACGTAAGAATGATACACAATTATGGAATCAAATAACAATTATTTAAATATATCATGTATTTGTTCAACTAAAAAATGTTACACATATAAATTTGTTATGTATTCGAACAATTTTAATTATAGTTGAACAAATACAAGATACATTTAAACAATTATTACCTGATTCAATGTCCTTATTTTTTTAATCTAAGATTTTCTTTTGAATGCAACCCGATGTGTGTATATACAAAAATTGAAATATTTGTGAGGATATAAATAATATACCTTCCGAATGAGAAAAAAGGACTAAGAAAACGAAAACGAGGATAGTTAGATGAACTCTTGATGTTGCCATGGGTGTTTTGTTATTTTGTTATGATGATTTATGAAACAAAGACCTTCACATAACCCCTTAAATAGTGATTTAGAACCATACTATATTAAATATGATTATTGAGAAAATATTGTAATTGATTTTTCTTTACAAAGAAAGAAATGAATAATTGCCTTCTAAACTTCAAAATCTTTGTCATAACTCAAAAAAGTATATGTTTGTTAAGAAATCAAAAATACATGCATCGTGACTAGAGATCAAATCAAAGAAATAAATAGACCAAAAGAAAAGAGAGTATATGTTTATTAGGAAATCAAATATACATGCTTCGTGACTAGAAATCAAATCAAACAAATAAATAGACAATAATATCTAAAACAAGTAAAAGCATATTATTTCTTTGACAAAAATAAAGGCAATAATATCTAAAAATAAAGGCAGTAATCTCTTAAAGGTAAAAATGTCCAAAATTCTATTGAATTAATTTATCTTTGATGTAATAACGTTTTATATTAAGATCTTTGTAATAAAATTTATTGAAAAATATATCAATAAAGTTAACTAGTGTAACTTTTCGTGCTTTACGCGTGTATTTTTTTTATAAAATATGACGTGAAATATATTTTTACAATTATACTTTCTAACCATTATAATTTATAGTATATTTTTTGGTTTATTAAACATAATATATTTTAATTTTTTAGTAATTTAAAAATTAAGTTTAAAAAATAATTTATCCAATTGAGTATACTAGGAAATGAATAGATGAGAAATATTTTGTTTATCTAATTTAAAATATATTTAGAAGGTGTAAATATCAATTAGGTAGATTTTGTCTTTTTAGACTAGTATACTTTATTTTATCTTGATTTATACGATAAAAGTAGCTAGATTTTAATTAATAAAAATATAATAAAAATAAATAAATAATTATAAAAAGTAAATGGTGATAAAATAACACATGTCATGAATATATAAATGAATGACACATGATTGTCGTAGTGCTTTTATTTTTTATAGTACTAGTTTTTAAACCTGTACCCTACACGAGATTTGTTAAATTATAACACTTAAATGTATTAATTTTAAGGTTTGTAAGTTAAAATTTTACACTATGTGATGTGATAATAAAATTTATTTTTATTGTATTATTCAAGGTTTGTATGTTAAATACAAGGTTAGAAATAATAGTATTGAAATGTTCAAATTTATAAAATAACAATTTATCCAATTTGACTTGTCAGTAAGTATTAAGTTTAATTATGCAAAATATTTATTGTACATTTAATTTTTAGTACGTTGTTATCATTATCACATAGCTTGTTTGTTTTATATGGAAAAACAACATGGTAAGTATTAAGTTTTTACGCTAGCGTATTATTTTCCGTGACTTACACTAGACTTGTTATAATATTAATTTATAAACTTTAAACTTTTTAACAAAAATATTTTTATTTTAATTTAATTTTTAAATATTTGTTTCTTTGGTAAACAATGCGGTTGAGTATATTTAACAAAACATATTTATGTTTTACAAAAAAAATACCAATGATGGTTTAATTATATATATTTCAAACAATTGCTTTCTTAAAAAAAAAATTGATAATTTTAAAATTTGGATAATTCCGACGGATATACTTAAATAAAATATTGTGAGAACGACCCTGAGCGGCGTTGCTTCCTCCTGTTTCCGGCCATCGAAGAAGAAGAAGAAGAAGGGAAAACGGAAATCAAGTCTAGCTACACCCGGGCGGTACTTCCACGAAAGAACCATAAGAGGAGGGTTACGGGTTAGAGAAGGAGCTTAGAGGAGAGATGTTTAGGTTAGAAAAAGAAATTAAGGCTTAGGGAAATTAGGGTTAAGTAGGTGGGAAAACAATTGGGTTTACGGGTTTTTTCGGATCCGTATTATGGAACTCCCGATCCACTCCAAACTCATAATTTTCAAAAAGAGAAAAATAAACAATAAAAATAAAAATTAAATACAATCTACCTATCAACCAAAGCGAAACAAAATAAAACTACATGAAGGTAAAATTCGATTTTACATACTCTTTCAACAATGGAAGCAACTAAAATGTTTGTTGTGATAACAAATCTAAGTTGTCAAAGAACCTTGTGTTGCATGGTAGGAATAACCATATTGATGTGCACTTTCACTTCACTAGAGACCTTGTCAAGGAAGGAGTGGTGAAACTTAAGTATTGTGACACTAAGGTTCGGATCGCAGACATTATGACCAAGGCAATGGGACTTAAAGTGTTTGAACGTCTAACGTCCATGCTTAAAGTAAGAAAGAAGGAGGAGATCATGTTTGCGAAATATACTTAAACTCGACATGATCGCTGAGTTTACGGGAGGATTTGTTGGCTATATTTCAATTAGTTATAGTTCACTAAGTTATGTTATAGGACAATGTCGTTAATCTTATTAATGCTATATTTAGAGTTTAGAACTGTTAGATTATTAAGCAATATTTTTAGTTGTTTGGACCAAGTTTGTAGTTATGAATACGCTTTTTAGTCTAAAATCTCTCTTCTTTATAACACAAACGTCGTCAACAAACTTGAAAGAAGTCATATAAATCACGAAAAACACGACACATACAAGTCTATAACTTTTTCATCTTCCCGTGACTTTCTTATTAATACGTTCATCTTCCCAAAGTAGTCGATACTACTTTGGAGAAGTTTCTAATAATAATAATAATAACTATATGTGTTTATTGATAATTGAATAACAAAAACAAAGAGGTTGATGTGTTCAGTTCTTGATTACACAACAGCAAGTTCCTCCTCTAATGGAAGAATCACAGTAGCTTCTAATATGAGGAATGTGATAGCAAGAATCTGCACAGTCTCTTTCAAACTCACAAATCCCAACATATTTGCAAACTTCTTTTCCATTTCCATCAGCCATGGTAGATTCTACTGCATAAACACCATTTTCAGATAACTTCATAGTTACAACAAGAAGAAGAAGATAATGAGAATTGTACCTCTTGATTCAGCAAAGATAACCAGAAAGAAGAAAGCAAAAATGGCGAAATGGAATCTTGAAGTAGACATAGCTGGAGCTCTTTGGATAAAATTTTGATCTTTAAAGAGTTATTGGATGAATCATGAATGAATGGATAGCTACTCGATCATCCATCTTTATATACTCACTTTTTTTATGGATTAGTTAAGAAATGATTATTAACCTCTCCATCACAAATAATAACATTTTAAAATATATTTTTCTTAATTTGTTAAAAAAAACTCTATTTTTAGTTTTTTTTAAATACATAAAGTAGTGTATGACTCAGAATTAGGTTTAAATGACATGCATTAGTATATTAACAATTTTTTTTATAAACGAAAAGCGGTTAGGTTGGTCTATCTCCTAGAAGTAGTCCACCCAAAAGCATATGAGAACAAGGAGATCGGGATCGTCAGAAAAACTAGTGTTGGGGTTCAAAGAAGCAGAGATCCAGTATGGAGTCGGAAATAATCATCTCGACCTTTCACAGACAACTCCACAATCCTTAGAGTGTCTTGATAACACAAAGGTTATCACCATCGATTTCGATCTTTTTTATTTTTAATTTTATAGCTTCTTGTAAACCCGATTTGAGAGCATAAGTTTCAACTTTAATTACCGAGTTAAAGTTATTTTTTGTTGCATCAAGTCTAACAACCTCACCTTTGTGATTCCAAATCACAGAGCCGATGGATGTTATTTCCGAATCGAGCGTATTAACAGAATTTGTACCAATATGAAATTTATTTTTGTCGTATTTCTATTTTTAAAAAAAGTAGAAAAAAGATGACGTGCATATAGTAGATGATGACGAGGATTCACAACTTTTTTAGAGATTAGTTTGCCGCCCGAAATACACATAACATATCCAATTTACAAAAAGTAAAGGTCTTGTATGATTGATGGTGACAAGGATTTGACGGCTAATGTATATATTAACATGCCGCCTCAAATTACATTAAGGTTGTACACATATAAAATGCATGCTCCTTCCTAATATTATAATTCATATAAAATAGTTTAAAGTATTACTTTAATGTGAACAAACTTTATATTAATGTATATATTATTGGACCAATTTAACGGATCATTCAATACATATTTTTCGAATTAGAAAGGGTTGAAATTTACGACAAATTAGGAGGATGAAGAATAGTTTCATTTTGGTAAAGATCAATCGTAAAATATTAGTGTTTATATCCACAATATATATTTTTGTTACATAACCAAATATTTGATATGCTAACTTTGATATAAAATATTATAGCGAAAAGACCATATCCACAATCTTATAACGAAAAAAACTTATATTCAAGTATATTATAGATATATAAGTTTATGAATAATATCTTTTGCTACAAAGATAAAGAGAACAAAGAATACAAGGAGGATGATTTGAACTCTTAAGGTTGCCATCTCAGTCGTGTAATTTCGATAAATAATATTTGTAGGGTAAAATTTATAATATATCATTCAGTAAGCTACTATAAATTCATTTCATACGACTTATGATATAAAAAAGAATACAAATTACAATAAACTATCATAAGTAGAATTCGTAAGTCAATGTTCACAAAATGCCCACTTTCGATAACTTTATTATTTTTTCCATAAGTTTTATAAGCTCCGTCAAAAGGCTCTTTATGTTCTACCAAATTTGATGATTAGGACGTGGAAACGATTGATTTGTATTGAAACATAATACTTAACTGGAAACTGGTATTTTAATTAACAACCTCGTCACATTGTACGTTCTTTGGCCAGTTTTCGACAAGTAGGAACACACCACATGGGCTCTCCTCCCACTGCCGAGCGAAAACGAGTCAAAACGACATTGTTTTGTAGTTAAAAAATGAAAATGGAGTCGTTGGTTCTATAAATGTCACTCCTAAGTTTCTCTTTCATGTCATCATTTTTATGACACAAAAAGACTTAGGGTGCATTCAGTAAGTCGAGAATTATCGAAAGTGGAGTTTGAGTAAGAATATATAAATCATCCAATTTCTTTTATAATTTTCCGTAATTTTTATAATCTATCCATAATACCCCTAACATTCATGCTGTAAAAAGATGGGTAAAATGGGAGAATAGGTAGATTTTGTAACCATGAGCATATAAAGGGCCCCAAGTTAATAATGTCTACAAAACTGTACATATTCTAATCGACATCATGTTATATGTACGCACAAAATATGTATGTGTACATAATCTACCCCTATCCGAATATATCATACCTGACTATGACGACTGAAGTTAGTCAAAATACTGTAGAAATCTCACCTACCCAAAACTGATCACTGAACACCGGAAGAAGTGGAGAGCGGTTGATGGCCGACAAGATGAGGTGACGGTAGTCTCATAGGCGTTCGCGGCGACATAAGGACTGACACTCGCTACCGATACCCGGCCGGTACCCTCTATTCTTGCAGTTGGACGTGGCGGCCGTGCAATCTGGGTTCTTGCGGATTTGTCGGTGTCGGTTTGTGGCAGAGGCAACAACATCAAGCGTCTTCGTTCTATAGGGTGGCTGGACAATCGATGACTCCCTGAGAAAGGCGGCGACCGCAGCGGCGTCAATCACGTCGGATGTGGAGGCTGAAGAAAGGTTGAGTTTGACAATTGGATAAGAAGAGATAAATAGCAAATTAGGTGGTTGAGAATAAGAAAGGGGTTCTAGATCTCAAATATATAGTTACCAAATTTCATTAACTAGTTTCCTTTTTTTAACCTAATTAATATATTTGAAAATATAAATTATTTTTAATTGTTACCTTAACTACTTAATTAAAATTCTCTTCCCATCTTATTTATCTTTTTTATTTAAATTGTTAATATTAGGGCCCTTATTTGTATTTAAAAAAAATTACCCTACTCCCTTAATCATCGTATCGATAAAATTTAATATTTTTTGCTAAAAAATTAAACAAAACACAACTTACCCTCTAAACCTTTTTCTTTTATTTTTTTGTTGTCATAAAGGGAAAGTTTGAATCGAAGGGTCTGTTCATCTGAGCCCTTTGTGTATTGCTGGACATTAGACCTTTCAGTCTTTCACCGCCGAAAGTTACTTCAGATTCACCATCAAGCTGCATCAACCTGAAAAAAACCCTAAATTTCGAATCTAGAGTACCCTACCTTGTTCTTCCCGTTCGAGCTCGAGACTTCTGCTCCATATGCATCCCGGGGTAAGATTAATTTTTTCTTGATCCCAAAAAACCCTTGTTTTGTTTTCCTCAATTTTCTAAGAATATTAATCTAATTATCATAGCTTGTTAAAAGTTGTTGCAGTCTTTTCAAGCACTGACGTTCATAGATTTCCATGATTTTCCATTTCCACCTTTTGAATGTTATTATCAACGATCCGTGATTTCTAGGTTTTTTTTTCTTTTTCAAATTGCTTTGAATGCTACCAATTTTTGGTATATATGATTTGGTTTGAATTGCATCTTGTCTTATTAGGGTCTAGATGGAATTATTGTGCCTGTAGAGGTAGATAATGGACTCGTGGAGTATGATAGTAGTAGCAGTAATCGCAAGAGAAGGTCTGTGGCATGGGATCATTTCGAGAAGCTCCCTTGCGAAAACAAGGATGCCGGAAAGGCTAAATGCAGGCATTGTGATATGGTTTTAAGTGCAACTCCTAAAAGCGGGACTTCCCATTTGAGGCGACATGTTGAAAGGTGTCCGAAGCGTATTGTTCTTGACATTAGACCGATTTCCATTGAGTCCGCTTCTGGTGATTTTGAGATTAACATCGACTGTGATCCCCAGAGAAGAAAGATCTCTAAGGTATGGGATGAATTTGAGAAGTTTAGAGGTGAAAACGTGGAAGAGCAGAAGGCTAGGTGCAAGCATTGTCATACAACTCTGTCTGCTGCTGCTAAAAACGGAACTTCGCATTTGAAGCGTCACTTGGAGAAGTGTACTAGACGCATACCATTTGACGATACAAAGCCCAGTATAACTTCATATTTCTCTGGAAAACAGCCTGCTCAATCTAGCCATTTTTTGAATTATGACATTGATAAAAATGAGCTTCGAACATACATACTGAGGTTCATTGTAGAGGGAGCCTTTCCATTTAGCCTTGTGGAAAAGAGAGGATTTAGACAGATGATGTCAATGGCCTCCCCTCAATTTACTCCTTTTAGCCGTTCTGCTGTTAAAAAGGAACTGTTTTCAGTATATGCAAAGGAGAAAGAAAGTCTTAAGGAAATGCTGGCAAATATTCATGGTCGGATATGTCTGTCAACTGAGAATTGGAAGGCGAGGGATACTGATAATGAGTACATTTGTGTGACTGCAAATTTCATTGATGACCAATGGAAAATGCATCGAAGAATTTTATATTTTAGACCTCTGCTTCCTGTTTTTGATAGGATATATGTTGGAGATGAAGTGGCATATATGTTGACTCAGTGGAATATCGGGCATAAAACCTTCAGTATTACCATGGATGGTGCATCGTACAACGAGTCTCTTGTTTCTTCTCTAGAAAGAGGTCTTATATCAAATAAACTTCTTCCACTTGGAGGTTCGATTTTTCAAGTACGTTGTTATGCCAACATTCTAAATCTGTTTGCAGAATCTGTTTTAAAATTGATTGCTGATGATCTTAATAAAATGCGCGACCTTGTTAAGTATGTCAACAAATCACCAAGCCAGAGGAAGAAGTTCTATGACCTTGCAGAGAAAAAGTTTCAGTTGGCAGCTGGGAGATCTCTTAGGCTTGATGTACCATCAAGATGGAACTCCACGTATAAATTGATTGACTGTGTTTTGTATTACAAAAATGTATTCATGCATGTTGTTGAGTGGGAACACAATATGAGGAGCGAAGAAGATTGGCAAAACCTTAATCTAGCGCACAAGTTTCTGAAGATGCTATATGATATGACATGCATGGTTACCTCTGCTAAGTATCCTACGGCAAATATATACCTGAAGGGTCTACTGATGGTTCACCGGCGCATGCTAGAAATATCAAAGGGATCACATTGTTTCTTGACAAACACAATTGCAGAGATGCAAGCAATATTTGACAAGTATTGGTCTGAGAACAGCTCGATCCTGGCTTGTGCTGCAATCTTGGATCCACGTTACAAGGTCAAGTTTGTAGAATATTGTTACATGAAACTATCTGCAAATGGAAATGTCGGGGAGCGTGTTAGTAGAGTTGTGAACACGCTTTATATTTTGTTGGCTGAGTATAAACGTAGGTCTTTGTTTTTGTCTTCTCCATCTGTTGGTACATCCGGAGTAAGCACCAACTTTGCCAGTGGAAGTGACGAGGGAGACATGTTTGGTGACTATAACCAGTTCCTAAGCATGTCATCAAAATCACAAGGAAGCAAGTCTGAGTTGGACCTTTATTTGGAAGAACCAAGCTATGATCTTAATTCTGATTTAGATGTACTTGAGTTTTGGAGTAAAAGCTCCATGAGGTATCCTGTGCTTGCAGTGATGGCACGTGATATACTTTCTGTTCCTGTCTCATCTACAACTTTCAAGTCTGCATTTCATATCGGTGGAAAAACCTTGTCCATTTTGAGTTCCATTATGCCAGAGAC
Source organism: Fagopyrum homotropicum (assembly GCA_033239125.1). Taxonomy (NCBI): domain Eukaryota; kingdom Viridiplantae; phylum Streptophyta; class Magnoliopsida; order Caryophyllales; family Polygonaceae; genus Fagopyrum; species Fagopyrum homotropicum. Next base: position 128,816,977 of record BSWB01000008.1, read on the forward strand.
TCTCCAAGCTTTGGTCTGTCTCCAGGACTGGATGCACGCACCATATGATTCTGGTACAACCTTTTTAGACTTCATTATTCATCCTTTTCAACGTTCTATGTTTTTTACGCTAATATTTGCTTTCCGGAATCTTCAATTTGTGATATAGATGACGGCACTTTAAAAGGCGAAGAATTAGATGATTCTAGTGAAGATCTTGGTTTCGATGATGATGATGACGGTGAAAATAGCATGCTTACTGAATCCTTTTAGGTACGCTGTATTATATGTCGGTTAACTTATGTTTTGTAATCTCTGTATGCAAGCATTCCATTTGTTCAAGAAAAAATTCGTTATACTTGGATTGTTGCTATTTTAGATGCTAGTCATCTTACTTCTACTTGTGTTGCTTCTTTATCAGGAAAATACATTCTGCATGTACTCAAGAGATACTTGTCAAGCAGACTCAATTGATGTACCTCTGGGGTCCAGTTTCTCGATGTATATTCCTCTTGGAATTGTTTAGAATGAGTTAGGATTTGAAGGCTGCGTTAAAATTGATGAAATGTATAGAGTCCCATAGGCATCCAAAAATCATGGTAATGTATTTCTATTGCTAAGGATCTATTCCTTAATCATTAGCAAAATTGTTGTGGATTTAGTGCTTTTAAGCACAGTAATAACATGTTGCCAGATTTAATCAAAATCTCTGAGTTAAGAGATAATATTGCTCTTGGAGTGATAATTTGTCAGCAAAATCTACTGTTTGTATGATCCGATATGTTTGAGTTAGTTAGATGAAACCAAGGGCCTAGATAGGGTGTGACACATTACATGTCCCTTGTCTAAAACTCGGACTTAATACCGCATTGCCCAAACAATAGATTTTTTTTTGAAAAGGTAAATAAATTGTATAGAATGAGAATAGAGCAAACAATAGATATTATTTGTGCTATATGTCAAAGGTAGAGGTGAAAATGTGAAGTGCAAGTACCGATTATACAACATATCCACCTTTAACCGTGTTTGCTCAAGGATTGACAGTAGCTGCAACTGAGGTAAGTATCTAGGCCTTGAAATTGTGTTGCTTGTCTCTGTCATTCATCTTCTTATATAGTGCGCCTAATTTTTCTTTAAATGTTCATTCTCACTTTGAATCTCTTCAGACAAGTAGCAGTGTATCACTGATATCTCAAAACATAGGCTTTTAGATGTCTTTATTTGCAGATCTTACCTTTTAGTGATTTGTTATGCCATTTCATACATGAAAATAAGCATATGAGTATATAATCAAGGATATTGAGTTTATAATTTGAGGTGTGAATTTCAAGTGTTTTTGCTACTTTTGCTGATATTTTTGCACTGTCATCCATATAAATGGAAGAAAGCTAATAACCTTAGTCTACCATTATCATATCATAAGCTTAGTTCTTGGGATTATAAGATTATTCATGTGTTTTTTTATTGTAAAATTCTGGTTCTTGGCGAGAAAATCAAGTTCTTGAAAGTTTGTAATGAATGAGTGATTGGAAACAGAATTAGAAAGGAGAAGGGGTCCCCAAGAGCTCTCTTTCTGCATACTCCTCTTACTGTTAAACCTGTTTATAGGACAACTTTTGTCCCTTTTGAAGCACCAAAATTGTTCTCACTTATCTTGTTTGCTTGGGTAGATTTTTCTGTATTATGTATTGCTGTTCATCCTTTTTTCATTGCTGTTTTTATGGGTAACGTCAATTTTAAGCATCAGGAAAAAAAATGGTGATTAAGACAGTGCCTATTTGGATTATAAGTTTTGATCAATCCACAGCATGAAGCATTTGGAAGCATGATGTTATGTTATTTTACAGAATGCATTGGCTAACTTCATTTCAGCATGGATAACACTAATGCCCAACGAGTTTGTGCAGGGATATGCACTTACAGGGTGCGGTGCTCACAAAATCGATGATAGCCCAAGATGATTGCTGTAACCTCAAGAAAATCACCTTCAACTTAGAGTTGCAAGACCTGTAACTTGATCAAAAACCTAACAGGGGAGCCAGGCGATAAGTTTAATATCTTAGCTCGAATCCAAGACAATACTCTTAGTATTACTAGGATAGTCTCGGATCTAGAAGTTCTAGTCCAATAAATAAGTTATGTGGCCCTCTTCGCAATTTATGTATAGTTTCGTGAACAAGTTCACACATCTTTGCACAGATGCAACAGTGTTTAGTCTTACTAAATGCCAACAATGGTAAGTTGTTGAGTAGTCTACAGCCTATGCAATGTGATTGTGATTTGTGAGTATCATTTAATGATTTGGGTTGATTTTATTTTACATTTTTATACATATGAATTTTCAATGGATCCCATCTCATATATGAGTTTTTATTTTATGTTGAAATTTTTACCTTTATTTTTGAGTTTACATTTAATAATTTGTTATAACCTGTAAACAACTCACGTGAAAAATTAAAGCTAATCAAATATGGTTTTCTCTTTTGTTTTTAGCGGCCTTTTACTTATTATTTTGAAAAAGGAAAATAAGGAATAAAATTGCACATGGTAAAAAATATTAAATACAGATTATACAATTTATGATTTATTTTTTATATATAGAGAATATAATGTAATATAATGATAAATGATGTAAAACATAAATGTACAGAATTAACAAAACCAGATAAACCAATACTATATTTTTTATTAAATAATTAAAATAGCTGTCATGATTATAAGAGGATAAAATTGTGAAAATAGCAAACACCTTAAATAACCAAAATATAAGGCCAATCATTGATGGGGATGGGGCTGATTAACACAAGTCCAAGAATAGTGAAACTTTAAAATTATATTATTTTGAGATTATAAGTTGCTAAAATATTCTCATATATTACCAAATATGATATAATTCAAACTAATAATTTTCCGTTATTAAGAAAAAGAAGAAAAAAAAAAGAATAGCATGTCATATGATATATTTATTTTTATTACAAACGAAAATTATTTTAAATTTGTTTATAAGCATTATTTACTCTCAAAGAAATCATTCCCTTTAAAATACTATAACCTTGCTATGGTAATCCTTGTTGCTTCTGTTGTAGTTTATACACAATCTATAGTTATAACTATTATAAAATAAATACTGTTTTTTTGTTTGTAAAAAAAGGTTATTAAAAGAAACAATAAAGTATAAAAGAATTGATATAAAAAAATACTTTCTTTAAAATTAAGCAAGTCAGAGCTCCCATCCCACAGGGCAGAGAGACAGACCAATATTCAAGAAAATAGCATTATCCGTGCATGAACTTATTATTAAATTCTTCAAATTCCATTTTTGGTCCCACATTTAGACTAATATACACAAAGATACCATCATGGAGCCTCTTCTACATCTACGATTCACAAAATTTAGAATCATTATAATTTTTGTCAAAATTGCACTCATATCTCACTCTTTCAAATAATTACTATCCAGAATGCCTACTCTTTTTTTTTTTTTTTTTGAAAGGTTACGTTTTCGGTTCGGCTTTGCCTACGTTCGGATAGGGTATATATAGTATTGACCCAATTAGACCAAGACTATCCTAGTAATACTAATGTTATATGGACCGAGCAAAAGTATTCTATCCTGATCCGCTCTAATAGCCTAATGACCCAATGACCCAATTAAAATAAACGGAAATTTCGGATGGTATCCCTGTGGTTTGAGTTTTTTCGACTTTTGTCCAGAGCTTGTTTTAGTTTGAATGATGCCATTATGTTTTAATAATTTTATGAAAATGTCCAATTCTATTTAAATTGTAAAAGGATATTAACTAAAATAATTTATAAAAAAAGACCGATGTGCAAATTATTTAGCCTCTTTTATTCTTTTTTTACAAATTTTTTTTTCTCATTTAAAAAAAGAAAAATTTAGCTGACATCCCTTTACAATTTAAGCGGAGTTGAACATTTTTCGGAAAATATCAAAACAAAAGGGCACCGTCCGAACAAAAAAAAAACTTTGGGCAAAATCCGATAAATTCCAAACCATAAGAACACCATCCGAAATTTTATCTTAAATAAATAAACCCAAAGAAGTTAATTGATAGTCCCAAAAACTCCAAATCTATTTTTGTGTATTTCTTTTCCGTTGAATACTCATTGCTTTCGGGTTTATTTTGATGTATTTTTGTGTATTTCTTTTCTCCTTTCCTGTGTGGCCTTTCTTGACGGTTGATCCGTTTGCCGATCTTTTTCGGTCTTTCGATCCATTACACGACGTTCCGTCTAATGACTTCGAAGCGCTTTCCATTTAAAAAAAAAAAACTCCAAATCTAATATGATTCAAATTTTTTCCGATCATTGGAATAAAAGATTGGATATATCCGACTAATTCAAACAACAATTAATTGAGGTAGCCAAAGTAACCCGATCGATCGACCTGGCTGCATGCTCCTAGATCGCTACCCTGTGCATCTTTCATTCTTACTGAAAGATGGGATGTTTTGTTAAGATTGTATAACTTAGGGATGGTTTCTGCAATTATGCCAAATATTAGGATATTGGCGTAGTTTTCCGAAAAGGAAATTGATTCCCACTTCCCAGTGAAGATCAATAAAGTCTTGGATTGATTTTTATTACATAAAAACAATAAATACAGAGAGGGGGACGAGAGAATCTAGGCATCCCATCATACAAACAAACCACACAAGTTTCTTCACAATCCAATCTCACCCTTCGTTCTTTCCCATCTCCTACCAAATTCCCAGAATGTAGTGGAAGAGAAGAAGAAATTTGACATATCAGTATTCAAGGAAGTCAGATTTGGGCAAGAACAGAGATAGAAAAGAGGGGAGAGAGCCAAAAGCCAGGTGTGCTTTTTCTCTACTTCTTCCTCTTCTTCCTTTTGTTTGTTTGTTTCCCTTGGATTTCTTTCTCTCTCCTCTCTGTCTCTGTCTTTCAATTTTTGTGGGGGAGGTGGGAGTGACCCAGTTTGTCGATCCAATGCTACAGGACTTTTCCGTCTTTTTCCTCTTGCTTCTTAACGATTTCACTCCATACCCATTTCAGATTTTTTTGTGTTCTTGTTCGGCTGATTTGAAGAAAGAGCCAGTGAGAATTTCAGAGCTTGCTTTCTGATTTTGTGGGTGAGTTCAATCTCATGGCTATATGGTTTCTGTGGGTTGCTGCCATTTTCCTCCAGTTTTGAATTCTTTTCTTGGGTGGGTGGATATGGTTTTTGCTCTTTGATTTTGGTCTACTTCATTGAATTGAGTTAGTTCTAGATGGGTTTATCATTTGTTGAATTGTTTTTCCCTTTTTGGACGAGTTTGGTGGGTTCATGTGTTTTTCTTAAACTTCTAATTTGATTGCATTTTCTCTCTAATCGCCTTCAATTTTTATGAGATTTCCTTCAATGGATGGATTCGTTTTCATATCTACATGTGTTGTTTGTTTCATTGTCACTTTCTTCCATAATTACTTTATCCAGTTGTTCTTCCATCTTTATATTTACTTTCTGTTTGATTTTTTTAGTTATTTGGTTAGTGAATGTATTTTTTTAGATTCTAATTCCCTGTTTGCTAAGCTTTGTGTAAAATTATCTGGTGTTATAATGTGGATGTAGGAATATACAAAGGAAGAAACGATCAAGCTTTATGTTAAGATTATCTCCTAGTGGGTTTTTCCCCCCTTACTGTTATGTTTATGCACTTCACGTGAGGGTGAACTTGTCTAGACCAGTGATATACTCAAGTAAAATGAAAAATTTCTTCCTGAAAAAATAAATTGTGGATGGAGAACGTGATGAGGTTCACCAACTATTGATTCCTTCAACTGAAGTATTTAAGATTGTGTAATATGTGAATCATGTTTGAGTAATGTGGTTCTTAATTTTTATTTTAATAGATATTGTACTGCTTTTGAGCAGGTGCTATGCAGTGTCAAAGCTACTTACCTCTATACTATACCCACAGTGATCTTAATGTGGATGCTAATAGTAGCACAAAGCCTGTGTATACTGGGCATGCCAACCCTCCAACTGACCTTTTCAGCCAGAGGTTTCTAAATTTACATGTTACAGAAGGATATGACAAAGAGTTCCTGCGACAGACAATACTCCAGCAGGAAGTTACGTTTAAGAATCAGGTATCTTTGCTCTATGGTCCATTTTCATCCCTTTTTATGTCTCTTTTTCCTTTGTTACTTGGGTTGTGAAATATGAAGTATGGAATGTTTGTTTTGGTGGTGAAAATGAAATTGGGTGATGGATTTTGTTGTTTTGGTTTGTACAATTCTACAGGTTATCATTTGGTTTTGTCTTTGCTCAAAAGGTTCAATTTATTCGAGTATATGATTTATAAATTATTATTTTCCCATTTATGTTGGTAATCTAGGTCCAGGAACTACATCGACTTTACAGAAGACAACGGGAACTTCTCGATGAGATAAAAAAGACTAATGTCTACAAGAAAAATGTAACTTCGGAGGTACAATGGCCGGCAAATTTGTCGACTTCAAATGTCTCATTCAGTTCTGATAAGAAAGGGGTTTGCAGTATTTCATTTGACAGCTTGGTTTTTAGTCCTCATCCACCTGCCTTTGGTGCAAATAGTACTCAGATCCCTTGGACGTCGACCAAAGGAGAAAACATTGCAACAGCATTGCATGCTTCCAAAAATGTGAAAAATTCAAATATCTTAGATTTGTCACTGTCCCAGTGCAATATAGCTCAGAGTAAACCGTTGGATCTTCAGCTTTCAGCTGATGAATATATTAACAAGGAAGGAAAGGTGTTGAATAGTTTTGACGTTTCCCAAATGTCTGTTTTGTCAACTCATACTTCCAACAGGGCCTGTTCACTAGCACCTTTGGGCAACACAAAGCCTTTTTATCCCAGTATTAGTCCAACTACATTTTCGAGTCATAGGATTGATTTGGCAAACTTCTCAGAATCTAAAAATATGCACAGTGTAGCTCTCAGCGATTGCCCAGACAAGAAGAAGATGAAAATGTGCAGAGACTTTATAGAAACTGCATGGCAGCCTCGTGGTGGAGATGGTAAGAACCAATAAGCCTTGAATGCTATGGACTAACTTTCATATTTTATGCTTATGGTTTGCATGATTGATCCCGTATGTTTTTTTTTACCTTGGAACCAGATGGACGGATTCGAAGCAACGTAAATACTGGCTTCTACTCATATTCAGAAAGCCTGCAGAGATTAGCAGAAGCTGGTCAAGGCCATCAGACAGCCCCACTGTTTACTAAGAAACTTGGTCAGCTTGAGAATGGAAGAAGAAACACAGATGCCAAAGTCTCAGGAAGCATATATGAGATGTTGAATCTTAATACTCCGGGACACACTGGTGCTTTTCATAGATCAATCTTGGAATTTCCTGCTGCTCATTCAAGCAAGGTGAACCCTCAAGTGCCTTCAAATTCACTTTGTGGTCAGGTGGATCGCAAAGGGGTTCCATTCTTCTCACCTAAATTTCCAGCTACTACTAGTCAAGCATCTTTTGTAGCTGAATTAGACTATAGCTCTAAATGTGGGACTACCCATGAAAAGGGAAGATCCTTGCAAGTCAGCTGTTCTGAGTCAAATGTGAAGGCGTCATCAGCTAGTTCTGGCCTCCTGTTTCAGAGTTACAAGTGTCATTTGGCTTCTGTGGATAATGAGCCAGGAAAGCAAACAAAATGTTTGGATTCAATTGATTTGAACTGTACTGAAGTTGCGGGTTTGGGTGGATTCTCTGCTAATAGCATTGTTCCAAGAGATAAATTGGATGATCTAACATTGTCGGGGTTAGTCTCTTCTCAAGTTTCCTCTTCTTCTAGCGTTGTTCTAAAGGAAAAGCATATGGGAACTAGTGAATTGCAACATGTGACTGTTGCTCTTGATCATTCAGCCTGTAATGAGATTCATGATTCATGTGAAGAAACTGCTTTGCGAAGTTCTACTAATGTACACCAAGAACAGACAAGACTGAACAAAAAGCCGAGGTTGTTTGATATTAACTTGCCATGCCATCTTACAGCTGACATGGCAAGTCTCGAGGATGATCCAGTTGGAGATGTGATCCAATTGGATACAAATGTGAAAGATGAAAAGGTATCACCAAGGAATGATACAGATGTTGATTTAGAGGTATCCATCATGCCTATTAGCCCCGAAAAACAGGAGTGCCCTCGTCCTAGAGTAGAATCTGAGGAAAACAAAGATGAGATGAGCGGAGAAGATAGGGAATCCACGGACGAACTCATGAAGATTGCAGCGGATGTTCTCGTTTCCATCTCATCATCTAATGCTCAACAAAGCTCAAGTGACTCCGACCAATGTCAGTCCTCCAGTAATGAGCTGTTTATCTGGTTTGCAGATATAGTCTGCTCAATGGAAAAATGTGAAAAAGCTTCATCATGTACTGGAATTGATTACTTTGAAGCCATGACACTAAAACTAACTGATGCATCAGAGGAAGATTATAGGTCTAATAATTCCGTGAGCCTCTATAATGAAAAGGAAATATGTGATGCACCATCATCTGTTGAATCAAGCAAGGGTAGTAGAACAAAGAGAGTGAAAAGGAAGAACTTTCAAAGGGAAGTTTTGCCTTCTCTAGCTACCCTTTCCAAATACGAGGTTTCTGAGGATATTCAGGTAATTGAGAGACTTATGGAAACTATTGGGACTCCATTGCAAATGGGTGCCAAGACAAGAAAACTGGTTGGAAGACGGCGGTGTAAGGGAAAAAAGAGGATTGCCACATATTCCTCCGAAACAAGAACATGGCTGCTTGCATTGCCACATATGGGTAAAGCTGCAATTGATTTGAAGGATGAAGGCCGCGTAAAATGGGAGAATATGCATAGACAGCCAAGAAGGCCGAGATGTCGAACTGTTTTTCCTAATATGACTTTGAGCCAAGAAGGTTGGATGAGAAAGTGGGGTGTAATTGGCTTTGTTCAGAAATCAGAAGAAGCATAAACAAGGTATGACTCTTTGCTTTTGAATCTTCTGTATTTGTCAATTGGTTTTAGTATGAAACTTGAGCTTCTACGTTGTTTACCTTGTAGAGTATACACATTGAAGATATAAGGTTTTCAGGATATTAACGTCCTCAGCTGGAAAGAAAATTGTTGCGTAAGGTTACCTTTCTGAAGTGTGTTTGGTACAGTTATAATATTTGGGTTAACTGTATTTAGCATTGTGCTTAAGAGTTGTAACGAGCTTCTATAGTTCCATTCAAAGAGAAATCTTTTGTTCATTGGAACATTGTTTGATGCTGTTCTCAAATATTGCCATTCAGATTGAATCTGAAGCATGTATGATAATTGATAATTGTTAACCCGGATTTGCTATATCTCAAACATAGAAAATTCGAATAGGGCTGTAATATTAGTTGAGGTACTCGGTTTCGTCACTTACTAATCATGTCAAGTAGGAGCATATTTTTAAACTCGATTAAAATGTAGCTTCTAGTCGAGCTTCAGTATGATTGTACATTAGTCGTGCATATAAGTATGTCAAAATCGGCTCATTCAAGCTACGGCTTGGAAAAAGTTCAACGGCTTGGAAAAAGTTCAATTTAGACTCGTTCATTTGATTAAATAAGTTGAATATAAGCGTATCAAAACTCGTTCGGCTCGAATAATTCGAATATAGTTGGAGTGACAGGTAAAAGGAGGAGAGTTGTTGGGACTTGGAGAGAGATAAGTAGTTGTGCCCACCATTAACTTTGTAGCACCTTTAATGCCTTGATTGCCAACCTCCTTGTTCGTTGACAATTTTTTTTTATTTTTTAAAATTTTCTAGATGATTATCTTCTTCACTTTATAATAACCCTTGCAATTCCAAAACACGTTTTTTAAATAATTAACAATTTATTAGTAAAAATTTCCTATTTGACATCTAACCCTTTGATTTTATTAGTTTAAGGTGAGTATAATAAAGAAGGAAAAGCCAATATTCCCTCACTCAGAATACATATTTTAGACATTAAACATATTATTTTTATTTTTAAGATAATTATATGTTTTCTTTATTGGTAATGTAAAAATTATAATTCTTCACACTTTACTTTTTCAAATATTATTAAAAATGATCTATATTAATAATTTTTTAAAGTGCAAGTTTTAAAAAAATTATGTATAAAAAATGGAGAAAATATAGTATAGGTAGAGAGAGGATTCAAAGTTGTTGGTCGGTTGGGAAATCGCCTTTCATGTGGCCCGATCAAGGGAAGTGAAAGGTCATCGTATTCAAGACAGATTTTTTTAATTTTTATGTATAAATATGTGTAAATATCAGTTAAATTTAAAACAATTTAAAATAAGTCTAAATAAGAAAATATGAAAAATCAATTACGAATATTCGTTAGAGGCTCAATGTAACAGAGGGTCAAAGCTATGGAAATCCAAAGATTCGTTCGAAATCCTTGCAATTTTATAAGGGAAAAGAGAGAGGCGAGTAATGATTTCAATAAAGAAACTGAAAATCTTTCTTAAAGATGAAGGCTTGAAGCACCACTTTTGATCACCGCCTGACAATGGATTACAAAATCGAAAGCTGTAATAGAATACAAATTCTTTGAACAGTCCAAATGGCCCTTTCTTTTGGCGGGGCCGTTTTCATCTTCTTCTCTCTCAAAAACTCAAATCCACTTCTCTCTTTCACACCCACATAGAGTTTTCCCCTTTTCTTCTGAGGTTGCGTACTCTAGATTTCTCTTCTACTTCTTCTTTACTATACTGATTTTGAGTGGGAACTTGGGACAAAACCCGTCGAGGTAATCTTGCTTTGGTTGATTCTCCTCAGTATCCAATGGGTTCTTGTTTAATTGCTGATTTTGATTTGTGTTTCGTCTTATTTTTGTTTGGTTGACTTGTGATTCTCTCTGTTCTTTCCAGTTTGGGTTTGTTCCTAATTATTGCGTCTAAATTGTTTCAGTTTCAGTATTATTTAATTGATGATCAAGCTGAATCCACTTATGTATCTGTCTCGTCCTTCAATGTTACAATTTCCACTCTCTTCTTTCTAACTAGGGTTTTTAGTTACTTAGTCGGCGATGATAAATTCCTCTTTTGATCTGCTGTAGTGATTTTGTGTATTGTCATGAAGTCTCTCTTCTTGATCAAACATCAACTGAGCATCTTCCTTCGTTTGTGCGATCTTGCTTGAGTTAGCCTATTTTCCAAGTTAGTAGCGTGCCTGATAGTTCATTTCGGCCTTTGGTGTGTGTTGCAGCTTGAATATCCTCTTTCTTCTTGTTTCGTGTAAAAAGACGATGTCTGAGGAAACCGTCATTGTTGAGGTTGAACCTGAGAGTATCAAAACCCAGTCTGTTGATGTGAAGGTATTATCATCTACTATGATAGATGAGGAGATACTGTATAACATAAATCACTCAGAGGATCCAAATGTTGAAGTGAAAGAGACTATAAACTCGGTTATAGATGAACAAGGCGATCACAAGGATGTTAAGGAAGGGTTGTTGTGGGATGAGAAGGCAACTGACAGCAATGAGCTTGATGGCCGTCATGTGAGAAGGCATTCCGCCTCCCCGCTATTTTGGGGGCCGAACAGGAAGGCAGTTGTTCCCTCTCGTTACCGTGGTGGATCAATTGGATCATGCCATGACATGTGCAAGTTTGGACATAAACATACTTCAGAGGTGAAGCCAAAGAGTTTCATGAAGAAAACTCCTACATCAGTCAATGCAAGTGAGGGAAAAGGTCTATCGAAGATTGCACTCTCGGCGGAAAATAACAGGAGGAAATCTGTGGCCAGGCGGTTGTCTTTCCCGGCAACCAAACCAGACAACGACAGCCAAATGCCTGTTCAAAAAGTGAAAAAAGTGTCTGAGCCAAAACAAAAGCCAACAGCTTCTCAAAGTCTTATAACAGATGAGCAGCAAGAATCATTTGAGAGTTCTAGTGATGGTTTTAGAGAGATCAAAGTTATAAAGAATGAAGAGAAATCGAGTGGCTTAGTAACTGAAACTCTCATCAGATCAAAACCACCTGTGAAGAAGGCTGCAACTATGAATAGCAGAATGCACAGGGATTCGAGTAGTTTGTCTCATCTGAAGAATCATCAGACTAATCACCAAAAACAAGTGAAAGTCAAATTACCTGAAGATTTGCCAGAGAAAACATTATACATGATTGAACCAAACAGCAAGACCACAGTTGCAGAGATTTCTCAAAAGGCGAAAACGCGAGATGGATCTAATGTTGGCACAAGAAAAGGCTCTAAAGCTACTCAGAATGGAAGTGACAACCCTCGTTTGTCTAAGACTTGGCTCGCTTTGTCAAAGAAGTCATCCAAGTCACAGAGGGAAAAGATGGATGATAAAGGATCAGTGGCTAAGCATACTGATACCATTTATGGTTATGGCAAAGCCAGACCAAAACCCACCACCCTAGAGGCAAAATCCTACACTCCAAAGCTGAAAGGTTTTTCAAAAGCAAAGCAAAATGGAAAACAAAACTCTCTTTCGATCCAGACGTTTCTTCCTGCAGTAGATAAGCCAAGTACGTCCGAGGAAGGAAAGCAGGCAGGGACAGAATCAATATCAAGTAAACACGGTGACGCAGACAGCAAGACCAAGCCTAATACCCTAAAGGTAAAGGTTGGCACTCCAAGATCAAAACCTGGAACTCCAAAACTAAAACAAGAAGTTGAATCAAAGGGCAAGGCCATAAAGGGAGCAAAGAGTCAAAATGGAGAGGGAGAAGGTTTTGGGTCAGTATGGAAGATGAAGTTCAGGAGAGGGAAAGTAATATCTCTTCCTACAGGAAACAACAGTCCAGTGAAACTCAAATTCAGACGGCCCAGGAGTTTTAGCGACAGTCGTTATACTGAGAATGCTAACAAGGCAAACTACAAGAACAATGAAGTTGTTAATGGTGAAGATCCAAAGAAGGATGGAGCAGATCCAGTGAAAGTTGTTCTGCGACGCCATGAAGCTACACACAAAAAGGATGATGTAGATTTGAACAATGTGATAGAGGAGACTGCAAGCAAGCTTGTCATGACCAGGAAAAGCAAGGTTAAAGCTTTGGTGGGTGCTTTTGAAACTGTGATGTCCCTTAGAGATCGCAAAGCTTCTGAGGCAACAAGTGCATCCTAAATCCTCATGCACAGCAATCCATTGTTTTTTTTGTATATAATGTTATCAGAATGTGGAATGCATGACTTTCTACAAGATTGAACAAGCGTAGCTGGTGGACAGGATCTCCTTCTGGATTCGGAGAGTTGAAAGAGGATGATTCAGATATTTCGTATGCGGTATTTCTGTTTGAGGTTTGTATCTAATTCAATAATATCATGCTTAGCAGCAAGTTTCTAGTACTGTTTTTTTATTTCCAAATGGAAAATGATTTATTTATTTACACTTAATCAGGCTTATTTGTCTCCGTGTGCTTTATTATGTAATCACAACAATTTGTTGAATGTTGATATTTGATATTACATTGGTATTCCACTGTTATATCGCGATTTCGAAAGGAAGATGCTCTTCGAAACAGGCCTGATGATCTTGCCCATACTGATGCATACTAGAATTTTTTTTTAATGCTCTGGAACAATGTATGTTGCATATTATGTGATAGATACCGATGGCGGTCCACCCACCAAGAACAATCTGTTATTTCCCTACTAAGAAATCACCCAAGTTTTTATCACATTGCAAACATCAAAGATATGGTTGGTATATTAGAACAATATGATATGGTAGTCACTGTCATGAAGATAACATTGCCAGTCCAGCATAAGACATGACTTCTGACTTTGCCACCTTTCCAGCCTGTGTATAGTGCAGCAAATCATCCGTTGATTGATTATCCTCCTGTTCATTTAGTTTGAATTGGTTAATGGATTATGGAATCATCCAAGCCTTTATTCATGATCAATGGCAAAATCTTATTTCCTTTAGTGTCTGTCAATTTCACACCATTTAGCTTTGCTGCTAATCAGGTTTCTGATAGTTCTAGACGCTTAGTGAAGTCAATCATTAATTATGTGTTTAATGAATTATTAATTCATAAGTAGATTCCGGTTGCTGTATTTTGTACCCAAACGAACCCTAAATGAAAATGTTCCTGATGTCTGAACATTCCTTGGTAAGACAGATTCCTGTATGAGTCTATGCTGGTCCCATTTAGAGGATAGAAAAACAAAAAATGAAGAAATTATGAGGCTTGACTGGTGAGAGTTCAGTCCCTACAAGTTATGGGATGTTTTCAATGCAAGATTTAGTGCAGTAGATGCTAGCCAGGGGCGACGAATACGGGAGATCTTACTCGTTTTCCTGGAATCTACTTATATTTATTTCTTGGTCCCCTTGTATGAGCATCGTATCAATATGATCTGTTCTTGGCCACTATTACAGCTATAAGTTGTAGACAAAAGGGGACACAAATGTGATATCTGGTACATCTCATATAACAACTTACATTTATATGTGCATAGATATATGTTTATCTTGCACATGTCAAACTACTAACAGAATCACTTACTATATATAATATGAACCCTTTATTCAATCCTTAATTTTCATGCATCGAGTTCAATCGCATATTACTACTCGGTTTTGTAGACTGATTCATCTGCTGTCCATATAGAGCTGCCATCCTGTTGTACATCTCCATGTTCATTGACTGCAAACGAAAATTAAATTCTGATTAGAGATACAAACGTGTTTATTGGTCTCTAACCAAACGGGTCAGGATTCTATACAAAATAATTTAAATGTGTATATCCTTACTTGGCCTAAGAATGTATTGTATGGATCATGAAGAGGAACCAAGCTGTTTTTCTCGGGATCAGGCTTGGTTTGTTGAGGAACCAAGAGGGAAGACGCGGAAAATGCTGAAGGGCTGCTGGAAGCCGAAGGAGTTTGATGGATTAACGAGGCAAGATGATGTTGGTGAGAAGACGAAGCATGAGCTGCAACATTGTTCATGTTAAGCATCCCCATGCCCATACCCATGCCAAGACCAACACCCATGCCAGCTCGTGCCAAAATCGACATCTGAAGTTGTTGTTGTTGTTGCATCCCTAATGGCATCATCATGTGTTGGGACATGCTCCTTGCACTCATTAGCTGAACTTGGATTTGCAGTTGTTTTAAGTACTCTATTACCTCATCTAGCATTGAAGCTTTATCAGTCTGTAAAATCACAAAAAAAAAAAACAAATTAATACTAATAAATTTATGCATGTAGAATGAATTATGATGAAATTGTTCGAGTTACCTTGCTTGCATTTGGCACCAACTTTTGTAGTGTTTTCATCTTCTGATTGATCCTATCCCTTCGTCTCTGCGTTTCGGGTTTTTGTTGACAGTTAGTTAGTTTTATGTCAATCGACCCTTTTTTAGCAGAAACATTTTTGTCTTAGCTTCACTGACAGAATCTTTTCTAAAAAAACTTCGAAATAGACAGAATCAAGAATCTTTATTATACCCTTTCTGATTGATTATGAACAGCTGCAGCTCTTCCCTTCCTGCCTGGATGGGATCGTTCAGTTTCCGATTTAGCTGTTCTCCCCTCAACATTCTCCTGCAATAGTTACACAGATGGAGAAACAAATTAACAAACTTTGTCATATCAAAGAGAAATCAAAGAGAGAAGCTAGGATGAGTACATATCCATCATTGCAAGCGGAATCATCATCAGTTGTCTTAGTTCGCGTGCTCCTGGAAGACTCGTGTGACGCCCATGTGCATATAGTTCTATCGGCATCTCTACAAAACGCTGCATTTGCACTTGCACACACGCTCAGATCAGGCCATTCTTCGTTACCCAATTTCATTTGACAATGCTGATCAGATTCAGACCGTGTTCTCTTCTTCACTAATCCGTTCGTCTCACTAACAAATCTTCCACCAGACGACGCAACTACTGAACCGCCATTCTTCATGGCATGATGAGCTAGATTCATTGAACCAGCTTCCTTATTACATATTGTCGCCCGGTGAACCACTGACTCTAATGTGTCACCGGCGTTGTCCCACGTGGACCCCTTGATCGATGCAGCAGGGAAAATCCCGCTAAATCCATGCATGGCTAGCTGGCCATTTTCCCATGTTAGCTCTGTTATGTCGTGGTTTGACCTAATCAAATATGACATGTTAATAAGCTATTCACGTTAAAAGGGTAAACACATACACAAGGGTATACTATACTTACATGGCATATGATCAGCAAGACTCGTGTTAACAATGCTTCAGTTCTTCTTCTTCTTCTTCTTTATTATCCCTTTCAATGGCAGATGAAGGAAGAAGAAATGAAAGAGGTGAGAGTTCTTATTGGATTTGGCATCCCACATGACATTTCGTTTTCTTCGAATGTCACTGCCTTTGCATTAATAACGAATCCAGCGCTACTTGCGGGGGGACTACTTCCTCAATGGTCCTACTTACTAACATTACTCCATTGATGCTTCCATTTCTCCTTAACTATACACAACTAAGTTCTTATCATCATCATACAAATACCTATATATAAACATTCTTATTGACACGACATTGAGTAACGACATACCGTATTAATGGATTTTGGTCCTACCCGGGTCTTAATCCTAGATAAGTTTGTCCTGTTATATATCTAAACACGTAAGATCCACGACAAAATATAAATATATACACTTGATCCCAATAGACATACTAGTCAAACAAAATGGCAATAAGTACAAGAAGAAGCTCATAGCCCACAACCATTCAAGTTCTTGAACCGACCTTGGTAGGTTGCATGTCAAAGAGGAAATTGAATGCACAACGGATATAGCTAGGTATAGGGTCGACCCACATATTAAAGGATTTGACTCTTTGTGCTAGCTAGGGTTTGAGATTATGCTTGTCAGTAAGATGTGAACGAATTAATCATGTGAAGATTGTTGGAAGCAACCAACAATTACTTTATGTTGCTAGCTAGTGAATGATTTTTATATGACCAAACAGATAACTTGTTCTTTCTTATTGTCCCTACAAACAAAGTCCTCATAAGTGGCCATATTGGATATATGGATTTGCACGGCTAGATGCATGTATATCCAAATTTACGATTAGTTCGTTCTAGAGATATCACAATCGGAGCATTTTGTATTAGTATATATGTATATCTCTACAAAATCTATCATTGAAAATGATCACATATATATACCTCTATATATATATATATATATATATATAATTTTAAATTGCAGATTTTGTTAAGTGAGAAAACACATAGATTTGATAGGAGACTACAACAACAATTCTGGAAAGTAATTTGAGTTGATCATCCTTAATGATGATTTAGGCTTATAAACAACGAAAATTATCATTTGTAACAATATGAACATTCGTATGTCGGTAAGTGGCAACATGAATATTTGTAAGTAACAAAGTGATTACATCTAGTTGAGAGTCGTGCGTTACGGCTAGGAGTATTTACGACCTCCCATCCGAAGATATGTGAGGTGTACATCTCCGTTTTCGTGTTTATTTAGGGTCCATATGGAATTGCTAAGAATCATTATCGAAAACGGAATATTAACAAATCAATTAAAAAATCATGTTTGTTTAACGACTAAAATGGAATGTTTCACGCTTTTAACACATGAAAGTAACATAACCATTTACATTACATTTTTTTCCTTAACTGTTTTCATCCCGTTTTTATTTCACCTCTCTAACTAAATGGGTTGTAAGATTGACTATAATTGGGGAAATAATATTTGTAGTTGGAGCATTCAAAAGAAGCGTACCTCTAGGAGGAAGAGGTACAAAGAGATCTATGGGGTGTTTTTCTGTTTGTTTCAATTGATTGGTATCTAGAAAAAGGGTATTAGTAGTTGAAACTAGAAATATATTAGGCTATGAGATAAATAAACATTGATATGAAAGTACTATCTAGGCTAAAAAGACAACAATTTTTATCCCGAATCACAAATTGAACGGTTCAGTTTTTACTTAAAAACACGTGTTTTTATCAGTGTTGTTTTTTTAAGTATTGCTAGTTATTTTAGAAAACTTTGTAAATTATTGTATTGACGAGAATACACGGTTTTTTCAGATATCAATGTACATATTACGTAAAGATGATTTTAGCTGTTCAAAAGTTGGTAGAGGATTTCTAATTAGCCACAAAAAAAAAGAAGTCTTAATATTGTGTTTAGTTGAACTTGTGATACAATTCACTAGTGAAGCATACATGATTAAAGAGTTAATAGAACTTGTGATACAAAGGTCTGGTCCTGAACCAGACAATTGGCATCCTGCCACATGGGCAAGGCATGATAGGACCATGACTTCTCATCCAATAGAAATCCACCACGTTTCATCTCCAATCACTTTCGACCAATCAAATTGCGGATTAAGATCCTCAATGGTATGGCCCCACCAACCTTTGTACACAAGGCCCGGTAACTTTAGAAACTTGAATCACCAGTAGTTTTGCGACATCTGTCTTGTCGGCATCTTCAAAGACTGATAAGGATCGGATCGTTTCCTTTTATAATTTTGTAGATTGATTGATCATTGTTGGCTCAGATTGTATCTAGCTAGCAGATCATGTTTGAATCAAGATTCAATGATTCTCAACACATGTTTTAGTTTAACTTGCTACCAACTTAATAATAGACATGAATTATTACAAAAATTGATGGTGTTTAACGTTATCTTTGATCGATATAAATGTCTTAATCATTATAAAATTGTATATCATATTGTTGGAATTAACCAACCACAATTTTAAGTGTACAATAGAAATGAACCTTAAAGAAAAATTGGGTACCCCTTTGATATTCGTAAGGGTCACATTACTTCTTTTAAAAAGTACATTTATAAGATTCACTTGGCTATCCATGTTGATCGGTCTTATGCTACGATTTCTAACGTGGATAAGACTACCATAGTATTTTGAGCTTCAATTTTAATACGAAGTTTATGATCGGATGTTCTAGCTTTAATAACAATTCTATTTCAAGAATAGTACAATAACTATGAGGATATATATTTCAAGTATAGGTGCATTTGTGGTCCTACAACAAGAGATGTTTGATACATTATTTTTTCGGTTAATTAAGAAATACCTTAATATAATATTTGGATTAGCATTTAAGAATGAAAATTGAAAGGTAACCGTTTAGGGGTATCATTTCATGTCCAAAATGACCTATAATATACTAGTTTTAGAATTATACATAAACTATTCGATGGACTAGTTCGACAACATTCCATTTCAAAAATGGAATGTTGTCGAACTAGTTTATAAATAATTTAAGTTTATAAATAACGTTTTTAGCATTCATAAGCTAAAATATGATTTCAAAACCATGAAACTAGTGATACTATTAAAAGTTGACTTGACAAGTTCATGTAATCGAACTTTTAATATTCTATTCCAATCAAAGTCGTTTTTATTCCCTCATTTCTTTCTCTACCTTCTTAAGAATGCATATCACTTATGTATACGTTGATACATAATAGTCATATCTAAAAATGTCGATACGATGAGTTTAATATAGAAAATTCCTTTTCATTTTTGTTCCTTGTCAACTTTACACTTTAAGTCTTTATCGAAAATTTTAAGTATTCGAGATTCTCCACACCCGTTTTTATGTTTTTTCAATCCCGAAACTTCCAGCTACTAACAAAAGAAGAGTTGGGTGGGTTCGATTCTCACATGGTATGCAATGTGAGAATTAAACCCTTAGAAAATAATTCTCCACTCATAAATCATTCATAAGCTTTTACCAATGGACAACAACTACAAATGAATGAGTCAAATGAGTTCCTTATAACACGGGGGGCATAAAGTCACAATCTTTTACAGGTGTTTCCAACTCTTATAGATACTCTCTACTGGTCCAGCAGGGAGTGAGCTCGTATGGGCGTTGGGCCATAAATATTGATGCAAAACAACTATAATATTCTCAACTATTTCTGTGAAAGGAAAGAGATTATTCACCTCCTTTTATTACATAGGAATGTTAATATTACCCGTACTCATTGAAAATCTTAATCATCTTATCCAGAATAGCGAGTAACTGTATAAAAGAAAGTCGGTTGATGGGTTGACCCGATATACTCGAAATTTTTATATTTTTGTATAATTAGCTCCACAGTTACAAAGTTATGATGATTTTATTAGTGTTAATGATATGTTAATTGTTTTTGAAACATAAATTGTGTGGTGTACATCCAAAATTCCTGTAAAAATATTAAGTTAGTCATATTTATATATTTAATAATTGCATGCGGGTAAAACCATCCACCGATCATCTCATGATTAGTGAATGCACCGGAAAAAAGTTAACATGTGGGTGACAAAATCGGTCCACCCTGTCAAATGACCCATCGCCATCCGACGATGCATAAAACTTGTTATCTAATGTACAATTAGTTTGTAGCATTTCTCTTTGGGGGGTTTTAAACACTAAAACATAGCCAAAATCGGTCCACCCTGTTAAATGACCCATTGTTTTTGAAAAAAATTAACGTTGTTATTCGTAACCTATCTAATAATAATGATGTTGGATGAAATTCTTAATAATTTAGGATAGAGTTTACAATGAAACGTGGATTACAAAGTGAATTCTTGACATATATGTATATGTATAGGTTATATTTACACATAAAGTTTGAATCTTTTGATGACAATTTCTCTATAATCATCTGTAATACTCGAAACATAAGCACTTGAGTGGGAGCTTTCCCGTTGACCTAATCTTCCTAGCTTTGGCCTTGATCCTTGTTTCCTCACTTCTCTTCTTGTCCTCCAAATGGCTTTTTGCTCCTCTCCCGACGCTCTCAATCCACTCCGCTTTGCTTTGGTAATGTAGCGTTGCCATATTCCGCAACCTTTCTAGCTCCGCCTACGATGTGATCAAGCGTAACGTGATGATGAGAACGTACCACGTCAAATATAAGCGCGTTTCTAGCCTAAAATATATGGTCGGTGGACTACTCTCATCCGAAAATCATAGGGTTTGTGTGTGGGGTTTCCGGCACATGATTCATTCATACCGACTTAGGTATCTTACTTGAGATTTATATATGTACATTTCACCATGTATATTGTGTTCGAGTATGTGTTGTAGTACCTTTCTTGTCTCCAGTAGAAGTTTGGCACTGATCTTCCTCTCATTTTCCCATTCTGTAATATTTGAAATCATCTTCCTGTACCTGAACTCAAAATAACACTTGCAAGATTTGAACTCAAAAAAAATTTAAAATGATCCGTTACTTGATGATCTGACCGGGGTTTTCTGGATCAAATACGGATCAATATTTCGTAAAAATAACTAGATCGGATATCCGACTAATCCGGGTTAGCAATTATTCGGATCAGTCGGATATTCATATCAAATGTCTGGCACACATAGTAAAAATAGTATATTCGTAAAGATAACAATAGAACTCGGATTGGGTTAAAAACTCTTGGGCATAATTCGGATATGAATGAATCTTTTATAAAATAACCAAATTGGATCAATCCGTTACCTCCTCATAATATGCATTATATGAAATGACGAGTGGAACCATTTCTCACCTTTTATCAATCTTCTTCATCTCATCTCTCTCCCAAGCCTCGGCCTTTGTAAGCACCCTTCTATGTTCTTCTACTGGTCTATCAACTGACCTTGTGCTATTTGTTCTCAGCATTATCTCTCTCCCTACTTACAAACATTAACCAAAAGTATCAAATGATCTACTAATAATTTTGATTGTAAAATGATAAAAAAAAAAAAAAAAAGACTAAATCTTTCAAACTCACCAAGCTCTCTTGCTTCATGTTCAGATGATCTCCTCCTCCTTGTACTACCATCAGCAATCTCAAAACTTCCTCTCCTACTCGTCGGCCTACTAGTTTCAGATTTCTCCTTATCCTTAAAACTCGCCATCATCTTCTTCTGGTATTCACTCCTCGTTTCCTCAAGAGAATGAACAGCAAATGCAGCTGCAGCGATTGCAGCTGCAAACTCAGCATCAACGGGTTCGGATTCCCTCCCAGTTCTCAACATATTCCAAGGGAATCCGAGGTTTTCTATCCCTGCAGAAAACAATACTATTTTGGTCCTTGAACTTGCTTACATTTTGTTGCCTTTTGTATCTGAGTTTTGGCATGTGGGAAGAAAATACCTTTCAAGGATTCTGTATTGATGAGTGGTGGAAATTGCCTATCTCCTTGTTTGTCTTCTTGTTGCAACACTTCTGAAAATGTCACCCTTCAAATATGGTTTTTTTGTTATACTCTTGTGATTTTGAGTATATACAAAATGAAACTAATAATGCAAAGAACTTACCTTCTTCGAGGGAATTTGTTTTGCTCCATGTGATTGATTGTTGCCCCTTAGTTTGATACAAAAATCATATGAATGGTTGCAATTTGAAAGGATTATAGAAGAAACCAAGAAGTGAAGGGGCTGTGGTCCTGTTGAATGCAGATAATGAATTTCACTCTCTTTCATTTGGGTTAAGTAATTGAATGAAGAAGCCAAAGAAAATAGTATTTTTAAAAAAGATGAAAATATATGTGGTTTGCATTGTGCAAATAGTATTTTTGCTTTCTGCTCAAGGCTATTCAGGGTCTTGCTCCAAGCAAAGGATCTCCCTCTTCTGCATTCACATGCATGTCACTATTGCATCTAGTTTGTACATTTCCATCAACAAAGTTTATATCACTTTCTGCCATTTTTTATCTTCAATAACTCTTGTCGGTTTTCCTTTATTGTTAGTTATTGGTGTATACAATATTGAACATTTGTAATTGAACTTCAAGTGTAAGATTATTTTGTTTATTTATTCTATGTATGTTATATGTCGAATAACTATTGAGAATAGGAGGTAGATGAATCTCGTGGAGAGTTCGGTATAAAACCTGTAAAAATATAAATTGAGAAATAATAGGCAGAGTTGTAACACCATCCGGAGATGGAAATCCGGCAGGAAAGGGAGAAGATGGAGAAGGAGCGAGCTTCGCATTGCTAAACAAGATTCGGTTCAAACCCAGTCCATTGAGATCCATAGATTTCCTTTTCCTGAGCTTGATTTTTCTGTAAAGCATAGAGATAAAATTTTAAAGATTTACTAGAAATGTATCATAAACAAAGTTTATAAAAATAAAATATTATTGTTATTGTTGTCTGACCATTTTAAATTGTTTGCTTTGGCTTGAGGCCAGTAGTATTTCCGTATCCTTGCTAAAAAGGCATCTACGTGATAAGAGAAAGGCCTATACCTGTTTACAAGATATGCCATTTCTGAAACATGGTCCAGCTTCAGTTTTAAATCATGCACATTCTTTGTCCATACAAGCTATTTCAGCTGAAAAAAACTGTTCGACTTGATCAATAAAACTAGCAGGAAACCTGGAATGCAACATCAGAGCAGGAGCAGCAGCTAATATCCTATCTTTTGAACGCGCTTCCTCAATGACTTTACTACTGATTTTGCTTTCTTTGTTATTTTTTAGCCTACCGCCTCTGATGTTACCACCCTGAACATTACTCCTTGCTAAAGAAGATCGGGGCGTGGTTCTAGCACTCAAACGGCCATATTTTTGGGTCTGATCACTTTGAAGTTTTCTAGAAGTTTCTACGGTGGTCTGGTTGAATTCAGATGAATCTTCTAGAAGGCTTCCTGGGGTTGAAGATGATTGAATGGGTTGAGAACTGTTTTTGCAAGATTTGACCAATGATAAGAGCATTTCGGTACTCAGCTCCTGTTGAACCACGCCCTTGTTCTGTTCACATCGATAGCAGGCTGCTACGAGGGTTCCAGCTAATACTGGCATCAGTTCAGGGTCACTGAAGAACGTAAAGGGTAGATCGCATAACTGCTTGTCCAAAAGAAGGAAGTTAGAAATTGGAGAGATAAATGCAGTGGAATGCAATGTATTTGTGTGGACATCTACTGACCTTGTGAAGGATGGTTGTACCTTTCCCCCAACGAAGAACAGCTTGATTGCCGGGATGAAACAAGGAGAAATAGCTGAGAAGAAGTAGAGATTCATGCAGAAGTAAACCTACCTGATAAGACAAAACCAAACCGTATACTAATTCGCCACTCTTTTGTTCAGTCAACTAATCCAACTCTCAGAATATAATAAAGACTGCTTGTGTCTAGAAAATAAGAAGTGCTTATGCACACATACACATATATATATATATATAGAGTGTGTATATATGTGTGTGTATATATATATACTATACAGAAATATGGGAGCAAACAGACACAAATGATTAACACATAGGAAGAGCCTTCGGAAAAAGCAAAGAGAAACAAAGGGTTGCTGACTTGCCTGATCATTGGAAGTTTTCCATTTGCTGCTGCAATGGGTTAGAAGGAAACTCATTATGTGGAAGAGTTCCATTTTAAGGTCTGGCCTCGCCTGTACGGATAACTAGTGCTTCAGTATTTAAACTAAAAAAATATTATATTCAGGCTTATGTATCAGCAAATTTAGACCTCATTTAACCGAAAAGTAAAAGAACGCCGTAATTGGAGGATAATGACTCTTTTGTTGGTTATTCTCTTATTCTCATTATAATGATCTACTTAACTAGCCACGAGCATAAATTGGCTAGGCAATACAATAACTTACCAGCATCTCTTGCAAGAATGTAAGGTCCATCAACGCCAGATTGTTCAAAACTTTCAGCACTCCACTTGCCACTTCCTCAAAATTTGATGGCAGTACATATGCAGGCTGCAGTTCAATGAGCACAAATTTTCAATGTGCATGATAACCATGGCGATCCCCAAACATGTATTTTTGACTATTCATCACATTAACAAATATACAACCATTTGAATGCTCTGTAACAAATATACTAGCCAAAGCCAACACAAAGGTTGTTCATTTGCAAACAATATGGATACTTCATTCTCTTTTTGTCATTAGAAAATGGAAAAACCAAATTAATGAACATTATGAATGCTCTGTAACAGTAAAAGCACAAGAAATTGACTTCCTACAACAAAGTACTAATGGGAAACTTTAGAAAGGGTAATAATGGGAAACCATAGCACACTTACCTGTTCCGAAGTTCTATTATTTGCCTGTAGTAAAACAGCTGTCAACAGCGACAGAAGACTAACCAAGCCGGTCTCAGAAATGGCAGAGAGAAGGAATCCTTCTGGTGCTTTTAAGCACGTGAAGTTTTCATCCTTTGTTTCCCGACATACGTCCGTTGTGTTGTCATTCTTCTGAGGAACAGAAGACTTGCAAGTAACTACACTACAATTTCTGTTTGATTCATCGACAATGGATTTTATGTCCAAATCAATGTTCGTCAATCCTGTTGGGTTATTTTTCTGCTGCTCCTTTGAGCATTCAGCTTCACTGGACATTGAAACATTATTTCCTTCTGCTTTAACTGATTCGTCAAACTGTCCACCCTGCAATGCGTTATGCAACTCAGCTGAGATTTCATCTAGAGCAGATGATGGACCATTCGGTTCCTTGATGGAACTATTGATGACTGAACCTACGATATTAATAGTCTCTGCATCATGAGGTAGAAAAGTTTCATCTAATGAAATCTCATTTGAAAAAGAGTCCCAATCAATGGAAGACATGGTTCTTGATCTGGATGTCAAAGCCACAAGTAGATTTATGCTGAGCAGAATGGATGATGGAAACGGAGACCCTTCTACCTGAGGTCTGTCATGCAATGCAAAAAGATCCCGCAGTCGGTGAATGATTTGATAGAAAACGACGAGCTCCAGAAGGCCATCTAGCATTTGAAAATGGCGCTCATCTGAGCTTGTGTGGCCAATAATCACAGTGACAGTCCACAAGAAGCCATCTAATACTTCAGAGATTGAATCGAAAATTTCAGATGTTTTATTTGTAGGTAGGATGGAGTTACCAGGGGGGTTTAATGAGGCAGCAATTTTGATATAGTTTTCTAGAGCAGCAGAAAGCATCGGTATAGTAGGAGGCAAGAGATTCTGGGAGATAAAATAACTTCTGTTTGCAGGCAATTTAAGTATCACTTTCAAAAGCCTTAACAAGTAAATGGTCACTTGGCAAGCTTCAGGCTTTGATGTATGTGAAGCAGGCAATGCAGAAGAAATAAAATCAAGCAAACCAGCCTGCCGAGAAGCATGTAACTCCAATTCCCTTCCTTCCAAAAACTGTTCAATAAAATGGAAAACGAAAACAGTTAACGAAAAGATTGGTCATCTGCAGTTATCATGAAGAAACAATATATATATAACAAAAGCAAACTGTGCCAATGTTCCCTGACAATTAAATACGAATAGAAAAGACACCAAGATGTTGTCACAAACTAATAGCACGCATTTAGCTTCCATATCTTTTAAAGTGATATTCAATATGGAAAGGAATTATTTTTAGTCAAGGATCAACAGGTACAATAAGATGCTAATAGAAGCTATCATGCAGACAATATGATGACAACAATGAGAGAAAAACAAAATGGCAAATGTAAATCAAGAAATATTCAACCAAGAAGAAACAAATTAATAAACATTTTGAAGCTCAACATATATGCACCATTATAACATTCTAAGCACAATCTACAACTGATCCCAAAGTGACGTGGCAAAATTGACATTTTACCAGAAACCAAGTATAAGAACACGAAAGCCTTATAGAATTTTCGGCATAATTAGCGGCATTGTATTTAAAATTATAGGAAATAAATTTCTGTAGCACAAACAAATCTAGTAAGAACATGATATTATCCATAACCACTACCTTACTCATTTCAGCAGTTATTAACCCTATACTTGATGCCCCTTCCTTTCTTTCTTGCCGGTATCTTTGCAGATCTTGGAGCCACTTACCAATCCTTGCCCTTGCAGTTGTCATTGCAGTTCTATATCCAATGCCTGAGTTTTCAGCAGCTGAAAGTTCAGAATAGTCATGTTTAAGAGACATTAACCTCTGCCTTATCTTTTTAATTCTTCGCTTTAACAGATTTTGTGGGTTGCCATTGCTGGCCATAGGATTAGAATCTCCACCGCCCAAGGCATTGCTTAATAGATTATTCTCCCCGCTGCCAGCTACTGCTAATCTACCTAAGCCATCCTTGCTCAACGGTCGGCGTGTCAAAGGTGAAGAATGATCCCTAAAATCCATTGAGGCTCTCTCCCGTATTTGTTCCAAATAAAACTTACGGCGCTGTTCACTTTCTCTAAGTCTCTCAGCCAGTTTTTGGGCAAGCAGTTCTGCCTCTTCTTGTTGGGCTTTTGCTCGCTCTTCCCTTCTTCTAACTTGCTCTAATGTTTTCGCTTCCCTTGCTGCACTTGATGCCTTGCGCTCCTCTTCCCTTCTAACTTGAGCTTCTTCCTTTTTACGTTGTGTCACGGCAAGACGCTGAAGTTTTTCAGCTTCTAAGAGTTTTCTGCGTTCCAGAACAGCTTCTTCTCTGGCCATATCCTCTTTCTGTTTAATTTTTAGCACTTGAAGCTTTTCAGCTCTTCTCATCTCAGATCCATGAAGTTTCTGGTGTAGCATAAACTTTTTGTTCTCCTCATTCAAAGAAGTTATGAAGCGTACTTCATTCACCTTGACACTTTCCTCACCAGCTCTTTTGACAACCTGAGCTATGTAAGCTTCATGCCGGGTTTCACTACGTTGATGCCGAGCATGCATGCCCTCCTTTAACTTCATGCTTCGAAATGCCTGCCACTCAGTCACGCGATTTAGCTTCTCTGAGGTTCGCTGAAACTTCTGGACTCTTTCATTGTCAAACTCTCGCTTTATTCTCATAGCTCTTGCATGTTTCTCTTCTGCCTCCTTTTTCAAATCAACTGCGGTCTTCCTTTTCTTATCAGGTGTCATCAGTTTGTCATGTAAGATTCTGGTTCGCTCAGCACTTTTCCTGCTCATGCAG
Organism: Fagopyrum homotropicum; assembly: GCA_033239125.1. NCBI lineage: Eukaryota > Viridiplantae > Streptophyta > Magnoliopsida > Caryophyllales > Polygonaceae > Fagopyrum > Fagopyrum homotropicum. Next base: position 128,844,782 of record BSWB01000008.1, read on the forward strand.
GGCGAATGGGACACGCGAGAGGAAACACGACATGGCGATGTAAGTATTTCCTCCCAATTTCTTTTCTCTTTCCAAGCATCCATGGACTTCCATGATATGGAAGTTCTTCTCTCCTTCTCATTCTCTGATTCTTTTTCGCTTTCCTTCTCTTTATCGTTAACTGAAATTTGGCTGGCAAGATCAAAAGAAGTGGAAGATCTCTCCCCTCCAACTATAGATGTCACTTGTTCTCTCTTGTTCTTGCCAGCTATTAAGCCAGTTGGAATGCCTCTGGCGGGAAATTTAGATCCACTGACATCAGGACTGGATGAGCTCTGTGTGGACAGACGGTTAGTTCGAACCAAGCTTAATTTGTTGGACCTAGTTGATTCAATGCTCTTCTTTTCTCTACCAATATTTGTTCGAGCAGGATCCGAAATGGAACCGTGTCTTCTTGGCTTAGCTATAGAATCTGCATCAACAGTCATGGGCTGCCGAGCAGAGCACTGATGCTCCTTGCTGTTTGAATCACTTGTTGCACGGACTTTTTTCCTCCCTTCTTGAATTTTCTTGAAGGCTTCAAGTGATGACGACAGTATCTCAGCTCTGTGGGGTGAAGTAGTCATTCTACGAACCTGAGCATAGCAATATGTAACTGTAAGGTGCTAGTCATAAACTTCAAGTTAGCTCAAGAAAATGAGCTCCAATTTCTTGAGTTTTATTTTATATAAAACTTCTATATCTCCAATTGCATCCAAAATTTTCATAGGAAACACATACAGTTACATTATGGTACATAGACATCAACAAGCTTGAATTACATATAGGAGGTAATTAATAGATCTGTGATTTGGTAATTGTCAAGCTCTAGTTTAATAGTGTAGTTGATTCTAAGGGAAACAACACTTACCTCCCAAGAGAGAGCATGAGGTCTCCGGTGATCAATCTTCACAGGCACTGGTGCTACATCAGTCAATTGAGATGTGTTCCTTTTAGCATTCTCAAATTCCTCTATTCTAGTATTAAGCTCTCTGAAATCAGATGTGGCTTCTTCAAGAACAAGAATTGCCTCTCTCCCCTGCTCCATATCACATTCTAACTCACAGAGAAGATAAAGCTCATCTACTGCACGATTAAGATTCTCAAACAAATAACACCAAAGACGCTCCCTGAATCTTTCTTTGCTTTCACCCTCTTCTCTCTCTCCAAGGGCATTCATTATCTGAGCTTTTGACACATGAGCTTGAGTGTTATTATCATGGGAACTCCTGAAATCTTGAACTCGTTTTTCCATACCAGGCACGTGTTTCTGATCTAGAATTTTACAATCTTCAGATGGGGCCGTGATGTTAGATTCTTGAAGAGCATCATCAAGAGAAATTTGGTCAGGCGAGTACATCTCAGGGGCTTCGGAAGCTAGAAGCGTGACAGGAATTCTACTAGTAACTTTAAGTACACCTGTATCTCCCAAATCAGACTTAAGAGTTGATACATGGTCCGTTTCGGTTGCGTCAGCTAATAATACCTCTTGAAGTGAACGCCCTTCTTCAGATGGAGGACTAGCACTATTGAGTAAGGCACTGTCTATGAGCCCATGATCGTGATTATGTGGTTCCTCACAATCAGGGGAGTCACAGGAATGAACTAATTTGTCAGTAGAGACTGGCACTACCTTGCTATTCAAAGACACTTCATTTACCCCTTTACAGATTTCCTCCATGGAAATATCTTTTTCAGACGATGAACATCTCTGCTCAGTACGACAAACACAATCTATTACCACTCCCTGATTAACTTCTGAATGTTTGTCAGACAAACTGTTTGATGTCACATTGCTGAGGTTCTCAGACTTCCTGCACCTTGCCAAATCATCATTGCCAATTTCGCCAAACTTTATTTCAGATGCAGAGTGATGAACAAAGCTACTATCTTCCGAATCAACCAGCTTCATCTTTTGAACAACTTCAGACATTTTCTGATTAATTTTTTCATCTGCCAATGTAACATCAGAACTTGAAGCTGTTATGGTCTTCAATGGAGGTGGAACAACACATGATATATTATCATTATCACATTTAGCAAGGCAAGATTGGTCACTTTCATCTTCCTTTGAGACATAAAGATTATTGGGAGCAATCTCAGAGACACGAGCAGCAGGTTCACGTCCAGATTTTTGAAGTTGTACAACATGCTTAGCATGAGAAATCACACTCCTTCCATTAGCAGTTCTCCTTGAAGACCCCCCAGCCATAACAGGGAACTTAGAACTGCTTTTGTGCTTCTGGAGAAAAAGAAAAGAAATGAAAAACAATGACCACATTAAGCATCCTCCACAGGAATATAACTTTTTTATGAAGGTCCTGCAAACGGACCATGCGATTGGAAAGCAATGTAATGTGATTATGCCGTCATTTAAAGCGTAAATGTAGCAAAACAATCAAAGGATGAAGTATACAAAAAAATGTGCAATCCGCCGTGGATCAATGCAGATCATTAGGCCATGACTACATCCATTACTTCAAGAATATAAACACTAGAATCATTACTCAAGTTCAATGAGCAGGAAATCACAATTTACAAGTTCATGCTAGATATATAAGATGTAAGGTGTACTCAATACAGAAAGAGGGACCATGCCCTCACACATCAACCGGACTTAAGTGTCCACTCCCACTGAAAAAACCTCAAACTAGCAACTCGAGCAGCAAAAGGAAGTTAACCATCAATCAGTGACTTCTCTCGCTTAGGTGAAGATCGTTTACATCAATCAATCATCTAAAAATCCGAAATTACATTAATCATAGCCCCATTTTCCAAAAAAAGTTTACATGACCTAAACTAGGCATCCGATCAACTCGCATCAAATAAATTCAACAACAAAAAAAAGCATGAGATAAAAATCAAACCTTCTTTACTTCAAACCATCCCGAACCCTGGTCATCAACAGCTCCGGTACTGATTTCCATCCCAGTCTACAATTGCACTTATTCTAAGCAAGCCAACTCCAGACTCGAAACATCCAAAAGACTATCATCCAACCCACTCCCTACGTTCAATTCTCAAATGCAAGACAAAGGTGAAAGCGGATTATAGATCGATAGAAAATTTCAAAGGGCTTGATTACAATGAGCTTGACCACAAACAATAATGAGAAGAAACTCGATAGAATTTCCGTGGAAAATTAATATCTACGGAATAGAATTTCAAATATGACAGAAATTCCATGGAATTTTAACAAGAGAACGTGAACAAGGAGAAATGGGAGAAATGGGGGGAGAGGATAGAGAGAATTTTGGTAGGGTTTTGTATAAAACTCGCAGTCGGAGCAGGAAGAAGAGAAAGACACGCAGGTTGGAGGGAGAAAAAATTAAAAAAAAAATGAAGAAACTGTTTCAACACCCTACTTTGGGAATTTACAATTTTAGCCTAAAAAGCTGAACGATTTTCAAGCATCTTGGGGGACAATTTTGTAATTCTGATATTAAAAGTAGTTATCTTGGCGAAAAATGTGTAGATCTATAAAATCATTGTAATTGAAATAAAAACTACATGATTTACCTAATCTACTATAGTCGATGGTGTATAGTGAATCCTCGCAAAATTTGTGTGCAACTAACCAGGACGGAAACGAATTTGATTACTTTTGATATCACGTAGGGTAACAAAATATGGGGAGTCAAGTGCATTTTGCATATAAACACAAGAAATGATTCCATAAAATTTCGTGAATAAGGATATAGTATACATATGGACTAAATTCGTTTTCATTCCGTTTTCGTTTATGGAGTTGGAACCAAACGGGCCCTTAATATTATTATACAGATTCTATGTATAGCACAACGTACATTCAGAAAGCAGGTTCACTTGGATATATTTATGGAATTTACAAATACTTGACAATGTATCCGACATTCAAACCAACTAGTTAGGCTTAGGCGTATACATAGAACTAAGTTTCAAGCAAGTACCAACATATGCATATATATACATATAAGAAGGAAACCGAACTTGATATGTATTAGGCATGGCGACCAAAGAGACCTTAAGGCTCCATGCATGGACAAGCCCTTTTGCTAGGAGGGTGGAGCTTGCCCTCAAACTTAAGGGCATACCCTACGAGTATGTCGAGGAGAATTGGGAAGTCAAAAGCGAACAACTTGTTCGTTACAACCCGGTACACCAGAAGATCCCCGTACTCGTTCATAATGATCGACCCATTTGTGAGTCGCTAATCATTGTCGAGTACATTGAGGAAACTTGGAAAAACTCGAGCCGTCTTCTTCCGGAAGATCCCTATGAACGAGCCAGAGTCCGATTTTGGGCTACTTTCATTGACCTAAAGGTTAGTATAACTTAGTTTACACTATATATATATATATAAATCATACGCTAAATGCTACTTGGGCTCCGTTTGGTAGGAGGAAAAATTAAGGAGATTAAGATTACGAGAATTAAAAGAAAAAAATAATTCTCGTAATCTCATTTTGTAAGAGGGAATTAGATTATAAGAATTTTGTAATGGTGTAAAAGTTGGATGATAAGGAATATGAAGATTAATAAGGCTTAAATCTCACTTTTACCCCTTTTTTCATCTCTTTCATCTATAAAAAATTTAACACATATTTTTTTCGTACTTTTATCCACAATTATATTAATTTTACCAAACACTCATTTCATTTAATATTCTCATACTCATCATCTTAAAGCATTTCATTCCCATAATTCTTTATCCAAATAATTCTCTTCATCCTCATCTTCATCTACGTAATCTTACGTTACAAAACTGACCCTTGATTCGCTCGGTCCAAATTAAAATCTTTATTGTAATGATGAAGCCATGATAAGTTATTTTGTTGTTTTCTATCTTGTTTCAGAAAAGAAAAAAAAAACTCGATTTGTTGTTGAAAAAGGTAGATTATCTAAACTGATTTGCTCGTATTAATAAAATATTTCTATAAGATATCCTTAATCTGGAGTGAAAATTACAGTCCGGTCATACTGTAGACTGGACCGGTAACGGTTCACCTCGCTAGTTAAGATCTTCGGGACGAACATCAAAGAGGATGTAACCCAACTAATAGTCAGTCGGCATGTATATCGCCTTTACTATTTGTGTAATATACAAAACTATATAGAACTCGTTAATGTTGCAGCTTCTAGAGCAACTAAGAACAATTTTGAAGTGGCGAAGAGAAGAGGACGTCAAGGACATGAGGGATAACTTGGACAAACTTGAAGGGAGCTTTGCAGACATATTTCCAGAGGGCACCCCTTCATCCGTAGGATCAAAGTCAACGATGATGCTTCTTGACATTCTCATGTGTACTTTCTCACCCATCATTCAAGCGTTTGACGAAGCCATGGACACTGCATTTCTTGTTCCTCATAAGCACCCGTCCATAATCTCATGGATGAAGGCTTTCGATGAGCTCGATATCGTCAAAGAAACGGCTCCCTCCCACCAACAACTTGTCAAGTTTTTTAAGGATTACAAACCCTTAGAGTCGCGAGTTCAAGTTTCCTTGGACTCGAAGAAAGATAATGTTCCGATTTCCTTGGATTCCGAGAAAGAGAATGTTCCGGTGCAAGTTACGTCTGAAGTCATGGCGAAATCTCAAGTTCAAGTTTCCAAAGACACAAATGGAGTTTGCTTGACCACTAAGGAAGCTTAAAGGATTTGATGATGCAAGTTGAAGTGATGAATAATATGGCTCAAGGTTAGATCGATGATGTATGTTAGGTCTTCCTGCCATACGTGAACTAAAAGTCTAAGATATGCATGAATAATATGTGGTTTTTCTACTATATTTTTATTAATGTTATCATTCACATTATTATTTACAAACAATTAACGAATAACAAAAAAACCTAAACAAATGCATGAATAATATCTTCTAGAGGTAGTTTATCTAAAAACATATTTACGGATGAGGATGTAAAGTTCGAAATCGTCAAAAAAATGTGTGTTGGGGTTCGAAATTCTCAATTGGATCATTCGGTCAGCATCAAAGTTAATTTTCTAAACACATGTATGTCATGTACTTATGTGGGAGATAATAAGGTCCACATCGAAATATGGGACACTCCGAGCCTAGTATATAAGGTCGGTGGGCTACTCATTCTATTGTCATTTGGTTTTAGGATGGAACCTCGTCGCCGGGTTCATGTGCTGGGCTTGGGCCTAATGCGCATGTGTGTTCGTATGCACACGACTCCGGGGTATCAGAGCGGTTAGCCTAATTTGGCTCGCGACCCTAACATGTTGCGGGGGCGTTTTTGTTCCTTTGTACGTGCCCTTATTCGCAGAATTGTACGTAGCTTAATGTTATGGAACATTAACCTATATATATTCATATTTACTAGAATCCGTGACCATGCATGATATATTTTATATTTATATATGTACGCTGACTTTCTGTTCCATGCAATGTCTCCATCAAAACAGCCAATTAAATGTTTGCTCCCATGAATAACTTACTTTCTTGGTTAGGTTTCGCACGCACTATCTCCTCGACGATCGATACGTGTTCTTTATGATTTCAATTTTTAGTTGTTTGTATGGAATATTATGTATTTTTATCTGGTTATCACATAGGCACTTTAGGATTTCAACAAGATTCAAAATTTATATCGATATTAAATTTTGACACAGGCGGACCATAAAAAACGTGAGTATGTGATGTGTACTCGTTATGTCCAAATACAACACATTAAAAGCCCATTTGTTTTATACTCCGAAAACAGAATCGGAATGAAAACGGATCTGATCCATACGTAAATGGGCCGGTGAATCATGGCACTCATGCAACAAGATTTGGGAGAAGATTTGGACGTGAGCTTGACACGTGAAAGGCGTGAATAGACTTGAAGTCTAAGCAAGGAAGCGATGCATTTAAGTGCATTATTGTGCACATTTGCAATTGACAAACATTATTAAGGAAGTATAGTACTGGACGAGTCTAAATCAAGTTCAATAATTGAACTAAAATCTACTTTTTAATAGTGTGAATGTTCGTGATAAAGTGTATGCACCAACCGATCAACTTGCGTGCCTAAAAGTATGCTACAATGTTCCATTAAAGGCTCCTTTCGCGTGATTACTATTCGTACCACCTAAAACATGTTATTCATGTCCCGACTACGCCTACGCAATGCGCAGCCGTAGTAAGAAACTCATTTCGTTCAAAAAATAAAGGAAAATGGTTACGACTACACATGACGGATGCGTAGTCGTAGTACAGCTATGACTACGCATGACGTACGCGTAATAGTACATAAGATACATTTAGTTCGAAAATGAAGGAAAACTTACTACGCGTAGGCGTAGTAAGGTAAAAAAAAATAATAATAAAAAAAATTATTTATTATATTTTTTGTAATAACCACGCCTACGCTGGTGTAGATGTGGTATGTATAGCAACGTTGTTAAGGTGATACGAATAGCATGAACCCTCCTTCCTTTTGGTATATCCCAAAAATCGGGTTGAAATTACTTTTTTTTAAATTAAGGATTATATTACAATTATAATGCAACTGGAAATGGATATCATCAGTTTCACAGACTTAGAGAAATAAAAATACAAGAAAAACACTAGAAAAATGGAAAATATTACATAATTTACAAAAACTATTCAGGAAAACCAAATGTTTCATCTACTGTCATCCAATTTCCTTGTCTAAAGCTCTTTACAATCCAACAAAACTAGGGTTCCTACAAAATCATCAGCAAAATATCCATCTCCCTTACAGCTTACACCAAGCAATTTTGCATTCTGATTACTAGAATCACAAGAAACCAGGTCTTGATCCTCAGTTGAAACCACCATTTGACTACCATCTTCCTTGACCCACAAAACACTCTTGAGGCCTCCTCCATCCCACCTGAAACTCACCATTTTACACCATGAGCTTGCATCACCATAGACCTGCATCGCCCAAATGTCACATCCCTGTGATCCTAAAACTCTAAGAGCTCGTTTGTAGCTCAACACAGATAACAGAGAACCAAGCTTTGAAACATGAGTTTGAGCCCTAGGAAGTTCTTTTGGAAGCTCAATTATCTTGAATTCTTCTTTTTCGAAATTGAAAGAAAATAATACGTCTCTACTGCTTCTCATGTAAGCAGCCCAGTGAGCTGATCCATTCAACAAGCATTGGGACCAGCGATTTGTGAACATGCACAAATCTAGATTATCATCGAAATTCACCGGCCTCCATGTCGATTCTCCCACGGAGAATACCTCGGCATTCGAAGGGAATCTCTCAGCACGGCCAAATGGACCGGCTGTGTAGTTCCAGACAATTCTCACAATTTTCAAATCATTCGATTTAGGATCGAAACCGAATCCGAACGTTGAACTGAATCTACGATGAGGTGAGGAGTATGGAGATGCTGGAACGAAAAGGCACTTCCTAATTCGAGGGTTCCAAAGGATGATGTTGCTTGCGACTTCCGAGGTCTCGTCGACGAGGCAAATAACGCCATTAACGGTGCCGATGATGTGATAATTGTGGAGGGGATAGGATCGAAAGCAGAGATCAAACCGAGGGAGGTTTTGGGGGTTAAATAGAAAGAAATTCTCCGATCCGATTTGCTGGAGATTGTTGGAGGATTCCCTGACAAGAAGTTGGGGTTTTTGCGCGGCGAGGTGGGCGGCGATGAAGGAAGGGGAAGAGATGAGAGATCTCCACGATTTGCAGACACATCGGCATATAATCAGGGCTTCCGGTACTGATTTTTTGAAGATTTGGAGCCAGAGTTCGTGTGGGATGAAATCGGACATTATTGAAACTTGAATTGCAGAGGAGATAGAGATTAGGGATGAGTGTGAGCCAGCAAATATTTATGGGTGACTTCTGAGTAATATCTTTCTTTATATAAATACCATGATTTTAAACCTAACAGAAATCGTGATTATAACAAGTGTATACAAGCTTGTTTCAAATATCAAGTTTATATCTACCATTTATCTTCCGACAAGTATGTTTACGTAACGTGTTAGAAATCTTATATAAACGGTTTAAAAGCATGGTTCTAAAGGTGGGTAGAGAAACTTGTTTCAAGCATCAAGTTCATATTTACTATTTATTTATTTTTACTACTATTATTTTATTAAAATTACTCTTATTATAAATTCATTTAGTAAATATTATTTAACCAATTTATTTTATAAAAAAAATATATATAAAGTAAAATTAAAAGAATATACAAAACAAATGTCTATAAGAAAATATATTTAGCCCAATTCTTTCTTTATTTTCCGACAAGTATACATATTGTGTTAATAACGTTTAAATTACTTTATATGAACGGCGTCGGTTACAACCAATGAACCAAACAACATACTTCTAAGAGAAAATTGCTTAAACAATACCCTATCTTTTAGACTGGCTAAACTTTAGTACCCGTCGTTTAAACGATCAGAACGGTACGTGTGAAAAGTAAACCAGATACTAATCTTTGGTCGGACTCAATAGGTGAGGTACCGTTCTGATTGTTTAAACGACGGGGCACTAAAGTTTAATCACACTAAAAGTATTGTTTATGCAATTTTCTCTGCTTTTAATATTTTTGTTTTTAAAATTTTATCGTGGATATTTATGCCGAATATATCTGGTTGTTAAAGAGGGTTTTATTATAAATATTAATTGTGTTTTTAATTTTACCCCAAACGTCTTGTTAACCTTGTAAAATTCTTAAAATACATTTTTCCAATATTTTAGGTGCGGATGAGACTTTAAAATGTTTCTATTTATCACAACCGGATAGTTAAGGATATGAAATGCACTTTCTCAATAATTGTCAATAATATTGGCTTATATTGGGCTTTCAGATGGACTAAGTGGGCCGCATAGAGGCCCAAAATAAGCCTCTCTTAAAAGAGAAAAAAATCATTATGGTTGAAGTTTTTTCAAGAAGAACCGAAGAAGGATGTTGAAGTTCGAGGGAATTGAATGGTAGATTCGGGCCTTCAACAAAGGCATTCATTTTATATTGGGCTTTCAAATGGATACTTGGGCCGTATAAAGGCCCAAAAGGGGTCTCTCCCATTACACAATTACCTCAAGCGTTAACTAACTCCGTAGGCTAAGAGCATCCGAACAGCTTCTCTAAACTTTTCTTCAAAATGGAGAATCAAAAATAAAAATATACCCTTTATATTTTTTTCAAATTCAATAGATTTTCTATCTTTGAAAATTCTCTATTTATTTGGAGAATGTCTTCAAATTTAGGGAGGAGTTTTCACTTTTTCCTATTATTCTCCATTTTGAAAAATGAAATGGAGAATCTGTTGAACTAAAAAATCTTCAAAATTCTCCAAATATTTAAAAATGGAGAAACTATTGGATGTTCTAATGCACTTTTGATGAATGAGCGTGGAAAAAACCGGAATTTTCCTGAATAATAAGAAAATGGGTGAGCCATGTTAATAACTTACTAAAAATATTTTTTTTATAATAATATTTGTAAAATATGATAATGTAGAAAAAATAAAAATCTCAAATTAATATCACACAATTAATTACCTCACAAATCAATAATTAAACTTACTAAAAAAATCTCGAATCGGAAATTAGTGTAAGTTCTCATCATTGACGGTTAACCAATTTAGATACAATCCCAAAATTGACAATTTGTTTAGTATGAAAACACTAGACATAGTTGGTGGTTGCTTAGCTAATTGAAGCACCCGGTAGAGTAAGTGAAGAAGCACTTAGCCCACAAATTAAGACCAAACAAGTGATTAATGCATACTATCTTCACAACTAATTACACTAACCATTATTATTGTTCTATCTCTAGATTCATTGACTTAACTAGAGCCATAAAAATAAAAGTCTCATTACACTAAACATTTACTATTCTAACTTAAATAACCACCCACTTCTCCTTTATAGTGTAAATCATACCCACTTTCTTGAGATATGGTACAACTAACAACCTCACATTCACTCCACTCCCTAAATTTCCAACTTACATTAAAGGATACATAATTTTGTGTATAAATCATATCAAATTGTATAATATATATATATATATATATATATATATATATATATATATATATATATATAAAATATTTTTTCATAAAATACACTTATTTTTCTAATAACTAGGGGGAATGATCAAAACATAAATTAAAATATACAATTCTCACAATTAAAATATACAATTCTCATAAAATACACTTATTTTTCTGATATTTTGACACACATATATATATATATATATATATATATATATATATATATATATATATATATATATATATATATATATATATATATATATATATATAAATTCAAGTTAAAAAGGGTATTAGAGTCAAAAGTAAAAAAGATCCACAATTTAGATCAAATAACAATTGTTTAATTATATGTTAAGTGTTAATTCATTTAAACAAATTACAATTCTGGATTATTTTAATTGAGACCTTCTCAATTTTTACCATGAGACCTCTTTCTATATTATATTATATATATATATATATATATATATATTGATGTAAAATAAAAAAGATAAAATTTAATAGTTGATGACAAGGATGTTGAATTATGAAAAGTGTGAATTGGTATGGTGTATGGTTGAAGTTGGATTAGTAAGCGAACAACTATGAAGATTTCTTTATATGCACAAGTAGAGTAGTGTAGAACTTGGAGTCTCTTCAAAGTAGTTCAACTTGAGTAGTTAAATAGTTTCAATTTGATTAGGTCACAACTAAATGCTTATAGGAGTGGTGGTCCATTATTCACCACTCTCTTGCTTCATCTTCTTGCCCGGTTTATGTATATTAATAAGGGCTCGTTTGGAACCGTTAGGAATCATTCTTGTTGACGGAATGATTCCTAATCAATCAAAAATTACGTTTGGTTAGGTTAGAGGTCTTTTTACACATGAAAGTAATTTCATAATTTTCATCTCCAATCCTTACCCTTATTCGATTCCATTCCTTTTCATTTCACCGCTCCAACCAAACAGACATTAGACCTTATTTGGACATACATTTCCCAAAATCATATTAAAATCAACAATTTATAATACACATCATGTTGTTGGAATGGTTAATGCTTCAAAATTGAGTGATTTTTCAAATATAAAAATCAAATTTATCTTTGAATTTAAAAAGAGTAAATTTAAGCCTAGTATATGTCATGCTAAATTGGAGGAAAGCAAGGGAGGAGAAGGAAGCAAGAAAGATGGGTTGTCATGTGTATATGGTGGGTGACTAAACAACCACCATATACTCACATGCTTCCTTTGTGTGTACAAACATAACACAAACAAAGTCACAAATAAAAATTACACAAAATAGAGTTGTTTGCTTTCCATCACCACCTCCTCTTCTTGCCCAACAATACACTCTCTTCTCAAAAAGACTTCAAACAGTCACTCAATTTGTCTTCCCTCCCAAGTATGTATAATGACCTTATCACATCACTTCATCTATTACTCTAGTGTCATTATAAGCAAATACACAAACCAACCATAAAGAAGCAAAATATTATGTATATGAATTTGGCATTCAAGTTAAAGAATCAATGAATTATACAAAGTATCCAGATTTGCAGAAAACATATGTTCTTTATTTTCATCAATTTGAGATCAAACCCACAAGCTGTTCATGCTTGTGTGAACTCTCAACCCACCATGGCTTAAACCCAACAAGATCTGAATCTTCTTCAACAGGAGCAGGAAGATTCAGATCTAGAAAATCTCTAACTTCATGGCTACTACTTGCATTACTCTTCTCAACACTAATGAACTTCTTATTAGTCTCTAATGGTGAATTAGCCACCAAATGAGACCTTTTGTGACCACCTAAAGCTTGCCCAGATGGAAACTCTTTGTAACAGATTGGACACTCATGTTTTTGAGTCATATGAGCAGAAACCTCGGCTGTATCTTCGCTTTCGCCGATGTGGGTCCCGTCCGGCTTCAAAGGAGAGCATCCTTTAGTCTTCTTGTGACTAGCTCTATGGCCTCCAAGTGCTTGATAAGAATGGAATGTTTTGTTGCAAGTAGTACACTCAAACTTACTCCTTTTTTCACTATCTAAACCTTCATGTTTTGCCTTTCTTTTGCTACTTCCAAGATCATTAGACATTGCTAGTACACTTTTTTCAAAATTCTTTTCATACCCAAAAGCTAAGAACTCATCAGCAATCAAATCCTTAGAGTAACTACTTTCCCCAACCAGTTTCAACACCTTCATTCCCCTGTTTTCCCCTGTTTCCTCAATCACAGAATTGTTTTCAGAAAGGTCACAACCCCATGGACCCATATCTCTAGAAAGCATAATCAAGCACATAGCAACTTCTTCTTGCTCATGATGATTAATCTCACTAACAGAAGATGAACTAGTAGTAATGACATCATTAGTGTACCTTTGCCTTCTGTTTGATCTCCTTGGCCTGCCCTGAGCTTCATCTTCAACTTCAGTATCTGATTCTCTGTCAATCATCTGCTCCTTAACAACCACTCTATCAGTTTGATCAACCAATAAAATACTTTCCTTTATTACTTTTTCTTTCTCTCTTAAAACAGCATGGCTCTTCATGTGACCAGAAAGAGCTTTAGAAGAATGAAAAGCTTTACCACACTCCTTGCAACACTTGATCTGATTAGGATCTTGATCACTCTGTTTCTTCTTCTTCTTATCCATGGCGGTGTTGACTTTTCCTTCATGATCAGCTGAATTGGTGATCAAATGAGACCTCATATGACCACCCAAAGATCTCCCACATGGAAATCTCTTGTGACAGAATTTGCAGACATGCTTCATCACAATGAAGTAATTAACATCCCCTGTTGCTTCTACGACCTCCATTTTCGGAAAACAAGAACGAAGAGTTAGTTAGATCAAGAGAATTGAAATTTGAGGAATTGGAAGAGGAGAAAGAGGAATGAGATTATCAATTATGGGTAAGTCATGAGAGTTGAGTTTGTTTGTGTGAAGATCTGAAGAGCTTAAAAGCAGCAGGGAGAGAAGGCAAGTGAAATGTGTAAGCTGGTGCTGAACTTTCTCTTACATTTAAGCCTTGAAAAAGAGAAAGAGAGTTTTGTGGGGTAGTTGAAATTTGAAGAAAAGATCAAAATTTTCAAGGGCAGTGGTGTAATTGGTGTGGCCTTTGCAGCTAATGATGGCTATCAACAAGCCAAACCCAATCCAAGTAAAGAATGGATTATTAAGTGTTAAAGGAGAGTTTCAAAATTTCCAAATCGGAGGAGAAATCCATGCAGGGAAGCAAGGATCACAAAAAAAAAGATAAAACAAAATAAAAATAAAATGAAGAAGAAGAAGAGAGAAACAGGGAAAGATGGGGGCACGTGTAATGAACGGAGAATACTGAAGCAGCTTAATCGAACGGTCAATATTTGACTATGAGTAAAAAAGGAGGGCTACGATTTGTCAGGTTGGGTATCCCTATGGTTGTGGGGGAACCTAACGGAAAAACAATTTCTTTTTTTTAAAAAAAAAAAACTATTCTTTGCTCCTTGTCTTGCTACTGGGAAAGCCACTGGCCCCACCATGGGCCTAAGAGAGTGTGTGTTTCCCACTCTTTGGCAGTTATTCTCCTCATTGCTATTTTTATATTTTGTTTTTTGTTTTTGCAATTTTCTTCATGTTACTACTTCACCAATTTTTCAAGTTCAAAATTATTAATATATTTATATTTTTGTTCAAAATTATTAATTTAAAGTCCAATTGCGTGACTTTGCTAACACTAAAATTTAGTAGGGGTGTAATACGAGCCGAACGAGCCGAACATCGGCATGCTCAAGCTTGGCTCGTTTATAGCCGAGCCTAAAATTTATACGAGTTTTAAAACGTGCTCAAGTTTGGCTCGTTTAGAAAGTGAACGAGCTCGAACTGAGCTTTTGACGAGCCGAACCCGAGTAGCTCGGCTAAAATAATGCTCCTGTAGTGTTATTTTAGCTGAACGAGCCGCGCTTACCCGAACGAGCCGACCTTTGACATGCTCAAGCTCGGCTTGTTTATAAACGAGCCGAGCCCGAGTCGAGCCTAAAAATTATACGAGTTTTAAAATGTGCTCAAGTTTGGCTCGTTTAGAATATGAACGAGCTCGAGCCGAACTTTTGACGAGCCGAGCCCGAGCCCGAGCCCGAGTAGCTTGTCTCATATTACAACCCTACAATTTAGGAGTAGTTTTTGAAAAGTGTTAAATTTATAGGTGTTTTGGTGTAATTTACCCATATAGAAAAAGGAATCAAATTAAGTGATATGGAGTAGGTAAATGCAACATTTTACTTATTGTTGTTCCTCTAGTATTCGCATCTCCATGAGATATGAGTATAGGTTACATCTAATAATTGATATCAACCTAACATATACTAAATAGTACATTTCGTTTGTATCTTGGTATCATCTGATGCCAAATAAAAATATAACTAATATTTATATATTTGATATCAAACTGATAGATTATATGGGTAACGTTTGCAACTGAGTTTGTTAAACTAAGTTGTAATGGTATTAAATTGAATATAATCAATTTTCAAATTTAAAGAGTTAAAAGGCATGATCAACTTGAAAAATCACTGAATATTTCTCTAACAAAATGAAAAAAAAAGGTTTTGGGAAATCAAAAGAAATATTCCGAGTAAGATTAATTACATTTTTGGAATTCACAAACTCCCGTGACAAGCTAATATCATGATTGGAACATAATATTCTTTAATTTCAAACGTGTTTTTAGAAAGATCAATTTAGTAACGATGTTTTTATTTCTTTTGACCATTTATCGTTTGTTATTCGTACTGGTTTAAATGACGTTTTTCACCAATCGGGATGAGAACTTCTTCGTTTGTCACTTTAGCGTATTTTCATACTATTGAAATTTTCTAGTGCTCCTAATCTTTTGAAATGGTTGGAGGTAAATATAGGTAGACCATATCCATTGGATTTGCATCAACATGGATGTGGCTCTTTGGATGGATGAATAATCAAACAAGTAGTGTGACATATATGAATAATAAGTCCATTAGTTAACCCTAATGGTCCAAAGCATTTGGTGAAAGAAGTAGCACTTATTCAATCTTCATTACTTGGATGAGATCATAAACCATTTCCTAAAAGAACCCAACTTTCCACAAATTTACATCTAACGCCCCTTTTCTTCTTCTTCTTTACATCAATCAAATACCTCATAATTAGCCTTTCATAAAAATAAAATTAAGATACCTCAATAGAAGTTATCTTAAGAAGTAGGAATCCTTTGTTACTGAGTCTGAAGTAGAGCAAGTTGAGTGCCATGATGTTTATGTGGGCGGTTGACTTTTACTTACGATAATGGTTTGCTTCTAAGTTAGTGCTTAATTGATGTTATTACATTATTATTATTATATATGCTGCCAAGTGTATACTTATAAACATTTATTATTTTTATCCAAAGTCGATTTTGACTTTTTCTGCTGACCCATCTTTAAAATTGAGGTGAAATTGAGTAAATTGTGGCAAATTTTAGTGATTAATTGTAAATTAGTGTTATAGAATGAATATTGTTAGGCGGCCACTTACTCCCATGTTGCCTATTTTATGAATTTTAGTGTGCAGGCTGTCTGAATTTATGTTAGTTACTAATGTATTCTACTATTATAATAATAATAATAATAATAATAATAATAATAATATTTATTGATGCACTATAATTTAAAATAATTGTATAAAAATAATGGTAGAATATAGAGAGTTATATTGTAGTAGAAGAAATATTATTTTGAATATAAATAATAAATAAAAAGATAAATAAAGTCTATATATAGAAAGTATAAGTATTAATAATACTTGTAATGGCAAATACTGTGAACCAAAATTTAAAATTATAACGATAAATATTGAGAACCAGAGAAAATAGTGTATAGTTTAGCTAGTATAATTCATTGTATTTAATTATAGGTATGAAGCTGAATGACGAGTGAGCCGTTTACAATTCTGAATGACTTTTTTTTGTTAAAATCGTACCCGGTATGGACATAAAGCGATTTTGACGGGCTGAACCGGAAAAAAACCTAAAAATGAATCATTTGTAATTAGTTGCTTATGGGTAGCATGTGCAAGCACATTAAATGGTACGTAGCTAATGATTAAGGAGAGCCAAATTTCCCCATAATATGGACTTTGATTCATCTACTATCCTAATTAAGAACCACCACTCATCATTGGATCTATCCACATCTTATTATATTATCGCTACAATATATAACAAAAAAAATACATTAATATAGGCTTTTATAGGTTACTACGAGGGAAAACGCTGATGTGAAGAAATCGATAATCTCAACACTAAAAGTGTCAAACTTTATCAAGAAAGTGACTAGATTAACAATGAATCCGGCATTGTAATCCTGCACTGTCCTTGTCAATGAATCGGTTGAATTTAAAGATATGTTTCTCCTAATCCCACGAGAATAAAGAAAGACCGATTACAAAGGTTAAAAACGAGGATTATCAAGGAGGTTGAAATAATACTAGTTGAATCTCAAAGTTTGTTTCTTCATTCATAATTTAGGTCACCTCAACTGCAAACCATGGTTCTAAGTCTAATTTTACTAAAAAAAATACCATTAAAAAATCAAATATTTACTACTGTAACTAAGTACACTCGGACTAGGTAAAAAGATCAAATATTACCGCTCTGCATACAAAGCAATCTTTCCGCCCTTTGATTATGAACCGTTTTTAAAGGTTACTCTTTATGAGCTCTATCTTCTACTTTATTTACCTTCTTTTATGGCAATTAAGTAGGATTTGCACCTAAAGCACAACACTAAAGTGTTTTAACTCATTGCCAACGCTTCAAAGCATCTCTTCCATTTTTTAAGTGCTATAAATTTCAATTCAAAACCTCGTTTATGCTTGGAAATTTACTAAAAATACACGATACGACTCATACGAGGTACTATCTTATATTTTCATTAATTTCTACCCATATTTTCCAGTTCATTTCATTATGTCAAAAAATATAGGACAATTTTGGTAACTAAAACTTTTTGAGAAACTAGAGTAGTAACTAGATTTTTTAATGTTTCAATTAACTAAATATACCCCAACTTTTTTGTATTTATTTTCAAACTCTACACACTCTTCTCTCAAATGGTACATTTACTAAACATAAAACTAAAAAAAAAAGCTAGTAAACCAAGTTGTTTCAAAATTCAATTCAATCATTTATAAAATTTTCTAATCAAAAGGAATTTCTGCATTTAATGTTTAGAAAAACAGACTTTGCGGTTCTTTGCACTTTTTAGAAAGCTAGCATTCATTTAACATAGACACACATTTGAATTTCAACTTCACAAGTTAGTTAACATTTGATCAATAATACAAACAGTTTTCAATTTTATATATATGAATCAAATCAAGTGAGAATATTTTTTATATACATAAATAAAACTAATTTAGGTCACCCCCTTGCTAATTACTTGCTCTAGTACATAGTATTCCATTGATTGTAGTAAGAGCTCTTTAGATAATCTTTTCACTTTAAGTTGTCTCTTCCTTTGGCCATGCGCCATTAGTTGTCATTTTGTTAAGCATGTATAAAAAACACTACAACGGGAATGCAACTTTTGAATTGGGTGGAAAGAAACTTCACTTGAGAGCAAAGAGAGACACCATAAACTCAATCCTTCGATGAATATATATATATATATATATATATATATATATATATATATATATATATATATATATATATATATATGTTGACCTTGGAACCACCACACATGATACTCAATTAGGTGTTATCACTGAGCTAGTTCAGTGATGTTAAGCCTTGTTTGGATGGATTATAAATTTATAATGCATTTTGTAAGTATAAAAAAGTAATGAGGGTGTATTTGTGAAAGAAAACATAATGTACGGAAGGTTTTGTGAAATTTTCAAATGTAGAGATAGTTTTGTGATGAGTACCTTAACTGAAGGGCTATCATGTGATGTTGAACCTTTCACTGAAATGCAAGCAGCAGTTGAGGAAAGTAAAAGGGCAATCTGAGAGTGACACGTATACAAATTTAGCAGCTCAAAAGTGGTTTCGTATTAATGCAATTAGGCTGGAAGGGTAGGGCCCCTTCACCTTTGCTTACACATAAAACACCCACCTTAATTATTTTATTGATTCTAAGCAGAGTGATTAGCAGCTCAAGAAGAGGCACTGGAAGCAGACAAGCAGTAGCTAGCAGGTTCAGTAGGAAGCAAAGTGATTAAAGTTGAGTCAAAAAGAGAAATCATTGGAAAGTTATGCAATTAATGATACAGCATGCTAACCCTTTACTCCAACTGCTGCTATACCTCTTGCTGTCCTTTTCTTTCTTAGGAGACCTCTTCTACATTCTATTCTACATGTTCAGCTTAATCACAACGTTTCAAAGATCTCGGGTCTTACCTTTAGTTAAACAAGCTAAGGAAAAATGTGACTGTCATTTTACTTTATATATCCCTCTGATCAGTCACCGCCTGTCGAAAATTTAAGAAGCTAAGAAAAAAGGGAAATCTTGTGATGAAAAAAAGTGAGATATGCAATAAGTCTAGGGTGGTGGGTTGGTGACTAGTGGGTGAAGGGTTCATTGCTGAAATTCAACTGCTGTTGTTCTTCTCCTAATTGCTTCTTTGTATTCACCAAACAAACAAAAGCTTCTATTTCAATACTCATTCTTGCATTTGCATTTCCTTCTTCTGTTAGCTTAGCTTCTTTATAACTTACCTGAATTTGCTGCCAAAAGCAAGCTACCTAAGATAAACTACCAATCCCTCCGAGCCAACCACCCTCATGTCTAAATCAATTGTCCCTTCAAATTTATTCATGTTTTTTAATGTGTGTATATATTGATATATAATGTTTTTATCCCAAATTTTAGAAAACAATAGTGTTATACTAACTTCAAAAGAGTCTGTTTTGAACGTTGCTTCTTATTACTTTTGACTACCTTAAAGAGTAGTAAAATTAGTGTGAAAAACAATTGATAATATAAGAAGTACATCAACTTTATGTTACAGGTTTCTGCATCATTTAAAATTGTTTTGAGATGCATATCTCAGCTACAACCGTGAAAGATTCTCAATTAGTTCTTAGCATATATACATATACATATTAGATTCAAAACACACAAAATAAAATAAATACTATAGGTTAGATAAAGAACTTGAAAATCAAAACCATTACCAAACCATAGTTTTTTCTTCTTATTCTTTTGATATAAAGAGAGGGTAATCATAAAGAAGCATGTGTTTGCTTGCCTGCTTGGTATCAGCAATAATGCAGCATGTGTACGTTTTAGCAAATTCCTCACCAGAAATGCTTAGCATTGACTCCAAATACAAATTGTCAATTAAACCTTCTTAATTAAAGTAATTATGTGCAAACTTAGGAAATAAATCTACTCAAAGTTACTTCATCTGAACATACAGTTGCTGCCAAAAGTGGGGCTTATTGTTAGTGAAGCCACTTCTAATACTTCTATATAAAAATCTGGTTTTTCAATTCAAATTTCTTTAAAGGTGTGCAAATAAACTCAAGAATGCGAACAATCTCTTTGATACATAAGAAAATAAACAGCTAAAATCATTGCCTAAACTAATCATAAGTCCATCATTCAATTCATATGGAAATGGTGAGATGAACAATTTTGCAAGTCATAAAAAGTAGAGTAGAATGCTGAATTATCTTAGAAATTTATTATTAGGTGGACCTTCTAGTTATTTGATTTAGATACCTGTCCCTCGAGCTGTCATAATGACAAAGAAAATTTTGGATCTTGGTTAATTTTACGTTCAACAGCTCATTGAGGTAGTTATGGCTCTACCTGATACCTAAATAGGGGCGATGGGCCTCCATTGTTGTCAAAGCCAACCTAGCAAGTGCAAAAAATAATTATACAGAAGGATTAGTAAATTTTCATACTAAAAGTAATTCACAATAAAAGGGGTTGAAACGGTCAGAATAATTGCTCTGATACCGTGTGCAAGATTATCAAAACTGATTGTGGTTGTGTCACTCGTGTGTACGAATGTACATGCACATACAAGCACAACAATCAAGTTTAGTCGAATTTCATGGTAAGAACAATTGACGATACCCAATATTTCAATCACACCGTCTTAACAGCAGTTTGCAGGATTTATGAGCAAAATCACATAGGTGGGATCAAGTCTTTCAAAACAAAAAACTAACAATGATACCTGATCTTCATAAATTGGGGGGACATAAAAAAACTATAAGCTTCAAGATCTCCAAGCATGCATGAACAATGAAAAGAAATATAGAATCAGATTGTATATCCACTTGAAAATGATTGTAGATAACCATCCCAATAACATTAAAATAAGTAATGGTAATAAAAACAGCTTTTCTGTGATTTCAAACAATCTACAGCATTAATGTGCAGCCGTTCTTATGTACACAGGCTTCAAACATTTCTCCCACATGTAATGCTTTAAGTATGCAACTGCTCGCATAATGTATCAAACTGTCCAAATCGACCGAAGGTTGTAGGACGGGTTTTGAGACATCCAAACTTTCTACACAAATCTGTCACAACAAAATGTGTCAACGTTATACTTAATGCCAACTAGAACACTTTTTTTCAGCAAGAAAGACCAAAGGAACAGTAATAAGCATGATGCTATACGAACACGATTGTGAAGAATTGGCCACTGTTAACGGAACAGTAAATAAAGCCTAATTGTCGGTGGAAATTAAGCAAATACAGAAGGGTGACATTGAGTTTGGCCCCGGGATGGTGCGGCTAAAATCATATTCAGTTCCTTAGAAGGGTAAAAAATATGTATGGTTCTCATGTGTTTGGTAAATAATTTTACTAAATATGACAAAATTTAAAGCTCTGGCACGAATCCAAAACTTACATTATTGTGTGGTAGAGACCATCACGAGTCAACACCTGTGTCGAGGCCATTTGAACCCATCATAACATTTGAATCAATCTGCTTGTCGAATTTCTTCCTCCTACGTGCTTCAAATTCTTGAAATCCTTCCATCTGCAGTAGAATAAAAATATGCCAAGTTTTAAAGTTTGTTATATTTTTATTGTTGTTAGGCAGTAAGGAAATGGGAGCTGAGAATATGGCAGCATACCTGTTCAAACTCCTCTGTTGAAATGGGATTATTGTGTAAGGAAATATTTTGTAGAGATTTGCAGTCCTTCAATATAGTTACTGGCAACTGTGAATCCAAAAAATAATAAAATTAAGCATCTTATAACCTATATAGTTGATTTTGGTAATGGGGTCAACAAAGAGGACAAAACACAAATTCTAGCCAAAGCTGAAAAAGGTCTCATCAGTTATTTCAGTTTATCATTAATCTAAACCTGAAACCGAAACCTATCACAAACATTGTAAGAGAGAATTGGATTTTTAATCTCCTTTTTCTTGTTTTTCCTATCAAGACCCTGAAGACAGTCACTAGGGTAGATTTGAAATATTATTACCTAGGATCTTATAAGACAAGGAGTAGTTTTATGTGTACAAAAGGAGAGGCTAAAACACCTACAAAATCCTGGAGAACTTATGTGGATGCTTTTCAGCTTTCAAAGATCCTGTTTTCTTGTATTTCGGTTGATGTAAAGAAACCATTAATGATGGGTTGCATAGGACTTTCTCCAAAACTAATAGATATGGAATGTAAACATGCATCTAGTACTTCAGTTAAGGTCCCAAATACCTGTTTTAACGTGGTTGTTCTTACCTGTTTAACATGGTTGTTGTTCAAGGCGAGGGACTTCAGGTGAGCCAAATTGCCAAGTGATGTGGGAAGCTCTTTAATCATGTTGTCTGTATAGGAAAACAAGTGAAATACAAAGATTCAACTACAGGAAACGTCAATCTGGATTTCCCCAAGTTGAACAGGCAAAAACATGAAATACAAAGATTCACAAACACTGTTAGGGTCTTAGGACCTTCTTTGTTCTAGAAAGTTCTCAAAAAGTTCCAAACTTGTATTCAAAACCTTATATTTCTCAGAAAATCAGCTTTCTTTATAAGCTCGGGAAAATAAGTTCTGAAGAACCAATTGTAAGAGAAAAGGGATCATATATTTGTAAGTAAAAGCTTAAGTTAAAAAAATTTATGACTGAATCTCTTGAGCTGCAACTAGTGCAAGAAAGTTAAATTCTCTGGAGATATCAAATATTAGCACAGAGTGGTGTTGCCTTAACATATGTCTCGAGTAATAGAGGTAAGAGCCAAGGTATGACCAAATAAAACTCATCCCTGGGTAGGAATGTAGGCTGCGGACCGTACGTTATGTACTGAGAGATGAAAACAACAGTGCATATCAATAATGTGTTAAATAAAAACAGATTAATCATGCACATCAGCACTGAAGCAGTGAAGCAAACAAAAAAACTACAGAATTATAACGATGCTGGGTATACCATTGGCTTGCAGCTCCTCAAGTGAAAAGCAGCTCCCAATTGATTCTGGAAGAGAATTCAACTGATTATTTGAGACAATTAAAATCTGCAACTGCAATGTCAAGGATACAAACTAAGTTCAGAATTTAGACTTACAAAACATCACCACCTGAACAAAGAGTCAAAGAACAAAACAAGTGACCACAGATTGAATACTTTTCCATCTGGTATCCCTTTTTCTTGTCCTGTCCTTCATTATATTGGTGCATGAAACTATATAGGTGTTATCATTGTCTAAATTTTGAAGTACCCCATGATGTAATATCATGGCAACAATACTAGTAGCCACACACATACAGCTAATTCTATTGAAGAGTCTATAAAAATTCGGTAACTCACATTTCGCAGGCTCCCAATAGTCTCAGGTAAGGAGGTCAACACATTTCCAGAAATGGATAAGCGTTCAAGCCGAATCAGCTGGCCCACTAATATAATAGAAAAAAAGAAGCAATGCTTGTAAGAAGCCAACAAAGCAAATGAATCATGCAACATCTTAGCACCAAAGGACAAATCATGTCATAGAAGATGAAGTTACATTCATCTGGCAAGACACTAATCTTGTTGGTATCAAGTGTCATCACTTTCAGAGATTGGAGTCTTCCCAAGTTCATTGGAAGCCGCTCAATAAGATTTTCTGCTAATATCTGCAAAGAGTAAATCCATCAAATACACTGAGGAAATTTTATGAAGAACGTTAATGATGAAGTTCTGAGCTTTCTACACTACTAGTCAGCTAAACTAACTCGTCATGCGAAATCAGTTTTGGTCAGTATTGACTTGAGTTTCATCTACTAGGGATACAATTTTTTCCCTACAAAGCTAAATCCCGTCAGTATGGTTGTTCCTGAACTTTATAATGCATCTCAGAATTTCAGCCTCACTACATGCTTATAAAGTGCTAAAAGATATCATACTGGCGATTAATGGTAAGCCTATTTTCTTACCAGGCGCTGCATATTGATCAATTTGCTGATCTCCACAGGAATGTCAACTACAAAATTCAGTCAAAAAAGGATATTAAAATAAATGGTCTTAAAAAGACAAAATGTTGCATCATATAAAAATCTACATCAGTGACCATTTTATAATAATATTCATGGAGAGAATGTAAAGTTTTATAGAACTCTATTCGAGACTACGAGACTGCTCAGCATCTTGAATATTCCTCTGGTTGTTCTTCTAAGTTTGAAAGTTCCATTGAAATCTCCATTCTTCCTCTAATTTCTTACCTTATTTCTAAATGCTATTATTTAACAAATCCATTAGTGGTGTGCATGTACCAGAGTTGACTAAAAAAATTTGGATTGTTCCTATGAGGCTATGTTTTCCATCACTAGGATTTTTGTTGCAGATACATTCTTCAGGGTTTTGAAATATTTTTGTGAAATGTTTCCAAAAGAGAAAGATCATAGAGGGGGAGAAGCAAAAAAACATATTCAACAAATAGTGTGTATGGTGAGCAATAGCTCTAGCCAGTGTCTGCTAGCGTTCCATCAGAATGTTGACATAACTTAGCTACTTTGCCTGAACATTCGCTCCCCACAAGGAAAAAATACAGTAACACCAAATTTGAGTATATAAGGGTGTGGAGGATGAATTTGCATTACCTATTCTATTATTGGTCAAGTCAAGCGTGCGTACTGCTCTATCAAGCTCAAGAATCTCATCTGGAAAAGTCTGTTGCAGAATAAAGGATATTTTAGTTGTCAACGTGATGAAGTTTGAAGAGCTACAGAAAGATCACAAAAGGAGATACTGTGTCTCCCTGTAAACTATTATTAAAAAATTTACGTTCAAATAATCAAGTATAACATTTCTTAAGTATCTTTGATCTGAAGGCAACTTTGAGCATCTGCACAAAATTTTCCAATAATTATCGAACATCCCTACAAAGGCAATTACATTCAAACCCTAGATAAGGTGCCTCCAATATTTACAATTGTTTGTCATCCACATCAGTTTTCCAGTAAGCAAGTTTCAAGCAGCAACAATCTCTCTTACAAATGAAAGAACACAATTCCCGCTACGCTGCATATTCAAATAACCCCGCCTTCTAATTTCTAACATCAATCAACCAGCGATCAAAATCCATGTACCAACTTTGGTCAGGCTTCAAAATAAAATCGAACACCTGATACAAATTGGCACGAAATTCAAGGCATTCCAATCTAAATCAAATTCAAACAAGCATATACATGTATTTTTATTAAAGATAGGATGAAACCGAAATTGAGTAAATAGGGATTCAATTGACCTTCAATTTGGAGTCACGGAGGCCGACAATTCCCGTGGAGCGCCATCGGCCGAGCCTATCAGCCTTTGAGTCGGCAGGCTTACTAGCCAAGCACCCCATCCTCCTGCTCCTTTGACCTATACAGCCTTTTCTCTTATTTAACCGGAATCTCAAAATAATAATAATAAATAAACTTAAGGATCGGAAAATGTGCTCCGCCAAAAAGCTATTAGATTTGGCGTAGGTAGATGGAAGCTTGGAGATGACTGAAAATGGCGAAGAGGAGGAGAAGACGACGACTCTCTTCCTCTATTATCGCTCTTTACGGGTCTTCTGAGGAAGTCTTTGGGGGACCACATGCCGCGTTAGATTCATCCCCACGCGCGAGATTTGTGTCGCTGCTCTCAGTTTCTCGCCAAGTTGTCGAGAAGAACCTAATTTCATATTATCAAATTTCGCCTCTTAATAAATTTAAAAAAACTATAAAACTATGTTATTATTTTCCAAACTCTAAAAATTGTATTATTTTAAATGAAGTTTATATATATTGTATCTTCGTACACCAAAAATTTACCTATTACTGAGAACAAAAGTCACGGTTTAACTTTATATAATAAATTATAAATATAAGTTGTTATTTATACCACAATTCATTATATATTTTATTTATATTCTAATTTTTATCTTAATTTGTTAGTAAATAACACTAATCATTTCAAACGTTATTTAACATTTTATTTATAAAAATGACATAAAATAATCAGATTTAGAAATTCAAACTTAAACCTAAATCCTAATATCAAAATATAAATATATAATTATTTACATCGAGGTAGAAGGTGCGCACAAAATAAGTTGTGTCACCAACGTTTTTTAATAGCAAATTCGATTCTCCTAAAAACTGCATGCGAAAATTGATGTGACACAACATTACCATGTAATACTCGGTGTCCCCTCTTAAGGATCTCGACGACATCAGTCGCAAAAAACACATAAAGTGTAAAAAGCGACGGAAAAAACGCATGTTAATACACAATTTCGCTCGTCCATTAAAGGCTCAGACCGAATACTTAGCTCATGCTCGCTCAAAAGGCCTCCACATGCAGATACTTCGTAACTTCAAGTCGATTACACCATTATATTTTTCAACTAGTTTAGTGCCCGCACCTTGTGCGGGTTTGCCTAAATAAAAAATATTATATTTTCATTTTCATGCATCATTTACTTGAGGTTAATCTATTAAAAAATTATTTTTTTATTAATTAATAAGAAACATGTGAGGATAAGTTATATTTTTTAATAAATAAAAGAAAATAATTAAAAATCTATTACAAATATTATTGTTCGAGTATTATATTTATATCTCAATATATTATCACTTTTGCTTTAAATTTTGATTTATTTTTAAATTTAAAAAATGTGTCAAATCTTGTTAGAAGATTTGTGTGAAATTTTTTCAACAAAATCGAGTTATAATATATCAGTTTGTTAATTTTGATTGGTAGATAATTAGATTTAATTTTTTTTTTAATTTAACAAAATTGACGTGGCATGATGACTGTTTACAAATTATAATAAAAAAATTTCTTATAAAATAATTAATGGCAAATCTGTAAATATATTGTGGCAAATCTGTAAATAAATTGGAAAAATGCTGACGTGGACGACCTTAGTGGTTGACACGTGGACAAAATGGGTGCTGCTTCAGTGATATAGAATAGATGAGTTCACATTCAGTTTTTTATACGACCTTTCGACTTTCGTACATCTCTTCATCTATTTCTTTTATCTTTCATATTTTTGTATAAATAGTTTATTTGTTATTATTTTCAATAACTTGTGAGGCATAAACATATTATCACTATACTTGTTAGAATTTTTTAAATACTTGGTTTTATTATTTTTATAAATGTTACGGATAATAGTTTGATGACAACCTATATAAATATTTATTGTTTTTAAAATTTAGACTATTAAATTTATAAGAAAAAAAATCAAATTCTTATTGTATATAAGTACGTTTTTACTGCCAAATTATATTATTAATAGTTTATTTACTACCAAATTATATTATTATAATTAGCAAGTATCTAAACCTAAACTTCATTCAGCAGCAGCACAGGCTCCATTCGTTCAAATAAACATTGCCCAATTAGTTACTTATCCCTCGTCTCCATTTATCCCTTACCTTTGCCCGAGCAATAAGACTAACATCCCCTTTACTGTAAACAAGTCCTCACATTTCTTGATTTTTTTGAACACACAATCCTCACAGTAGATCTGCAATTCCCTTCTGGAGAGGAATGTCGCCAGAGGAGATTTGGAAAGACGTAGACATTACTCGAGTTTTAATGAACGAGGCATAACGAAAATAGAAGGGAAGTTAGACGCTCGGTTCTTTGAGAAAATAGGGTTAAGAGTTCCGTCAGAAGGGAAATTCAGACAACTGTTACGAAGGAAGTATATCGGGTGCCAAATAAACGACCACACCCACCGCCACCCCAGCGTCGTTCACTATCCTCCGTTGCTTACTCATCAACTTAGTTATCAATGGCAAGCGACGCCAATTTGAAGACATGGGTATCCGACAGATTGATGTCTCTGTTGGGTTACTCACAACCCACTGTCGTGCAATACATCATTGGTCTTGGTAGTAACTCTACTCAGTAGCTTTTTTATTGTGTTTTCAGCTCAAATTAGTATTTCTTTGTATTGATTTACTTCGTTTTCAGCTAAGAAGGCTTCTTCTCCTGCCGATATAATCGGCAATCTAGCTGAGTTTGGCTTATCATCTACTAGTGGGACACGAGCCTTTGCCGAGGAGCTATTCTCTAGAGTTCCCCGTGCAAATTCAGGGGTTAATGTGAGTTATATTCTTAATTTCCCCCGAAACATCTTTGATGTATTTTTGTGATTTTTATGTTGAATCTGCCTTGCTGAGCATAGTTTCACTAAGCAACTCCATTGAATTGGAACAAATAGTCTTTGAGACTCTACAAGTAGGGTATTTTAGGTACATTTGACAAAAAATTCAGATAGGTGTTGTTTTTATGCTCAGATTATGCCCATGTTACTTTGCGTTCCCATCTGAAAAACTTTATTGTAACGAAATGTGAAGTTCTCTCGTTGCTAAAAAGCTTGATGCTAAACACCTTGTGTTTATGTCAGCTCTATCAAAAGCAAGAGAAGGAGGCAGCCTTGCTTGCAAGAAAGCAGAAGACATACCAACTTTTGGATGCTGATGACGATGATGACGACATACCAAAACCTTCTACAACCTCCTCTACTGAAACAAAAAGAGGTGATTCACATAAAAAACACTTCAGAAAGAAGACAGAAAATGAGGATGACGACCAAGATGAGGTATATTTCTTTTTTGATTATGCAATCTTTTGCTCGTTGATGGCACAGTGAAGCTCCTTTGCCTTATTTTTTTTAATATTTCAATGTAGATCCCCGTCATCAGGGAAAAGGGTAGGAACGTTAGACAAAGAACCAATGACAAACAAGATGATGACTCTGAGTCTGAGGTGAGCAAGTTGTGTATATATATATTCACTTGGAAATAAAGAAGTTAGCTTGCCCAAAATATTACTGTTTATATTCTAGGAGGTGTTGAGCTTCCTAAATTGTTTGTAAAAAGCTATATATTTCCTTCTTATTGATTAATTAGGAGAAAATAATGAAGTATTTGACTGCATATAAATCTATAGCTATATTTTGTGTACTATTGGACATCTCGTGAGGGTCTTTCCTTTGTTTTATGAATATGAGATGATTGTCCTGTTGTACTCAAATATCATTCTTCTGATGACATCCTTTTTAAATTTTATACTTATTGAATGAATGCTTTTTTTTAAAATTGAAAATAACAACAATATTCTGAAGAGCACTTGTTGATGTATGGTCAAATAAGTTTGTGAAAGGTTGCAAATTTAAGGGTAGCCTCTACTAGAATTTTTCATGTCTATGTCCATAAATATTTGTTGATTTAGGTTTACTAGGAGTTTCCAATGATTTTAGATCTTATATTGCCTCTGTCAAATCAATAAGACACTGATTGTGTCATTGTGAACAGGACTGCTCCCCCTTCCAGTATACATAAATTTGTGCTTCAAATTTTTTCATTTGGATTTGTCAGTCTGGTTTCATTTGTTTGTTGTTGTGCTGCTTTTTGTCCAGTTCTGAGGTCACTTTCTCTAATGCAGTTTGAGGAAGAACGATTACGTGACCAAAAAGAAAGGGAAGAGTTGGAAAAACACATGAAAGAAAGAGATGCATCCCGAACACGGAAGGTATAAGATTCTAATCTTGGTTGGTTATTTGTGCTTGTTTTGACTCCTCTAGGCTGAAGTTTTGTTGCTTAGTAGTTTATTATGCTGGTATCTACTTTAGCAATCACTTCACTGAAGAAGTAGGTTCTTTTTTGCAAAAAAGCTCCCATTAACAAATATCACTCTGTTAATTATGTGCATAAATCAGAGTTCATAATAGAAACATGTTAATCCATCGACTAGTTTCCTATAGTTGAACCTTCTAGTAGTAACTAATAACAGTAATAAGTATAACTCATAATGATCTTATTGGCTGTTGCAAAAGCTGCTGATTGGCAAATTTTGACCACATCATCTCATTCAGATGTGATGTGCTGCTTTCCCTATTAATTTGATAAATATGTTTTGGCCAAGATAATAAGAGTTGGTGCTTGATATAATAAACTTTGGGGCATATGTTTGCTTTATTTTAAATGCATGCTCTTCTCCCTCTTCTCCAGACTTATGTGACCATACCTCTATACTACATGTATTTTGGACTTCACCACCACAGCGGTCTTTTTATTTTGGTTATAATGCATTATGCATTCACATAAACTTTCTTATAAGGATTTGACTCTCATTGTAGTTATTGATTGTGATTATGGTTTATTTTGCAGCTAGCTGAGTCTAAACTTTCTAAAAAGGAGGAAGGTATGGACCTTTCGATAATAAGCACTTTCCCCATTTTAATTTGATAAGAAGATAGTATGTGTTCAGAGGACAAACCTAATATTCTATGTCACATTGATATCCTTAAAAGTTTTAGAAAGAGAACGGAATAAGCATTACTTCCATATGGTGTCTAACTGTACATTATTTTCCTACAGAGGAGGCAATTAGAAGGTCTAGTGCTGTGGAGCAAGAAGATATTGCATATCTAAGGTTTGTTGAATCTTAGCACGCTCGTGCATCATTATTGATATTGCAAACTTAACCTAATTCTGAAAGAGCTCTGATTATAAACTTAATATCCTATGCTTCGGTAAGTTGGGTTCTGACAAATTTTGATATTTTATTGCTAGTTCATTTTTTGGGTTAGTTGATTGGTTATTCTGTGTTTGGGGAACCAGAATTATTTACGGTTGGGCAACCGTTCATGCCAAAAGGAAAGGTATTATATACTTTTCTGCTAGGTGGATAATAGAGGTTGCAAAAGGATTGGAACCTTGAATGTTGAAATAATGTCATGCAAAGACACATTCTCTCTCTAGCCTTTTGCTTCGTCATTCAATTTTATTGCTGTCAAATTTCTTGTGATTTATAATATTGAAATACACTTAATTCTGAATTGGCTTTGGAACTTGGTCAAGTTTATGATTCTGGAGAGATAGATTGTTGCTTACATTTGAAATAACATGTATCCTTTGGAATGTGTTACTCTACAAAAAAAACTATAATTCAGTAAGTTTGTCAAGAATCAGGGTTGGTGTTGTGATTGATGTGTAGAAAGAGAATTTTCAGGATTGATTTTATGGTGCTTGACACTGTTATCAATAGTCATGTGCTCAGTAGTCGAGTTTATTAATTTTTAGGTGAAAACTTGGTCGATTTTTGTTGGGTTCTTCCATGGCTTGTAGGTTGAAATAATGGACAGGAAATCAGTGCCACTCTAGATATGCTGTCATACATCTCCTGAAAACACATAACAAAGCTTTCTGGAATGCACTCTAGCGCATGATGATGCAGTTGTATACTTCTTTCATTATGTGCTGGATGGAGGTTCTCATCTGAATACTCCATAGGTTACCATGCAATCCTTGATGCGTCTATCCAACATGCTTTTCATTTTTTTTTTGCAAGGAGAAAAGTGTTGTATTAATACTATATACGGAATCATTTCTAGATTTATTCCCTGCTTTGTTTTTCTTGTTCTATCATTTTTTGCATATTCCTGCCTTTTGCTTTATCACTATGATTATGCTTCTTGTTACAAGGTTATTGCTGATTAGAAACCTCTTTTATAAAAGTTGATTCATTGATGAAATGATTTTTCTAATATTTTATTTCCTACATTTGCACGCCAATCTACAACTTCATCTTTTCTTATCAATTATAAATTTATAATTATGATGAGGATGTCATATATTAGAAACCATGTAGTGTTGGACCAGACTGCAGGTTGAATATCCTGTTTATATTGTGTACAGGTTCTAATGTATTTAAATGTGCTAAGTATTTTTGACTGGAATCTGTTTTACTGCTTCAGGAAAGTTTCACGGCAGGAATACTTGAAAAAAAGAGAGGAAAAGAAGATAGAGGAGCTCAGGTACGAGAAAAAACATTGATTAAATTATAACTTATCTATTGGGTGAAGTTTAATGGGACCCCTATATATTTGCTTGACTATTAAAGTTACTCTACTATCATATTTTTACTGTTGAACTAAATAAATATGATCATTTATCGTTAGAAGTAATTTATTAAAATAGTATATGACTCATAAATAAGATAGTAATGTGTGAAAATAAAATAGTGTGAAACATATATTACTTATACTATATAAATAAATCCGCATCTAGTTAATTACAATTTATTGATGCTTGATGCATGAAACTATTGTAAAAAAGCATATCATAAAATATATGTACCAAAATTTACAGTAATATATGTTAAGTAAATAATAATAATATTAAGAACAATTGGATTAATTGGATTATGTAATTAAAAATAATATTGGTCGTTGATATTACAATACCGATAATTGTTATTATTAATTGGATAAGATTTTAGGATTATAAATATATCAAATGTAATAATATCTTCTTTTTTCAATAATAATATTTTTATGTAAATATTTTGATTAAAAAGGTTCTAGAAATTTGTGATTGGTTAACGTTGAAAATTTGAAGGTGAGAATAACATGTATGATTAGTATATTTTGCTTTAGTATATAGTATAAATATATATCCAGTGCAATGTTATCTTCTTCCTTTCTCCATAATAAATTTTTTATAAGAATATACTGTCAAAGTATACTTCTGAAAAATTGTGATTGGTTAAGGTTGATAAATTTAAGAGGAGAATCACATATAGGATTAGTATATAGTATAGATTTTTTTGATTCTGATGATTAACTGTTCTTTGATTTCAGAGATGAGATTATAGACGAGCAATATCTATTTGACGGTGTGAAGCTCACGGAAACAGAACGTCGTGAACAAATGTGAGTTTTCTTAATGTTATATGAGGAAAATGGATTGCGTCTATTTATGAATCCCTCGATGGGTCTTGATTAAATTGTGCATAGGTGTTGAATACTCTTCTTGATGCATTAAGCTTGTCTTCACTAGCTTTCTTTGTCTTGTTTTTGTCCAAGGTGAAGCTCTTTGAGGTGTTAGCTTGAATATTATGATAGATAGTTTGCTAGATGTGTTTTATATTGATACTTGTGTGCTGCTATTATCAAGATATTCGTTCTTGTATATTTCACTTGATTGTTATTTTTTTGGTCTTGTTCTTTGTTTCACTGTCTCTGGTATAATAGTGTTGATCATTTGTTAAACTAAAAAAAGGAAACCTCAGATTTGCTGCTTGTGACCCTTGTGCAGTTTCCTGTTTTCTTCTCTTTATGGGGGATATGATAGACGAAGGAATACATTTTTGAAATACTTGGTCACTTGTTTTTTTCTACATTTTATCGTGGTTATTTAGTAGACAAACACACAATTTTTTTTGTTTGGATTAACTTTCTCATAAGGGAATGCCTACAGAGAAGTCACAGAGTACTTCAATTAGTTCACATGGCTAACTTGACCATATATATGAAATACGCAACTAAATAAGTAGTCCATTGGTTGCTCACTGTGAATCCCATTTGCTCTTATGATGATTGTAAAAGCTGGTGATTTCCGTATATCATATAATTTTTTAATTACATCTGTTCAACCACAGTAACAAGAAATTTGAAACTTAAAAATTTGGTTTTAAGTTCTGTCTATAGCATTTCAAAGTGTTCATGTCTTAAACGTCTATACTCTGAAGCTCACTTAAACTATTGGACTCCTATGGTTTCTCTGGATGGCTTCTATTCATATATAACTGAAGTTGCACATTTTAAAATCTTTTGCTCTCTAAATTCTATTTCTGGCAGGTACAAGAAAGAAATATTTGACCTTGTGCAGAAACGGAAGACAGAAGATGCTAGTGATATAAGTGGGGTAAATTTTTTCTCCGTTAGTTTGATTTATTTGTTTTCTGGTCAAAAAAGTTATTGTGCTCTCAAGTTGAAGCAATGAAAATATTTTTTGTATATAATCTCAACATTCTGATCGTAGTACAGTCCAAATCTATTGTTTGGCATGCTAAGCAACGACATAGCTTTTAAATATGCGATGGAATGTTGGGCTATAGTTTGTAAAGGCATTATTCAGCTATTGGTTGAATGACTGTCTTTGGTATAGTAGTGTTTGATCCTACTACTGCAAATAATCTTATACTATGATTTGTGTTGTGTCACTAGCATTGCAATTAACATCCTGTGGTTTGCACATTCTGAATTGCAGTATCAGATGCCCGACGCTTATGATGTAGAAGGCGGTGTCAACCAAGAGAAGAGATTCTCTGTGGCTGTGCAACGTTACAGGTTTTTATAACTACTGATTGCAGTATTTTATGATTTATCCAACATAAAATGGTTTCCTATAAGTCCTTGAGATGCCTTCTGATCAGTTTTTAACTTTAACTCGGTAACATTATTCTTTTGTAGAGTTTGAATATTATTCCCCCTTGTCTTACAGGGATGGCGATGCCGGAGCTAAGATGAATCCTTTTGCTGAACAAGAGGCATGGGAAGAGCATCAAATTGGTAATGATATGTGAAGATTATTTATGACTTTAAGTATGATGTCGAGTACTGTGTTTTCTTACGAAGTTAAGTTCATTTTGCAGGCAAAGCAACATTGAAGTTTGGTTCAAAAAACAAACAAAGTGATAATGACTATGAGTAAGTTATAAGTATTATGTTTCTTTTTGCAAGGCTTGTTGTCTTGCATCTGCAATGGCAAGTTACTGCATGCATGACTGATTTTCTGTTCAGGTTTGTCTTCGAGGATCAGATTGAATTCATCAAGACTACTGTGATTGACGGAGATAAGGTAGGATTCAAAAGAAACAAGCTAGGTTTTTTTTTGGCAAAATTCGTGATTAATCTTCTGATCTGAAACACTTACTTGATATCCATGCAGTTTGAGAATGAAATGTCACCTGATGCACTTGAGGATGCAAAGGCACAATCAGAATTGGAGAAACTTCAGGTTAACATTCCTCACATTCTTTTCTACTCACTCCGTTCACAAATAATTGTTGTTTTAGCCTTACACTTTTGTTAAAGAATAATTGTCATTTTAGCTACTTTGACCTTTACTTTACACATTTACCCTTCTAATCATTAGTACTTAGTTGTGATTTTCAATAAATCAAAAAGTAAAGGAATGATTAGGGGTATAATGGTATATTTAATAGTTTTCTTAATAAGTGTGTAAAATGCTAAAACGACAATTATTTGTTAAAGGAGGGGGTATATCTTAGTCTTTTAGTAGGATCATACAGTTAGTGTGAAACCTTAGTATACTGTTGCTTATAGATGACAAAAGTTCCATTTTGAAATACAAATTAGGTTTGATGATAAATGCATTTGAAAAGGACAGAAGACGTACCTCAGTATTGAAATTAGTTTGATTTTTATAATTGATTAATATGACAGAAAAGGGTTAAAAAGAATGTACATAAAACTTGGAATTTTCAGGAAGGGCTCAAAATCAAGGCAGCGAACAAAAAAATTCACCACCTAGACTAAACCCCGTAGAATATTGTTTTTAGAATTATGCACTTCCTCAAAATGTTTAGCGTAGCTGTTTTTTCTCCCTGGAGTTTTCAGGAACTTTTCCTGTATCATTTTACAATAAATTTTGAGTGCAAGGGAAAACCAAGCTTCATGGATCACTTAAATATCTTTAACAAGGATCTATGTTCTGTTTGCTTTCTTACGTGTTAACTACTCAAATGTAGGACAGGTGGGATGACAATCATTCCTAGTTTTGTTTCTACTTCTGTCTATATAACTAAATGCACTGTTCCTTTTCTTCCCCGATGGTTTTTGCTTGATACAATGTGCTGACAGTTCTCCATGGTATATGTTCAGGAAGATAGAAAAACTCTACCTATCTATCCATATCGGGATGAGTTACTGCAAGCTGTTAATGATCACCAGGTTTTAACTGTCTATTACTGTCATGCTCATGATCCAGTTGCTTTAGCAAAGTTTCTCTTCTTCTTTTTTTCACCTTTTCCCTTTCAATTAAAATTTGTTGTAAAATTTTCTGTCTAGGTCCTTATCATTGTAGGAGAGACTGGATCCGGAAAGACAACTCAGATACCTCAGTACCTGCACGAAGCTGGCTTTACTAAACGTGGAATGGTAGGACTCTCTTTTTCTTTCTTTTCCATTTAGTTTTCATAGACTTATTTACAAGAAGAGAAGTGATTAGTCTTCATTATTCATTTGACACTTAAAATTCTGATGCTAATTCCTTGGACTTTACTTAGGTTGGTTGTACTCAGCCTCGAAGAGTTGCAGCTATGAGTGTTGCTGCTCGTGTGTCTCAAGAGATGGGAGTGAAGCTTGGGCATGAGGTAAGAGTTCTTCACAAATGTTTTGGCTTATGCACTTGAGCACTTCTGCTTCAGCTTATGCAGTCTCATTCCCATACTATTTTTATTTATTTAATTTTACAATGCTATAGGATAGCTACATCATATGCTGGAAATTTGGCTGTAGCTCACCCTTTGGGTGTCTGGTGAAATGCTGTGGTGTCTAAATTAACACTTGTGTTATTGATTTCTCCTCTTATTTTACCTATATTTCTGAGTGAGGGCGGATTAACCGGGCAGCCCACATCTGCAAAGAAGTAAAAAAAAAAATCTTCTTTATATGCTTTACAATTATCTATGCACGCTTGTCAAAGCCTTCTGTATGCGAAAGGATTAATATATACTCTATCTTCTTTATATGCTTCTCCATTATCTTGTAGGATGCTGTCTCACACATTCCTTTTTGCTTCAGCCACAAATTTGATTGGCAACTGGTTTTTCCAAAATGTCAAATTTTGATTCTTGAAACTCTCAGAGAATCCTAGGATTTGGAAAAGAAAGGTCTGTTTTTAGAATACGAAGATGTGATTGGATTCTAGATTTTGCTTTTCCGAACCTAATGATTAGACCAAATTTCGCATAATAAAAGTGGAAACTCCAAACAAGCAAAGTACTAAGATGATAGTATATTATATTTGGTTTATCTGCTACCATTGGTAATTTTTACAAACCATTTCCTTCTCTCAGGTGTGATTACGTATGTTTGTGGGTAGGCCTTTTTGTTCTCCAGAGGGGGTCTTTAATCGTGTAAATATTGTCTTTGAAAAACCCGAGTCACTTTTGTTCCTATGATTGTCCTTACCACTGAAACATGCATATGTGGCATTATGCTACATTTTCTTCACATTTGCTTTAAATGCTTGGTTTTGAACCAGCTGATTGTGGTTTCTTGTTGATAAGGATATATTATTTCTATTTTATAGGTTGGGTACTCCATCCGGTTTGAAGACTGTACTTCGGAGAAAACAATTCTTAAATATATGACAGATGGAATGTTGCTTAGGGAATTTCTTGGTGAACCAGACCTGGGTAGCTACAGGTAAAGTTTGTTCTTTGGCTAGTAATTCGGTTAATTCACCATGAAAATTTCACTCATTTTGTTTGATAAATTTTGCAGCGTTATCATGGTTGATGAAGCCCACGAAAGGACACTGTCAACTGATATATTATTTGGTTTAGTGAAGGTAAGTCATTCTTTGATATGCTCTCGTAATTATTTCAAATTACGCAAGTGCAATGATACTATGGAGAAGGTGTGTTAAAATCACTGATAAGATAAGATGGCAAAATTCATTTGGAAGGGTTGTTCAGATTTTTTAGTGTCACCATAAATTTATTCCGAGTATACGTGGACCACATTTTGTTCAATCATCCTATCTAGGCCCACCTTTTTGTTGTGACTCTTTCCTTTTCGCTTGTTCTAACTACATATGACTTGATTGTGGAACAGGATGTTTCTCGTTTCCGTCCTGATCTGAAGTTGCTCATTTCAAGTGCTACTTTAGATGCTGAAAAATTCAGTGATTATTTTGATTCGGCTCCAATTTTCAAAATCCCTGGCCGTCGGTATCCTGTTGAAATAAATTACACAAAAGCACCAGAGGCTGATTATTTAGATGCTGCAATTGTTACTGTACTCCAAATACATGTTACACAGCCTTCTGGAGATATTTTGGTGTTCCTCACTGGCCAAGAGGAAATTGAAACTGCTGAAGAGATTCTAAAGCATAGGACTAGAGGGCTTGGGACAAAGATTGCCGAGCTGATCATATGCCCTATCTATGCAAATCTTCCAACTGATATGCAAGCTAAAATATTTGAGCCTACCCCTGAAGGAGCGCGTAAAGTTGTACTCGCCACAAATATTGCAGAGACGTCCCTTACCATTGATGGAATTAAGTATGTCATAGATCCAGGATTTTCAAAGATGAAATCTTACAATCCTCGTACTGGGATGGAATCTTTGCTTATCGCTCCCATTTCTAAGGCATCAGCAAATCAACGGGCTGGCAGATCTGGACGGACGGGTCCAGGAAAATGCTTTAGGTTATTTACAAGCTTCAACTATCAGCAAGATTTGGACGATAACACTGCTCCTGAGATACAGAGAACTAACCTTGCAAATGTTGTGTTGACTCTTAAGAGTCTTGGGATACACGACTTGCTACATTTTGACTTCATGGACCCACCACCCTCAGAAGCCTTGCTTAAAGCTCTAGAGTTATTGTATGCACTGGGAGCACTGAATAAGTTAGGGGAGTTGACAAAAGTAGGGAGAAGAATGGCCGAGTTTCCCCTCGATCCAATGCTTTCCAAGATGATAGTTGCTTCTGAGAAGTACAAATGTTCTGAGGAGGTCATCACAATTGCAGCAATGTTATCAATTGGAAATTCAATATTTTACCGTCCCAAGGACAAGCAGGTCCATGCTGATACGGCTAGGTTGAGATTTCACGAGGGAAATGTTGGTGATCATATTGCATTGCTTAAGGTAGTGTTTATTGTTCTTGCTGCATTTAAGCTTCCACGATTGTTTTCTTCAGAAATTCTATAGAATTCTGAATGTCATTGTTCTTTTCCATATTCTACCTTTTGGTTTCAGGTTTACAACGAGTGGAAGGCATGTGATTATGGAACAATGTGGTGTTATGAAAACTATATTCAGGTATTAAAATGACTCGGCTCTACCCTGTTTTCTGTTGACCTCGCCAAGTATAGTGGTTGCTTATGATTCCAAATTACAAGCGGAGTGGAGCTTGTTTTTGGGGTTCAAAACCATTTGATGCTCTGATGATCCCATTACTATTTAGTATTCTGAAACGAAAAAGAAACCACTGATCCTATCAAGTTGTAGTTGGCATAACATCATCAAGTTAAATATGGGTTATACAAACTGATTACTGACAAGAAAATGTAGATGTAAATTTTCATCTAGGGAAAGTTGCATATATAAAGTTAAATTTTATTTTTCAGAATGAAGATTATAAGTTTCCATTGTGGATTTTGGTGAAGAACTGATAAAAAAATTTAATACTTCCAGCAATATAAATGTTGTTGAAATAATGGTAGCAATTATGCTAGCTGAAGAGGAGCTTTCTACACAATCTGTGCAAGTGTATAATTTATTGGTTTATCATCTTACACTAGTGCGAATTCAATCTGAATTTCAGGAAATATAAGCCCACTATATGTCCGGTTAGGTTAACTTCAGTAGTTATTACTCAATGGTGTTTGTTTAATTAATTTCAGGTTAGAAGTATGAAACGAGCTAGAGATATAAGAGATCAGTTGGAAGGACTCCTTGAAAGGGTCGAAATTGAGCTTACATCTAATCTCAATGATATGGAAGTTATTAAGAAGTCCATCACAGCAGGTTTGAATAGGAAGTAGCTTTTTGCTGCTTGATAGAATTGATTCCTTGGTTTTTCTTTGTTAGTTCAGAGATTATGCTTGCTAACTTTGTGGTTCACATTTCAGGGTTCTTTCCTCACTCAGCAAAATTGCAAAAAAATGGCTCTTATCGGACTGTGAAACACCCTCAAACAGTTCACATGCATCCTAGTTCAGGGTTGGCTCAGGTGAGTCTTCTGGCTATGTTTTTCGATTGTAAGGCAATTTCTTGGACAACTATTTCATAGCTTTCAGTGGACATTTGAATTCCTTCTTAGGTATGATAGGAAACGTGTTATAAAATCTTAGTGGTAGAAACATGGGCCTTTATAGAACGTGTCTGACTTGACTTGAGATGTTATGTAGTCATCCATAGTTTAAAACAATCCAAGCTATACATATAATACAACTACAATTTATAGTACTTATTTAAAAAAAATATGATGTTATTTTCAGATGCAACCTCAACCACGGTGGCTGATCTACCATGAGTTAGTTCAAACATCAAAAGAGTACATGCGCCAGGTGAGACTGTTTTTCTTACATTAGTTATTTTTTTCATAATTTACTTTTGCAGGTAACTTGTACCATGCGGTTCTTGTGCGCTTACAAACAATTTAATGTTCTTCGATGCAGGTTACCGAATTGAAGCCTGAATGGCTGGTTGAGATAGCGCCTCACTATTATCAGCTGAAGGATGTTGAAGATGGTATGTTCTCATTTGTCTCCTCTTGTTGTATCACTAACTAAATGACATTGCTATCAGGCTTGATCTTTATGACTGTTTTTTCAAATCTAAACTTGACCGTTTTGATGCCTATTTATTTGCTGAAACTTACCTTCTTGTTTTTTATGGCAGCTGCTACGAAGAAAATGCCAAGAGGGGTAGGGCGCGCAGCTTGAAAAAGCTGTGCTTGGAACAAGCTTGGGATGGTTCAAGTACAACTTCTGTGGTAGGTTTACTAGAACTGACAATTCTTGAGATGATACGGTTCCATATGTATTGAAGATTTTCATGGAACCGCGGATATTATAACTTATGAGGACGATTTAACACTAGGAACAAAGGTGTAAATATACGCAGCCTGTAAGAGTTACAGTGAAAGAGTTTTGGTACAATTTTAGGAGGCATCAAGTCTTGAATTTTTGTGAAAGATTTATATAAGGCAGTTCAGAACAAACATCAATGAGGTCAAACTTTTTGTGGGCTTTATAATTAACATTTGAAGCCCCACCCGTACTCGCTGACCAGGCAGTGAAACTTCTGTTCCGAACCAGGGGACAACGTCGCGCTTTGCCCTTGGTGACCCAGATTTGTTTCCCTCAACCGAACCCCAGGCAAGGGGATCCCTTTCCCTCAGCAAACGGAAGTGTGACATTACACGCATATGAACAAATACTATTTATTATTATTGTAAAAGACATAAGACTAAGTAGAAGAGAAGTCAATTTCAACATCTCTGTCGTGTCCAAAACGTTCGAACTACAAAACATAAAAATCAGCATCTTAACAAATCAATTGTGAACAATGCCAACTGACAAAAGCTTTAACAAGAACTGGGCGTCTTAAAATTCCGACAAAACTGATTTCCCCGCAAAGCAAATCCCACTAGTAGAACTTTTTTGCACCAACCTCAACGAACTCGGTTTAGATTAACCATACGTGCAAACGAGTCCATATGACCACCTCTTCCCAACGAGCTCCGCCCGTAACCACCACCGGTTCCTCTGTTCTGACCCCTATCTCTGGAATACCCGCCACCAGACTGTCCAGGTGTCGGGGGCCTACCATAACCCGAGCGGTTATTGCTATTTTGCCTTCCCGTGTAGTTATTATTATCTTGCCACCTTCCACCAGCAGAGGTAACAGTGGCGTAATCGGGACCATCCCTCCTCCTAAGAGACATACCACCATCCAATCCGGGCCCACCGATCTTCACCTCCATAGCTCTCTCGTTGGTCTCAGCAAGGAACGAGAGTCTCTCGGTTAACTGGAATGCTAATGAGTGTAATCTTGAGTGTTCGACTTTATGGAAGATATTGCACCTTGTGGGTTGGTCCCAACTAGCATGGAGCTCATCTGTAATCATCATCTTGCTGACTAGGCTGTGAGTTTGAGATTCCGGAAGGTCAAACATCTTGGAAAGTTGGTCAAGGCTAAGAGAACTGTAGGAAGAAGCGTAGGTGAATAAGTATGTTCTAAGTGCCTCTTCTTTGATCTTAGACTTGAGCATATCTAACACTTTCTCTTGGTTCTTCAACAATTTCCAGACATGAAGAGAGGTGATCACATCAAAGGATTTCTGGTAATCTCCCTGGCTGAGAGCTCTT
The DNA here is from genome assembly GCA_033239125.1 of Fagopyrum homotropicum. NCBI lineage: Eukaryota > Viridiplantae > Streptophyta > Magnoliopsida > Caryophyllales > Polygonaceae > Fagopyrum > Fagopyrum homotropicum. The sequence continues at coordinate 128,887,131 of BSWB01000008.1, forward strand.
GATGCAGCAACTGCGTGGTCTCTGACATTTTCAGGTGGGCCGGTCAATGTCTGTCTGTCAGTAGAGTAATCGAGCAGCCTTCGGAATGTCCTGCTAATGACACGGTGTCTTGCATCAAGCGAGTGTGCTGCCATGTTCGGGACCTCTAACAGCATGGCACAGGTCAAGTGTACTGCCTCCAAGAGTTCGAGGTTGATATGCATGTGATATGGCATCTGCCGTCTCCTTTCCAATCTCTCCTGATGATTCCAAAAAACATTTGCATATATTGTCAAGACATTTTTTCAAGATGACACTAATGATAAACACACTGCACAATAGAAACAAGATTTAGAAGACATAAACTGTATCAAGTTCATAAAACATTAAATTATAGCATTGCAACTACAATCATAAATACAGCGAATATCATTTTGAAGGGAAAAAAACAGAATTTGACACTAGCCCCACTTGCTGCATCTATTGATCTTCATAAACACAATGACCGCGGGAAAAAACACTAACCAATATCACAATAATTCAGCATACACAAAAGGAACAAGAATGGAGTAATTAGGTTAAAATAAAAAAATATACCTGTTCTGGAGATTTATCTTGATAGCGGTTTTGGGAGAATCCTTGAGCAAGTAACTCTCTCACCCTCCCAGCTGAATATAATTCAGAGAGACAGTTATGACCTTCGGTAATGAGTCCATCCCTAAAAGCAGATAGACCAAGCTGGGCCATAGCCCTGTTGAAAAGTATCTGTGTTGAAATATCCATTTGTCCTATATTGTCTTGCAAATGGCTCATCAACAGCAAGTCTCGAGCAGTAGAAAACTTGTCCATGAGAGCATAATGATAAATATCACAAAGCATTGCACGTGCCTTAGTGCGTTCTTCCCCGTGTTTGTAGATAAGGGAAACAAGGATATCCATCAACTCTCTGCTGCTCTCTGGAAATGTAGGCTTCCTAGATACAATTTCAGGAACTATAATAAACGCAGGTGGACCTCGACTTCCATCAACAGCTTTGAACTCTTCTTCTCCTTCAGCTTCAACATCATCTCCTTCACCAGCCTGTTCAGCCAACTTCCGCATTGCATCATAAACTCCTTCAGGCTTGTAATAAATGAGTTCAACCCGTTTGAGGGCTACTTTAGAAGCAGCCTTCATATTGCCAGATCTTTCATAATACTCTTGGACATTCTGGGCAAGGACCTGAAACAAAGGTTCATCTCTAAGCCTCTCGACATATTCACGAGTGTGTGGATCAATGCATTGCAAGCTCTTGAAGAACTCGACATCTATCCTCTCAAGGAAGGCTACCAAGTTTCCCCAAATCTGAATCGTTCCATTGTAGTCCGCACCCTTTTGAGTTTCATTCTCATCAGCCACGACCTCATCAACCACAATATTAGGGTACTGATGAAGAATATCGAGAATAACAAGCATATTATTAACACACTTCTTCCACACAGGAATTGGCATGTGCCCAGTAAGACTAGGACTGATGTCAAACTGAGCAGAAACGACACTAAACAGTATCTCCAGTTTCTGAGCAGGTGTCTTAGCAACCCTTGTCAAAAAAGTCAACTGCTCAACAAGCTCGACTCTTCCTGTTCCCTTCCGACCTCGTGCAGCATTAATCTCTTTGAACTTCTTATCGACTATCTCCCATGTGATTTCCCGTGGGTCTTTCATAAATTGTTTGTCAAATAGCCGATCTTTCCTTGTCGTCTTCTTTTGCCAATCCCCTGCAGGATCATTGGCATTTCGGCTATCATCATTATCGTCATCTACCTCGTCTTCTTCATCAGACTCAGAGTCAGCTGCCATTTTATCTGGATCATCAATAACATCAGAATCATCATCATCATCTTCGTCATCCACATCATCATCTTCACCATCATCCTCACTCTCAGGATTCTCCCTGAACTTGACAATAAAATCTTCATACTGCTTATTGTTCTTCTTTAGTTTCTGCTTCATTGAATTCAATGCCTTGGCATTGCTACTACTCATCTTCTTTTTAGCCTCTTTATTGGCCAAAGCTTCACTGATAAAATCTTCAAGCATCACCAAAGCCTTTATATAGAGTGCAGGCACCTTATCTGACTCTGTAACTCTCATCACCTTCTCAAGCTGCTTGTTTATCTTATCAAAGCTCTCTTGCAAACTAACCCAGTCATTAATTTTCTTGGCATTATTCATCTGCTCATATGTGGCAGACATCTCGTCATAACGTTTGTCTTTCGCAGACCTGATAACACGTTTTTTACCATCGGAGTCATCGCTGTCACTACCAACTCCCTGAAGATATCTGCTTCCAGCAGCAGCAACAGAAGAATCACCAGGTGCAACAGTTTCTTCTCCCTCCTCATCATAATCACTCTCATCTTCCTCAGTTTCACTGTCACTCTATCAAATTGAAGAGGAGAAAAGATTACATATCTAGATTCAAAAAACAGCAGTTTCAAATTTAGGAACTTCTTTTCTGAGATACCTGTCCCTGTCCCCAAAAGCGCGACGCCATTTTCTTCACAAGTTTGGCTTGCCTTGGTTCGAATTCTTAGTCTACCTGCAAAAAGAACAGTACGCTACTGAAATGGGGCATGTATAGTCAAGATGACAAAATTCTTACGTCAAATGTAGCCTTAACCCAGATCAGTTGAATAAGAAATTCTGGGATTAAACATAACACTGTAACAGCTGGCAATGATATACGAATTAAAACTCTCTCACCAGAGAAAAACGAGTTCGATGGAAATACTCCTCCGCCACCTCTACCGATGTCTCCGTCCTGGTGATGCCTTCACAGACAAAGCTCCAAAAAAGTGCTATTCTCCTTACGAGTATGCAATCTATGCACTGAAACGGCCGGCGTTAGGGCTCGGTGAAGGAGACAAGCGTGCCGAAGTTTGACGTTTGGACTAAAGTGGCCCATCAAACAAACTTCGGTTCGGTTTTTTTATACTTTTTGGCCCATTTGCTTTTACAAGTTTTCACTCTTTTATTATAAAATTAAAAAAACAAAATTTTATATAATAAAAATTAAAAAAAACTACAAGGCTAAATATTTAAAAAAAATTGAAATTAAAGGGATAACAAAGCACTCCAATAACTTTGTTGTTGTGACTGTTGTACCTGTAAGATCGAAATAATCATATCCGTAAGAATGCTTTTATAACATCATTTGATAGAGCATCGACACCAATGGTTGGATTGTGGTCGTGCAACATGAGTCTATCAACAACAATGTTGATTACTCTGAAAAAGCGGTGAGCAATAGTATGCTCGAATATCGATATCATGATTAAGATATAAGAGATGATCATATCTGTCTCCCATTGAGGTTTTCAAGCCTGGTTGGTCGCATTTAAGAGCATCAAATTGTATAACTCAATCTCAATTAATGTAACACCTATATCAGCGGTCTTTTGTAGGCCCTCACAAAGAACGAAAGGTTTTGCCTCTAACACATTGTCGATAATGCATCTTTCTTTTTCCTATGGCCATAGGAATTACAAGGTGGGTTATAATGAAGTAACCAAATGCATATTGATTCGATGAGTTTCTTGGGACATTTGACATATTCTATTTTATACATAGTACTCTATATAAAAGCATTTATTTCATTTACATTGTGTTATCAATGAGAGTTGTGTGACACGTGACAAGCTCACGACAAAATAACCGCAAATAAATATATTAGTCTCAATTATTTACTTTTGAAGAATTATTCACGTAATTGTTGTGGGTTGTTTTGTTTTCATCCTTTTTTATTTTATTATCTTGAATTAAAATGTGTGTGTTGATTTTTTGAATGAATAGAAAAATTGTCATAAAATTAACATGACTCATTTAAAAACTAGACAAATGTCCTTATTGAGATAAAAGTTCTATCATGCTTGATATAAACTTTGAAGCTACCACCACCTAATGTGCAACTAGCAACAAGGTTCAATTCATAGTCTCAAAAAAAAGAACATGCGATCAACAGTTGTATTATTTGTTTGTATCTGTTTGCTTAACTTAGCATTTGGTGTTTTGGCTATTAACCGGAGTTTATTTTTTGTCACAAAAAAGGTTGATACTAGAGAGTCGGCTATTGTCATTAGCGTCACAGGTAAGAATACGTTCTTTTTTACGTGAGGACTCTGTGTTATTTGTTTTTATTTATATATTTATTTATTTATCTCAATTACGTTGTGTGAATGTTATAGGATGCAGTAATATATGTGACATAGCTTGTTGCTATTGTGACATTGGGAAACAGCCTCCGGTATGCTTGCGGTGTTGCCTTGAAGATCGATAACACGTTTGATGGATGACATGGTAAATTCAAGCACGGAGCATGATGTCCATTTATGTTTTTTTAAATAAATATTTATATATATTAAAGATATAAAGGTAAATTGTAAGGTTTCGCATGAGTAAGGTTAAATAAACTAAAGTTTCATCAACCATTGTTCTACTTTGTGTTCGTATAGTATTTTTTTAATGTTTGATACGAACTTGTTTCGGTTTTTAAAGAAGGGACACGAAAGCAGACTCCGGCGATTATGAAAAGACCATAGGTTGGATTAAACAATTTGAATCCATTTCGAAAAAAGTTATAAAAAAAAAAAGAAACTTTTACTAGAACCAAACCAAGGCCCTGTTTGGTATTGTATGTGGATTTTTTTTTTTTTTAATTCCTGGGGATGAAAATTGTTGAGATTGTTGTAGACGGAGATTCTTGGGGTATGTTAAATTTATAAATTTTTGGTGTTTGATATAAGTATATTGAGATATATTATTTAATGACAGATTACGAAAATACCCTTAAAATCGATTTGTATCAAGCCTCTGTCAATTCATTTTTCACTACCATTTGAATTGAAATTAATAGCAGACTTTTCTACTACAAATGAAATGTAATAAAATAGTGTAATTGATGACATTGATAATAGAATCTTAACTCAAATGACTCAACAGGAAGTTGCAAAAATAATTGCTGAAGTAATAAACTCGAACCAACACCAATTACATGTAAAAAGAATCAAAAGCATCAAAATAACTACAAAGACGATTACTTACTCATGAATAAAGATAGCCCCATAAGCAAGAAGCTTCTCTATGACATGCATAGCAATCTTCCCATAACCACTAACAACACATCTGATGAAAGAAAAAATAACAAATAACCCACTATCACTTGTGCTTACAATTATAATGGAAAAAATGTTTTAAAAGTTCCGGCAGTATATAATACCTTAATCCACTATCGATCTCTATTTAAATCAGCTAGAATGAGTTGGGCAAACAAAACATGAGAAAAATATGAATATTAGCTGTCAATGTAAATGGTGTGACGAAGGAGGAAGTGACCTCACCATGAACTCGGAGTTGGAATTTAGCGGGGAGAAGTAAGTTTCCTCATTTCTCAATTAAGGGCAGTGACTTGCATTATATCATGAAGTGACAACATTTATTGGGGAGAAAAAAAACTTTACCAATTTGTATTTTCATACCCAATAGTCCGACCGAAAAAACCAGATCAAGAAAGCGTGAAGAGGATGCAACATGTGATCAAAGCAGGGAATAGACCACCATGGGTGGGATTAGCAACGGATGTTTGGGTTCAATTTGGAGCTGGAAACGGCTACACATTCCCTCTCTACTCAGATACTTTGAAATCGGTGATGGTTTCAATTAGCAACAGCCCACGATTTTGGGTGTGACCCGTGATATTAGAGAAAGTCGGACTTCTCTCCCCGGCATTATTTGTAACAAGTTTTCGCTATGGATGGTCCTCTTAAGCCTGGTTTCATGCATAGAAGAGAGAAAAGTTGGGAATAACATTTGGAGAGAATAGAAGATAAAAGATAGAATTGAAGAAGGGGCTTGTGTGGAAATAAAAATAATCTATCCCCAAGAATCCCAAGAAGCTTGGGTGGACAAGATTGTTTTTACGGGATTCTTTAGCCAAAAGAATCTCGTAAAAAAATACAATCTCCAACCTCCAACTCATACCAAACGACACTATTTTTGTCATGTCCAAGAATCTGTAAAAAAGAATCTAAATAAATCTCCTATAATACAATACCAAAGAGGCCCAAGTCTATTTATACCTCACCTCCAAAAAGTATATATATATGATACTACATAACCAACTTCAATCAAGCTCAGAGGAAAACTTAGCCTAGTTTGGGAGACAACTTGATAAAATCGATGTATATGTAAAAAAAATTCATATCTTTATTCGACAAATCTATTATTTATTGTAAATATTAAAGTTGAAGTAATTTTTGTGTATTAATCCGGAAATAATTTAAAAAATAAATGAAAGATACCAAGTTTGAACTTTGTCAATAATTAATTTTGATGATTCTAAAAACTATAATGATCAATACGCCTTGAACTTTGTCGTTCAAGATCAAAATGCGATAACAATTGCTACGAGAATGGGTCGTTGCGGGTATAAACTATCCTCCAAGCAAAAGCTTGTGCTCTAAGAGAGGGCCTCCAAAATGTAAGTTTATAACTCAACATCGTTGAAATCGATGAAAATAACCTTGAACTTGTTAACTCAAATTTAAATATGAAAACTGACATGGGAAACGAATATGATCGTTTCTGATATCTCCATTTTGATTGTAAGGTATACGACGATCAACCTTCCACAAATCGCAGATAAACTCGCTTCTCTTGAACATTGCTCGGAAACATGTGACGAAAACCTTCCACAACACGTTACCTCATCCGAAAGGAGGGTTACGACGGTCAACCTCATGGTTACCCTTGTTCTTTTACCTCTGTATAAAAAAAAAAAAATTATTAAAATATAAATATATCACCCTGAATAAATTCTACAGAAAGATGCAGCCCAATTTACACGAGTACTGACTGGAAGGCCGGAAAGACCTTTATGTAATTGGGCCGGTTCAGAAAGACCCGATCCTCTAAAACCTGGCCCAGTTCACCTTACCCGAAATTTGTACTTTTTATAGCAACGCTTTAAAAACCTAATTTCCCATGATAGAGCCGCATCTTCGTCGCTTTTGCTAAGGAAAAACCCTAGTGAGAAGAACTCTGCTTGCGACAATGGCCACCGTGAAGGATGTGTCTCCTCATGAGTTTGTCAAGGGCTACGCCGCCCATCTTAAACGATCCGGCAAGGTACTCTTTGTCACATCGTCTAATTTTATTTGTCCACTGAATCATATTCTCTTAATCTTCTTTTGAAATACTTGTTATCGTTCAACGCAGTTTTATTCTTTCTTTTTTTAATTTACATATATGTTTCCCGTCTGATTTAGATAGGCATAGCCTTTATGTAGTTTACTGAACAACGGGGAAAGTGATTCCTCAACAGTCTCCATACGAAGACGATGTAGTTTAATAGGCAGATTTGGATGATGGGCGTAACTTGAATTGCTCGAAATCGTCAAGCATGAGTACTTGCTTATATTTCAGTTTTTTCTGCTGTGCAATATTATGCTCTAATCTGTCATGTAATGCCAGTTGGTTGATAATTAATGTTCTTATGTCCATTGTAAACTGGGCTGCTGATCTTCTTGCATCATAACTGAATGGCTTGTTTTCTCTACGGGTAGAAAATTAAAATTTAATGGCTTTAACTGCTGTTCAAAGCTCATTCTAAGCTTTATGTCTATTGAATAAATTGCTTGCAAAGGATACCATTAGTATCTTGGTTGTTTTTGCTGCAAAATTTAGCTTTGCCTTTTCAACTGAATTGATTTTGTGTATTTCTTAATGAAGATGGAGTTGCCTCACTGGGTTGATATTGTGAAAACCGGAACCCTCAAGGAACTTGCTCCTTATGATCCTGATTGGTATTACATCAGAGCTGGTATGCTTTTTCTACCGCCTTGATTATAAGTTACAAATGGCTAAATTGCACCTTATGAGCATTCTAACATATACTCTCCTTTGTATTATCTCAGCTTCCATTGCTAGGAAAGTCTACTTGAGGGGCGGTATTGGAGTAGGTGGATTCAAGAGAATCTATGGAGGTAGCAAGAGGAATGGAAGTCGTCCTCCCCATTTCGGCACCAGCAGTGGTTCAATTGCTCGTAACATTCTCCAACAGTTGCAGAACATGAACATCATTGAGCTTGACCCCAAGGGGTGCGTTCTTTCGATTAATTTTTGCACTTTTTAATGTCAAATATGCAATATATTATATCTTAAAATCCCCTTATTTTCTCTTCTCTAGTGGAAGGAGAATCACCTCAAGCGGAAGGAGGGACCTTGATCAAGTTGCTGGAAGAGTGCATGCTCCAGCCTCTGAGTGAGCTTGCCAGTTATCTCGCCCAAGCATCATCATCAATGAACAATCTTTCAGATGCGTGATTTTGATCTTCCATCTTGCTTTGTTGTGTTATTTTTCTGTTTTTAAAGACAGGTTAGATGCAATGTCAACTTAAAAATTTTCTTGAGTATCAGATTACTTCTTGGTCATTGATCTTCCATCTTAAGATTTATTTTGGAGCTGATTTTACTCTTCACCCTCGAATGGTTTCCTAAAATCCGTTGAGTTAGGGAAACCACTGAAATTTAGTTAATGTCATGTCAGGCTACCTCATTGAAGAGTATTTTGGATGGTATTTTCCTTGGATGATTGTGTCCTAAATGCCAGTAATCAATTGCCGACAAAGCTGTTTGACTTGATCTAATTGTAGCATCTAAAGTGTTTTTCCCAATTGGACAGATGCCAATCGAGTATTTCAAATCCCTACCCAGTCTTGTTGCATCATTTTTTCAAGCTTGGTAAAAAAACTATCCCAAGCCACAAAGCTCGTCATTCACACCCAAGGAAGAATCCCACTAGCAAATAGAATCGCTGTCTCTTGGTTTGCAAATTAACATTCAACTAAATAATTGAAAGAAGCCAAAATTTAAACCACCTCTTAACTGATTGTCACTAACTCAAGCTTAACCATTAGTGGTAAGTTTCCGGTATTTCTCGACATTAATATAGAACATTATTTCCCGATCTTATTCATTCCAGTATCGTCGACATGAGTTGAGTTCGTTCAATTATTAAACTGAACACCCTATATGTACCATATCTATATGCAATGAGTTAATGACAGGAAATTTGACAAGTCTTTCTGCCTTAACTGGGTAATCTTTCTAAGCATGTTCACGGGTTGGAGGGTTGGTGTCTAGTCGGGTCACGGATCCGGGTCGACGGGTTGCCCTTTTTTTTCAAACTTGAAAATTCCTTTTTTTAAAAAAAGAAAAGGGCTTGTTGGCGGGGCGACCCAACAATAAGTTTGCTTAACGTCTAGTGATTCGATTTTTTCTTTCTCTCAAAATTGACATTGGCGGGTTGACCCGCCGGGTCACGGGTAACACGTGACCCATGCTTAAATCTTTCCTCTTTTAAAACTTTTCAAAAAATAAAATTCCTTGAATAAAAACTTATTTACAAAAAATAGCGTAAGCTGACACGTGAAATCCGCGTGACATGCCAGCTTGACGCCGGACTGAGAGAGTGAGAGAGACAGAATGCCGACGTACAACGCACCTCCGTACCTATCAGCGGAATCCACACTCCCCTATAGGGACCCACTATTTAACCCACCGCGTTAAGGAACATGCCACGTCTAAAAAGGAAATAAATAAATAAATAGACACTCAAAAGGCCAAAAGAGATTCGGGAATGGTATCTTGTAAAACCAGATGGCCCACTTTAGACAGCCAACCCAGCCCAGAGAGTATCTATCTTTCTTTGTAATCTTCTTCCTCCCCTAAAACTCTGCGTTTCTTCTTCCTCACCTTGCTCCAGACGCAGCGTTTCATCCTTCTCCTCCTTCGCCGGCAATCTCTGGACGTATCTCGAACAAAGCAAACCGACAAGCTCCTTTTCCCTCCCTTTTCCCTCTCTTCCTTCCGATCTCCATTTTTGAAGACCTTGTTGAAGGAGTTGCGAAAGGGAGAGACGGTCTTATTCTCCTTCAATTGGTCTTTGAGCTGTCACTCTTTTGTGCGCGAGTCGCCGGCGACGACAATCAATACTTCAGAGGTGCGTATTATTTTCTCTCTGTTCGTTTTTGATCCTGGATTGAAGCCCTAGTTGTTTCGATTTGGTTTTACGAACAGTTCGCTGTTTTTCTTTGATTATGTTGTTGTCAGTTTTGGAAGTTGATTGAATCTTCGTTAGCGATTTGGAGACACTGATGTATATGTTGATCCGGCTGAGTTTGTTTGATCATATTCTATTGAATGTGAGATTTCGTTTTGTTTAATATACTTGAGATTGTATGGCTTTGTATGTCATGTTTTTTATGATCAGCTTCCAATCGTATTTCCTGGTTTCCGTTTTAGGTTTTTGCATGATTGACTTTTTTTTTAAACAACTGCATTCATTAATTAGATAAAGTCAATAACAGCTACTTCCCAATACCCGGCGGACAGTTTGTGTCATAAGTTTGCACTTCTCCTTCCTCAGGACAAATCCTGTTGAGGTGTGCAACCATGTTACGTTTATGGTCGACATGTGAGAAAGAACAAAAAATCAAACAGGTTTGAAAGAATACAAATGTCATCCGGGATTAGTCCATAAGCGGAAATCACTATGGTTTTAGAATTGACCAGATTCACCACTGAGCTAGAGTCCAATTCGACTTGCACTCGGAAGAAGCCCCTGCTGAGCTAGAGTCCGATTCATTACATCATTGTCTTTCTAATTCTTCTCATGCCGAGTCCTTGTCATATTCGAGGTCTTATAATCTTTCTTCTTTTTTTGTTTCCTTGAAGTAGCAGATTTCTGTCTTTATCATGCCCATAAGTTGTAAAAGTTCATGGACGTATCCCGATATTGATCTTTAGGTTTTCAGAAGGTGACTAACTAATGTTAGGAAATTGATCAAAATGAGTAATTTTATCAAGGCAACATACGGGTCTGAAAAATGAGATTAAAACCGTAAGTATAAAATAAAAAGGAAGGATCTATTTCTGCAAAATACAGTTAGCGTCTGATATAAGACCAGCAACGAAGTTAATAGATTCAACATGAAGTTTATCCTTTGTTGGTGACTTGGCGTATTAGTTTTTTGAGTTGCTTGTATTTGCTGTCACTTTGTGAACACAAGTGCAAATTTTTTTTCTTCTCATTAACTTTGCCTAGCATTCTGCCAAAAAGAAAAATATAGAAGATTATATTTATGTTGCATCTTTGTTGAGAAGAGCTGTAGTTATAGGATTTTCTTCCTTGAATATCATCCCGTCTCATGGATCATTTATATGTGTAGATCACTTTCCTTATCTTGTTTCCTTCCTGTTTTGCAGGTTTTCCCTCTTCTTAGTTCCCTTTACAGTTATAAGTTATAACCAATCTGGAGCACCTCAAGGGGTAAAGCATTACATGTTCTCACATTTGTAACAAGTAGTTACGACTGTCTTATGCGGGACATAAATCCAGTGAAATGGAGCAATTATCTTGAAACATCTATTTTCACAACACATGTGATGATCTGGTAATCTTGTGTATCTTATTAGAACTTATGTTGTAGGAGCATGACAATGAGAGTGTTGGGGTGGGTGAACTAATTTGTCATTATTTAGTTTCTGTTTTCTGGATGTTGGCAAATGGCATAATCATCACGTTCCTTTGGATTATTAGTGGGTCTACTAGGATCATCTTCTGTTTACTTCTGGATGCTGAAGAGATATTAGAGTTTGAGAAATGGATGATCTCAAAGATCCAGAAATGCTGCTTAGTGAGATTATATCTCAAATGGCAGATTCACACATCTTTGCGTTCTCTTGTTTTATTGCTGTCATTATTGGAATTATGACAATAGCCTTTACAGCCTTCCAATGGAGAAGAAATATTAACCTTAATTGGATGAAGGCCATTTCTCGGTCAAAGAAAAACCCAAAATCTAAGAATAAAGTTCCTGAAGCTGCCCACAGTTGGAGTTTGGAATCAGGGACACGAGGGAAAAGCCTAAACTGTTGTGTATGCTATAAATCCTTGCCCCCCTCTCAAACTCTTGGGCCCGGGGTTGCGGCAGAAGCTTTTATTAATTGTTGTAGTGTTTGTGGAGCTGCAGTTCACTTGGGCTGCTCCTCAAATGCACCAAAGGACTGCAAATGTGTGTCAATGGAGGGATTTGAGAATGTTATGCACCAATGGGCTGTTAGGTGGACTGAGAGTACAGATCAATCTGATGAAACTTCTTTCTGTAGCCTTTGTGAGGAGCCATGTAGTGCTTCCTTTCTTGGTGGATCTCCCATATGGTGTTGTCTTTGGTGTCAACGGCTAGTGCATGTAGACTGCCATGGAAACATGTCTAGTGAGACAGGCGATATATGTGATTTGGGCCCATTTAGAAGGTTGATTTTGTCCCCCTTGCATGTAAGGGCACTAAGTCGTACATCTTCAGGTGGACTTTTGAGCTCCATCACACATGGAGCAAATGAATTAGCATCAACAGTACGTGGACGCATGCGGAGTCAAAGTAAGAAACAGAGGTATGAAAACGAGTCCATGGTAGAAAATAGTTCTAGCATTACCAATGATACAACTACAGACATAACTCCAGATCCTAGTCAAACTGTAAATGGCTCTCATGGTACGGAACAAACATATGTTCGGGCCTCGAGCAAGGGGGATCCAAATCGTGACCATAATGTGGATAAGAAAGACGATGATAAACCAAATATGCAGAGAAGTTCATCGAACAAACAGAAGGAGGATGCTGAGATACTCGGGAAACAGAGATACGAGATTGTTGATCTGCCATCTGATGCTAGACCCCTTTTGGTTTTTATCAATAGAAAGAGTGGGGCACAACGCGGCGATTCACTGAGGCAACGGCTGAACAATCTATTGAATCCTGTTCAGGTAAGATCGTCTGTTATCGTCACACTGGTTTTTGTCACTAGTTGTCACTGTCTGCATCCGGACACACCAATTGGAGTTTTTTTAAAAGTTTGATACATTCCTGAAGAGTACTTAATAGTCTCTACAGTGAAGGAAAGAGAATTGATCTTATGTTAAATGGGGCTTGGTTTACCTTAAAAGGAAGAGAAAAATGAGCTTATGTTAGACACCTTATGTCACTGAAAATTGCTCAAACTTTAAATGAACTGTATGAAGACATATAACTTAAGGAATGCTGTAGAAAAAAATTAAGGCTTCTGCATTTTAGTATAATAAATGAACGTTTTTCTGGGGATTAGGATATCTTTCTTAAACATGAAAATGTGTATGTCAGGATTCTTGTTTTCTTATTTGAATAATTCATCATGCTTTGTTCTACAGGTTTTTGAGTTGAGTTCAACTCAGGGGCCTGAAGTTGGTCTTTATATGTTCAGACGAGTGTCCCACTTCAGAATTCTAGTATGTGGGGGTGATGGTACTGTTGGTTGGGTTTTGAATGCTATTGACAAACAGAACTTTGTCTCTCCTCCTCCAGTTGCTATTCTTCCTGCTGGCACAGGAAATGACCTTGCGAGAGTTCTGTCATGGGGTGGCGGCTTGCGTACAGTGGAGAAACAAGGAGGCCTTTGCACTTTGTTGCATGACATAGAGCATGCCGCTGTTACTATTCTTGACAGGTGGAAAGTAGGAATACTGAACCAACAGGGAAAGCAGCTCCAGCCCCCCAAGTTTATGAATAACTACTTAGGTAAGGGACTCTTTCTTATTTTTAGCAGTGACTTCATCCTAAAAGATTTATGGCTTTGGCGTATCCTTAACATCATCTATCACAATAGGCTGGATGTGCAGTCAGCCTCATGATAACCGCTTAAGGTTGGAAATAACATGGTGATATTTAAATGCTTGAAGGATGTACAGTAGCCTAATGATGGACTGCAGAGATGAATTATAAATGCTTGAAGAATATATCTTCCCCCCGATTCTCTGAAATCCTGTTTTTGTTTATGTGTTTTTTTGTACATGTTAAGTAGGATGAAGTTATGTGCTAGAGTAAATCCTCTCTGTATAAGTATTTGAGCAATTGCGTTGCAATTTCGTGAAAAGTAAAAGTGACTAGTGGGTTAGAGCAAGTTTTCCTTTTTCATTGACAAAGTGGTGATTCTTCTACCTATGCCAATTAAATTTTTTTTATTAACTTCACTTTCGCTCTTTTTCACTTATGGTAGATGGTTAGCTGTTCACTTTTAGAAATAAATATTTATCTAACCATGGATCATCTAAACCTTTCTGCAGGAGTTGGTTGTGATGCAAAGGTTGCTTTGGATATACACAACTTAAGAGAGGAGAATCCTGAAAGGTTTTATAACCAGGTAGGCACATATATTGATTTATTGTATCATTATCACCCTTTGTAACCGAGGAGAATCCTGCATTGCTCAAATGACTGCATGTGGCAGGCAGTCATGGTTCACATTTGAGAAGGATAGTAAGCTGTCACATGCTTTAAAGATAGCTGCTTAAATGTGTTTTTGAAGCATGACCATTCGTTGTTCAGTATGTAAGCAGAATGTATGGGTAAATTAAGAGGAATGGTCACCATATGAGTAGATATCATGATAGAAAGAGCAAGGAGAAACATTGATATAGGATTTGTTACTAGACTTGACTCTGTGTAGTGCTCTCTCTCTGAGAATGATGTTGTATCTAAAGTTTTTTTTAACTCCTGTCTACCTGTAGTTTATGAATAAAGTCCTCTATGCAAAAGAAGGTGCAAAAAGTATCATGGATAGAACATTCGAAGATTTCCCTTGGGAAGTTCGAGTAGAGGTGGATGGGAAAGAGATTGAAGTGCCTGAGGTATTTTTTTTCTAATAATTTTTTTTACATTTCCAATACAAGTAGTAGTTGGTCGTTATTCCTAGTTGTTGATGCTCAAGTGAAAGCTACTTAAATTTGAATCAATTCTATGGTATGTAGTGCCCATGAAAGTGTTAAGAGTTATTTGTGCGACTTCAAGGACACTTTAATGTGGTCAAGTCGATCCCCAGTGCTTGCAAATCAATGATCTCCCCGCCATGCACCCGCTGCTTATGTCTTGACTGTCAAAATTGACCTGTCGGAATCACTGTCATCTGACTCATCTTGCCATAGGAGCACCGCCTTTCCAATAAGATCAAATGACTGCTGTACCAAATTGTTGTTGCCTTCATGCTCTATTATTTCTGCCTGAATCAAAATTGAACAAGTTGTCCACGACTGGAAATTGGATGTCAAGTTTTGTACAAATCAAAATTCTTAATATAGCAGTATCATGCGATGATACTGCTGACTATTAACTAGCTTCAAGGAGAAGGGTGAAGCCCCACGGGCAATGGTGTGCTCATGACTCAGTGATGGAAGTGTGGCAGGTTGAGAGATATAGTTGAAACAATGGAGAGGGTCAATGGTCCTGAGTGGACAGAAGGTGGTGAACTGATAATTGATGAAGATGATGGTGGGGCTTTTTTCTAATGTTCTTGCTTACAAAAGCGGGGTCTGATTCGTTGGGGAAAATAGCAAAGAAGATGCATATATGTTTCTCTATACCTTCCTATATTAAATAACCAGAAGTTACATTTATTTATTCTTGTGCTTATTCATCCTCAATCTTATATAAGCACGAGAGCTTCATCCTGGCAATATTACTCAGTCGGGGGAAGTAGACGTACACATTGACCACAAACACCTCAAAGCAAACAGGGAACTTCAAAAGTACACTTCGGAAGAAAAGAATCACCTAATATGCTTCTTTACACCACTATTTTTTTAAAAATTTTTTTGCTTAAGTTTTCTTTGCAGCATACATTCTTGTGCTTGAACTTTCTTCATCTGGCTTGAGCTGCATTCTTTTCTTTTCAGTACTTGCAATATTTGATAGCTTTATCTTTCTATTTATGCAGTATATGTGGCTGTAACTGAGTGAATAATGGAGGAACAATGTGATGTGTTATTGTTTCTACTGAACTAATATCTTTTGATTGCTAAGAATTAAAATGCCTGTGCATGGATTGTGCAGGACGCAGAAGGTGTTCTTGTTGTAAATATCGGTAGCTACATGGGCGGTGTAGACCTGTGGCATAACGAGGATGAAAATTTTGATAACTTTGATCCCCAATCCATACACGATAAGGTTCTTGAAGTTGTGAGCGTGTCAGGGACATGGCATCTGGGGAAGCTTCAGGTAAAGGAAATTCCAAAAACTTTCTTTTTATTAGTGTACTTATGTGGCCTTTCCACTCTACAGTAAAATGATTCCTGCAAGAACCATGTAATGGTAAATTGTTCCCATTCAAATTAGAGTTGAAAGTACAAGTATGATGAGAAGTTCTCTCTACTGCTTTGTCCAACATTTTTGCCTAGAGCTAGTTATTTTATTTTATTTTTTTAAAATTCTCATGTGCCATTTCCTTTTAGGGCTGCGCACAATCAGACCGGACCGGAAGGTTCTGTCCGAACCGGATTTTTTACACTTTAAATATTTTTTAATCGGAAAAGCATCAGGTCCGGTCCAAACCCGGACCGGACCGGATTTAATCCATACAAAAAATATGTTTAAAAAAATAAATTAAAATAAAACGGTCCGGTCTGGACCAGACCGTTTGGACAACCTTATTTACTTTGGATAGAGTCTGCAGTCTACCAGTCTCATCCATTAGGTATCGGTATTTCTCTCTTAGAATTGGATCAGCTTAGCTGGGTCCGGTCTTGTTACATGAACTATTGGTACACCTTAAAAGCCAAATGGTGAAATAAGTGACTGCAGTTCACCCTATGTTTTAAAATGCTAAAGGTGTGAAATAAGTGGTGGGCTTTTTCCTTGTAAGCATGCAAGTCCTAAGTTGCAAGTGGTAGAGTCGCTAGTCAGACCTAGTTTGAGTTTGTTGCGGGGGCGGAGGGAATGAGAATCAAGTCATTAATGAATCAGTGTTTGCATTCTCTGCGTTAAGGGCAGCCACATGTTCATCTGCATGTCTATGTTTTATATTATATCGTTGTTGGATCATTTGACGGCACCTTCAATTAGACATATTGAAATCTTGCAATTTTTGACCAGGTTGGGCTTTCTCGGGCAAGAAGGATTGCACAAGGCCAGTCAATAAAGATCCAGTTATGCGCTCCACTTCCAGTTCAGATAGATGGGGAACCATGGTTCCAGCAACCTTGTACACTGTTGATATCTCATCATAGCCAGGTCTTTTTTCTTCTTCCCCTTTTCCTTTTGACATAAAGTTGATATGTGGATGAATGGCAACATTTATCTTATAAAAATATGAGAGTCAAAATCGCCTTTTATGTATACAACATTCCTAACATTTTTCACATTTTGAGGGAAATAACTTTTGACAAATATCTCGTGCTTTTTTTTATCAATAAACTATCTTATTACACTTTAGGATGAAAAGAATGTAACCTTTACACAAACGGGTAATGGAAATATGTTGCTTGTAATCTGGTGTGCACTTCTGGCAGCACGGAAAGTAGCCCCCCTGTTTCCTGAGTGACTGAGATACCTTTTATGCACTTTTGGTTTTGGCGCCCCGACGAATGTAGACCTTTGCCCCTTGTTTCCCGAGTGACTGAAATACCTTGTTGAAGAGATCACATAATATGCAAATTTGTACATCGTGTCATCTTCAATATATTACTGAGCATATAAAATTTCCTATCCAAAATGACTTGATGGAAAAAGAAAGGTTGCTTCGAATATGAAACATGGGAATATCTTGAAAAAACGTTGCATCTTTTCTCGTGTCTTAATTATTGGTCTGTTGTACTGTGGAAGCACAGGCCTTCATGTTGAAGAGGGCAACAGAAGAACCAATGGGTCATGCAGCTGCAATTATTGCCGATGTCCTGGAGAACGCAGAGTCTAACAACATCATCAATGCTACACAAAAACGAGCTCTCTTGCATGAAATGGCCCTTCGGCTCACATCCTAGCATATACCATCCGTCTCATTTGGCCAGATTTGTGCTGCATGTATCGGAATGTCGCCAGGGTTTGGATTTGGTTTGAGAAAAGAAATGTTTAAGAAAGGTTTAGGGCCCTTTTTGTGTATTACTCAGAGCTTGGAAATTTTGGCCCCTTCTTTTTCCCCAGAAAATGTAAGTTGTTAGATACTCAAAATGACTTGTAAAAGAGGCTTGTATGAGTGAAGAAGCTGAAGGAGGCAGCAACACATGCAGCCTTCTGAGGATGCTTGTGTGGATTTTTGACTTCTACAGTTCAGTTGTGCTTAATAGATTTGGCATTGGTCATAATTACTGCTATTCCAAATCTGCATTCTTCTTCTATCCTTTTCAATGTCTACAATTCTTGGAACTTCAGTGTAGAAGCATTTTCTAATTACGTGTTCATGTTTCGGGGTATACTATTCCTAGGTCAGAAACGAATACGGAAATGATACAAAAATGTCATGATTTTTGTTTTATGTTACCGAGTTCTTTCTACGAATCTGAACGCTGTCATTTTGTTGGTGTCCGTAAAAAATAGTGAGGGTGTCGATGGACATTACATCTTTTCCTTCTTTGATGGACCACAAAGTTATCTTCCTAGGCAAGTGCTCTTGCTGAGACTTGCATTTACACCTTCCGAAGTATATCACAAGCACAGATTCTTATTTTGCTACGAATGGTCATTCCACTTCCTGCACAAATGAAGGCATACAAGTGTTCCTACCTGGTAAATGCTATTCTTTTCACATAATTCTGCCCTAAACTACAAACACTAATAAGACAACGTTTGTCATCATAGGACCACCTATTACCTATGTCAAAGGTCAATAGGGACAACCTTTCCTTCATCAAACTAACATTTTTGTTACAAAGTAACTTTAGATGCACACAAAGATTAAGACCCGGTGAGAATACAGAGAAGGAAAAAAAAAAGTATGCCAGACAACCATGTAGCCGACCCAACCGGCTAGAGGGATCCTTCCCCTCCTTTTTGTTTCTTTTGTTGATTAGGAAAGACATGAGCCGTAGAATTGTAAACCAAAATGATTTAAACTGGACTGTCAAACAGAACAGTAATAATAAGCTAGACGAGGGTAGAATTTGTAACCTCGAAGCTGCAGATTTATGAAGGTAGCTTTATCAGCCTCTGTAACTTTGTTAGTACATGAATCCTACCCTTTTTCAGGATGCTAGTTCTGTTTAAGTAGACAGCAATAAAAGCTACAACAATCACACAAAATATGGGGGTAAAGAGAAGCTTATAATGGCCAAAAGTTGTATAAACTTGTAAGAGTGAAAATGGGATTGCCATAGAAGTCCTACATAACATATTATTGAAACATCACACAGCTTCATGCAGTCAAGAACATCAGCTTCGCTTGACGGGTGTAGGCTTGAAGTAGTTCGTGACCAGTCCCATTATTGAAAACCTACATCCAGATAACAAAATCAGCTGTGAGTAAATTTGCATAAGTAACAGAAGCACGAGAATAAGATTGCAGGGGTATAAAACAAACAACAAACTGTACAAACATATGCCAGGTATTGTGAAGCAGATATCAGAGCATAACATTTCTACCGTCTATTTGAGTTGCACGTGTAATATAAAGGGGCATAAAGAAATAGCAATTCATCAGATTACTTGTCTATCAGATTCGCATGCACATACATAGATAGTGTCAGGGTAAAAAAGAAGCATGTTTCTGCATTGAAAATTGACCACGATAGTGTCCACTGCATTTTATAAAAGATAATCTTTTGGAAAAAAAGTGCACTAGATATAACCCCCACAAGCCCTAGTATGCATCAGACCTAAACCATTACGGGGAAGCCGATATTGCATTGGTTTGACACTTTGACTAGATCACTATAATTGCACACTTACACCTCAAACAAATTTTGTTTCCGCAAGATTCTTAGATTGAACTATATGATACTATAGCCACATGCACGGATTATTTAAAAAACAAGCTCACAGAGTAACAATGCAAGAAAAGAACAATCTAACAGACTTGAATAGAATCCCTATCCAGAAGATCGTTGAATGGAACCTAACGAGATCTCTATGGATATGCAAATATAGAAACGAGATCTACACTACAAATTTCATATACTACTGTGTAACCCACAAAACATCAATGTACATATAAGAAAGGAACTAGATGAATTCAATTCACTCCCTACTCTTATTTTATCCTCTACATCGAGCTTCTTGATGGGAAAACTCAGCAAACCGCGCAACCTTAATTGGACATGATCAATACCAAAACTGAGTTCAATTTACAGACTACCATTTGATTGTCGGAACTTAACCCAAACAGTACAATACGACAAGGACAGAAAACCAACGAACATCTATAAGAATGCAGTGTAATTTAGTGCAAGAAAAAGGCAGAAAAGCATGTGGACGAAAGTTCATCTCTTGATACAAGCGGAAAGCATCCATAGAAAATTATGTCAGAACAGCAAAATAAACTCACATCATTGCCATGGAAATCTGCTTAAGATCATTCTCCATATTCCTCATATTAGCGAGAGATTGAGCACAGAAAATCAATGCCAGCCATGAACCCAGTTTATACTGCAACAATATCCAAGTCATATGACATATCAATGTCCTTTTCCAATAACCGAAAGAATATTAGAATACAACTCCAAAAAGAAGAGAAAAAAAACAGTCTTTATATGGGACGATGAAAACAAAACCCTAGATTGGTTCACAGAATTGACGAATCGAGTAAGTTAATCGTTGAAAATCTGGATCATGAGCAAGATTGGAAATCTAGGGCACAATTGTGCAACTTCAAAGCTCAAACCAGTTGGATGTCTTCTGATCAACATTAGATTGAACTTGGAAAACAATCGGAGAACTTTCTGATTCCAATCCGATCAATTCGGAAGAAATTCCAAGTAGACAGTGAGTATTTAGATGGATGGATGAAGAGCGAAGGGGGGCACGTACTCTGAACATGACGCCGACAACGCCGCAGAGGACGGCGAGGAAGCCAGAGTAGTCAACCGGGAGATCCTGGGGAGAAACAAGCGGTGGCTTGAACGGCTTGGCAGCTGATGGCATCCTCGGATCGTTCGCCGGCGACGACATCTTCTAGGCTACCGAGATCACCGAATGAGATCTGTTTCGGGCTACGAACTGTACGAAGGATGGGATTAAACAAGTAGATGTAGATCAACCCTTAGGTCGTACAATATTGTTTCCCTTTCATCCAGTTTTTTATTTGATTTAATCGTACATAAGATATTTTGTAAATTAATATAACATTAATCATATATTTTATGGTTTATAATTATACTATAATATATTTATTTTTATTTTTTACCGGGCTGTCGGGCCAGGCTTTTCGACGGATCTAATGCCGTATTCGGATTCAGCCCCGCGGACTTGACGAGCCGGACTTTTTGTCCCGGCCGGCTTGTTCCTATGTTCATACCGTCCGTTTTTTCGGGCGGGTCGGGCCGGACGGGTGATCGGATTTGAATAGGTATATAATATCAAGGTAGTTACGCGCAAACAGGTTCGAGAGGAAAGTAAATTCGATTTAATTAGGGATACAGGCGGTTAAACCTTCATTGAACCCTATTGGAGAGATAAATGGCGAACCCAGGAATCGGCGATTTAGACTTGTCGCCGTCGACACCGGAGCCAACCCACTCTCTCATCTGCAGGCGTCTACCTCCATCGCCGTTGTCCTCGTCCCCACTGCCGCCTTCCTTGCTTAGGCTCTGGAGGCCTGAAGCGCAAAGGAATCTCAGAAACCAATGGTCGAAGTTGTCGTCTTTACGTCAACAGTGGGACTCTTTTTCCTCTTCGGGGAGGTCTTACGCCACTAAGCTTGTCAACTCTTTCCTCTCCCAACGGTAATTTGATTGGACTCTTTCCCGTTCCATGATTTTCTATTTAGTTGAATATACGGTAGCTTCTTATGTTTACAATTGAAACAGAATATTCAATGAGCGGAAATTGTGTGTGTTTTGTGGTGCAGTTATATGGATTCTCAGGAGTTGGGGGTGTTGAGTGATATGATCAATATTCGTAAGAAAGCTTGTTCTAAATTGTATAAGCAGCAGGTCAATTTCTTTATTGACTCGGATTATTGTGTGCATTAAAGCCCTCTGTCGAGTTTCTGTGCACTAATTCTGTCAATAGCGAAAATATTTCTTATAAAAGATTGTGAAAAGGTCACTGCACTACTCTTGAAATATCAAGACGAGGAGGACGATATTGTAGTATATAATGTTAGGCAGACATAAGTGAGTCAAACTCCATGGTTAGCACTAGTATATTAAAGCCCTCTGTCGAGTTTCTGTGCACTAATTCTGTCAATAGCGAAAATATTTCTTATAAAAGATTGTGAAAAGGTCACTGCACTACTGTTGAAGTATCAAGACGAGGAGGACGATATTGTAGTATATAATGTTAGGCAGACATAAGTGAGTCAAACTCCATGGTTAGCACTAGTACAGCACTATATCTTCCTACTACACTGCTTCGAGAAAAGGGGAAAAGAGAGAAAGTGGGGAGGTACATTTGGACGGAGTGATGTGAAAACTGTGATATTGGAGATATCTTGATTTATGCAACTGCTGGATGGCATATTAGGTGTTTATTGACATCCATGCTGTAACTACTGTGATATTTAGACATGTTAAATTACTTTCGGAAATTTAGATTTCGCTTCCTTCGTTATTTTGATAGTGCATTTGGTGATGCCTGATAGTGAATAGTGAGGAATTACAAAGTCAGCCTAGATGGCTACAGACTTTCTAAATGTTAGGAGATGTTAATCATGTTATTCCTATTCATAAGCGAAGTCCACCATGGTTTACTAGGTAGATCTTTCTACTGGAATGTTGGTGGAAGTTCTATGCTAGAGTAGAGGATCACACAACAAACAAGGAGAACAAACCTCTCCTTCAGTGAGCCTAAGGCACTACCTTCATCAACTTTGAAATTGGATAAATCTGTAGGATAACTAATCCTCTTATTCATAGGTCTTACAAGCTGTCACAGCATCTACGAGCAAGGCTTGTTTGATTTTAAACTATCACTCTTTGATATAAATTAGTTGGTCATGATGTGCTTCTTTCTAGTTTTCTGCTCATGCAATCCGATTTTAAGCCGATACTGTGCCTATCTAGTCATTTGACAAACTCTTACTGTAGTTCTAACCTCATTGCTGCAGGAAATGCATAGAACTCAACTTTTGTCATCCTACAAGGAAAAGGTGAGTTAATTTTGTGTTTCATTGCATTTTTGTCTTATTTTCATGGCATTCAAGAGGAAATATGTGTCAGTTCCAGAAACTGAACAACTATTGTTGTCCACCATTATAGACGAGGGAAAGAGTAACGTGCAAAATCCGGGGGTCAGGTCCCCTTTGAGAATTGTATGATACTTGAGTCAATAAAATTTCTGTAAGTAATTCACAAATGATCAAGGGAAGGGAGCATCCTACATTCTTCATTGAATTCAAATGGTCCGTTGAGATCCTGTGGTAATCCTCTTTGAAAGGAGGTATTAATAAGCTCTAAATGAGGTGGAGCATGTGCAGTAACACATGGAGGCACATGAATAAGTACCTACTTTGTCATACGTGTCTTCATTCACCCTCTTTTCTTATTGGTCTGCTTGGAAACAAATCAGATGGATAATCCACTTTCTGGCCAATGGCCATACCATATATAAACAGTTGCAGCCAAATATCACCTTGTCTCCCTCCTTCGCTTTTGGTTGCTTTCGAGGTTCTGGACTTTCTGCTACAAAAGTAGAATTGTGAACTTTGGTGTGCTAGAAAATCAGAACAAAATATTTGTGTAGAAATAAGCATAGAACAGGCCACCTTGTAAGCTGTTATGTCAAATGGTCTTCTTCTTATGGATCATGTATCTTCAAGCCAAAGGGCTGTGGCATGATGCACTTCACCGCTTGAAAATTGTCTGCCTTTATATGTGCCGGTGTGATTCCTTCTGTTGTTCAGCCTAGGCCGACTTCTGCTCCTCAGCCTGCTTGAGTGGTTTTAATTGCTGAATCTCTTGTTCTTGCATCTATTTCTATTTGGTTATATTTTCCCCGTCAATATGTGGATATTTTATGTACTATTGTCTATTTATTAATGTTAAAAACCTTGTGTGCACGCAAAGTAATCTACCATAGAATACTTTTTGATAGGTTGCAGTTGTACTTCATATGATCCAGACCAGTGGATATATGCGGTGTTTCTCCCAAGGAGCAAAGGGTAGTCCCCTGGCACAGTTTTCAAGCATTCAGGCGGACCCAAATGATGCCGGAGATGGTGCTGGACTTCCGGTCTTCACATTCTGCCCCATCTCTTATTTTGGTATGTTTGCCTATTTTTCTGTGGTGTTGTTAATGTGTGTGATATACATATTCAACCAACACATATTACTTAGGTTCTACACATTCTTTATCATGAGAAAATTGTCATAATTGCCAGCAATTATAATAGACATATAGCGGTAGTTGCTCGTTGTCAAAATAAGGTTTGTGAATTGGAACTTTTCAAGTGGATTGGGAAAGAGACAGCTATCTGGATCCTATGCTGGACTTATTTCTTTGGTACTAACAATAGAATAAACGAGAGACACCTTTGATTGTATGTGATTACTCTTTTTTTTATGTCATTTTAGAAAAAATGAATAACCTCTCTTTCCTTATCTCTCCCCTTTCATCCCCACCCTCCTCAAGTCTCCTTCACTTACACTGTTGGACATGCCATATGGTTCTATGCAAGTAGAAGGAAATATAAGATACACGCCAATCATATGACTTTTCAATAGTTAGGAAAAACATGAACCTCCTATAGTAGCACTTAGTATAAAGATCAAGCATAAGTAGACGGAGAAAGTTATAGTTTCCAAGGTAATTTGTATCTCGTCATCGATTAACCATATATATCTAGTGAAGTTGTTAGGCCATGATGTTAATGCTTTGGCCATAGGATAAAAGGGGATTTTACTCTGGTAGTTCTGTTATGACAGATATGATGAAGGGGAGCTGTAATTCTCTAGTCATGATCTCTAGGGAGTAGGGTCGTAGCATGAGGCCTTAAGGGTATAAATAAGGACTAGGATAAGGAAGAGGGGATTATCCAGAATTATATTTGTAGGCTTAACCTTTGACTCTTAGGAGGTGTTCTCCTCTGAGATTGGCTCTTGTGGAGTTGCTCCCTTGAGTGGCTTAGTGGATTCCTTTTGGTTTCCCTAAGATTGTTCTTATTTGTGTGTTTAATCTACTATTACTCTGTTTGTGTTGAGTCCCGATTTTACACTTGATCTGAAATACTGACAAACATACCCCCGTCCAGTGTTCACACAGAAAACCACATTTTGAGATTGGGCTGCTGAATGAATGATGGAGGAGGTTGGGATCTCTGCTAGAAGTGCGACTAAGTTGAAGCTATAAACAAGTTCATAACCCACTTAGCTTATGTATAACTCTTGCTGTATGTAGTCATGAAACTTCTATTTTACATCACAGCTTTTTTAGCACAGTGGTTAATACTTTTTTTTCTCGGTAAAATAAAATCCCTGCCAATGAAGTTCTTACCTCTTAGTCTATCACAGAAGTCACAGATCAGAATTCCTACGACATACTGTTGTGCTATCAATGCATCTAGCATGTATTTTTGCTGATTATCTGAAATATATATCATCTTGATTTCAGCTTAAGTTATGTTTTCTCGTTAAACCATTTTATCATGGTTCTTTGCCTGATGTCACAGTTTAGCCTGATACTTCTGTTTATGGGTTTCACAGAGGAATTAGCTCAGGAGCTGGTTGAAATGTTCAAAGCGGAACTTATTATGAAGGTAAATTTCACTTGTTCTGCGTTTCAGGCTATCTATCTTCTAACTGTATTCAACAGCGTCTGGTTGTAGTTAGTCTTCTCTCCATCACCTTCAGTAAAATTGGACAAGTGGACAAGTTGTCTTGGTCACATGAACTTTATCCAGGAGAATCTGATGACTTAAGCACAGGCAATATGTACACTAAAGAAACTTGCAGTCCTATCTTGCCAAGAGTCAAGAGCTGGAGCTCTGATACACCTGATCTTCATTCTCACAATCAGCCAGAGCGCGAGATGTTGCAGGTATTAGATCTACCTATTCTAAAAGAATATATGTGAAGCTGTCAAATGTCAATAACCAAAGTCCTTAGCATGAGCATTGTGAATTGTTTGTGTTGATTTTAGTAATTGAGTCTTATGCCACTAGTTTGGCTTGATTATCTGTTATTTTCATCAGTATGTAACTTAAAATTAGCTAATCAATTAGTATATTTGTTGTCATTTTTCATTTAGTCTTGCACTTGCATCATTGATAATTCTGTAAAGCTATGTACGATCACATATTATTTTCCACCATCAATCTTATTTTAAAAGTTTTTTTTTCAGGCCCATCTCACAACATGGTTGACTGAAGTAAGCATAGATACATACAGGTGAAGTTACAACATATGATCACTCCCTTTGTCCCTCTCAATCCCCATAAAAATTGAAACCATGGAGCGTCTTTACATTTTGACAAACCCATTTCAAAGTGAAATGATGTTTTAAGCAGGTAATGCATTTCCACTCGGATCTTTAACGAAATCCCTTGTTGGTTTCAGAGTTGATGATATTTTCGCAACAGTTAGGGAGGAGATGCATGTCAACTTTTCCTAATGCAGCAATCTTAACTCCTGTTAAGTATATCAGCAGAACATCCTTATCAGTTATCACTTAAATTTGGAGCATCGAGGGTATCAGTTGGTCTTATCTCGAAAACTTGCTTTCTAATCGCTAAAGATCGCATTAGTCAGAGCATATACACAATTCAACAAGTGAAAGGATTGGAGAGGCCTTTGACACACTCGTGTGCTTATAGACCATTTCAGTTTCAGGTTAGTCTAGTTTTGGATCATTGTTAAGTTACATAACATTATGGTTAAGTTTGAAATAAATTCTTGAATCTGAGTTGGTAAGGGATTCAGTTTCTTAAGTGATGATTTTGATTTTTGACCCATTTACTATAGTCGGGTCGGGTGTTCTGGTAAGTCGATCGCTCATTGGGGGAATCATCAACCCTACTAGAAACAGTAGAAATTAGAAAGCCCATATGGCACTATGCATGACCCAGGTTGTACATTAAATACGTGTTGAAGACTTTCAGCTGACCATCTAAAGTCCGATCGTTTAGTATTTCAAGACAGCGACCATTAATTCTACTAACGCCTCACTTCTCTCCTACCCCTTTTTCTTGTTGGTTGAATATCAACCAAAAATTTTCCTTCAAACTAATTAATTAGCTTTCACGTTATTATGGACGGGTAGGTCGTCTCAAGATTTCATTAGGTAATTAAAATGCAATTTGACTTTATAATATCCTATTGGCTATTGACAATATCGTAGCATGATGAAACTCATACAAGTGGTAGAATAATGGTCCAAATAACATTTTCTTTGGTTTATATATTCAAACATGATCACATTTTTCTTTGGATGGATATTTGAGAAAGGGAAATTTGAAAAATGGAACATCTAAGCTCAGTGTTTAAACTTGAAATGGTAAAAAACTTTAGGGTTATAACATAATCAAACGTGTAACTTTGTAGAAATTTGGTAGACCTACTCGCTAAATGAGTATTATGTTTGTTGTCCAGTTTGTGCTTAGAAAGTTTGCCGGGTCGAGTCGGTTGATCATTTGATCCATGACCCAATCTAGAAGGGGCCATGATGTGGCAAAACGAGGCTCTCATTTGCTTGTGGCTGGCCTACTGATCTTGCTTGTGGCTGGCCTACTGATCACGTGCATCTAACCCCATCTGATCATCTCCCATTCTCCCTTTTGGTAGTAGATGGTACCAACTAACACCTGCTAATCCCATACAAAATTAAACAATAATTCAGTTCTCTTACAAACTCCTTTTCTTCTTGTATCATTTAAAGTCCGTCCGACTACCCCATTGAGGGCACACGAACACACCTACGTTAGCACCAAATCTAACACATAAGCCTAATAATATTTAAAAGCCAATTTTACTTAAAATTTAAAAATGATTTCTTTCTAAAAACCAAACCAGATCGAACCGTTCAAAATGGAACCTATTATACTCTACCGTGTGTACCAATTTGTTTAAGATGTTATACAAAATTTTTATAAATGGGAAAGTAGGGACGAGTGCTCTACCATGAACAAATATAAACACAACATGTAACAAATAGTTTATAATATAATTAATTTTGCTTTAAACAATGCAAACTATTGCAAGTGAACTAAATATAAACGAACTTTAATTTGTTCACTTTCCAAATTTGATGCACATTGTATACGATCCTGTAATTGAGTTCAATGTATAAACACTAAACGTATGTTTGGACGATCGCGCGTCTGTGACTAACGCCCACGATCATCAAGGAAAAACGACGGAGTCGGTCTGTTTATATGGATTAAACAACGGAGTCGGGTTATAATCCATTTATCATTAGAGGTGTAATACAAGCCGAGCCGGAGCCGAGCCTAAAATTTGTACGAGCTTTAAACTGTGCTTAAGCTTGACTCGTTTAGAAAGTGAACGAGCTGAGATTTTGACAAGCCGAGCCCGAGCCCGAGCTTGTCATATTACAGTACTATTTATCATAACCTAACTCCTCGGTGTGTGTGCATATATGAATGAGAGATCCATCCAGCAGAGGCAGCCACCAACCTCTTTTCTTCCTAAAATAATGCATCATAGAGTGTAATATTATAAATCCCCAGCATTCCTTACACTCTCATCTCACTTCCATACAAAGTACTAACTCAACAATCCCAAAAAAAAAATGGAAATAAAGTCTCTCCTGAACCACCCTTTCATCCAATCCCTATCAACTCTTCAACTCACCATCTACACTCTTACCGCCCTCCTCTCCCTCTACATCCTCTACAACCTCCTCTTCAACCGGGGCCCCGCCCGCCTCCCTCCGGGCCCCAAACCATGGCCCATCATCGGAAACCTCCCACACATGGGCGCCGTCCCCCACCACTCCCTAGCGGCGCTCGCCAAGATCTACGGCCCTCTCATGCATCTCCGGCTGGGTTCCGTTCACGTTATTATCGCCGCCTCCGCCTCCGTTGCTTCCCAATTTCTTAAGACTCATGATGCTAACTTCTCTTCCCGGCCACCTAACTCCGGCGCCAAGCATATTGCTTATAATTACCAGGATTTGGTTTTTGCCCCCTACGGTCCCCGCTGGCGTATGCTTAGGAAGATCTGTCAGGTTCATCTTTTCTCCGGCAAGGCCTTGGAGGACTTCAGATTTGTTCGTGAGGTAATCAATTTTTTATTTACAAATTATTTGTTGATTCATTGGTGTAACTAAGATTTGGTCCGTCGTCGTTAGGGTAATACTAGCTGAACGAGCCGAGCATCGGCATGTTCAAACACGGCTCTTTTAGAAAGTGAACGAGCCGAACTTGACTAAAATAATGCTCCTATATTATTATTTTAGCTGAACGAGTCGAATTTTGACATTCTCAAGCTCGGCCGAGCTTCCCCTTTAAAATGTGCTCAAGCTTGGCTCGTTTAGAAAATGAACGAGCTCGAGCCGAGCTTTTGACGAGCCGAGTCCGATCAGCTTGTTTAATATTGCAGCCCTAGTCGTCATACATGCCGACATGCCGTTGTATTTGTTGATTCATTGCTTAAAAATTATTTTTATTGGAAAGTAATAATTATACACAAGCTTAGGAAGGGTAGGTGATTTTTGGTGCATGCACTACTTATTTACCATATTACCACCTAGACACCTACTCATATCATTTGATTTATAGTGTTGACTATTTCCTATGCTACAAAACTATTACTGCAAATATATTAACAATGAAATTGTTTGTGGTAGCTCTAGTGATGGACCGATAATAAGGTATAATTTTAATATTATTAACGGAAAAAATGTATAAATAATATTTTCAATACAGAAAAATAACTATGGAGGAATATAAGAAGTTAAAAGAAAATTATTTACTACTTTTTTTTAATCTTTTAAAAATTTTAAGAAAACTATAGGAAGAAAATAAGAATTTTGATTTATTGGGGTTGACACTTTACCAAAACTTTAAATATAGAATGAGATGAGAGATGCAGAGGACCACAAATGCACATTGAGAAGTTGATTGTATTTGAATTACAGATTTACCCTTATCTCACGTGAATCGTCAAAATGGTGGATTATATATAGAGAATTCTCTATACAAATAAATAGACCTTACATATCCTATTAATGATTGTAAAAATTTCAATGTTTAAATTAAAGTTCGAATTCATTTTATCGAAGCGAATAAACTTTATAGTAAATTATAAAGTATTTAGTGAAAGTGATGTAAATAATAATACTCGAGGGTTTTACAAATAATTATATCTATAGTACCGAAAAGTTTGGAATTATTTATTTGATGTTTCAACTAACATTCATGCAATATTGATTAGGCTCAGCTACCACCACCTTCACGTGCTACGTTCCATCTGACCGCCTGCTCCCCACTAGTTTTCTGTTTTTTTTAAGTAAAGTACGATCAAGACGGATTGTGTGAGAGTACGAGTGTACGCCCACATTAGTTATAAATCTAGTTCGTTCAAATTTTACTGACAATAAAAAACTTACTACCAACGTTTTGGATCAGATCGAAACCGAAAAGTGTAGGATAAACGGAAAAGTGTAGGTTATTCAGGTCCCGATGAGTTTGATAGTGGATAGCAAATAATCTAGGCCTATAAATTTTTACCCTATTAAACAAATAATGATATTTACCCTTATTTATTATAATAAATTTTATCCTATTTTTAGACGTTATTCTTATAACTTTACTATAAATATTCTTATAAACGAATGTAGTCACCAAGTTGGTTGTCCCTCTTTCCCACCCACCCTAATACCAACCGAACATGTTGAATTTCACGATTTAATGATTAATTATTAATTGATTACGCTGATCAAAGACAATATTAATTAGGAATCTTTTAAATTTTTGTGGAATGGTAAATTAGTCTAAAAAATTTAAAAGAGGTCATATTCTAACAAAATTATTCAGCTTCACAATTACTAAACAAAATTAGTGAACTAAAACTAAGTAGCAAATTTACTTTAAAAAAAAAAATTTACTTTTTATAGGTTTTTTTTATACTCTTCTAATTATATATATATATATATATATATATAATTTCTCATATGAATGAATTAGGTTAAATAATGTCACAAAGTTTGAGTAGAGTTTTAACATTGTAAATAAAAATTACAGGAGGAGGTAGGGATTTTGACAGGGGCATTATCCAAGGCAGGGAAGAATGCTGTACAATTAGGGCAGCTCCTTAACGTGTGCACCACCAATGCCCTAGGAAGAGTGATGCTTGGACGGAGAGTGTTCGGAGACGGCTCCGGAAAGGCGGACCCCAAAGCCGATGAGTTCAAGGATATGGTTGTGGAGCTCATGGTTCTGGCCGGGGAGTTTAACATTGGTGACTTTGTCCCTATCCTCGACACGCTTGATCTCCAAGGCATTGCTGGGAAGATGAAGAAGCTTCATAAGAGATTTGACAGCTTTATTGGACACATTTTGGAGGAGCATAAGGTTATGGTCGAGTCTAATAAGAGCAAGAAACACTCTGATTTGCTTAGCCTTTTGATCTCTTTGAAAGATAACTGTGACGGCGAAGGTGGCAAGCTCAGTGATACCGAAATCAAGGCCCTGCTCTTGGTACGTATGCATATCTAATAACAACGTACTGCTAAAACACAAATTAAAATTTAAAGTGAGTTTGTTTTTTTTACAGGATTTGTTCACAGCAGGGACCGACACTTCCTCAAGCACAACAGAATGGGCAATAGCGGAACTCATCCGGCACCCGAAGATCATGGCCAAGCTTCAAGAGGAGCTAGACACAGTCGTGGGTCGAGATCGCGTCGTAACGGAATCGGATCTCTCAAACCTAACATACTTCCAAGCTGTAATGAAAGAGGTTTTCCGTCTCCACCCGTCAACCCCACTCTCCCTCCCAAGAATGGCCGCCGAGAGCTGCGAGATCAACGGCTACAACATCCCCAAGAACGCCACCCTCCTCGTTAACGTGTGGGCCATTGCTCGGGATCCCGAGGCTTGGGAGAGCCCACTCGAGTTCCGACCCGAGAGGTTTTTACCGGGTGGAGAAAGGCCCGGTGCGGATGTTAGAGGGAATGATTTCGAAGTTATCCCGTTTGGGGCGGGTCGACGCATTTGTGCTGGTATGAGTCTTGGACTTAGGATGGTCCAGTTTCTTACCGCGACACTCGTTCACGCGTTCGATTGGGAGCTCGCGGATGGTCAGACGCCGGAGAAGCTGGACATGGAAGAAGCTTATGGACTTACGTTGCAACGTAAGGTTCCTTTGATGGTTTATCCTAAGCATAGGTTGCCTTCCCATGCTTATAATGTGTGAGCCCGAGGTTTCTTGATTTCTCTTAGATGAATGTTTTTTTTCTCTCTTTTTTTGTATGCTTCTTTTTCTTGGTTGGAGATGGTTCCTCGTTAAGCTTTATGATCGGGAAGTCTAGGAACTTATATGTCGTGACACTTAATAAAAATGTTATCCTCAATCCCGGTCTCTTTTACGGGTACCCAAATTAAAGAAGAAGAAAATCTAATGATTGAGATGATTTTCCTACTTAGTTTAATCTGACACGAGATGATTTTCTATTTATTTTCAAACTTTACACGCTGTTCTCTCCACGAATATATTCACTAAACATAAAAAGTAGAAAAAGACTAGTAAATCAAATTGTTTCGTACCAAGAATGACTACTTATTAAAACGGTTATGCATATAGTGTTTGGTCAAATCTACGAGAATGACTACTTATTAAAATGGCTATAGTGTTTGGTCAAATCTACAAAATTGACTACTTGTTAAAACAGCTATCGATATAGTGTTTGGTCAAATCTTAGTAAAATCTTAGATTGAACATAGTATTTTTTTTATTGTAGAAGGTGGCCGGTGTATAATACTGTAGGGTATAAGTATGATGGATGTTGTCAAGACTTATTAGCAAATAACCGGAGAACGGAAAATTCGTAATAATAATAAAAAGAATTTGGTAAAATAAGCTATTTTTTATTTGTTATTGTTTTGTGGACTCTCAAAATTTTACCACTACAATTAACTTATCATTATTACTCTATTAAGATATATTTACTTAATGAATTTATGTTGTGGTACTCTTAATAAAATCAAATATTTAAAAAAAAGAGGTCTAGTTAGTGAATTGGACCACAATAATATACATCCGATTGGTTCACTAATTTTTCTTATTTCTTTCCGCTTTTGCTTTTCTACTCTCATTTTTTTTCAAAATTAAACTTGTAATGTCATTCTCAAGATATAAGAAAAAATCGACTCACTCCTGAAACGAGATCGACTAGTAACTGAATATGAACTTTTTGAAGCTGATCTATTTTCAAATCATGTAAAACAAGTCGAAATCTGAGTAGATACAAACTTTTTTGTATTTAACTTCTTTTTTTATTATAATTTAACGCTCACTTAACTTTTCTCCTAACGTTTGGACAGAAGTCGGACTAGATACAAACTTTAAGGGTACCATCAGGAATTGGAAAAAGGTTGGGCAAAATCCAAAATTGTCAAAAAGTGAGGGGCACCAAATGGAAAGAGAAAAAAAAAAAATTCTCCCAACACAGGCTGCAGCCGCCTCCACACTCCCCCATTACAAAATTAAGGCTTGAGATTCATTAACCACACTCTTCTCTTCCTCTCACGGGATTCCTACCAGCTTCTGAATTCACCTGTCATGGCGTCCGTGGCTTCTTCTTCCACGAGCTTCCTCCCCAAGGTACAGATCCCTCTTTACCCCCTCTCGATTATTCTTTGACAATTGCTTGCCCAATTTGACTTCTTCTCCGTCTTCCGTTTATTTCCAGAACGATGCCGGCCTCTCTTCCTTCTCCTCTTTCTCGGCTTCGTCAGCTCAAATTTGCGCTTCCAAGATGACCAGAAGAGGGCGGTCCACTAAAGTTGTATCCCTTATGACCAGTCAGCAGACCGAGCGGAAGCCTTCCGTCACTGGCTCGGTGAGGAGTTTTGCCTATTTATTTCGATTAATTCTCCTTTTGTTGACCATTTTTAGGTTGGGAGTTTCGAGGCTTTGTTTATATGTTTGATGATTCGGTTAGGTCAAAACTGCAATGACGATGACTGAGAAGATACTGGCCAGGGCTTCTGAGAAGTCACACCTTGTACCTGGCGAAAATGTGTGGGTGAATGTGGATGTCTTGATGACCCACGATGTGTGTGGCCCCGGAGCTATTGGTATTTTCAAGAAAGAGTTCGGACAGAATGCTAAGGTTTGCATTGTTGTTGTTTGCTAGTCTGTGTGTTACATGTCAAGCATTCGAGTTATGTGAAAATTGGCTGACTGCTTTGTTACATGTTGACGGGTAACTGTTCATGAAGAAGTTAGATGCCTGTTTAATGGAACATTATGGATTTGGAATGAGAGATTTTTTTTTGTTTGCCAGTAGGGATTAAGAAGTAATGGAAATCATTAATGATTGTTCATGTACAAGGTAGTTGCTCCACTGTGTGTATCCCGTTATCTAGTAGTGTTTCAACTTCCATCATAAGTTTTCTCACTTCTCAATTAGGTAGAAGGCCATTGAGCACCTGTTTATGATCATGCATTATTGGCCCAATTTGACGTAGAGGAGTTGAGGCCATAAGTTCCCGCTACTAGCAAACATAGAAGTATCTATTGTTGCAGGTTTATTACCTCGTGCAATTTACTGTGTCCAAGATATTCAATTGCAATTAATAGTTTATGGAGATCAGTTGAAGTACTGTAAAGATTAATAATTGTGGCTTGAGAGTGTGATGTGTCTTAATTACATAACCTCAAAGGTGCATTGGTTGGTAGAAAAATGCATGAGACATTTGAAGACTGAATGCAGAACCCGCAATGGTTGTTGGAGTAGTTAGTAGATTTATTTCATCGATGATGAAAATCTTGAATGCATTGTTACTTGGCATATATACATTTTGAGCCCTATGCTTATTAGTCATTATCGGATTCTTTTTTTGAAAATTTGAAGGTTTGGGATCGTGAAAAGATTGTGATCATTCCTGACCACTATATCTTTACAAGTGATGAACGTGCTAACCGGAATGTTGACATAATAAGAGATTTCTCCCAGGAACAAAATCTCAAATACTTCTATGATATCACAGACCGTTCAGATTTCAGGGTAATGTAGATCCATTTGCCACCAATATATATTCTGCAGATAATCTTTTCTTATGCTCTCTTTGCTATCTTTTACGTTTGACTTTCATTAATTTTGTCTGGGCAAATAATTTGCAGGCCAACCCAGATTATAAAGGAGTATGTCATGTCGCCCTTGCTCAGGAGGGTCATTGCAGGCCTGGAGAGGTGCACTGTGTTCATTACTCTGAATGTCAGCATACCCTTTTTAGTTTATATTTTTTGAAGTGTTTATTGAACTTGACAATTGCTATTAGGTGCTGTTGGGTACAGATTCCCATACATGTAACGCAGGGGCTTTTGGCCAGTTTGCTACTGGAATAGGCAATACTGATGCTGGCTTTGTTTTGGGGACTGGGAAGATGCTGCTTAAGGTTTGTATTAGTTCAACATATGACTCTATGACTATTAATTACCCCCATTTCCCCCTCGACTCCCTCCTTCCTGTACCAAATTAATGGTCAGTTTGTGTATGTGGCTAAGTTATACACCCTTGCATGATTCATTTACCCCTCTCACATAGACTCTGACTAATATTTCTGTTCAATCCAGGTGCCTCCTACTCTGAG
Organism: Fagopyrum homotropicum; assembly: GCA_033239125.1. Lineage (NCBI taxonomy): Eukaryota > Viridiplantae > Streptophyta > Magnoliopsida > Caryophyllales > Polygonaceae > Fagopyrum > Fagopyrum homotropicum. The sequence continues at coordinate 128,922,876 of BSWB01000008.1, forward strand.
ATTTGTACTGGATGGAGAAATGCCTGATTATTTGCTTGCAAAGGATTTGATATTGCAAGTATGGTTTCTTCTACAACTTGTAACTTCATAGTAGCGATAGTTATTTCAGATTCTTTTTCTACAGGTCTATCCCCACTCTCCCTCCATTTAGATTGTTTGGGGTGGGTGAGGCAAGGGAATAATAAATGCATAATAAAGACAATATGGTGTTACTACTAGAGAATAGCTGTGTCTCTTTGTGACTTACTCTTGGAAGTTGTGAATCTAAGAGGAGCCAACCCTCAATGTTTTGACAATCAAATATCTGCGATGCCCCCATTTTTTTTTACCATATATTGATTCGTTGTATTCCATTTATGTTCTGAATGGTACTTTTACTGCAGATAATCGGAGAAATATCAGTTTCAGGTGCGACATATAAATCCATGGAATTCGTTGGATCAACTGTCGAAAGCTTAACAGTAGGTTTTTCCCATTATCTTTTGAGACATTTAACTTTGCTTGAGATCACCAACTATTATTCTTCTATATACTTACCTTATTCTTAACTTTGTTGTCAAGATGGAAGAGAGGATGACACTTTGCAACATGGTTGTTGAAGCTGGTGGAAAGAATGGTGTTGTACCTGCTGATAGTACTACGTACAAGTATCTTGAGGTTGGTAAATTTTATAGTACTTAGTACATTCATTTGGGAATATTTACGGGCATAATTGCATGCTGATCTTTGCAGAGCAATCTCTCTGATGAAGAATAAGTTTTGTAGTGATATTAATTAATTGACACAATGTTCGTTTCTTTTATATGAATTTCTATTGTCGTGGTTTTGTAGGGAAAGACATCAGTACCTTTTGAACCAGTTTACAGTGATAGCCAAGCCAGGTAATTGACTTTGGAAAGTGGAAACTTCTTGCAAATATGTTATGTTTCGTTGTTTAAAAAAATGTTGATAATGCTCAAAGAAATATTGAATCCGTTATGTTCAGATTTGTTGAATGATGAATTCTTCAATTGGGATAGGACAGGTCCTCTTATGAACTCATATGAACTTCTAATCCAATGATTTAAAGATAATCAATGGCTCTATAGCGTAGGATTTCCCCCCTTTTGATTTCTCATGTGATTGTAATGGTTCAAGGTTGTCAATCAAGTCTTCATGTTTTGCCTCAGATCTAGAGTTACTCAAAGCTTATTATCTCTTCTATTTCTGGCTGTAGTTTTATCGCTGAATATAGATTTGATGTCTCAAAGCTGGAACCAGTGGTGGCAAAGGTATCTATTTTGAGCAGCATTAAGTTCTAGCTTTAAATGCTGATGTAACATTAGATTATTTGGCCGTAACAAAAAAAAAAAAAATTATTATGCTGAATGATATAATTTTATCTTCTGCAGCCTCATTCTCCTGATAATCGTGGCTTAGCAAGAGAATGCAAAGATGTGAAAATTGACAGAGTCTATATTGGATCTTGTACTGGTGGGAAAACTGAAGATTTTCTCGCAGCAGCGAAAGTTTTTGTTGCTTCAGTGAGGATTCATCTCTCTTTCTTTGATAAAATTATTAATTTTTAAAAATTGTGCTTTGGCTGGATTATCGTTTGATATTGTAGTGGCAAATTAAAGTTACTGCTGGGTGATCCTGATAAATTCTTTTATTCATCTTATTTTTTCTTTTGGGTCTTTATTCAGTAATGAGATGAATTATCAGTCTGGATCTGTAATGATTCATATATAGGCTTTAATTATACTGAGAGGTAATCCTCTAAGACATTATCTTCTAGTAAATTCTGTGAGCTTCCACGATCTCTTCCACTTCATCATCCCAAAAAAATCACGAGAACTTCATTGTGATCTCAGCTGAGAATTAAAGTTTGGGTACTACTTTCTTATTTGAGTATAGGTTATACCAGGAGGGCTTTATGTTGCTTTAGAGCTTGAGATATGGTGGCGTCTTCTTTGATATAGAAAAATCCAGTTTCTGGCTGCACTTCAGCATTTCTGCAAGGAATGAAATTTAGCTCACTAGTCACAAGTCACAACCATCTTGTAGAGATCGAAGTTGTCACATTTCTACTTTTTTTTTTTTTTAATTTCCATGGAACCTGTTCTCACTCATGGAAAAGGATGTAGGTTGCGTTCGGTGGTTTGGGTTGATTTACATAAGTCTCATAATTCCCCATAATTTTCATAATCTATTAGTGTGAGGTTTAAGAAAAATCCCACAACTCATAATTTTCATCCTTCGTAAGTCCCATAAATCACCCTTACCGAACGCTCCAATATTACAGCTTTGCTGGCATATATATATGTTTGAAACTGTTTTTTCCATTTGTGCAGGGGAAAAAGGTCAAAGTTCCGACGTTCTTAGTGCCTGCGACCCAGAAGGTGTGTAATGGTTTTATTTTTCACGTATTTCTGTTATGGTTGTTGAATCAAACAATTCATTACTAATTTAAGAACTAAGAGCCTCTCGGAAATAAATGATGAGATTGAGATGTGGAGACTGGATCTAATCCTGGTGGTTGAAACTTGGTACTTGGCAGGTGTGGCTGGACTTATACACCCTACCTGTTCCTGGATCTGGTGGAAAGACCTGCTCTCAAATTTTTGAAGAGGCTGGCTGTGATACACCAGCAAGTCCTAATTGTGGTGCTTGTTTGGGTGGTCCCAAAGACACCTATGCTCGCATGAATGAAGCTCAGGTAAGTTATTATCAACCATTGGCTAATTCTTTACGCTATACAAATCATACTCTACATTTACTCGCACTGCCTAGTATATCAAGTTATAATCATTCATTGTAGTCTCCTCTATTATCGATCTATGCGTATGCTTATTATTTGTCATGTTTGCCAACACGGTCTTGTGTGTCGGTCTTTCATAAGCGGACAACTGGTCTGCTATTGGAAATAGATTTGAGTATTTGACTAAGATTGTTTGGGTCTTCCAATGAAATGGGTTTGCATGCCGGTTTTTTAGTTAAAATGCTTGTCAAAGTTCTTCACTGAATGCAAATAACAGTCTTTGGTGCTACTGCTAAGAAAGCTTCACACTCCTGCAGGTGTGTGTGTCAACAACAAACAGGAACTTCCCAGGACGAATGGGCAACAAAGAGGGTCAGATATACCTTGCTTCTCCATTCACAGCAGCAGCATCTGCTTTGACAGGGTACGTCACCGACCCAAGAGACTTCTTGCAGTAAGCTAATCGGGCTTTCATATAGAGTCGGTGGTTGTCTTCTTTCTGTCTAGAGGTGGTTTTGTTGAGAGTTAAAATTTGACAATATCCTTTGTGTTGTAATTTGTCGACGCCTTCTTTCGCGAAATTTGCTTACAAGATTGTGTACCTTTCAATAAGCTGTTTGATAAAAAAAAACAAATAATCAGCCGTCTATGTATTGTTAATCTGTTAGCCATCAGCCAGCTTATTTGTGATACTTTTTTTCATTTGTTTTATTTCAACTTCACTCTCGTTTGATTTCAAGTAGATAGTGTTTGTCATCTTGCTAGCAAACACAGCCGAGATCTATATAATAAACAGATCCAAAGGACCAAAGCTGCTAGGATCAGATTGTTTGAAGTCGAGTAGTTTTGTAATTATATACTAAGTATAAATTTTTCGACCATAAAGGTAATTTAAATAAAGAGTCAAAAACTTTGTTTTTATAATAAACCATCTTTTATAATTTTTAAAAATCAATCCACCTTATATAGTATAAATCATAAAATTAAATCTCAATACTTATTTCTAATGAAACATATATTAGTTGATAAAATTCCAGAGTTAACGACTCCGATTTTGAGCAAACTAACCCAAAATATGTATTTGTCCAAAAATGGATACAATCTACTTCTTTACTTGTAAAGCAAGCCTAAGGGGCGGATGACTCCTACCAGAGTCATTACCAAGACAAATATGAGCAAAGGGTTAAAGCCTCTATCTCGACGGTCTCCTTGTCAAGATGATATGCTTTCTCTATCAATAAGCTTATCCTAATATGCATTTTACCTATTGTACCGGAATTGGTTTAAAGTCATTGTTGAACTTGACACTCCCGTGAATAAATAACGTTTGTCCTTGCGATGTTTTTGGTATCTCTAGTTCGACTATTTTGTTGCATCTACTCTTCTCAATAACCATGTTGTTAGTTACGTGACACTTCTTTCTTAAGAATGTCATTCGAAGGAGTCTTGTAAGTATGAAAATTATTGCTCTTATTCCACTGTCTAAACTTGTTGTGGGTGTTTATTTGATTTTGATTGCTATCATCGTTAGGCTTCACCTTCTTGATGGAAATGGGGCCCTTTTTACCAATTTGACATTTTTTTCATCAGCCTTAACTTCTGTTTTAGGTGGTTTTAACCAATTTGTATTAACCGTAATCAAGTTCATCCAAAAAACCTATCCAACAAACTTTTTGGGGCTAACAAAGCCCACTTTTACAATACTAGACCGTCAATGTGTTTTAATGAATGAAAACAAAAAATACAATACCAATGGAAACAAATTATAATACCAATGTTGCGCGCTAACAACTCTATTTTCGACATAACGACACCAAAAATACCTAAAAATGAAAACAAATAAAAAACAAAAAATAAAAACCATTTTCGCAACCTATCGACATTGTTTTTGGCCTAACGGTGCCAAAAATGCAACAAATATCCAAAAATGAAAGAAAAAAAACTAATGGCGATTGTTTTAAGTCTTAATTCTTTATTGTTCAAGGCAATTAAATATTTAAAAACAAATTTGAATAAAATCATAATAATCAAAAACAATTTTCTTGTAACCATAAACCGTTTATGAACAATTTTTTCCCTAGCAATCATTTTTCTTTTAACAAGTTTTACACCTTTATTTATCATATACTTGTGTGTTCTGTAGTTTCGTTTTCCGAGGCTCGATGCTATCTTTGATAGCGGTTTCGAGCGTTTGCCGAGAAGGGGACGTGGATTTGTGGTCCACTTCTTACGACTCTGTTGCAGTCCAAATACGAGGTATCCACGGTTGTTCCCCATACTTCCGTTTCGATGATGAACGTCCATGCTCGTTGACTAGATCATCATTCTTTCCCTTGAATATTTTTTTGCTTTCGGTTTTTTTTAAATAAATTTTTGTGGATCTCGTTTCATTCTTTTTAACTTTTCGATCCACTAGACAACTCACCATGGTTCGAACCGCTTTCCGTTTTAATTTTTTTTTTTTTGTAAGTCAATAGGATGAATTGGGCTAATATCGTTGTTGGGACACTTGTGGGAGTTCAACCGAATCCTACAACCCAATTCCAATTGGGGTTTCGAATCCCGGTTTACCGGACCTGGTGGGTTGCTCGTACTTGTCCAAGGCAATTGAGTTGCTTCCATTTACCTTCTGTGAACGATCTTCTCCGACGACTAGGAACCATGCCGGCGAAATTGGCTCTACAGCTTCCTCGACTGACAAGCTCTCTTAGAGACCCTTTCGATGTCGACAGCGCTTATCTACGGCGTAAAACCATTCTCCAAAGCCTCCTCTCTCAGAGGTAATCTCCTGCAGATCCCCGAACTCAAAGTTAGGTTTTCATTGATTTTCCTTGGTTTGTCTTCAACCGTGAAACTCTTGTACGCCTTTCTAGTATTCGGAATTCACATGAAGAATCGGAGCTTGCTCGGAAAATTGTGCAAAACTGGGAAGATGGTTAGCGCCGATTAGCAACACAGTCTGACTTTGTAATGTTTGATCATAATTTTATCTACTAAAGTGAATTTTGGGGTGCATTAGCGTCCCCGCAGGTGCGTGAAACATACAAACAGTTCGTTCGTGAAGTTGTTAATTTGATTGATGGAGAAGTGGCTTCAGAGTTTTTCCGCGAGGTTGCAATGACTGCCTATTGCTTGTTTGGGTCGAGAGAAAATGGTGATGAGAAAAGGAGCATTGTTGAGAAGAAGTATGATCTCTTTTTCCACTGCAGATATTTGCAGTTTCCTTTTTCTGCTTTTACTTTATTAAACTTCTTGTTGGCCTATGAAAAGGAGAATTGCTTTTTTTTATGGTGCCAACTGCCACAGTGACATGACTTGTAGCTTAACGCTTCTAACATAGATATTTTGCGGTTTAGTAAATAGTCATTACATATTGAGAGCTGAACTCTGTGATTATTAAATATTGTGGCAGTTATTAAGGATAAACTTGCTGAAACAATCATAATATGAAGGAAACTGAACACAAAAAAGATTAGTCGTTTTAGCAAGAGCCTACTGCAAATGTTCTTGGGAGACACATGGATCGAAATTTCTGAATGCACAATAATTATGCAAGCCATATTGTTTGGAAGTCTGTGCCACGTCTTTTTATGAAGTGTTATCATTGGGTTAATTTATGTAACTTGTGAATTTTAGGTTGGAGTTGCAAAGGCTTCTTGGTTACTCTGTTTCTGACGGTAGTATATTGAAGGTAGCAGATCTTGCTCAACAGCTCTTTGATCTGCAGCCAACAAATGATGTAGATGCAGCTGCTTCTGGTTTAAATGTGAACGGGAGCAGTGATATGGTGGAATTTGGTGCTGACCTTGATTTCCAGTCACCTTCACGTTTTTTGGTTGATGTTACTTTTGAGAGTGAACTTTTTGAAGGAGAAGAAATCATGGTGCCATCTACTTCATCATCTACTAGTTGGCAAACTACCCATAACATGCAAAATCATTTTGCTGTTGATGTGGTCCATTATGATTTAAAGTGGTTGCGAGATGTGTGTGATCAAATAGTGAGGGGAAGCGTATCGCAACTTTCCCGAGATGAATTAGCAATGGCCATTTGTCGTGTTCTTGATTGTGAAAAACCTGGTGAAGAGGTATTGGTAGTTATTGTCTGCAATTTTTAGCTGCATCTTCATTGCGAGGGCTTGTAAGTTTTGCGGAATGAAGCATAATCATTATCACTGCTGTTGCTTTGTAGATAGCCAGTGATCTGCTGGATTTTGTCGGGGATAGTTCTTTCGAAATGGTACAAGAGTTAATTGCGGTAAGTTGAGACGATGCTTTGCTCTTGTCCATCATCTACCTTATGCACTTAATTGCAAGTGTTAGAACTGTACTGAATTTATGTTGCTATCGCAGCTCTTTTAAGTATATATAAATCTCTTGTATCCCATTTTCCGTTATTGCTTCTTGAAGATGAAAAAGTACGACATGGAAAGGTGGGACCTTATATTGATCTTCATACGAGGAACATGCTTAGTGAAGTAACGATGAATGATGAATGGTTTTATTTCCACCAGGGCATCTCTTGAGATAAAAAGAAATAGTAAAATGGAGCGACATCACTAAGACTTCGTATAATTTAGAGAATTGCCCACAATTTTTGTACGGGGAGCATGCTTGATTAAGTAAGGACGAAAGGTTAAGTTTCTGCCTTGGCATTGCTTGAGATAAAAAATAATAAATTGAGGAGGAATGACATTCCTGAATCTTTCTATAATTTAGAGACTTGTACCTAATTGTCATGCTATCCACTATGATAGCTGTCGTTTTTTTGGCTGGAGTGTTATCTAGTATGATAGCTGTGGGCCATATATGCTTTTTTTTTTGCTCAAGGAATGACATTCAAGAATTTTCATTTAAGGCTATTGAAAGGAATTTCCTTTTTGTTCAAGTGACACAACTGGTTTGTTTCACATGACTTCTAATCAATAAATGTAGTTCATTGACCTCAGAGATGTTACTATACAGTATATACCGTTAATGCAACACCAACTTTTTGGTCTAAGATCGGAATTAACTAAGTGTGCTTCTGTTGATTTTTCTCCTTGTAAAATAATTTGGATTGGTCAGGAGTACTGTAACTCTTGAGGATATATATACATGTTCCGCAAAATAAATCAGGAACAAGTTGAAGTGTTCACAGTTATTTATGAACTTTTGCCAAGTAAAGTTGAAGTCTTTGTTATACGAAGTAGCACTCGTGGTTACAACCTTACATATTTCATAATAGCAGCGAATAAGCTGGTGCTTCTCAGCCTCTTGCCTTGGCAAGAAAGTCAAAGAGAGGCAGAAAATCTTGTTTTTTGTAGGCATCAGAACTCTACCTAAGTCTAGATTTCTCTGTAAATTACTAGCTATATATGTATGGCTTAAGAATATTTTATTCTGCATATTATCTCTAAGTCATTCTTATGCTGTCACTAAAACATATATATGTTTTTTTTTATACCATTTATTGACATTACGTCTGTTTCATTTTATCAGCATAGAAAGGAATTGGTAGATGCTATTCATCATGGTTTCCTGGTGTTACGGTCTGATAAAACTGCTTCAAATTCACAACAGAAAATGCCTAGTTATGGTACTCAGGTACGACCTCACTAGCTTTAGCTACCAGATATCTGAAAATATTCTAAGGAAATTGATCTGTGGCTATTCGTATAGGTTACTGTGCAAACAGAAACTGAAAAGCAGATTGATAAACTTAGAAGGAAAGAGGAAAGGCGTCATAAACGTGGAATGGAGTATGGATTAGAAGATGACCTTTCTGGTGCAAGCTTTTCATCATTAATTGAAGCCAGTGAGAGGAAAAGCCTGTTTGATGATCTAATTGGAAGTGGTGAAGGGACCCAATCAATTGCTGCTTCAGCTCTTCCTCAAGGAACTATTAGGAAGCATTTCAAAGGCTATGAAGAAGTTTCTATCCCCCCAACTGAAACAGCTCCATTGAAGCCTGGCGAAAAGCTGGTACAATCGTATACCATACTGTTTGCCTATATGTACAGGTTAACTTGATGTCAAATAACAAGAAAATGCCTGTAACAGAGAGTCCCAGGGTTCTTGTGTTTCTGTACGTGTTGAATGCACTCAGTTTATAGAACTGAATAACTCTAAAGTTAATGATAAATTTTATATTGTCTGCTGTAAATGGGTCAGACTGTGGGGGGATAGTACCACATTTGTTAGGAGGGGATGTTAACTTGAAATGGAGACCATAGCAATCAGGAGTGGTTGACTAGCGAATAATTTATACGACAAGTCTTTCTTGTTACTGATTTCTTTGCTGGAAAGGAGGTAATGCATCTGTTGCTTTATTGTTTGGTTACAGATTGAGATAACAGAGTTGGTTGACTTTGCTCAAGCTGCATTTCAAGGTTACAAAACTCTCAACCGCATTCAAAGCAGAATTTTCCAGACTGTTTTCTACACTAATGAGAATGTTCTGGTAAAATTCTTACAGATTTATGTACACACTACTTCGAGGCCCTACATCTGAACCCTTTCATTGCATGATCTCATCTCTCTTCTACTTCTTCTTAAGGTATGTGCACCAACTGGGGCTGGGAAAACCAATATTGCTATGATATCAATTCTACACGAGGTATGTATACATTCGGCTATAGTTGATTTCAGTCTTACTGGTTTGACTGATTTGGGTAAATTATATTTTTCCAGTTTACAGTTTCTTAGTTTGCATACTTTCTATATATGGTCAATTATAAAAATTTCCTACTGCAATCTGGAAATGGGATTTTTAATGGAAGATGTGTTCAACCATCTATCTCTGCTCCATGATCTTTCATCATTTGTCACTTTCTCTGACATGTATTCTCTATCACCCACTAAGGTGACCCGTGATACCTGCTTTTAGCAATTTGTAAGGGTTTTGAATGATAAACATATCCATTGAACCTTATGGAGTTTTTTGTATATCCCCTGCATCTTTTCTATACGATTTTCTTTTCTTCTGGGGCTATGATACTGACTATATATATGGTCAAGGTTATAATTGATTTCACTCCTACTGTTTGGCCAGTTTGGGGTATTTATTTTCGACTTCATAATTTCTTAGCTCACATGCTACTATATGGTCCATTAAAAAAAAATTCCTACTGGAATATTTGAAAATGGGATGTTTAATGGAAGATATTTGTCACAATCTACATATGCTCTATAATATTTCATCCTTTGTTGGCTTGCACAATCTCTGAAATGCATATCTATAACAACCCTGCTGACCTCTGATACGCGCATCTTGAACACAATGTTCCAAAGTATGCTGTACAGACTTAAGACAGGGGCACCGTCCAGCTTCGGGACGGATTCAAGACAGACAACGCGTTTTTTGATTATTTTCTTTAATTTAACCCTTACTCTCTCCAAATTTCATATAATGCAGTTAACCATTCATTTCCAAAGTTTTCAACATCTTAAAATCAAGAAAATCTCATGCAAATCAATTAAACATGATTATCGTTGAGTTTTGACCTTGTTCTACTCAAACTTAAAAACACATAAACAGGTCCAAAACAAAGACATACGACACAAATAGGCTTATGATAACTAAACATGCATAATTATCATGCAATCTACTCGTCATTTCCATAGTTTTGAACTTCAATCTCCTTGTCTGACACAAAGTCAAAACTCTTCAAGCTAATAATTTTAGAAAACACACCCCAAAAAGGTACTTCCAGACCTTTTTCAGAACATTGCTTGAACAGCTGTGTTGTTGATGGCAAAGTGGCAAACACTGCTTTCAGTAATTTGGAGCAGATTTTTAAATGAAAAAGACTTCCGTTCAACCAAATGCAGTCTTTTGGTTACCCCTAAATCTCTTCCGTCAAAGTTTCTCCCTTTCTGGGATAGTCCCCTCTGAACCTTCTTCGTATCTCTTCCCTTTATCTTTTCCTTCGATGAAGGAGCATATGTGATATCTATCATGGAAGTATTTGCCTATGAGGAGTGTTTCCTTTTCTTTCTCTGTTTATCACGAAACTTTGAAGGAGAAACTACTCATTGCTTTCTGTTAAATGTATAAACTACTTTCACCATACCGGGTTTTTCCAAATTGTATCGTTATTTTCAGCTTTTGTGGGGCATTATTTTGCAGATTGGGCAGCATTTCAAGGATGGTTACTTGCACAAAGATGAATTTAAAATAGTTTATGTCGCACCAATGAAGGTGAACTTTCTTCTTTTGTTTTGAATCTCAGCATTTTTGATTTTTTTTTTTTGCTTTCAGACTATATTTTATACCTTAACTTTTATCATTAATTATGCTAGGCATTAGCTGCAGAAGTGACATCAACTTTCAGTCATCGTCTGTCTCCATTAAATTTGACAGTGAGAGAGCTTACAGGGGACATGCAACTCTCAAAGAAGGAACTCGAAGAGACACAGGTTGCTAACTCTGTTATATATATATATATTTCCTTTCCCTGAGTTGATGCTGTTGTTCACAGTTACTTTTGACCAGATGATTGTGACTACACCTGAAAAATGGGACGTTATCACCCGCAAAAGCAGTGATATGTCACTCTCGATGCTTGTGAAACTTTTAATTATTGATGAAGTACACCTTTTGAATGATGAAAGAGGTGCTGTCATAGAAGCACTAGTTGCCCGAACGCTACGTCAGGTAGAATTATATGAACTCCGGACATTTTTTTCTTTCCGTTTTTATTTTGACAGCCCAAACTTCATTAGTTAGTAAAGTTGGTACCCACTCTTTCTTTCTGACCCACTCCCGTTTTTACCAAGTCTCATTGCGGGCTGGTGAATATGTCTCAATGATTACAATGATGCTGGCTTGATTTTTATATGCTTGCTGCTATGCTGATATGTATGATGGTTATTGAAAAAATAACCAAAAGTAGTTTTTTTTAATACGGTACAGGAGTTTTCCTGCAATAAAAAAATTTCGTCCACGAGTTGGTTGCATCTAACTAGTTTGCCACAATAATGTGTGAGTGCTATTATTGTTAAAATTTTAAGTAAATATAATTTTTATTAAAAAGAAGTTGAACTATCTTCATAAATGTTCCCAAGCTGGATTTTCATGTCAGCTGCGGGGCTATAAACTTCACCTCTTACATTTTGTCAAAGGCTGGAATTTTATGTTTCACTTTCATCCGTTTTTGACAGGTGGAGTCATCACAGTCTATGATACGAATCGTTGGACTTTCTGCTACTTTACCTAATTATTTGGAGGTTATTACATCTTTTTTTATTTATTTATATTTAGTTCTGGTTTTCAAGTTGAGATTCTGTCCTCTATCAATATATTCTTTTCTGAATAATTAAGGATCTTTTTATTGAAGGTTGCCCAGTTTCTTAGGGTGAACCCGGATAATGGATTATTTTTCTTCGATTCTAGCTATCGCCCTGTGCCACTTGCACAACAGTATATCGGGATCAGTGAGAAGAACTTTGCTGCACGCACTGAACTTTTGAATAAGATATGTTATGATAAGGTAGGTACCTTTGGAACTTTTGAACTTATCAAGTGAACTTGAAGTTCTATCAGTTATTGATTTTCTTTGTGGCAGGTGGTTGATTCACTAAGACAAGGACACCAGGCAATGGTTTTTGTTCATTCTCGGAAAGATACAGGGAAAACAGCTGAACGATTGGTATTGCTTTCTTGATTACTTTAGTCATTTACCTTTTGCCTGAAGAATTCCTCTAGATTGCTCTTGTGACTCTATAAGGAAGATGTAGAGTAGCTAAAGCGTGGCATGCGATGTTTATTCTAGGGTATAGAGTCTAATGTGTAGATGCATAACTAATTCTTCATATTGACAAATAAAAAAATTCAATAGATTCTTTTTTGTCAAAATTTATTAGACAAACATTTCTTTTTTTACCGTTTTTGATTGTTGATGCTGACAGTATATAAAGTTTGAAATGTTCTGCTGATCCTGGTAAAATTGGGAATTTTCTTTTGCCTGACTTATTAGTCTTTGTAGGTCGTGGTGAAAAATGTTGTTTGTTGGTCTTGAATCTGAAGCATTCATACTTAGGTACTACTCTCTGGTTTCCATTTTGTTATCCAACATGGAAAAATGGGAACAAGAAAGTTTGATATCTAAGACTTCATTAAATCAAGAGGACAATAATATTGTTTGTTGGTCTTGAATCTGAAGCATTCATTCATACTTAGGTACTACTCTCTGGTAGCTCACCACAGAGATGGAATACTCATTTTTCTGACATGTACTCCTCTTTGATGCACTTGTACACTCGAAAGTTTTACATTTTGATGTGCTTATGGATGCAATTTTTGTATAAGCACTTTATTGAAAGCAATAAATAATAGCTGAGCTTTTTTCTGGATGATTTCTTCTCATTGCATATTCAACCTGGATTTTGTAATAGGTTGAGCTTGCACGAGAGGACAATAATCTGGAGCTCTTCTTAAACGAGTCACATCCGCAGTTTTCATTGATCAAGGCAAGTATCTAGGAGTTTCTTTTACAGCACAAATATTGATTTGATTTGATTTATGACTCTTTGTTTCTTCTTGTATCTTATCTGGTTATGTTTGCATTTCAGAAAGAGGTGATGAAGTCTAGAAACAGAGAACTAGTTGGACTTTTTGATAATGGGTTTGGTATTCATCATGCTGGGATGTTACGTGCTGATAGAAGTCTCACTGAACGACTCTTTTCTGATGGACTTTTGAAGGTTGCTTGATAATACATATCTGTTTGCTTAACCTTCAATCCCTCATGTTGGTCTTCTAATTGATTATTCTTTTCAGGTGCTTGTCTGTACAGCAACTTTAGCATGGGGGGTGAATCTTCCTGCTCACACAGTTGTAATCAAGGTTTGTCTTGTGTTTATTTTAGCACAGGAAACTTGCTTTATACTCTGGGACAGATCTGGTCATGTATTAACCACAGTTCAAACGTTGCTTTCTTGAGATGTGTATGGATTCTCTAGTTGAAGTTGTTTATGGATCTATGTGATAATGACAAGGCATATAATGTAAAACTAGAATCCTCATACTTGTGTCTCATCATGTTCTACAGATCTGTCAAGGCATAAAAGAAACTGGGATTATTATTTATCGCACACTACTATAGCACTTGCTGAGTTACACTTTGGAACTTTTTGGGAGAACTGTTATTTCTGCTCATTTTATCACCTTGAAAATCTTTTCTTTGTTTTGTGTTGCTTAGGGTACACAATTGTATGATCCAAAAGCTGGAGGCTGGAAAGACCTTGGAATGCTTGACGTTATGCAGGTGAAACAATTTTTGTCATATAATCTAGTAAGTATGATAAGACTACTTTCTGTACTAAGAAGACAATGGTTCTCTTTCAGATTTTTGGACGTGCAGGAAGACCTCAATTTGACAAGAGTGGTGAAGGCATAATTATTACATCGCATGACAAGTTGGCCTATTACTTGAGGTTGTTGACGAGCCAACTCCCCATTGAAAGTCAGGTACATTATATATTCCATGAGGTTTATTGAAAAAATTGGCATGTTTGTTGAAGTTGGTTTCTTTCATCATGTCCTAACATTATCACTTAAGGTGAGTTTTTTATTTGGAGATGGATGTCTTTGATATTCTTTTAGTTGCCATTTAGTTCGTGAGAGTGAGGAATTAGGAACTGAGTCGGGCAAATTGAAACTAATGCTTGATGTTTGGTTAAGGTTTTCAGAATTTGAACCCAATAACGTACCAGACTTCTAGCCAGGGTTTGGTCGATTCCAGCCCCACCTTGCCACCAAACCTGATCCTCCATTGGCCTCTCATGCTTCTCCTGCTCACTTTAACCCTGTCCATTCGCTTCATCATCAGTGATACATCCATTTCATGTTCCTGATAAAAAATGATAGCTTGTTGTTAGGATTCACGAACAAAGAGATGAACGGGTAATGTACCATAGTTTGAATCCTTGAAAGGACACATCATATATAAAGCACAGATCTGCAACCTCATTCCCCATTCCATTCTAAGACCAGAATTTGTACCAAACTCTACCGCAGAAATTTAAGGACAAGCGTTGTACCCATGTTGAATTGTTTCAGCTCTGAAATTGATCGAAACTATTCACTTATCGTAACTTGAACTGCTTAGCCTCTATCTGCTCAATTTACATATTTGCATTGACTTTGCTGCAGTTCATTAGCTCCTTGAAAGATAATTTAAATGCTGAGGTTGCTCTGGGTACTGTAACGAATGTGAAGGAGGCTTGTGCATGGCTGGGTTACACTTATCTTTTTATACGGATGAAGAAGAATCCATTGGCATATGGCATTGGGTGGGATGAGGTACATCTCTGTTAACTGCACATGACTTACAAATTCTTATCAATATTTGTGGATGGTTTAGATGTGTGTAGTGAAGACACTTACACAGGAAACTTTATGTACCTTAATTTTTTATTCTCTTAACTAAGTTTCTTTTTCTCAGAAGTACCCTTTCCATTTGGATTGAGTTTCTGTTATGAGGGGATTTGTATGTCGTGTCATGGCCGACTCCTGGTTATTACTCTCCTGGATAATTTTAATGTTTTCTGCTGTTTTGTGTTTGCTGATATTTTATATGATTCTACAGTTGTTGGTACTACTACTAGGTGGGAGATCTCTAGCGGATACTTTCAAAGTTGACCGTCTGTGTTACGATATATTTAGGCCGTTAGGTTAGTTTTAGGACAGATGCGTTACTGAGCCTCCTGTTAGTGTTTGCTTCTTTCAGAGTCCCTTTAACGCGGATACACTTGGGAAGCCAGTGCTTTTCCTTTCATGCAGTTTCCATTAATTTTCTGATTGCTCAGTGCGTCTCTCTACTTCATTTTCTTTACTGTATGCATATTTTGCTATGCTTTCTACTGAGTGTCTTGTTTTTTTGCTTATCATGTGTGTACTTCGTTTTTTGCATGGGATAGCATCATACTTGATTGCTATAGTACTGAGTTGTTTAAGGCCATATTTGAGTGTTATTTCATTTTGTCAATGCCCATAAGTTCACTTCATGAGAGTTCTTATTATATTATCTCTTAACAGGTTGTTGCAGATCCTAACCTGAGTTTAAAACAAAGAGCCCTTGTAACTGATGCTGCACGTGCACTTGACAAGGCAAAAATGATGCGTTTTGATGAAAAAAGTGGAAATTTTTATTGTACTGAGCTGGGCCGAATTGCTAGCCATTTTTACATTCAATATTCTAGTGTGGAAACTTACAATGAAATGTTAAAACGGCATATGAGTGATAGTGAGGTAAAACACTTCACCTTTCAATTATTTATTCCTTTTTAGCATTTAATTCTTGGGTCGTAAGTTGTTGTATGGGCTTATGAACGGGGGTAGAAACAAGGGAGTTTTGAAGTTAAGAATTAAAACAACTTTATAATTACTGTCATAATGGCATGCTAATTACATATTGAGGAATGGGAAACAAGATTTTCCACACTGGATATCAAACAACTTTGAAACATTGGATATCTTCTTATAGTTTTGGCCTTTTTGAAGTGTCAGTTTCTGAAGAACGTGATGATTGTTTTTGACACTGGCTTTCGTTTGGCAACATTTGATTATAGGTTATTGATATGGTTGCACATTCTTCCGAGTTTGAAAATATTGTAGTACGAGAGGAGGAGCAAAATGAGCTAGAAACACTAGCACGTGCTTGCCCCTTGGAGGTTAGAGGCGGGCCCTCGAGTAAATATGGAAAAATTTCTATTCTTATTCAGGTATACGCTTCTGAACCTTCAGTTTTAAGTATTTATACATTGGCTGTATCTCAGTTGCAGACATTGTGTGGGTTATATATGTGCAGGTGTATATATCACGGGGTTATTTGGAGTCCTTCTCCTTGGTTTCTGATGCTGCATATATAAGTGCCAGCTTGGCTCGTATAATACGGGCTTT
This sequence comes from Fagopyrum homotropicum, assembly GCA_033239125.1. Taxonomy (NCBI): domain Eukaryota; kingdom Viridiplantae; phylum Streptophyta; class Magnoliopsida; order Caryophyllales; family Polygonaceae; genus Fagopyrum; species Fagopyrum homotropicum. Next base: position 128,939,500 of record BSWB01000008.1, read on the forward strand.
ATTTGAGATTTGCTTACGTAGAGGGTGGTGTGAGATGACTGCTTTTATGTTAGAGTATTGCAAGGCTGTTGATCGTCAAATCTGGCCCCATCTACATCCGCTTCGACAATTTGACAAGGATATTTCAAATGAAGTTTGTCTTTCCATTCTCTTGTTTATGCTATTACATCCTTCGTAAAACTGCCAAAACTGTTGGTGATGTTTTTGATCTATTTCAGATATTAAGAAAGCTCGAGGAGCGAGGGGCAGATCTAGATCGCCTGTATGAGATGGAGGAGGGAGACATTGGAGCTTTGATTCGCTATGTGCCTGGAGGAAAGGTGCATTGTGTGCATCTATATTCTCATTTATCATTTTCGGCTTATTGAGTTTCAGTTTTTATATATGTTAATATCTTTTCTTTTTCTGAAGACGGTAAAGCAATACTTGGGACTTTTTCCATCGCTCCAATTGTCTGCTACTGTGAGCCCAATCACTAGAACTGTTCTAAAGGTTATCAAAAATTGGTCTTTCCTAAATTTTTTGTTCTCTCTTTTGAAAAGTTTTCATTGGACTTACACTTTTTTTCTTGAATAGGTGGACTTGCTCTTAACCCCAGATTTCACTTGGAAGGACCGTTTTCATGGTGCTTCACAGCGCTGGTGGATTCTTGTTGAGGTGTTTCATAAACTAGCTTACTTTGTAGATTCTATTAGGTTGCAGCATATATATTGCATTTATCTTGCTAATAACTGAATATCAACATTAAACAGTTCTATTGGCCCGATACTTTGCAGTGAAGCTTATGAGTTTCTTGTTTGACCGTATGAAGTTTCAAATTGGTCTCTTCGTATACTCTGGTGTTTGCTTAAGTTAATTAAAAATATTATGTAGCAACTATTATGTCGGGTCTCAAATTCCCCCGTCTCCATTTCTTGTTCATCTTACTAAAATTTTCTTTGGAATGCAAGTGGCTGATACTGGAGTATTTGCTAAAAAATATGTAAAAAATTGCACTACTCTGTATGGTAAGTACTTTGGTGCTTTCCAAAAAGGAATTCGAGATTATGGAATTGTCTTTCCTTTATATCATCCTGATTGTTTTTCAATTTAGCCATTTTGTTATGAATGATCTTTTTCTGTGTTTCTGCTTTTTTTGAAGGTAATTAACTTTTTTACACTTGATGTAATTTAATTCACCACCCTATTTCTTTCACATCTTTTGAAGAAATGAGTACATTATTGCATAACAAATAATTTTTTGAAAATGTGGTATCGTGGATGAATTCGATGAGGCACATATCATGTGAGATGTATTATTTCAAAAGTAGAAGTTACTCATCTGAAATGAAGTACATTTTGTGACGTCACAGTTATCTAAGTTCTACCAATGTGATAGCCCCAACATTGCTTTAGAGTACTCATTCAACATGTAATATCCTTCTTAAAATATTGCACGTTCTTATTTAACTCAACTTGATAATTGTGGTGGACAGGACTCCGAGAATGACCACATATATCACTCAGACCTTTTCACACTGTCGAAGAAGATGGCAAGAGCTGAACCTCAAAAACTTTCTTTTACTGTGCCTATATTTGAACCCCATCCACCTCAGTACTATATACGTGCCGTTTCTGACTCTTGGCTTCAGTCTGAGTCATTTTACACCGTATCTCTCTACAATCTCGCTTTGCCAGAGGTTAGGAAAATGTGCTTTGGATACAAAGAGCAAGCGCGCCCCCATTCCCGCTCCCCCCCCCCCCCCCCATATATATTAGTCCTAAGCTTGTTCTTTTTAAATAAGCATCTTACTGTCATATCCAGGCTCATACATCGCACACTGAATTACTTGATTTGAAACCTCTGCCAATTACTTCCCTCAACAAGCAAAACTATGAAGCTTTATATAACTTCTCACATTTTAATCCGATACAGACACAGGTTTGCATTCCAGATTCTAGTTTGATAATCACGACACTCTTAGCAGGGCCTTTTCTGATCATAATGTTTTTTTGGCTGTGGCAGGCTTTTAATATGCTGTATCACACTGACAACAATGTTCTCTTAGGAGCTCCTACAGGAAGTGGAAAAACTATATCTGCTGAGCTTGCTATGTTTCGGCTCTTCAATACACAACCTGATATGAAGGTTAATTTCAAATAATAATGCAAAGATAATCAAGCATGCTATTCTTTGCATACCTTTCAACAATACATTTTTGTGCAACTGTTTGATTTCTATAGTTTGTAAAAGTATATTAATTGATACGCTGACCACATGCTACTGAATTAGTAAAACTATGACAAATTCGGTGCTGATTGGTGCTAATAATTACAAATTTTGATCTTTGACGTATTTGGTGAGCACACAACTCCACTGTATCTGTTCCTTCTAGTTAACATTGCCTTCAAATTCTGTGTGACGACTTTCTGAAATTAATGCCATACCTCTTTTATTTGGAAAATTCTACGTGATGCTTTTTTTAAGTTCCTTCAACAAAATTATCATTGAAAACACATTCTTAAATAGTATTAAATGGACATCTAGTAGCAAAAAAATCATTTTAAGAGCATGATATAGTTGGATAAGTTATATTTTATGGAATTATATTTATTTGAAGTGTAGCCTGTCTTATAATTAACCAATAAAAACAGTTCAACAAAAATAATGGGAAATATTGGATGTGTTGAATCCTCTAAGTTTTAGGTTTAGGGTATTAGTTTGTCAGTTTGAAGTAAATTAAGTAATGGTGCATTACACAAAACCACCCGTGTATACCTCACATTTTATGAAGCCACCTACGATAAATAAAATTACATATGCTTATTAGGAAACCATCACCCAAGTACTATTTCGTATTTAAAGGGCTGTTAAAGTTTTAAAAAAGACAAGTTCCCCTAGTAATTAAACCTATAAGCTAACCTATGTTCTCTCCCCTTCTTTCCTTTTTATCAACTCAAAACAAGCCTTAGTTAGATTAATGGAGCTTGTGAGATGTGGTGGCTTTTTGAAGCTTGTGACAAGTTTTGGGTATTTGAAGCTTATGAAAAGTGATGGGTTGATGAAGCTTGTGAAAAGTGGTGGGTATTTGAAGCTTGCCACTTGTAGATAGTTGGGTCTAAATTTGTAGAAAGCACTTGTTTTGGGCCAGTTTTAGTATAATGTTTGAGAAAATCAAAATTTGACATGCTCTTGGAGGTAGTTGAGCTTGCCACCCCTCGTCAAATTTTGTTGGAAAGCAGAGTACGGTAAAGAGCTGGTAGTACTGGAGGGGGGAGAATTGATTTTAGGACAGCTGATTCGAAATTTTCCAAATAATCCCCATGGAAACACAAAATAAAATCATATGATTGCATAACCTGTAGAAAAGTTCACAATCCAAGGTCGATTTATACACACGCCAATGTGTTAGGTTTTGTCACATTGTCAGCAATATGTATGCTAACAGAGGACTTCAGTTTGCATCCATCCATCACATTGTTTTCTTTTCTCATTGTATTTTTGTTCCAAGGTTGTGATTGATAAATGGCATACTCATGTAGGTCATTTATATAGCACCCTTGAAGGCCATTGTCCGAGAACGAATGAGTGACTGGAGAAGGCGCCTTGTCTCTCAGCTTGGAAAAACCATGGTTCTTAATTATTTATTAATGATTTGTGTGCTGAATTAATGTCTTTTATAGTTTACTAATATAGTTCCACCTGAATGTTTTTAATCAGGTTGAGATGACTGGAGATTATACTCCGGATCTGTTGGCACTTTTGTCAGCAGATATCATAATTTCTACCCCAGAGAAATGGGATGGGATCAGCCGTAACTGGCATACCCGAAGCTATGTTAAAAAGGTTTCTTTCTATTTACTTGAACTTCACTTTTTTCAAAATGCATTTTTGGTTTCCCTTCTTACATATGCACCCTTGACTGGTTTATGTAACTAATATTCAAATGGATTTAACATTAAATATCTATCTAGGTCGGCCTTATGATTTTGGATGAGATTCACTTGCTGGGAGCTGATCGAGGTCCGATCCTTGAGGTACTTTAATTACCTTCACTCTTCATTTCTGTTGAAGACCGTTCCTTTCACTCTCTTTGTTTATTCATTTCTCAAGAGCTTATCATGGCAGGTGCCCGCACCATATGTTTACTATTATTGATAACCTTCTTGGGTTGTATATTAAAATTAGTTTAGTTGCAGAGTTTGGTCCATTTGATTCTTCTAACTGTTTGTAGTTATATTTTCTTGAAACTTAATTATGTAGTTTTCTGCATGCAGGTTATTGTTTCGAGGATGCGGTATATATCATCACAAACAGAGCGCCCAGTTCGTTTTGTAGGGCTTTCAACAGCTTTAGCAAATGCAGGGTACGTATATAATCTTTATCCAGTATTCGATTTCTGGCGTGGAGCTTCCATGTTATAGCTTTTGGAGCAATTTTTTTCTTTTATAATTTACGGCTGTGGTTATACATACATATAGCTGGATAAGAGTGGTTTCAGATTCTTAATTGAGCACTTGTGCTTGTTTATGGTTTGTCCTGTAAATATATATTTTTTATGCAATCAATTGTAAGTATATTTTGTTACTAAAATGTTTATTAATCTGACCCTCACATAAGCATGCAATGGTTGTCGTGCCATCTTGCGTGAGGTTGACTGTTGACTATTGACGTTCATCATCTGATTTGAACTAGTGATTGCTTAGTGAGACTTTGTTGTGGTGTATATTGTACTTAATTTTTAATCCATGTGTGTACTTATACTGACCAGCCACTAATGTCTCGAACTAACCGTAAAGCTAAGTTAATGGTAGTTCAGTTAGTCTTCCATCCCATAACACTGAAATTAGCTGACTTATACTGTTTAGTTCATTTATGTTTTGATTAAAAAATGTTTGCTAGGGGGACTCTAGGGTTTCTCAACTTCATATTTCTAAGTTGATTGATTATTTATCAATGTCAACCCACAGGAATACTTGAAGCTGCTAAAATATATAAAGCTGATGATTTTATTTCTAGGATTTATTCATTGAAAACATTGTTCTGTTGTTATTTGTGTTTGTATTAACTTGTAGTTGGAAATTTGTCCACGAAAAACTAAAAAAATTTATATTTTGGATATTGACCCGAAGTATATTACTAACTGTAATATAATTTTATTATTATTTTTATTGAAAATTTTAATAAAAATTCTCATGTAGTTGCAGTTCAGCTTTAAGGTTTAGGGTTTACGATTTAGGGCTTAATATTTGGCTTTTAGGGGTCAATCCAGTCTTAGGAGCTATGTATTATGGGTTAAGGTTTAGGGGTGTTTCTTGTATTATAGATTTACTGAGGTTCTTATTATTATTGTGATGATATTTTTGAAGTCTCAATAAATATCATCTTCTGACTTGCATCCTAGTTTTTGCAACACTACGAAACCACATTCTTAGGCCTTCACTCAAGTGAAACAATCTTTTGAAAATGATAAATTAGAACTAAATGTCACAAACAAGATTTTCAAAACCTCATACTGTCCGTGTGAATGATGCCAAGTTTTCTTATTCATGTATGCATTTTTTCCCTTTACTATTTATGTTGTATTTGTTGCTTTATCTTTTACCCATTGGCAATGTAGGGATTTGGCAGACTGGTTAGGTGTTGGAGAGATTGGACTCTTTAATTTTAAGCCTAGTGTGCGGCCAGTTCCACTTGAGGTTCACATTCAGGCAAGTTCTGTGTTAAACTAATAATATATTAAACTTTAAATCTTTTGTTAACGCCTTCTATAATTCTGGGGATCTTCTCAATTTGCCTGTACAAGTGACATCTTTCTAGTGTTTCTTTATCTGTGCTAGCACCGTATCGAAGTCTTCTTCAACGATTCTTGCTAAAAAGTTTGATTTGTATTCCGTTAGACAGTTGCTTTCTTGTGATAGACTTGGAGGTTTATTCTGAGAGCAATTTTGTACAGTGATTTATAGTTCTCAATGGAAGATCTTATTTAATGTGTTGATTAGGTCTATTGGAAAGATATCATTGGCTATGAAATTCATTGTGATTTTTTAGTTTGACGTTTTAGGTCAATCTGTTGTCATGGAGTTCTTGTTGCTATCAATCAAATGAAGAGATAGGAGCTTATGCCATAGCTGAATGTATTGTTGACCCAGAATGGAGTATACATACTTAAAAACATTATTCTTGTTTGATGTACTTTATTCTCACATACTATCTGGATGTGATAGTCTCTGTCTTCCTTTGGTTTGTTTTTGTATATAAGTATCTGTTGTTTCGATTTGCAAACTCTTAGGGATATCCTGGAAAATACTACTGTCCTAGGATGAACAGCATGAACAAACCCGCATATGCAGCTATATGTTCCCATTCACCAACAAAACCGGTGCTTATATTTGTCTCATCACGTCGGCAGACTAGGCTTACTGCTCTTGACTTAATTCAGGTATGAATTAGCGTGTGATTCTGATCATCTATCTGCTGTTAGATATTTTAATCTTTGTGTTTTGGAAAGTGTCTGTCATCATTCTGACTATTTTTCAATTGAAGTATGCTGCATCCGATGAACATCCAAGGAAGTTTATTGACATGCCAGATGAAGCATTGGAGATGATTCTTTCCCAAATTACTGATCGCAACTTGAGGCATACACTTCAGTTTGGAATTGGTTTACATCATGCTGGACTAAATGACAGAGACCGCTCAATAGTTGAAGAACTCTTTGGCAATAACAAGATTCAGGTTAGTCAATATTGCTTTAACACCTTTTTTTTCCTAAGTTATTGGTTTACATCATCCATGTACTCCAAAGCTTATATAACTCTTTAAGGAGCTGAGGAGAAAAGGTTAACTAATCTCTCTTGTTCTATTTGGGATGTCTTATAGCCCATACTTCTTCTTTTGGCCTCTGCAGGTACTTGTATCTACTAGCACATTAGCTTGGGGTGTGAATCTTCCAGCCCATCTAGTTATAATCAAGGTGAGGAAAGAATATCTTTTTATGCATGAATAGGCTGTTTCTAAGTAGAAATTGTGAGCTATTATAGTGACCATCTTGAGTCAGGCTTTTCTTTCTCTAATGTTTTTTGTACTGGTCATGTATGTCTATAGAGAACCTGATGATAGTACCGCTAGCAGCAGGGGATCCTCTGATCTTATTTAAATGCAATGAGACTATCCTGGAGGTGGTTGATAGTAATTCTCTAAGAATCTCAGACAAAAACAAAATTATTGTAGGTGTCTTACAAAATCTCAAATTTTTACAGGAATAACTTTTCAAGATGCGGAAATTTCAAGGTTTAGTTTGTAGATTATATAAATAGTTTCTGCAAATTGAATCTGACTGGACTATTTGCTAGTTGAGGTAGATAATTTAGTGCAATTTCAGTTACTGCAGAGCTGAATCAATCAGGGATTCATTGCTTCTGCAGTGCTTTACCGAGATTATGATCCTTTCCAGTCTTGTGTCCGCGTATAAGACACTCTCTTGATGACTCTGTACTGTGTTTGAGTGTCCCTGGAAGCTGCCAACGTTATAATTTTCTTGCTTGATTGTCTAAATTACGGTAATTACCTGTATCAGGATTGTCCAACCTTTTTTGTAAAAATGACCTGTTTCAACTTTGGGGTTCACTGAAGCATCCTACTAAATCTAGTTTATTGATGTCCGTGTGCTTTTGGGAATAGTATATATAAAATGCTGCCCTCAAAGCTGGTGGCCAACTGTTCAAATAGTTTTGAATTAATTGACCTATCCTATTCTTGTTATCTGTTGGAAATCTCCACTTAGTTTTCCTTCACTGATTATTTTTCAAAATCTTTTAGTGATTAGAAAACAACACTTGGTTTCTCTGTTAGGATGTTGACACAAATGTTCTTGAAAACTCGAATTTTCTATATCAATCATTTCTAGATAGATATGTTTGCTGCAATTCCTGACGGAAGCTTTATGGAATTATTTACTATCAAGGAATTTTGCAATGATCTTCAGAGTTGTTCCAAAAGCTTTTTATAGATGTTTTTTTTAAAAATATTTGATGTAGGGAACTGAATTCTATGATGGGAAATTGAAAAGATATGTTGATTTTCCCATAACGGATATACTACAAATGATGGGTCGTGCTGGTCGACCGCAATTTGATCAGCATGGAAAGGCGGTTATTTTGGTTCATGAGCCAAAAAAGAGCTTCTACAAGAAGGTTACTTCTTTGACCAAATGTTGCATTAAAAATATTTGTGTTGCCCACTGTCTCATAACTATGTTTATATTGTTGGCAGTTTCTGTATGAACCCTTTCCAGTTGAGAGTAGTCTGAGGGAACAGCTGCACAATCATTTTAATGCAGAGATAGTTTCTGGCACCATTTGCCATAAAGAGGATGCGATCCATTACCTCACGTGGACATATTTGTTCCGTAGACTGGTACTTTAAAATAATCTTCTATTTACGAAGTTTCCCTTTTAAGTTGATATGCAACATTGTACAACACTAACTTCTGAAGTATATATTGTTCATAAATTTACCTTGTTAACGCTGAACTCTTATTCTGAGTAAGAAGGAAACAATTGACAAACTTTAAATTTTGAAGGTTTTTAAGCAACTTGTTTACAAGTGTCACGCTGTATTGTTTTGCTTCCTTTGTTTGCTAATTTTTATATAACAGTGCCAATGCTGGCTTTTAGAAGGGTTTTTATTAGATTAGCTACGGTTTTTCGTGTGATGGATAAAAGAGCATAATAAATGAGGTAGTCAGAGGGGATTAAGGAATCAGTTTGATCTTTCTAATTTCTTTCAGGTAAAAATTTGTTGGGTCAGGAACTTCTGATGGACTAGGATTAAGGACTTGCTAAGGGATTTTGGATTGGAAGTGTTATTGTGTCTCTAGTCCTGGAAACATAGCAACTTTCAGTTATCAACGTCGCTAAACCTTTTCAAACTGCTGTTGCGTGTCATCCATTAAACAGCTTTAGATGAGGGATTACAAAATTGTGTAGTTGTGTCCTTAGTCTTGGGAATATTATAATTAGAAACCTTTCAAATCTTCATGTTGCTATAATGATGTGTCATCCATGACGCATTATTATCTCAGCTCCCGTAAGATTTCGTTGTTCAAATAAGATTAGCAGGGAAGTGGAACTGTTTTATAATTCCTTGGGAACATGTCCATAGACCAATGCTAAAGGGGGTTTGATGTGGAAGGAGTTATCTCACCTGAATTGATTGTTTTGGTGGGTCTGAATGAAATGGATGGGACAGTGCTGCCTCACTTGCTTATGTTTTCCCTTTTTGCCCGGTTTTCCAAAGCAAGCATTTGTTAAGACGAATGAGTATTTGTCATGATTAACTGTACGCTTAGTTTTGTTCACTGGTTTCTCGGCTTGCCTATCAGATGGTTAATCCAGCTTACTATGGCTTAGAAGACAGAGATCCTGGGATTGTTAGTTCATACATGTCCAGGTATAACTTGATTTACTGAGTTTCTTACAGAACATGACTGTAGCTTTTTCTAGTGATTTGATTGTCCTTCTTGAGTTTGGACTTTGGAGATATATTGGACAAAATGTTGGTTTTTATTACTGTTTAGTGAATAACAATATTTTTTTGAAGAATGATTTAAAAGATTAAATGTGACTTAAGCATCTTTTGAGTGCTTATATTGTTCCCTTGGCAGTTTGGTGCAGTCAACATTTGAGGATTTAGAAGACAGCGGGTGCATCAAAATAACCGATGATAGTGTTGAGCCTTTAATGTTGGGATCAATTGCATCTCAGTATTACCTCAGTTATTTAACAGTGGCAATGTTTGGCTCCAATCTTGGTTCTGACCTGTCACTTGAAGTGAGTATTAGTTTTTGGTATGTATATAGAATTTGGATCATATAGGAAGGGTCTTAGGGTCAAAAATGGGACTGACTCACAACCTTGGATCAAAATAATCAAGGGTTGTGATTTATCTAAATTAATTACCGGTTGTTGTATACTTGAACAAAATTTAGTTGAACAATTGAACGTATAAATTAACATTGAGCAATTAGTTATATAACTGAACAATTTCAAATATAGTTAACCAATTGGTCGTATAGTTGAACAAATTTTTAATTGAACAAATACATGATTGAAATTTGAACAAAATGAATATGGAAGTCACAAATGAATGTGGATCCTTCCTACTTTTGACCTTAAAACTCCTTTCCACTTGAAATCAACCCTATATATATATATATATAGGGGTGGTTTGGGTGAGGAGGCTCTTGTGGAGGGGAGAAAATTTTATTCTTTTTTTTGTACTACCGATCGAGTTCATTTTTTGTAATTTTTCAAAAATGAACTTTATCCTGAAAAAATGAACGTTTTTTTTTACTCTGAGGAAAAAAAATGAAGAGTGATGCCAAAATAAAATGAACTCATTGTATAAAAAAACGAACAAAATTTCTCCTCACTCCTCTCTTTATAAGGAGCTTCCTCACTAAAACCTATATGTATGTTTGTATATATGTGTGTGTGTGTGTGTATGTATGAATGACGGAAGTATTTGGATTTGTTTAAACTGGATTTGGGTTTGAATTGAGTTCCCCATACACATAATTTGCGGGAATATATTTATTTAATCAGAGATGCTACTTGTGATTTCATCTTCAAACCTATGTATAAATTAGAATATGAATCCAGTATTTCCTTTATTAATGATTGGTGAATCTTCATTTGACACGTTCTGCTGAAGGGTCTGTTGCATATACTATCCGCTGCTTCAGAGTATGATGAGCTTCCTGTGCGACATAATGAGGTAGTTTTGCAATTATGTTTAGATTACTTTAGTGGAACAGTGAATGCAGCTTGCTCTTAGCTTGTGATCACAATATTCTGTATTATCTTTTTGAAAGTTTATACTTCTGGATCATATTGGCCATTGTTGTAGCCATATTTGCTCTAAAAGTAATGTTGTTCTAGATTGTCACTGATGTTTGATTTGGATTTCGCAATTATTCTGTTTTGATGTTATTAGTTGCCTTTCGTATCGGGTACAAAAATGGTCCTTTTAAATTGTTTGTTACCTCATTTGTTCGGCATTGCCTTTTAGATAATATTTTCCTCATTCGTATCGGGTACAAAAATGGTCCTTTGATTTGGATTTCGCAATTATTCTGTTTTGATGAGTCATAATTTCAGTTCTTTGCATGTCTCATGGATCCAAATATATAATTAGAGGGCTGTCAAATTCCTGCACTCGGTTTTTGGAATAGTATAAAAAGCTTTCATTTCATAAATTTTTCTTCGTGCTACGGCCTTCGTGGGACTAGAAAAGTCAACTATTTTGAAGAGGTTATGCGAAGACTTTTAGAGGAAAAAAAAATATCGTCAGCAGTTGCTAGCGATTGAAGAAACAATCATTAAATTATATCTTATGATCATTTTTATTAGATTGTACTGCAGTGCTATGAAGATACAATAATTTTTTTCATACATATAGTGCTATATAATCCACTTTCACATTGATATTTACTATGATAGTCCTTGTTTAGCAATATGGATGGACTTCCAGGTTAATTTGTAATATGGATGGACTGTTGCTGACCCTTTTTTGTCTCTAAGGAAAACTATAATGCAAAGCTGGTTGAGAAAGTACCATATATGGTGGACAAAAATCGGCTAGATGACCCGCATGTAAAAACAAATCTACTGCTCCAGGTCAGTTAATAGTCTTACTTTATTATTATGGTTCAAAATGCATTCAATATCAGCTTGTTGGTGATTACGCTGCCTACAGCTTACAGTTGATGTTTTTGGGCCTCAGGCACACTTTTCTCAGGTAGAGATGCCTATTAGTGATTATGTCACAGACCTAAAGTCCGTTTTGGATCAAAGCATTCGTATCATCCAAGCGATGATAGATATTTGTGCCAATAGTGGATGGCTTTCGAGCACAATTACTTGTATGCGTCTTTTGCAGATGATCATGCAGGTATGGTTCTTCTCTATTGTCCAAAATAAGAACTGAAATTCATATAAATGAATGCACAACGAACTTGCATTGGAGAAAATAGCTCCTTTTTTGGATCGTAAGCAATGTGATGTGCACTTTATTGTTTTGAAAAACGGATGAGGTTTGTTGACTAAAATAATTTGTTAAGGGAGGAGAGGTTGTTCGAAAGAAGAACTGAAACAATACGGTAATCAAGCTGGTTCTGTTGCTGTGTTTTATATGTTTACAGGGTTTATGGTTCGAGAAAGATTCTGCTCTACAAATGATACCCAACCTGAACATGGATCTTATTGGCATATTTAGTGAAAAAGGAATCTCCAGTATACAGCAGTTGTTGGATCTTCCTTGGTCAAGTCTGCAGAGCATGATTGGGAATAAAGATGCTTCAAGCTTGTATCAGGTAAAAACTTTTTTTTTGTCTGAGGAGGGACTTCCGTGAACTAAAACACTTATTAATGATATGTTCAATCTAGCCATTAACTACTATATCAACTTTCTGTTTGTTATCCGAAAATTCATTGTATACCATAAAGTGTCTATAAGGTATATGTGGACTAGTCAGTAGTATGATCTTTATAGTTCAAATTGATGGTTCTATACAAACTTTTAGAAGTCTATAGAGGCTAGTCTGTAGTCAATGCAATTCCTTAGCTCCCACTGAGTGACATTTCTTGCCATGTTGTGGATAATAACTGTTATATTCTTTTGTTGTTCGGTATCTTCAGAATCTGCAGCACTTCCCTCATATCGAGATGAAACTGAAACTCCAAAGTAAGGGTGATAAAGGTGGCAATGTTATCCGACTGAATATCAGATTGGAGGATGTGAACAGAAGGCGTAAAACATGTCGAGCATATGTCCCTCGCTTCACTAAGGTTAGGCAGGCAACTACCTCTTTATAAGTTGAGCCGAGTAATGTTTTCAGGTTATAAATACAAGTAAATGTTATAGGTTAAAGATGAAGCATGGTGGCTTGTTATCGGGAATAGTGTGACCTCCGAATTGCATGCTTTGAAGAGAGTCTCTTTCAAAGATCGTGTATTAGTTACTCAGATGGATTTACCTTCTAGTTCGGCTACTACAAGTCAGGTAACTCTACAGCTTCCACTTAAATGTTCGTATTTGTGACTTCCATATTCATTTCTTGATCAGTGCTTACAGATTTGCATGGGATGCAGTTTCACTGCAATTGACCAAATGATTTGAAAATTCAACAATTTAGTATAATTATAGTTACGAAATATGAAAAAGTGATTGCTATTGATAAGCTTATAATGCTTAAACTAATGCAGGAAAATCATAAAACCTTTACTATTGATCTTGTTTTATATGATGATTTACGTAATTGAAATTTAGTGTTATGCCCTAAACTCTCTGGTGTTTGACAGAAAATGGAGAAATAGTCGTAGTCCTATTCAACCTACATCTAGGAAGGCCATTCTTACTGCCCCTTTTGATTCTATCATTTTGGTTGATTTTATTTTGCAACAGGGCTTATTAAAATGTTCTTCTAATCAACCTTTTTTTTCCCATTGCAATAGGGTTTAAAGCTTATCCTAATATCCGACTGCTATCTTGGATATGAACTGGAATACTCTATCGAAGATCTCATAAGCAATTAACCCATCCTTAGCTTTCACATTAAAGCCAACCTGATTCACCAGGGAGATGGATGATTACAAGGAGTCACACCGATGTTGCTAATGTTGTGCACAATTCCCTGGCTTATTGATAATGTTATACGCATATACTATGGTTTCTGGACCGTAAATTAGAATGGAGCGATATGATGTATGTTTCATTGTTTTGCTAATCATATAGATTTGTGTATTATTTGTTGCATAGTATGTTAATATAGTGGAAACTCACCCCTGGAACAAGGTTTTCCGTGTTTCTGTAAAACATTTTATGGAGTTGAACCTCTCACACAGTTACTATTTTTCCGGATCAGTACACCCTTGTTCAATATTAATGGAAATACAAGTGCACCTTTAATATTTATATTGGCCTCTTGCTCCATATAGTATTCAGTTCCGCTGCAATTGTAACTCGTAAGAATAGCATATGTATCATTTCCCCAAACATAAGAGAATAAGAGATGTGTATTTTTTGGGGTTCAGCTTTCACATTGAAGATATACATTTAGTACGTTATGACTGGCCAGTGGCCACAAATAAAGGTTATTTGTAAGAGAAGTATATGTAATATTCACGCGTTTAGGGCATCTGGTGTGCACAAGTTCCGAGTCGTTGGAAATATAAGTTTTTTTTCCGATGCTTTCTGAAGTTTGTATAGCAGAAGTACAAACAAGAACCAAGTGTTACACTCCACATAATTGTCTCCTCTCATTTCTAAATCGGGTCAAGACTGCAACGGCATCTGAACCAAGGAAGAGAGCGAGATACAGAACAGTCTAATGTTGAATTGATTATATGAATAATGTACTCTATTCACAGGAATTGCTATGAAATCAATACTTCTATTCCCAGTCAGAATCAAAAAATCCAGCATCTCTCATCTCTGAATAATATGCATTGTCCAAGATGATATCCTCCTCCTACACCCGAAAGTCAATATTCAATGAACTAAAAACAAATAGCTACACCCATAGAGAAAAGGGAAAGAAGTTACTTGCCTGAAAAAAGTCAGCCAGGAAGGTCACATACAGGAATGGGAGATACAGTGAGTGATAGCATATGTTGGCAAGATCATATAGCCTGCAAGGGGAATAGTTCAATAATGATATTTTTGCAGAATTACTAAGTCTTACACTGCAAGGTAACCTATACGTACCAAAATCCAACGTTTACTCCGAGACCTGCAAGGCCGCAAGCTGCGACAACCGCCATATTCACCGTAAACATAACAATGACGTACCTGTAAAATGTTGGTCTTGCTGCAGGAAAGTGATGCGTTTAGTTTTAGGATGAGTTTTAGCAAAGCTGTTAAAAAGTCTGGATTTCAAGTTACTAACGTGGTAGCTGTTCTTTCCCTTTTGAATAGTGAATGAATAGTATGTAGCCATAAACTGCTGTGAGCAATAGCCTGTGGATGAGCCACAACCCCCACTTTACTGGATGCGTACTATTGTGGCCATCGTAGAACATTGGAATGCCGAAACCAAATATATAGACAGCCTAAGAAATTGAACTAAACATGTTATCACGAACAAGATAAACACCAAAGTGATAATTTTTGCAACAAATTACTTAATATACAAGCTAAGGGATATACATTGACCGCCATTAACTTTTTTTAAGAATATGGTTTCAAAGAAGCTTTACTATTCATGAAGGATGGTAACAACAAAAAACATACTGCAAAAGTACGTTCAGGGTTAACATGAAAGCAAGCAATGTAATTGAATTATTATCCCTAGGTTCTTGCGATACTCGCCCATTTACTGTGCAATATCGAGGTAACAAGTCAATATAGGCATGAAAACTAAATGATATTACACAAGTAATAGGTGTAGTCATGTTTAATTCCGCCTCATGCTTTCAAGGGGTAACTTAAGTTTGATCCTGCGGGATTTAAACCAGGACTACACGCAGATATACCTTGCATATTTATATACCTGTACATGGTCCTTGTTCTATGCTGACATTTTCCCCACGTTTATGTTCTTTTTTCCACTTTACGTATTTATATACCTATACATGGTCCTCTTTTATCATTGAGAAAAGAAATGAAATCTCCATCCATTATGAAACTCAGAAAAATCACAAAATAAGTAAATTGGACAATAATCCCCTTCAAAAACTAGATGGGACACCAGAACGGAATACATAGCCCCAATGTGATAAATCAAGAGCAAGAATAAGGAGCATACATTAGAACTTCCGTATCTAATAAAAGACAAATCAAGGACAAATATAAGTACCGTATCTGATAAAGGCAGGATTACCTTGAGCAAAGCATCAAAGCTGACGGCAACCCCGGCAATGGTGAAAGTGCGAGCTAGAGCATCCAACCCACTCACATAGTTCTGCTGCAGCAAAAATCCGAGCAAGCTTATCTCCAAGCATAACATTGCAGAAGTTGTGGACAAGGACAAGAGGTTCCATGCTACCTCCTTCTCAAGACTGCATTGCCATGCCTGTTGATGCAAAATGAGAAATCACATATACAAAAATATAAGTGCGAGCTCATGGGGTTTTTAGACAGATTTTCATGAAAAGTGGAAATAACAATCAAGCTCGTATCATAATAAAGGTCTGCAAATCCCTTTGAAGTGTAAGCTTATCATCAACTGCACCTAGAAGACTACGAGGCTCAAAGTAAATTTTGCCCATCAATCATCGTCTTCTACTCATTACTCAAATTTCTTCAAAAGAAGTCACTAGTTCCCGGGAAATATAAAATTGGCAAAAATTTCCAAAACTTTCAAAAATTATGAGCTAGAATTAACACCTGATGAAAATTAAAAGATCACCTGACGGAAGCACCAGAACAAATTGAGAAGCGTCGCAAACCAGAGAAGTGAGTAGTAAGCTACCATCACATGCCATCGGCCTTGCGACAGTTTCTTGAAATTCTTCTTCGCATTAAACGCCAAATAAGCGACAAAAAGCACAGAAGGGACGATCAGAAAGAAAGAGTACCAAAATCCATGGCACTGTTCCACATCAGAACTACTGTTATCGCCATCGCCACCAGAAGAAGGACCGAGGAAGGTTCTAGAAACACTATGATTTATGATGTTGAAGCTGGATGGAGAAACCGATGGCGAATACAGAGAGATCGATAACTCCGGTGAAACTCTCATCCTCATCAGGGCATCGTGAAAACCCTAATTGGGGGGGAGAATTTACTTTCAAGACGTGTTCTCTTTTGGATATGAATTAATATCAAATTTATATAATAAATTTATTTATTAATTATTTTAATAACAATTTTTTATTCATGAAGTACTTGTCTAGATGATAAGATGGAGGTGTATGTTGATGAGATTTGGGTGGGTTGATCGATGAGATATTGTGTTATACTGATATTAGGGGATTTTTTTTCCGAGAAAAATAAATTAATTTTCATAACGGAATAAAGTTATTTCTTGTAAGATAATGAGGTTTTGAGCATACTTGTAGTTTAAAACCACGAGTTTGTATAAATAAATTATAGTTTAAAATTAAATTTTTTAAAAAAAATTAAATACAAGGAAGCCGCAAACTAAAACTACGGTTTTCACAGAGGAAAAAAACGGTGAATCAACACCCGTGAATGCGTTAAACCCTTATCGCATAATTCTTAAATTAGCGTTGCAAACAATGAAGGGGGACACGGAGAGTTACAAGACAAATATATGACGTGAAGGCTGGAAATAGCCGGAATTGCAGTCGGCAAGACGCCGACAATCTGATTACCTTACCGTCGGCACTTAGGTGAACGATAATGGATCAATTGGAGAGCGAAACTTGTAGAGTATTGTTGAATTATGGTGGGATCAAACCAAACATATAGTAAGTTTATTATGAATATATATATATATATATATATATATATATATATATATATAGAGTATAGATCCTATGAGAACACCCCCTAACGTGAGAACATGAGAACAGATTCGTAATTATTATTAGTTTTGTTACGAATGTGCCATTTTTTTAATGTATTATTCGTAGTTATTGTTAGTTGAGTGGATTATTCATACTTATTGTTGGATTCCTAATTATTATTGTTCGTAGTTATTATTATTTTTGATATCTACTCTAAATCTCAGCCCTTAATACTCACATCCAACGGTGTACGATTGTTCTCATGTTCTCACGTTAGGGGGTGTTTTCATGGGAACCACACCCTATATAGATATATATATATATATATATATATATATATATATATATATATATATATATATAATATCATACGCTTCTGCAGTCAAACCGTGGGTAAAGTAGCGAACGTTGAAGACTGAAACAAACAATATCTTCATCAACAACGAGCAAAGGAGATCAAGCAACACATCGGTAGTTCAGTGACATCATGGATCAATCGAAACCGATAGATCGGTGATAACAATAGATCGATAGGACCATCGGTAAATCGGTGGTACGGGTAAATTTAGACGACAATAGGTTGACGGCAATAGGGTTCGAGGTTCAGCTCCTTCTGGATTAATAGACTCTAATAATATGTCGAATTATGGTTGGATCAAACCACACATATATTAAGTTTATTGGGGCTCTTTGTATAGGGAATTACAAGAGAGTAGTAAAAAGAACAACAAAAATATTCTTGATAAGATCAAATCTAAGCTATCGTAATAACAAGATAATAGAAGAGGTTCTTCAGAACCTCATGGCTTTAGATTATGGGTATGCTCCGAACCTCATCCTTTTCCTACTATCGGACATAACTTTCTTCCATTCATGATATGAGAATTAGTTTCGTTTATTATTTATTTTTTTATTTTGGAAAAAAAAATATTTATCTTGGAAGAATCACAAGACGGAAGATAACCAATACGATTTTAAATATATTAAAAAAAAAAGACAAGCCACCCAGCCTAAGAAAGAAAAATAATATAAATGGGATAAACCAAAACATGAGTTTCATAAGCTCAGCTTTGAAGAATCAAAAGTCGAATCGGGTATAACATCCATCGGCTTCGTTATACGAAATCATTACGGTGATATTATTAGCTTAGATGTCTGGAAAAAACAATTTATATTCGGTTGTTAAAGCCGAAGCTTTCGCGCTGAAAGTTGGACTTAAAGAAGTTATAAGGTTAAATATTAAAAGATCGAAATTGAGGGTGTTATTAGGGCACTCCAAGGACTTTGGTGTTGTCCTTGTGAGATCGAGATTATTATATCATACTCCATATTGGATCTTCGTTTCTTTGAAAAAGCTCAGATCAAACATGTGTTTAGAAAAATTAACTGTATTGTTGACCGATTTACCCATTTAGAAATTTCAAACCCAAAACACCCTTTTTTTAACGATCCCAAACTTCGCGTTTTCATCCGTAAAGAAGTTATAGTATAGACTACCTCTAGAAGAATTTTTAGAAACCAAACACTATCCTTTTATTTTTTAATATATTATTTTTATCACGTGTTGTCATTAATGTAAATATGACGGATTTTGTATAAGAACCGGTGAGTATGATTTTTTTTATAATTGTGGTTATATGAATTTCTATGCTAAGTATATATTACTTTTATGTGTTAAAAACCTCTAATCAAACATAATTTTTGATTGATTCGGAATCATTCCGTTACCGGGAATGATTCCCGGTGCTTTCAAACGAGCCCATAGTCTCTCTTGATACTTCATCTGATATAATTTCACTAATATTATCTTAGGGCCCGTTTGGTTCTAACTCCGGAAACGGAAACGGAATGGAAACGAATTTAGTCCATATGTATATCCATATTCATGAAATTTCATGGAATCATTCCCCATGGTTTAATGAAAAATGCACTAATTTCCTCACATTTTGTTACCCTATAGGGTATCAAAAGTAATCAAACTCCCATCCAATTACTACAAACCACAAGGAATGATTCCAAAAATTTTAATGAATAAGGGTATACGTATTGACTAGATTCGTTTCCATTCCGTTTCCGATTCCGGAGTTAAAACCAAACGGGCCCTTAATATCTAAAATAAAATCAGGTTAAGTAGGGGAATAATTCCCCTATATGGCATAACACATGAACCTATATTTACCTCATTTATCGCCTAAAAAAAAAAAAAAAGAATGATGGTGGTGGTGGGACGAATCAGCAAGCTTTACTACGACCGACCTGCAAAAATAACTAGAAATGGAAAGGCTATAAACGTTTCTGTGCAGGCACGAAACAAGCAAGACGTTTGGCCTCTCCCATTGCTCTCCAATAGTACAACAATCCTCCCACATTATCATCCACGACCAACCAAACCCTAATCTGCCGCCCGTAATTGTGTACTATCCTCGTCGGTTGTGCTGCTGCTCCACTGGACTTGAAAATGGTACTTAATTTCCGCTGCTCACCCTTCTCCTTCTGCTTCTGCATTTTGGATTTTCGCTTTAACTACATGCTTCTTAGTTTAACGATTCCCCCCAAAACTTGTTAGGTTTGATTCCGATCTCTTTCTCTGCAACTTTTTGTTTTGGTGGTTTTAATGGCTTTTGTATTGGTTTAATGGATCGCTTTGGAAATGAAGAAGCTTTTGGTGGAGAAGGTTTAGGCTGTGGTTTTAAAGGCACATCGGAGTACATATAATAGGGGTTTTCGTTTGTGTGAGGGTGTGCTTAGGAGTATAAAAATACTCTGTTCTTATCATTGATAGTCAACCTAACTAGTAACTATTACTAAATCCACTTTGTTGGATTTACAGGACTAATACACAGTAAGTGCTTATTTTTAGTTTCATGTGATACCCACTAAAAGGAAGCTGAATAGTGAAATCAGTCTTTGCCTTGATTCTAGTTTTCATTCTTATTTACCTTTGAAGTCTGATCGAGTCCAGTGCATATATAATTATATAATTTATTTTATACTGAATTTTGGGTGCTTGAAGGAGTTCATACTTAATGCCGAAATATTGAGTGTGATATTTTCCAATGGTGCAGCGGAACTGTTGCTATATATGTGGTGTTGTGGGCTATGAAGAGTTGCTTGCGTCGTGCACCAAGTGCACATCATCTTCTATTCATGCGTAGGATGACTCCCTTTCTCTGATCCTTTCTAATTTTGCTCATGGATGATTTTAAAATTTGCTATATTGTTTTTTTCGGCGCTAGGTATTGCCTGAAAACTGTTCAGTTCACTCTTCCAGAGGACTGGGTGTGTGAAGATTGTCATGAATCTCCTAAACAGGGTATGCGGAAATAAATCCCTTATAAAACATGTATGATCTTAAGTTATAGTTACGAACGACTTTCTTGTTTTGCAGTTGCTAGGAAATTTACAGATGAAGTACTAATGCTTAAGAGGCAAGTGAAGTTGATTCCTACAGATGAAGCATTTGCACTAGCAGCGACTCACTTACCGCAGGCAAAGGGTAATGAATCCTTCATCCAACACATAATATATGTTTGGGAAAATCATAACACTGCTGTATTAGAATGCTCATATGTATAGTTGAGATGAACATCATATCATCTAATTCTACTATTAACAGTAATGTAACATGTATGAATACTCTCAGCCTTACGTTGTCTATTTTATCACTTCATACTTTTCAATATATGTTGTTGATTATTGAAAATTCATATTTTTGGTTTCAGATTTATTATGCATTAGATGCTAATTTTTTATTCAATGTTGTATGTCTTCTGTAAATTTAATGATATATTTATGTTTTCTAGTAAAATGACGAAGGCTCTCTATTATGACTTATTTCTCTTTTTGGATAGAAAGTCACCACTTTACTACTTATCGGCTCAAAGGACTTCATGTTTTAATACATTGGTATAATGCTATACATGGCCTTGCAAGAAATAATTTGTTTCTTACAAGCTCCTTCATGCATGATAGCTTACTACGCTCATCTTAACATGCTAGGAATGTGAGGTTGGTCATGAGTTATTCGGTAAAATTAGCAAGTTTGGAATTTCTTTGGGCTTTGGAGGTGGTGCATGTGCCTTAATATCTGTCTCACTCCTTCATGATCTGTCATTTTCGAGAACTGAAAGTTGTTTTGCATCCTATGTTTGCAGGTAAAAGACATCTTGCTTCTCCAGAAAAGGTTGGTAAGAAAGTTGAATCATCCAAGAAAGGAAGGGAAAACCTCAGAAACATGGTTCCTCCTGCAACCTCACCACGGAAATATGATATGCGTGCTCACCACCCAGGTAATCCTATTCTGATATGTGCTCTGCTGATGCATCCTAAGCTATTTTTACTTATTTGTTAATGATGTCGAACGTAAGATGTGTGTATGAGCTGTACTTGTGAACTTCTTTTATTCAATTCATCGTGCATAACCATACACCACCACCAATCTCTAAACTTTCTCCAGAGCTGCAGAGTTACAAAGAACACACTGTTCATGCACATACTGCATCGACAAAATCAAAACTTGATTTTGCTCAAGATACGAGGCTTACTGTAATATAGAACCATCCTCTATGAGCTCATTTCAGTTGATTTATGACATGTTTGATATGCAAAAAATATACAAGTTCACCAATAAAGTATGTGAGCCTTAGTATTGTTTGTTCTCCCTTACCACCCCTTATAAAATATACTTGACGTTAAAATTGTTAACTTGTGGTTAACAATTTTGATTGACAGAAGATTGACGTATTTCGATCTATTGAATGATAGTTCTTAATTTTCATTTTCATGTGCGGAAAATGAATATTGACACATTCTTGGATAGTCTATATCCTCGATTTGTTTTAGAAAACAATAATACAAATGAAGACAGACGTATTTGCTTTTTAATGCACAAAGAACAACATGGTTCATCTCTAATATGCACGTTCTTTCTCTTAACTGAAATTTGGTAGGTGGCGACCTCTGCAAGGACCCCTTGAGAGCAAGCAAGAGTGAAGTAGAACAAAGGCAGAGCGATGAGCAATTGACAATAGATAGTGAACTTCCAAATGGTCCAGCTTCACGTGCAACTTGGAAGTAAGTAATGTTTAATTTACAGGTTCAATGTAAAAACACTTTTAAAGCTAATCCTTATACGGAAAAAATTGCACTAGCAACTTAGATTGCTGAATTTGGATCTACCTTTTGACTGTTTCTTGGTATTATAATTGTCTGATGTTCCGCGATTCAGATAGGACTATATTTAGAATAAACCGTCATGCTATACATTTTCTTCAATGCCTTCTTATGTGTTATATATATATACAATATGAGTTCCATCCACTTCACATTGCTTCTTTTTGTAGCGTTTTGTACACGCGATCCTCCACAATACTATTTCTATTTAAGGATAACTTTCGCTGAAATGTACATATTTATATTGTGTGGTAGATAGGGAAGTACATGTCCTCACTCTTTTTGTTTCTTGTATGAAGTCTTCAAAAATACATGTAATATACGAGATGAAGAAAAATTGCAATAATATTTTGTTTTATGCTTATGACACACTTTGATTGTTAACCTAAGAGCTTTGATTTATCCGCAAGAATATTTTGTTTTTCTTCCTTTCCAGGGGGAGTTTTAGAACCAGTGGTTTTTCTGCTCCAGTTAGCTCATGTGACGTCATTTGGGGCTATCCGCCAGGAAAAGTTGGGAGGAAGGTTTTAGAATTTTCAGAGAAAATGCCATTCGCCCTTCACTTTGATGAGGTTCCTAGGTGCACTGTATGGGAAAAGTTGTTCAAAGGCGGAAGCCCAGATATATATGACATTGGACTATACTTCATGCCCATCGGTGACAGGTAGTAAGTTAATAAATATCTACTTATGATTCATTCCACTGCTGCTCAAGTTATGAAGCACCTCTTTTTTGATCAAGATGCAGATCTGAGCAATGCTACTCTTGCCTCGTATCACACCTTGAGAAACAAGATGTGGTCCTCACAAGTTGCATCAGTGGCATCCAGCTTCTGGTTTTCTCTTCTTCGCACCTGGATGAAAAGTCTCAAAGTAGGCACTTGATTAAACAACTCATATTGGCCTTGAAAAATTTGTTGCATTTGCATTTTATGTTTTCAGCATTCATTTTGAGTGTAAATCATGAACATGTTAACCCTTTTCCTTCAATTTCCAGAGATAAACCAGGCCTATTATCTATGTGGACTCTTTGTGCCTGCTGCCAAGCCTGCAGTTGGTTTCAAGGAGCCAGAGCAGAATCAGGTATACTATCAGCTTTTATTCAATCTAGTTGTCTCTTATGCTTTTACATTTGATTGCACTTTTTACCTCAAAAGTTGCATGCGTGTCTTTGTTATTTTCACAGTGAACGCTGAACTGTCTGTCTTTGTTTGTCTTTGCTCTTCTCTATCTATTCATATATAGATTATGACTGTTAGTATAATTGTATAGACTTAGAAGAAACTATTTATGTATACTGTAGTTGTACTTAAAGATGAAAACTGAACCTGTCATTCAGCGTATCATGGAGAATGAAGAAACTGAAGAAATGGAGATCGACATGGTTGGAGGAGCACCTGTGGGGAAGATTGATGTTCCAGTTCCAAGAGATTCTAATCTTTGCTGTTGCACGACGAGCAAAGCGGCAAGTTCAGTTAGGCAACCGGTTTGTAAGGTACAAGTGAAGGCCGAAAGGTATGATGGGAGTGATTTTGGTTCCTCTGTTTGTAAGGTGCAAGTGAAGCCCGAAAAGTATGATGGGAGTGATTTTGCTTCCGCCTTGGTGGAACCGAAAGTACCTCCGGGTTTTGAAGAAATTGGGAGACTCAAGTATAAGAGTATTGCGGAGCTATTGCAATCTGGAGATGGCAACAGAATCTAAGTATTATTAGTTTACCAGTGCACATTGCTGGGATTTTGAAGCTGCAAATGACAGGCTCTTGTAGTTATAGGTATATATTTTGTAGTAAAGAAATACCTGTATTGGCATTGGCATTAACAATATCGAAAGTTAAAAAGGGATAGGTAATCCTCTACATTCTACAAAACAGAAATGGACTGAGTTTAATTTTTGGGCTAGGTAGGCAGACGGCCCGCCCAACCATGCCTATTAGGATTACTAACTATGAGTAGAATTTATAAGTAGAATTTTTACAAAACAAAACCTCATAATTGTGCAAAATTTAGAGAAGCTCATAAAAAAGTCTAAACCAAATCTAATTTTGTTTATAATGGTGAAACAAAATTTCATTTGTCCATTTTCTCTTTTCTCCAAAATTTCTTTCAATATTTAACTTTGATTATCCGAATTGAACTCAAACTACATCTATAAAGAACGATTTATGTGTTGAAATGTAAAATTTTTGACAAAAATAATCGGATTCAAGCTAGTATCCCATGTAGGACCGTGGAGGATTAAGAGTTCATTTTACACGCTAGTTCACAATGCACCTATGAGTTTTGTACATTTGGATTCCACCTTAAACTGTAATTATAAGTTTAAAAAAATGTAGGTTACGACTTACCTTTTGAACGAGTTATGACTTAGCATCACAATTCAGCAACTATCAAATATGCAATTCAATCAACCTAATATCTCTTTCGTGAAAATACAACGGAGAAACATAAGGATAATATGGGATTTTCTGAGATATTAATGATGTAGATGTATGCGTAATTGTGTAATGTATTTGATGAGAAGTTGGTGGGGAAAGATGGTATCAATTAAGGAGAATAACGCAGGGACTTGTATGCACATTGAACACCAACAAATTTCCCAAATGCGCAAGCTCCTGCAGTCGTATATATCCCCAATTTCTAACCTTTTTATGTTCTTAGATAGTATATTTTAATCCCTTAAACCAAGGTTGAGAGGCTCACAATTTACTGCACCCATCTACTTTCAAGTCCAGATCTTCCCACCCCTACGAGCTCTCGAGGTAATCTTGTGATTGTTTTCCTTCTAGTTTGTTGCCCGTTTGATTCTCTTGCTCCATGGCGACGCAATTTCTTCTTCTTCTTTTACTATACGGGATTTTATACATATAATATCGCTGTCGATTGTCGAGTTCGAATAGCTCGGTTATTGCTTTGCTTTGCTTTGCTTTGCTTTTGTGTTTGTTGACTGTTAATGGATTAGGGTTTATGCATTTTCCCCTTTCCATAATTTGGGTTGTAATGCGAACACAATTCAGTTATTGAAACAATTTTGGGATTAGAAAGGCTGTTTGTTCAATTTCAATGTCCTTTCATCCTTTTTTAAGTTGCAAATGGGATTATACGTAAATCGTAATTCTTATTCTGCTAAATTTCGAAATAGAAAATCTGATGGAAGGCCTGTTGAGATTGCATACTGCACAGCTTCCAATTTATAACACACAGCAGCAACTACAACAACAAAATAGATATTCTTTCGCGCCCATTTCATCCACAAGGCTGGCGGCGAAATTGGAAAGAAGATCATTTTTCCAACTTAAAGGTTCCAAATCCATGAAACCAGTTGCTTCGGGTATGCAGCCGACTCCAGTGTCTACCGAGGAGCGCTTTGACAACACTTTACCTTCTGAAGGTACTTTGAGTGCTTAAATAAGAATCGACTGCTGATTTGAATGTTTATTGTTGTTCCATGTTCAATTATTTGTTGGCTGTGTGAAAGTCTTGGTTGTAAGGGTAATAGGCTTGTAACCCATCTGCTATTTTCCATCAGTTGCCTAACAGTTAGCTGGCTATGGAACATAAAGTCACATTGTACTATAACATTACCTAACATTTCATTTTTGTCTTGCATTGACCAATTTTTAAGAACTCTTGGTGAAGTTGATGTTACAATTGTGACTTTGAATTGTTATTGTTCAACGAATAAACATATGTAGGAAGCATGATATGTTTGACATTCTTTATCTTATTATCTTTTTAAAAAACTTGATTCAATACTCCTATATGCTATTATATTTCTTAATGCATGGAAAAATTAGGGTAAGCGTTTAAACTTTAGTTAGTCAGTGTATATGTTATTTGTTGCTTGATAATCAATTGTTTTGATTTTAAAGAGAGGAGTGCAGTTGTCCGTCTAATATAATTTGCCAGTATGTTCTTCTAATCTCCACTTCTCATGATCATTGATCAAGCTAAGTACTGATAACTCCTCTCTTAAACATTGCAGAGGTGATCGAACTATGGAGAACTGCTGATGCTGTCTGCTTTGATGTGGATAGCACAGTATGCATCGACGAGGGTATTGATGAACTCGCTGAATTTTGTGGAGCTGGGACAGCGGTTGCAGAGTGGACATCTAAGTCGGACACTTTCCCATTCATTGCAAAAGTCACGATTTTTCTCTCTTTTCGGAAAATGTAAACATATCTTATTTTTGCATAACCTTTCTCCTAGGGCAATGAATGGATCTGTTACTTTCCAAGAGGCTCTAGCTGCCAGGCTATCTTTGATAAATCCATCACTGGCAAAACTCCAGGAGTTTCTCGAGAGTAGGCCCCCAAGGTAGTTGACGTATCCTTTGCCATCTTGCATTTCAACATGTTCCCATGCCATGTTTAACTCTGAGATCAATTTAAAATTTCATGTTAGGGCTTAACCTCCCGATCTTAAAACTGTATCTTGCAGTCTCTAAATTTCAATACCTGATATGTGATAACCGTTTTTGTGTATATGAAATAATTAGAGTTACTCTTTAATTTCTAATACCATCTACTTCTTTGCTTGTTCATTCGGGAGCACTGCTTCTAACATGTCAAATACTCATTAAGTCATTATCTTCCATGCAAAATTTTCAATTTTGAACTGCAAATAGTTCTTTTTTTTGAATATATTATTTATCTTGAGATATAGGGAACATTAATTTCTGTTTCTTCCTCTTTTAACATGTAGAATTTCTCCTGGCATTGCTGATCTTGTTAACAAACTGAAGACTGCGAAAAAAGAAGTCTATTTGGTGTCTGGAGGCTTTCGTCAAATGATCAATGTATGCTTCCAATAAGTTATCTCATATACACTTTACATTCTCTTTACTTCCTCTTTCCACATTATTGAGATGTAACAGCCCTAGCTAGAGTCGGACTATTTTTTTTAGTTCTCTCTAGCTATATTATGGATTATTGACCAATTTCAATCTTTTGGGAATCTTCAAATAAAGGTTGAAATTCAGCATTCAAGATTTCCAAACTTTTTGCCACCTTTTTATTTAAAACCCTGTCTTTTTGAACCTCCATGCAGACATATTAACTGTACAGGTGTTACTCTTCAGCTATACTCTTTTCACGGGCTTTACCATTTGCATGCATACTATTGAGAAACACAGATTCACCCTTCTAGTTCATGCATCTTATGCTGATAGGATCACATGAAAGACTTTTTTTTTTACTCCGACACAACATGAGTTCTGGCTAAGTCGGACCATTTAAATAACTGAGAAACTCTACTTCCTTTTGTAGCCTGTGGCCTCCATCCTTGGGATTCCCCTAGAAAACATATTTGCCAACCGATTGCTCTTTGATAGCTCTGGGAGGTTTACAGGGTTTGATAAAGATGAGCCCACTTCAAGAAGTGGTGGAAAAGCCATTGCAGTTCAACAAATAAGAAAGGTTGGTTTAGTGCTTTCCATAACTAGTTACTGTTTGATTGGATAGAGATGTTTTACCAAGTTGGACTGAATTTTCAGGCTCATGGTTACAAGACACTGATCATGATCGGAGATGGAGCAACTGATCTTGAGGTGAGATAATCAACTTTCAAATCCATGCCTTGATGCCGTAGTTATAAACATTCTCATATGATTCATTTCCATCTGATATGGATGTTTGCAGGCTCGTCAACCTGGAGGTGCGGACTTGTTCATCTGCTACGCAGGAGTTCAACATCGAGAGGCGGTTGCAGACAAAGCAGACTGGCTGGTGTTTGATTTTAAAGACATGATAAGCACCCTGGAATAGCCAACTAATATATTTTGTTCCTCATTGTCATCACCTTCACGGTACAATTAACAGTCCATTGCTGAGATTTTAATGGATGAGATATCGCTTTTTATCATCTTATGGGGAATTCATCTTCATCTACTACAGCATTTTGATTGCTACTGGCAAGTGTAAAGAATAATTATTAAAGACGATGCACAATGGAATTGGAATTTGGGAGTCATGCTGTTTGGTTTTAATTGCGGTGCTTGTTTGGGTGCTCCCAAAGATACCTATAGGAAGCTCACATGCTACTTACTATCGACTAATCAACAACTCCTTTCGCTGTATAAATACATTCTGCATTTTCTTGGTATAATTAAAAAGCGTTGTTCATTAACTGGGAGCCATGGAGCTTGATTTTGGTTAAATGTTGTTGGAGTCATCCGAGGGAATGGCCGAATGGGTATACAACGCTAAAAATCTGTATAAAAAATGTTATTAAATGAGGATACAATTTTTTTTTTTATAAAATACAAAGATAAAAATTCCTTTAAGAAAAACGAGGACAAAAATCTGTATTTTTGACGAAAAATAAAAATATGCAATGTTATTATTTTTCATAATTAAAGATTAAAGAAGAATTACGGGTAAAAATTCCCGAATTTAATGCCTAATAATTTTATAAAAATGATTTGGTGAAAACAATCTCACAGTGTATTATAATTTCAGTGGACAAAAACTGTGTCCAGCTAGGTAACTACTGGTAAAGGGTGGGTTTATTTTTATTTTTATTTTATTGTCTTTTTCCATAAAAATCTGAGGAAAGAAAAGAATGGATGGGCGAATCAAGAAGGAAATGCGACTGCGTGAGGAAAAATTGGATTCATTCCCATTCTGTAAAACTCGTGGTTCACAGTCCCTTCAGTAGATAACGTAGAAGCTTGAAAGTTGTTAATTTTCCAATACACTTGTTCGAGAGATTCAAGTCCTGGGTTTTTGTTTTTGGGCTGTGCTCAGCGACTCGACACATCCTTTCTTCGTTAAAGGACGGGGACTTTTTGATCATATCTGTGGTCGGTTAATGTTTAAAATAATCAGAAATTTGAAAAGAATCTTCTTTCAAGTCTGTTGCAACCAACGTGTGAGCTTCAATTTCAACGATTTGAGGTCTACTTTCCAATCCATTTTGACAGTTGCAAGGTTGGGTACCTTCTCTTTCTTTGTTATCATTCCATATTCAATTTCTTTGGTTTTTCCCAAGGCTTATGCTATCTGGGTCTTCGTCACTTTTTTCTTTGTTTGGAGGTTCTTAGTTGGGATTTTGATACCTTCTCGGCAATTAGGGTTCTTCTCTATAGGAATTTGGGGCTGAAATTGATTGTTTCACGTGCACTTGTTACTTGTCTTGATTAATTCGGACGCTATTGTTGGCTTATTTGAGACATCATTATACTTTCTTGGTTTAGTAGAAGGCGCTTTGCTTTTTCTCCCAATTCGGTTTCTTGGAACTAGGGTGTGCAAATGGATTCTTCCATGGCAGATGATACCTCTTTATAAGATCTTTCATGGATGTATGTTGAATTCAGATGACTGTATTAAGGTGATAGATAGGTTAGACAATGGATTTGTGGGTCGTGGCTGCAATTACTGGTGCTGGATATGCAGCCAAGTACTTGCAGAATTTTGCAAGGGATAAGGAAGGATCTTCAGGGCTTATGCTTACAAGCTCTGCTGGCAAAAAGCCGGACTCTCCGGCTTTGATCCCGCGTTTTGAAGACAATGCTGCTCCTTTGCAGAATTCTACATACAGAAGGTCAACATATAATCTTTTAGATGGAAGATTTGGGGAAACTAAGAAGCGTAATATTCCAAATGTAGAAACAGTGTCTACTAGTGGATTCGAGGGTGAAATTTCTGATAGTTATTGCGAGGGATTTGAAGCGTCTGCTCGTGCAATGGGTACATTGGCTGGTCATAGAAGTGGGCAAAATTCACTTAGAAGTAGACATTTCCAACCGCAATATCTGAAGCCTCTTAATTCATTAGAGAGTTGTCTGATGGCTCAAATTTACAAAGAGCATTCAGGAACAGAGGATCATATCCTCGTACCTATGGCATCTCCGTGTATTCCGGCTTTCAGACCACTTGTGGTGACTGATGGTACTCGGGTAATTAGCCGGCCAAGTTTTGATTCTTCTAGTGTACAAGTTAGAGATGGAAACAAGAAGGTGCATTCAAAGAAATATCCAGACATAAATGAAGCAGTGATAGGTGGGATTCCTATGTTACCTAAAAGGGGATCAAGGGAATACTCAAAAGTGAGCAATATCGAGAAGGGTAAGGACCAGATTGAAAGATTAAGCAGTATTAGTGAAATGCCCTACAAGATGCAGATGTCTTCAGAAGGTACAATCTTTTCTTGTTTTCCTTGGAAACAAATTGTTTGCTTGTCACATCCATAATGATGCTAAAAAGTTTGATAAGGCAGACCATTTGGCTTGATGGTGATGTTTCTGATATTTCTGAGGCTATTTGTATATGAAAGATGCTGGACGTCATAAATGCACATATAACAGGAGTAGTTGGTTAGTATGGATCATAAGCCATAGCTTTGATTTTCTTACTTGAAGATACACTGGATTTTAATTTAAAGATGGAAATGGAAGTAGAGTGCTCAATTTATCCTTCTTCTTTTGTATGAAGAGACATAACTATTTTAATCACCGTTGATTGGAAACTTGGTTTAAAGCAGGTAACAATTTTTTTTTTTGGTCTAAACTGAATTTCATGACCTGAATTTTTTTGGAAGGATCTCAAAGTGAAGAAGATTTCTGGGTCTGGTTTGTGGGGATTTTATATTCTCTATTATTAAGTTGAACTTCCAAGTTTTGTTTTCCATGGCTCAAACTATGGTTTATATATCTGAATATTTAGACATAGAATCCTTTATTAAAGCAGGAATGCAGGATGCAATTATGCTTATTTTGCTCAACTAGGATCCTGGCCTTATATTGTGGCAGTATAAGAAAAAGTCATGTTTCCGCCTCTACATGGTTGTGAATTTTTTATTGTTATGTGCATCATCTATGCAGCCTTTTATAGACCCTTGATGAATGCCCACTATTGAAGTCACAAGTTAGGCTTATTGAATAACCTTTTTAAAGCCTCAGTGTGATATATTAATCTTCACTTGAAACAATGTTTGTAAACACTTGATGTAAACTTAAAAATTATTTATCATTCATCCTAATTCCTGTTGAATGTTGATCTAATAAATTTACTTTCAAAAGAGATAAAAACTGAGTATTATTATTGTGAATTTCAAATGCGAGTTACTCTTATATAGGGATGCAAATTGTATTTCTACATTTTGTATTATCTATGATAAGGGTGCAAATTGTATTTCTACATTTTGTACAATCTATAAATGTATGGCCTGACTTACTATTTGATTCCAAAATCCAAATTAAGTATTTCCATCTTAATAATATTGGTTCTGATTTATGACTCCTATATTTGAGAGAAAGATTGCTGAAATTCAGTTGAGGGACCCATCCTGCAGGGAACTTCTTGATCATCATTTCTCTTTGACCTCCTGAGGCTTTTCTCTGTTGGGCTTAGATCGTAATATAAGACTGACCAAACATACACATACTAGTAACCGGTCTTTTCCCTTGTGCATCTGCCTCCAACCTGTAAAGATTGTAGTTTTCTAGCATGTCTTTAGGAGCAACAAATTTGCTGCATTGATGTGTAAGATGATAATCACATCCATCCACCTAGTTTACATGTATCAGATCCTCTATCTAGTTCCATTCCATGTTCAACTGTATTACTAGTTTCCTTGCCTCATATTTTCATATTTTGTCAGGGCCATTAAGTGAAGCAGCTCTTTTCTGTCTTGGGGTCTCTATTGGTGTAACATTTAACACTTTAGCTAATAATACTGAAGTGACAAAACTGAAGGATGTTTTGAAGCAAACTGAGAATTTGGTTCAAGATCTTCAGGAGGAGCTTGACATGAAGGACTCGTTAACTGTGAAAGAGCTGGTCAGTGAAAATACCATCTTTTCATATGAACGGGAGGGGTCCGTTTATAACAAGAAACCAATGGTGGCATATTCCCAGTCAGATTCAGAAGTACTAATTAACTATGATGTTGAAAGATCTGATACCCACAAAGCACCTGAAAATTTAGAATCAATGAACCAAATTGAGGCTGAGCTTGAAGCTGAGCTTGAAAGACTGGAGTTAAGCATAAAAGGTTCTACTCTGCACACAAAGTTCTCAAATGATGATGATGAGGTAACCAATTTATGTCTCCTGTCCTTAAATCTTTTCTAGTGCACTTGAGTACCTGACAGAAATAAGGTTATCCAGTTTCCCATTTAGCCTGCTAATACACGATCTATAGTATAACACCTATCATATCAATAATCATCAATATTAGTACCAGTGGAGAGACCGAGAGATTCTTCACCGCAGATAGTTAAGCAAATGGTTCCTTTATTTTTTTGTTGATTTTCTGACAATCTCGGCAAGATCATGAGAAGCTTGTGTTTGTTAGAAACTCGTGCTAGTCTTTTTACTAAGTGCATTGCCTCTTGCACTAAGACCAACTTTTGATATTGCGGCATTTTCTGGTTACGCTTATTAGTGTATTCTTTCGAGGATTTTCTACTGTGTGCCAAAATCCAAGGGTATATGTTAGCAATGTATATTTTAGTACGCCATTCTATTTTATCATCTATCTATTTTCAATGAATTAATAGGGTAAACGCCTGGTAACAGTTTGGATATACTTACCATATTAAATCATTAACACGTGCTTGTGTACACACGTTAGAATAGCCGTTCAATGCAACAAAGCCTTATATGGATGATTTATGAGGACTTGAATTCGTGACATACTAGCTGAAACGAGCATTATGTTTAGGTTGATGAATGTGTGCAGATTAGTTGTTTTTGCAACATTCTGTCATAGAGCTTATTCATTATTTTCTATGCAGCTCGATGCAGATATTGTGGCAGAGCTAGTACAAGGTGAATTGAGAGCTGATGTTGTTTCCAGAAAACCCATTTCTGATCTTTCTGGTGACAGTAGCTCAAGCAGCAGCATAAACCCTTGTTCACCAAAACAAGCAGTCTCACCACGCGAGCTGAGCATGCGCCTGCACCAAGTCATCCAATCGAGACTAGAACAGCGAATCATGGAGCTTGAGTCAGCTCTTGAGAAGAGCCGGAAGCGGGTCAAGAAGTTGGAATCAGGGCAAGGAGTCCCACACATCGACTCTTCTTCTTCCTCCTCTTCCCGGGGCAGTCCGATCACAATCGAAAATGGTTACCCGTTGGAATCACAGACAAATAATGAGCTTCCTCTCGTTATGAACCTATCTGGGGAAGCTCTTGATGCTTATAATGAAGCTTTTGAGGAACTTAATAAGGTCAATGGATCCGAGTACGATGAGGAACACGATTCTGCAATCCATAAAGAGAGCCAAGAAGAGCAACTCTTCCATAGGAGTATGGTGAGGTTAACGAACCAGATGAAGTCCAGCTCGCTGCTATTCCGGCCTACGGTTGGTAATGATGAGGCATACGCCACAAATTGTAGAACTTTTGAGCAGCGGGAGTTGTTTAGCTTTGATGAGGATGAGGACGAGGATGATACGTCACTGCTAATTAAACAGATTGTTGAGAAAACCAGGCAAGGTTCATCTGCAATTTTGCATGCTCATAGAGCAATGGTTTCCCTTGATAGCAATGATAAATGACAGTGTTATAGATACATTAAACTAATATTTGGTGGGTATAGGTGTACAATTTAGATAAAAACAACGTCCCAATGGATGCAATCATGCAAATGCAATACCTTAATTCTTTTGACTTTGCTTATTCCTAGTTTTTCTAGCTTTTTGGTTAATACGAAGTTATGTTTCTTTTAGTCTTGGTTATATACATATTATTATACTTTTGTTAAGTGGAACAAAACAACATATCAAACCTCTAAATGACGATATTGAAATTACATGATACGGAAAAATGATAGTCAAATCTCTTAACACATTATTATTATTCACAAATTGAAGGACAACTGAGCTTCATTTTAATACTTTCTGATGAACCTTTACCGGCCTTACGGCCATTACATGATTTCTTCAAATGCTTCAACGGTCTGCTAAAAAATACAATCTTTCTATAGTATTGCAAGTGTAAACAAGATACTGAACATTCAAGATTGTAGTTGGACAGCAACAAAATCCATTTTATGATCTTCTCCATGTACTAGAGTTCAGAGACTTTACCAAGCCTTCAAAAAGATCTTGTAGGAGGTCCACAAGGTGATCTACCTCGTACTTGACATGCCTCTCAAGGTTTTCGTTCTTGCACCTCGTAACAAAGATCTGGTAAGCTGGTATCATCTTTTGAATTGAAATTCTCAGCTCCTGCTTAAGCTGATTATCTTTGATGCACCACCCAGTTTGCACCTTGTACAGCTCCTCAAAGGCGGTTGTAAATTTCCTCAGCTTCTCCCTAAGAATGGTCTTCTTTGAGGAACTGGGTCCCGAGCCTCCTTCGTCCTTTAGCAATGGCACAATCCAGCTCCAGCTTGATCGGAGATAGCACTGAGCATGGTGCTGATATGAAGCTATCAGTTTTCGTATCCGGTCATCCCCTAGATAGCCCCTGAGATCCGAGTTCTTCACCTTTTGGACAATGTAGTGAGCATTGTTTAGGATGAATATGTGTGTCAGTGAGGCATCTTTGTAAAGCTGTGACTTCGTCTCAAGGTTTATTTCTAGCTTGTCTATAATTAGACGTAGATGGACTGCCATTGGACAGCTTGTAAGGCTATCTAAATCTTTTGAAACAGTTTCTTCTTCTAGTTTGAGGCAAACGCCAATGCCAACAACTAAATCAGATACGTCTTGAATGCAGAGAAGGGCATTGAGAGTGTTTTTGTATGCAGGAAGGATGTTGATATAATTGACGACGTACTTGGTAAGGTGGTGGATTTGCCCGGCTGGGAAAGGCTCAAGTGACGGATCAGAAAGAACGAAATCTCCAAATTCCAAGAATGTCGCTTTGGCTGCACAACCAAGCCTGGCTAGAAGCTCTTCCACTTCCACCTTGATAGAAGGGGCAGCTTCTTCTTCTTCGTGGAATAAATCGTATATCCGTGGGCAAAGCTTTGTGAGAGCATCAACCATGTCGATGAGTCGGAAGAGCTTCTCTGGCCTATGAGCTCCCATGGCCACTCCATGACCAAAGTTCATGAGACAGGACATTATAGGACTCGCAATGTTGGCAAAGATGGTTGGACCTATAGGCCCCAACGCCTCAAAGATTTGATCACAAAGCCACTTCTCACCAACAAGGAAGGCCCCAACAAAGGTCTCCAGTACATGAATCCATGTCTTGATTTTGCCATCCAAGCTGTCCCAATCCATCTTTATCAGCTCCTCTATGGTGAATTTCTCCATTCCAAGATCTATCAAAAGCTCATCCAATGCTGCCTTTTGGCACTCTACGAGAGTGTCACAAAACTCCTTCTCATAGTTTGCAGTACACATCACACGGGCTATTGACTTTACAACTGGAATCGTATCCGGGTGGATCAAGTCAGCAACATAATGATCACAATGTGTGCTGCTACTTTCTACAAGAAGACTAGTTGTCACGGATTCATCTGATCCAACCGAATCCTTATCAGCTCCCGTCTCCTCAGAACAAGGAGCAGGCAGTTTGGACTCACAAGACCGAAAGCCATGTGCAAAAATATCCCTTAATTCCTCGTCAATCCTTGACATAGCAGCTTGAAGAACATCAACAGCCAATCGGGTGAGTTCATCACTCTCCGATTTTCGTGACAATAAACGAATCTCATCAATAGATTCCAAGTATTCAGCAAACAATCCAGGATTAGAATTCCATGTCATTGACTGATCTGAAATCCAGCCTTTGATCTTCTCCTCAGCTGAAATCAGTCTTTCCCTGATATCACTGAACTCGTTTGCGTCATCATTTATGAGCAATTTCATGGCTGATAGCTCACAGTCAACATCTGCTAAGAGCTTCTTGAGATTGTCACTTGCGTGTCTATGCATTCCAAGGAGCTTCACGGTGTTTTGAGCAGCAACCAGCAAGCGTTCATCCCTCTCATAGAGGGAGGAGTTTAAATCTTCAAAACCCTCTTCCATGTGTGGAATCTAAGCTCAAAACTAATTACAAATTGGAAAGTAGCCGTGCTTTAGAGGTAATCCAGTTTCAGAAAAAGATGAATTGAGCAATATAATCCCACAAGACGAGTTTAAGCTTGAAATCGGGACCCAAAACCCTATAATTAGGCGATTGTGGATATTTGGGGCCAACTGGAATTCCAACAAGTCATCAAATAAGAAGAGAAGATAAATCAACAGAAAGTGAAGAAAGCAGAGATTGACAGGTATTATACAAAAGGTTAAGAAAGGTAGATGAACGTAAAGTATACACAAAAGAGGAATCAATCAGAAGCAGAAACGCAAATTGAACAAAAACAGAAAAGGAAATGATTCAATGATTAGAAAAAAAAAGATTTGTATTGTGAAGGAAATACCTGTGTTTGATTTCTCACACTTTCCCGGGTGGTAGGAAATTTCCAGCAGTCAAACAAAATGCAAAAGAGTTGAAGGAGATGAAGAATGAAGCGCGGTAAGAAAGAGAGTGGAAACAGCACACAAAATGGAACACTGTGACACTACAAAGAAAAGGATACCAGTATTTTATGAACTAGTGTATTACACGTACTCTGTACGGGATATGATTTAATACCTATTATAGATATATAAGTATAAAATTATTTTATTAGAGTTTAATATAATTTATGCACTATAAATTTTAAAAAAAAATTAATACACATAATGTGTTAAAATCAATATAAAAAACTTAAATTACACTCTTTGAATAAAATTGACAAAAGATTTTAGGTACATTTTTTTTAAATTATCAATTTATATCAGCAATTAAAAATATACATTTAAATTACATAATAAAAAGATTTAAAAAAGTTTGTGGGTTGAGGAGAATTATGAGTCAATTTTTTTGTAATTCTTTTTGAATTTTAACAATCTTATTGAAATTACTGAATTTAAAGATTTAAGATTTAAGATAAGATTTGAGATTTAAGAAACTTAATTATTTTTTTTTAGATGTTATTAATTCCTAAAATGACACCTGTGATTAGAGTTCTCATGGTGAGACACGCAAATTTAGATGCTACTCTTATAATATATATAAGATAGATAGATAATACAAAATAAAATTATTAAAAATTTACTAATTTAAACACTTAAATTAAAAATGTGATTATTTAAACAAATTTGTAGATACTTTCATTAAAAAAAATCAAGTACAAAATTAAAAATCTCATATTTTAACAAAATTTATTTAAATAATTCGGTAGACTATTTTAACAAAAAATATTTAAAATTTTTCAATTTTTAATTTTTTTAATTTATATTATTGAATAGATATTTTGAATATTTTACCAATTTTTTTAAACAAAATTTCGTTTTTAAAATTTTAATTTATATTATTGAAGAGATTTTAGTGGATCAAAAAAATATTTGGGTTGAGAAAAATAATCTATTTTAAAAAATTTAATTTATATTACTGAAAAGATATTATTGAATATTTTAACAATTTTTAAATGTATTTATTATGACTTAGTAATAATTTAATTAATAAACGTAATTAATAACTTTTTAAAATATTTTTTTGAGAACTCTGGCGCTGACACGTGACAAAAAGTCTTCTGCTTTAATAGATACTAGTTTAGTGCCCGCACCTTGTGCGGGTGCGGGTTTTGTTTAAATAAAAAATTTAATATTTTGTCTTTTATACATCATATCTTGGATATTAATATATTAAAAATTTATTTGTTGTTAACTAATATCACTAACATACATGAAGATTAAATTTAAATTTTTTAATAAATAAAAAGACACAAAAAAATCTATTAAAAAGATTATTGTTATAGTATTATATTTGTAGTTCAATATATTATCACTTTACTTGATAAACCTTAATAAGCAAGATTTGATTTAGTTTAAATTTAAAAAATGTGTAAAATTTTGTTAGAAAATAAAATTTGAAATTAAATTTAAACTTTTTTTTTTTTAATCAAAAAAAATTAAAATGGGGCCTCCATTATTTTTGAAAACTATAAAAACATAATATCTAGTATATGTTTTGATTTTTTATATTAATTTTATTTTTTAATTAATCTTTGCGTAAAGCTGGTGTGGTCTGGTGATATATTTAATAATAATAATTTAGCATGTTGACCCTCTATTAATTTTACTTATAAAAAGGTTATAAAAATTTATAAGAATAAAATGACAAGTCTGTAAATATATTGAGGCAATGTTGTATATAAATTTTTTATATTAGCAAATTCAATATTATATATTCGATCCAAAATTCATATACAAAATATGTTTCTATTACTTTGAAAAATACAATTTGTTATAAATCTCAAATTAAGATACAAAGTTAATCCCATATAATTTGGTAATTCACCGTTGATTTAAAATCTAGTTAATTATAAAATATGGTTGTTACAACTTCCAAAATTAGATGGCAACCACGACAATTATTTATTTTTAAGATTTGATTGTGAAAAATAATTATAAAATCTTGTTTGTTAAAACTGTCCAAATCTAGTTTGTTATCAATATCTTATAATTTTTATTTCTAAGATTTGATTTGTAATAATGTGGTATATCCGTAACTTGATTAAAAAAAATTCTTATGTGACATGATTTGGACGTGACGTGGCCTTGGTGACCGTTTATTAATACTTATAAAAATTATTTTTGTAAAAGAAAAATGGCAAATCTGTAAATATCTTGTGGCATATCTGTAAATATATTGAAAAAAGTCCTAGGTGGCATGTGTTAGGCGTTGACATGTGGACTAAATGGGTTCTGTTTTAGTAGTATACTAGTGTATAACCCGTGCCCTGCACGGGATTTATTAAAATATATTTTTCTTTTTTTCTTTTAGTCTTTTTTAGACGATGCATGTTTAATCAAATATGATATTTATCCGTTTCTCTTAAAAAGTAGTTAAAAATTTTGTTACGTAAATTTTTTGGAAAAATTTAACCAATACAACGTTTTCATTATAAAGTTTTATTTAAGTCACTTTAACATTCATTTTTAATTAACTAATATTTTCATTTATTTTTATTGAAATAGGCGGGTTTCATTTTACGAAGGAATAAAAGAAAGAAATGATGATTATATTAATCTGGAAAAAAGAAAATGTTCAACTTATAAAGGAATCGAAGTAGAAGAATCATGACAAAATTTCAATTTAATTAATTTGTTTATCTTTTGGTTCAAGTTCGATAATTTAAAAAAAAAAAAATAGATAAATGGTCATTGGTGACTTCATCCTTCTATTTATTTTAATCTATGCTATTTTTACCCTATTCAACCTTATAGTGAATATGTAGTTAAACATCATCCTTCCTTTTCCAATCTTTACATTCAATCTTCCTTTGAATTTTCAACTAATTTAGGATTAGAAGAAATTATTTCAAAGTAAATAAATAATATATAACAAAGAGGTTACATAAAATAGTGTAATCGAAGAAAGTATTTTTCAAAAATTATTTTCAAATAAAATTATGAAGCACCAACAAATTTAATACCAAAATAAAAACTGATATCCATTTTATTTTATTTTACAAAAATACCTTATCAAAAAATAAATAAAAAAGGAATTGTAAATATGTATATTTTGAAGGATAAGGAAAATTACATTTATCATCATATTTTTATTTTTACTTTTAAATGTAATTCTTTTAAATAATTTCAATTTTGTAAATTGGACGTGACATGAATGCCTTTATATTAAAATTTGATATAATTACTTACTAATAAAAATTGTGTTTTTATATATGGTATTCGAATTTTCGTTTAAATTGTTGATAATGAATATTATTTTTATATTAATTTATCAATTTTAAGTGGATTCGAATTCTAATTTAAAATTTTGATTATATATCTCAACAAATTTTCATTGATAATTACGTTTTTTTAATTCAAAAATAAATTTCGTATTTATTGATGATTTACAGGAATTTTTATTAGTTAACTGATCCAATTGTTTAGGAAGAAGATCTTGTGATTTATTTTACTAATAAAATCCGTTTTTATATAGATCGTATGTATTTATTGATGATTTAAAGGGATTTTTATTAGTTAACTGGTTTCTTATATTCAAGAACATGGCCTGGAAATTGGGGAGTTGCTCCTACTAACATTGGAGGGAAGGAAAGCTGCTGCTGCTGCGAACCGAAAGCTGTTCCCTTTATTTTCTTCAACACAAACAGTAACAATGTGTCAAAAAATGGAAACCCAATGAAAAATAATTAGAACGCAATAACTTGAAAACATCGGAAAAATAGTTTAGCTAACTTTTCGAGCCGAGCGTATTGGGATATCTACATAAAAGAACAACAAAAAATATATAGTTAGTAAACAAATTGAAAAGCTATATAACCTTTATCGGAAAAAGTTCACCAATAAGCAATACCGAGTAACGAAATCAACACTAACTTGGCACGTCATGGATTTGATATGACTAAAACCCTATAAGAATAAGTAAACGTATATATAGATGGTATTGAGATATCTACATAAAAGAACAACAAATATTTATAGTTAGTAAACAAATTGAAAAGCTACATACCTTTATCGGAAAAAGTTCACCAATAAGCATACGGAGTAACGAAATGAACACTAACCTGGCACGTCATGGATTTGATATGACTAAAATCCTATAAGAATAAGTAAAAGTATATATAGATGAGGAGAAAATCTTTGGAAACTTACTGAATAAGTTTAACGGTGAAAATTAGATAGAATAATATTGGATTTTTAAAAAAAATTGTTTTAAAAAAAGTCGATGGATCTTATCAATCGTTCAAGAAAAATAATTAGTTTTTTTAAAAAAAGGATGGATCTTATCTTTACGTTCAAGAAATTGATTTTAAGAAAAATAAAGATAGTTGTTAAAAATTGATTGATCTTATCAATCGTTCAAAAAAATTGAATTTTAAAAAAATATTTATAAAGAATACAATATTTTAAAAGCTAAATTGAAAATCGACGTAGAGATTAACAAACCAAATCAAACCAATTTTTAGACATACGTAACAAACAATATTAATAATTAATAATAAAATAAAATTAAAAATTGTGCGTACAAAATCAAAACAAATATATGCAATTTAGTTTGCAGGTTATAAATTCAAAATTAGTAATTAATGAAAAAAGTTTGTTAGTTTGATTTCAAAAAATCAAAAGAATTTATTTAATTTATTTTGTTAAGATCTCTTCAAATAATAACTAATCAAATTTAAGTTAAAAAATTGTAATCAGTTATTTGCTTTGTTAAAATTTAAATTTTAATAACAATGGCAATTTAGTAAATATTTTAAAAAAAAAGCTGATGTGGCATCCCTTATTGCTGAATAAAAGGAAGATATTAATTTTTAAATTCCGATCTTAATTAATTTTAATTTTCACTTATTAATATACGACTTTTAATTTATTTCAAGTTTCAAATGATAAGATTGTTTTAAATTATTTTGTTGTATTTCAGATCCAAATCTTAACCATTATCATTTTAGAACAAAAAAAGGCGAATTTTTTTGTTAAATTATGTTTACAAATTAATTTTTTTAGATAAATTTTTAAACAAACATTTAAAAAGATTATTAATACAAAATTATCTATATAAAAACTTCCGATATACTCTTTCAATAAATATATTTTTTATGTGGTTTGTTGTTTACTCAAAACTTATTAGTCAAGATTTGAAACTGATTAGTTTTTAATTTATTGGTAGATACTGGGAGGTTATTTATAGTAAAAAATTTAGATTAATTTTAACATTTAAATGAATGAAATAGGATGAGATATTTTCTATATATAGCTAGAGGATAAAAAATGAATGAAATAGGATTAGAACACAAAAAATTAATTAAGATTGGAATTTAAATTGATTAGTTTGATTCCAAATTAAAATTTATAAAATAAGATAAGATTATTATTAATGTTAACCAATATCTTTATTTTTTCTCTTTTTTCAATTATAAATATATGATGGATTTTTTAAAAAAATACGTGTGTTTTTTTTAATTATAATTAATGTTAATCATTAAATTATAACTAATTGTGTTAGCAAACTTTTTAAAAAATTTGATTTGCAAAATAATGAGTTAAATTATGTGATTAATTTTTGTTGGGCTGATGTTAATTATAGGAGCGACACGTGGCAAAAGAGGCTGACGTTAATCGTGGGGGCGACACGTGGCAATAGAGGCTTCTGCTTTAATATATACTAGTGCATAACCCGCACCTTGTGCGGGTATATTTATATATTGATTTTTTTGAGTAGTAAGTCATAAGTCGTGCAAATTATGTGAGAAGTGTATGTGAGAAGTTGTCATATCATATATGAGAAGTTTAACAAACAATAAAAAAGATTTGATTTAACAAAAAAATAAAATAATATTTGATAATCGGAATTATTAAAAGTGTATGTTGGAAGTTTTCGTATCGTATATGAGAAGTTTAACAAACTATCGAAAACGTTTGACGTAAAAAAATATTGAAAAATCGAGATTCTAATTTGATTATTTGGCTGAATTTTAAATATTTTACTAAAGCAATATTTAGAAACCGCAATAACCACTCCCAATGCTTGAAGCAAATCTTCAAATTTGAAAATAATAAATAAACTCAATTTGTTGACTAAAATCGAATGTTAATGGCTCTTATCATACTAATAAGATTTTGTGAGATCTTTAATATACTTAAATACTGCTTTTAAATTTAAAAGATTCAGATATTGCTTTTAATTTGGAAGATTTTAGTTAAAAAAAATTAAATAAATATAATATGTTAAGAAGATCTTTTGATCTTGAGTTTACATAAAAATTAGATACAAATTTATCCGAAATTTAGAGTTAACCGTTACAATTAAAATTTACATCTTAGACTTATTAAAAAATAAAATAAAATATTTATTTCAAGAAAAAATGGGAGGCCGCCACGTCAGCATTACATTGTCGCCCACTTTAAGTAAAGTATATAGAATAGAATGATAAAAATACTAATAATTTAGTTATAATTCAAGTCGATAAGACCAAGAAAAAGCGAGAGACGATTTGATTATATAGACAAAATTGTTAATAAAAGTTACCCAATTAAAATTAAAAGAAGATTGTTGAGGAAGATTTGAAGATTATGAGTTTTAAATAAAAACATTAATTATATTAAAACGAAATTAGCCGAATTTCTCATTTTACAAAATTGTAGAAAATGAGTTAAAATTCGAATATTTTATTTGTTTCTCCTTCAAGTTTATTTTGTAAATTTAAAAAAAAATCGATCAGTTAATCGGCGAATAGATTTGATAAGAATACTCCTTATAAAGATTTGATGAGAATATTTTTTTATTTAAAATATAGATCCAGGTTTTGCTTTCACGTTAAACAGGCTAGTTAGTTTTAAAAATTTGTCCTTAATGTATGTATTGGGTATTATGAATAGTATTGGACGAAATGGGTAATTTAAATAGATCATAATTATTGAGCTTTTTTTTCAATTTTTTTGTTTGAGAAGAAATAGAATTATTTATTAGGAAGATCCTCCTGGA
Source organism: Fagopyrum homotropicum (assembly GCA_033239125.1). Classification (NCBI taxonomy): domain Eukaryota; kingdom Viridiplantae; phylum Streptophyta; class Magnoliopsida; order Caryophyllales; family Polygonaceae; genus Fagopyrum; species Fagopyrum homotropicum. The sequence continues at coordinate 128,983,571 of BSWB01000008.1, forward strand.
TTAATAACAAAGTCATTATGAAGAAAGAAGTTTAATGAACTCATTAGATGGTGTAACGAACAATGTTTGGCGAAGCAGTTAGGCGGACGATTTCTAGTACGACGAACAAAGGACCATTTATAGGAGCCGAACCATGAGACTTTAGTCCTTAGAAGATTCATGTCAAGCGAGCCTCTAACTCATAGAATTACCTTGGACCAGCCTCTATGAAGAGCAATTTGGAACGAATTGAAGTAGGACTAAATCAAAATTAATAACAAAAACACAATGATGAGTCTTTGGGCAAAATAAAAAAATCAAAGAACTTGCGTGTTTGATATAGGTTAAAAAATCGAATGAAAAAGTTGTGATCGAATAAACAAATTCGTAATGGAGTAATCGAATCAAAAAGAACACCAATCTATAATCGATTGTTCGATTGTTAAATAATCGACTACCAGATGAGAGGCAGATGAGTTGAAGCCTGAAAACAAAACACGCAAAAAGATCAGTATTATGAAATGTTAGACTAAATTGTTTAGGTATTTATAGGAGATAGGAAGGATTTAAGCTTACGGAATACGCAACTTATGAGATAATGGATAATATCTTCTAATTTTAAATCTTTGAAAAACAAAATAAAAATTCCGAATAGTGTTTACCACGGCTGGCAACTACGTGAATCATTACGTGAATCGTGTAATTGGAAATAGTTAGTAGAATCCAAATTAAAAAAAAATATTTAAATGTAGATTTGCTAACAACTTTGAGATATAATATCATAAAAAAAAATTTATATAAATAAAAAAAATTTGTTAACTAACTTTTATCATTTGTTGGCTTAATTTAAATAAAAATAAAATTTGCTAACAACTTTAAAAGATATTATCATTTCTTTAAAAATAAATTTTGCTAACAAATTTTTTTATAAATTTTTTTAACTGGCGTTAATTCTGTGGGCGACACGTGGCATTAAAATTTCGTTGGGCTGAGGTTAATCGTGGGGGCGACATGTGGCAATAGAGGCTTCTGCTTTAATATATATAAGATAAGATTCCTAGTTTAAATGATCGACCCTTTAATTCTCCAAAACTAGTTAAATAATAATTAGAGAATTTGTTAACTGACTTGAGGTCATATTAATATTTGGAATTCTGAATTCAACTTTAAACTCAGACGACTTTGACTGGAAAATGTATTTTAATTTATGGGGAGTTGGAACCAAACAGGCCCTAACTTTCTAACAATAATATGAAAAAGAAGATTACATAAAATCATAACTGTAACAGCAAGTATGTGTTGATAGTATAAACCCTTTCCCGCTCATCTGCTCCAGCACTGCACCCAAATCGCCGCCTACAGTCTCACTCCCATGGCTTCTTGCCACCAACACATCCGCCACTCCTCCGCCTGTTCCTGCAACTCGCCTCCTCCCCTCGATCCTCTTTTCCTGCAATCAATCCTCTCTCTGCTCATTCAACACTACACCACGCCTACTTCAGCCCAATTTCCCGGCTCCACGTGCAATCCTTGTTGTTGGGAGTACTCACAACACCATAAACAGAAACATCCAGAGCAGCAAGAATCTCAGACCAAATGCCCGCTTTTATCCTCCCTCCTCCAACGAATCGATTTACTATTACAATCGTCTTCTCCTTCTTCCGCTACTTCTCTCACGTTGCGTGATTTGGCGGCTCGGACGATTCAGGCCCGATTTAGGGCTTTTCTCGTCCGCAGATCAAGGGCTTTTCGTAACCTCAATGACCTGACCTCTGTTAAATCTCTTCTAGATGCTCTCAAATCCTCCTTTCCAACTCAGAAACGCCTGGATTTCTTATCTTTTTCTCGTGAAGCCATGTGTTTGATCCGGCGGGTCGAAACTACCCGGGTAAAATACTGCCATTTTCCACTACTATATCTATTATTTTGATATTCACAATGTCTAGGGTAATTGTCTCTCAACTTGTAGGAGATTGAATCATTTATTTTGCGGTGCTTTGATACGATTGTTTGTTTCTCCGTACGTGCTGTTGTGTGGAGGGTTATGACAAAAGGACTAGAGACATTAAGAGCTTGATTTTAGGAGATTTTGCTCAATTTGTGAAACAAGTAGAAGAGGTCTGTTTGAGAAGAAATGAAGTTTCATCATTGATGTTAAATAGCTTGAGAATTGTGTGGAATGATGGCAAAACTCGGGTTTCATATGTTGGTAGAGAAAGTGAAGGGGTTGACCATGAGGCCAATGGCTCAAAACACTGCAATTTGGAAAGGGATGAGAAAAGGTTAATTGATGACATGAAGGCGAGAATTGAAAGAATTCATCAAATGTCCGATGCTGTGGAAGATAAGGGTGGATATAAATGGGTTGGAAAGAGTGAGAGAGTGGATCTAAATGGCGAGCATGAATTACAGTCTAGTGTTGAGAAACCTTTTAGGTTTATAGAGGATAAGAATGCTACCATGCTTTACAACTTTGATGAGTATTAGAAAGAACCTATGAGTGGACTCTTTAGCAATGCCAAGATGACCAAATATACAGTTGAGAAGCAGCAGGACGATAAGGAAGTGGAGAGCGATGGTGAGGAAAATCACGCAGAACCAATAGAGCGTAGTGAAGTCAGGGATGAAGAAAATGGTGACAATGATGGCGTTTCACAAGATAGCGATGGTAAGGGAAGCAACAAAAATCTAAGCCCAATAAATGTTGGCAATGCCAGAAAGACTGAAGATTCAACTGATAAGCTGCATGCTTATGGAGAGAGATCGGAGTCCCTGGAGAGTGATGTTGAGGAAAATCTTGTACGATCAGTTAAGAGTAATGAAGGCGCTGAAAATGAGGATGAGACTGAAAGTGAAGGTTGTGAAGATGAGATTGAAAATGAAGATTGTGAATCCGATAATGAAATAGAAAATGAGGGTTGTGAGTATGAGAATGAAATAGAAAATAAGGGTTTTGAAGACAAGGATGAAACTGAAGGTGAAGGTTGTGAAGATGAGATTGAAAGTGGAGATTGTGAATATGAAAATGGAATAGAAAATGAGGGTTGTGAGTATGTGAATGAAATAGAAAAAAGGTGAAGGTTGTGAAGAGTGTGAATCTGAGAATGAAACAGAAAAGGAGGGGGGTCGAGTATGAGAATGGAATAGAAAATAAGTATATTGAAGACGAGGATGAAACTGAAGGTGAAAGTTGTGAAGATGAGATTGAAAGTGAAGATTGTGAATCTGGGAATGATATAGAAAATGATGGTCTTGAATCTGAGAATGAAATAGAAAATAAGAGTTTTGAAGACAAGGATGAAACTGAAGGCGAAAGTTGTGAATCTGAGATTGAAAGTGAAGATTGTGAATCTGAGAATGAAATAGAAAATAAGGGTTGTGAAGACAAGGATGAAATTGAAAATGAGGGTTGTGAAGAGGAGAATGAAACTGAAAGTGAGGGTTCGGAAGATGATGATGATGAAACAGAATATGGCGATGATGAGGGCAGCGAGCAGAGAGTGAGATCCCCCTGGGAGGGAGGCTTTAGTGCGTATGATGATGAAAGAAACAAGAGAGTGAGATACTTGAGAAATGTGCATTGTTATAACTGTGGTAAACGAGGGCATGTGGTAAGAAATTGTTGGTATGGTGCAACAAAATGGTGTCAGCTGTGTAATGAGTTTGGGCATGCCAGACAAGTCTGTGGAGAAGCTAATGAGGAGCAACGATGAGGGCAGCGAGCAGAGAGCTACAGATATCTCAACAGAAAATGGGGATGATGAGGGCAACGAACAGAGAGTGACAGACAACAAAATGAGATACTGGAGGAATGTGGTTTGTTATAACTGTGGTAATCGAGGGCATATAGCATTAGATTGTACTGTTTTCGTTTAAGAGACGTCATTAGCCATTTTTGGTGCGAAAATACATTTTGGATTCAGCTTGTTAATCTCAACACTTGTAAGTTTAATTTTAAAATCAGCAGTAATTCATATACTTATATATTATAACTCCCAAACTCAGAATAATAAGCTCGTGTATACGAGTCCCATATCATATTCTATATCCGTGAAAGTAGCTAATGATACGTTAATAGCTCACCTAAATTCGTGTGTTATTTCTCTCTCATCAATTCTAACACTCTTATTAGTATTGCGGAACCAATAAATTGGAAACGATGCGAGAGAAAATTACACAATAAATGAACACTAATCAATACATATATCATGAAAATGTTGTTTATAAAATAAAAACCTTGACGTTAAGTAATTCATGCATGACATTAGTTGAAAGAATGCATATTAATCAAGGGATCAAAAAGTTAATTGGGATTGGCTGTAAAGGGAAGAATTGACGATTGTTAAACAAATTTAGAGGGGGGAATTGAAGAATCCAAACACAATTTCATCGTCATCATCCTCACCCTCCATTCAACAATCTCTATATGAAAATCAATTTCCTAAATTTGATCTAATTTTCACCATTGACCAAAATCCTCCTTGAATCCCTCATCTTCCCTTGATAGTTGTTATTAGAATCACGCAAAGGGATAATGCAGATTAAGGGGACTGTTGATTTGCATGTTCATACGTTCATGCATGGATGATTTTTCTTAGCATCTATCATCCATTGCATCAACAGTCTCCTTTGAATTTATTGTTCCACCAGGTTTAATTTCAACCTCTATTTGGGTACGTAATCCCTTCTCTACGCATGCAAATCCAATTACTTTAATTTTATTGTTGTTCTTATTTTTATAGTGTTGTTGTGCATTTGTTGAATATGAACTGGAAAGAAAACGAATAAACAATGATCCTTTAGGGTTTGCATGAGCTTCTCGTCACGTGAATTTGCATAAAGGTTCTAGTAACATAATATGTTTTGTTAGAAACTTTTTATGTGCATCATTCATCGATAATTTATCTCATTCTATAAAAAAAACTTGGTCTATGTTACAAAACATACTTTAGGTTTAAGTACTAACATTAAGTAATTTTGAAGGCAAGACAAGACGTGCACTTTTATTTGAACAATGGAACCTCAGCAAGCATCAAATGATAATCAAAACACGGTTCATGTTGAAGGCAGTGAAAGATTAAGAACATCCAATGCTTCGTCGTCATCTTCATCAACAAGATCATCTGAATTCGAAGACCCGGATCAAACATATCCACTCGAAACCGGTAACCTAAGTTTGTCATACATACTTACTTGTCCCATTTATGCAATATAGTTTCCTTAATGTTTTTAGATGCACTTTGCTAGGAAGAACTACAAGTAAAAAGGATCACGATAGATACCGAGAACAAGGAAGACGAGAAGCGGACTTTCAAACACCTCCGGTTCAAACAATGGAGCGACCAACGGGCAGTTCCGGTTACAGGATCCCGTCTTCTGTGTTTGCGAGGAACAAATCGGGAAACCCGGGGGATTGGAGCGCGGCTTCGAACGAGTCTCTATTTAGCATTCGTAACGGGAACATGAGTTTCACGGGCGACCAGTTTAATTGGCTGACGAAATCTGGAGAATTATATCACGTTGATAACTCTGACTTGCCGGCTACTCCTAAAGTTCCTCCAACACCTAATGTAAATGAAGATCTGCATGGTTCTGAACAACAAATCGCTTCGGTTCAAACTCGTTCGAAAGATCATCCTGCTCATATTTCTTTTGATTTGGGTACCAATGAACCGAATCATGGGCATAAGGAAGTGATTACTTCTGCTACTGCTACAGCTACGGGGAATGAGAATGTGAGGCACGGTAAAAATGTAAGAGGTTCTATGGGAGATGAGCAAGCAACTCCTACTTCTTCACGTTCAAATGCAAGCGGTCAATCATTTGCATTTCCAGTGTAAGTTGAATTGAGGTTTGAGTGGATGCATATGTTTTGAATTGGTAGCTGATTGATTTGGCTTGCTATAGGCTGGAAGGAGGGGGCTCGGTGAAATCAGGGCCTAAATCGGGACAAATGAAGTCAGGGCATCAACAAAAGAGTCAGAATGAGACACGAACTCCGGCCCCGGAGGCAAACAATGCGTCGGTGTGTTCTTGGTTTGGTAGTTGTGTTTCTTGGTTTCCCTGTCACCCCAAGACGGAGAAGAATGTGCATGCCAATGGCTGAATGGAAGGACTTCATTTTTTCAAATTAGTGTATAGTTATGCCCATCTTGTGTGTTCTCTAAATCTAATTCTACATAGTCATGATTGGTCTATTGTGTTAGGGTTCATCTACACAGATTTGTGTTTTGCCTTAATCGGACTTTCAAGGTCGTTGCCATGGATCAAGTTCACGTTTTGGTTCCAACTATGTTCATATACCTAATTTATGAAAAGTTTTGAAATCATCTCTCTCGTGATTTAAAGTAGTTGGACAAAATTTTGATTTTTGAGTAACAAAATGAGAAACAAAAAAATCTTCTATTGAAAATGAGAAAGCATGCTTCTTATAAATTAGTTTTATGAATGAAGAATGACATCTTCGTGAGCTAATTTATTTCCATTCCGTTTTCGAAGTAGAAATCAAACGGGCCCTTAGCATGAAAAAATAAGATAAACAATCTTTAACGAATGATTGATGATGAGCACATCCAGCTTTCCATATTTGATTATCGTTTGAGACGCGGAGTGCGGGATATATGGAAAAGAGATATTATTGGTCGAATCGGGTTATTTTGCAGGCATGTTATGTTGGATCAGTTGATTTCGGGTCAACAACTCATATCGGGCTTGCGATCCATGGTTTCTGAAACCTTTATTTACACATATATAAATTAAATCAATATAATAATGTGAAATGCTATATTCAAGCTATATGTTGAAAATGCTCAATTAGTGAAAATTTTTCATACTGCAATTCAACCGGGTTTGTTTTAATTCGTTTTCTTTTGAGTTCACGTATATTTTAGATCGGATTTGCTTTGGTTGGATTGATAGCATGAATTATAGTCTATATTTTGGGTTTGTTTGGACGTTTTATCCTTCATAATCTGCATGTTTGTATGTATATTATGTGATTATATTACCATTTCATCTACCTTTGCGGGAATCGTGGTCTACACCTAGTTTTGCTGTAATTGTAGGTAAAATGGCACGTTTTGCATCAAAAAGGAACAAAAGGAGCTATGGAGTCATTGGAGCTACATTGAGGAGCATAAGGAACCATCTAGGAAGCATAGCCATGGATTAAGATTCACTTTGGACCAGTTTTGAGAGATTTCACATTCAGTTGTGACTCACCTCGGTTGACCAGAGATTCATCTCGACCGAGGTGATCCAGAGACGCCGACTCGACCGAGGCGAACACCTAGGACGCGGCGAGAATATTTTATTCTTGACTGAGATCTTTTATCTTTGGAAGGTGATCTTATATTTTTGGGCTTGGCTCCTGGAAGGAAGAAGATCTTATTTTTTACTTATTTTTATGGGAGAAGATCTTTCTAAGATATTTTATCTTTGGAGGGTTATTTTCCTATAAAAAGGGTTGGATTTCCACAAATCCAACATCTGGCTTACGGCTGAAAATCTCGCATACATCACGCTATACCACGGATCAGGGTTTATACACCGCTGCAACCATACTCCATTTGGAGATTTGAAGAACCTTTTTGAAGGTTGAAGGAAGATTGAAGATCATAGCTTTTTGGAGGGTTTTGTAAGATTGTCTTTAATTCCCTTCCTTGTTGTCTTTTCTTGTTGGATTGCTATCCAAGGAACGCTTTTTGTCGTGATATTTGATTCAGTTATTGAAGTCTTTTCATTAAATTCTTTTTGTTCAAATATTCACCTTCTTCCCATATATTTGATTAATACTTTCATGATGATGAGTGACTAATTTCCTTGTGTGATTCTAGGGTGATTGGCTGAAGGTTGTGGGAAAAACAATGATAGAATAATCTTAGATTCCAGTAGGACACTGAAAGTTCGAGTCTTTAACCTTAACCCTAAGTCTCTCGCTCAGTCGATGAACATCTCGGCCGGGGTGGAATTTGGCTGACCGAGGTGACTTATCTGATCCTAAACTGAGAGTTAAGTGTTAGAGTTTGCCAAATCCTATTCTTATTACACCTTTTCTGGTTCAATGCAAGCTTAGGATGAGACTTACCCGGTAATTCCTTAGTTTGTGTACCAACGATCATAAGTGTAGGTAATAAAGATTTATCCTTTATTGGGGTTTGAGTGTGCTTCCATCCCATCTTTGTGAGTTAGCCTGAGACTTACCCGGTAAAGGTTGATTCTATTCCCTTAGATGGTGTGTTAGTTTGAGATTATAGTTCTTTATCTTAATTCCTTGAGACTTACCCAGTAATAGGAGTTACGGTTTTGGATTAGTGAGTAGTGAGACTTACCCGGTGATCTATTCCACTTTAGTAACACCTCCCCCTTGTAAAAATCTCAGCTTTGTCCGCTTATCTTTAGATCTTGAGTTGGAACCACAACTAGATGCTTTAATCCCTAGAATTGCATGTTTGCTTTATTGACTTCTTATTCATCTTTGATTGTTTTAATTGCTTTTGTGGTTAGTAATTACGAAGCTTACCGTTATTGACTTTGTTTCACCGAGTCCCTGTGATCGACCCTTGGAATTTTTTGCTTTTTACTACGATTGACCCGTACACTGCGGGTTCGCATCCTTGTTTTAAGCTTGAGTCTAGGGTTATAAATTTAAAGCTTGCACACACCGTTTGGAGCGAACATGGATCTATTTCAAGGGTTTGATTTTGATTCAATCCTATTCGAGTTGGGTGTGATATAGGTCCAAATTTTTTCGTTCAAGGTTGCTTCGTGTGCGGATATGTTTTGGTCAGATTTGCTTCAAATTCTCATATGTTATGAAAAGAAGTTTATTTTTTTCAAACTGGATAGAATCTAAGGTTTTTTGTTTCACCGAAGATTCTAGCACAAATAATTTTTGAATTCGGATCAATTTTATTAAGTAATTTGTTTTGAATTTTTTTCGACCAAGAGTCGTAAAATAAATACTTCTACTCACCTCTATGCTATATTGACCCACATTTTGAAAGCTAATGCGAACAAATGGAATTTCAGGTAAAAAACTTGAAATATAGAGAGTTTGATTTATTTCCAAAATAAGAAAATCAGAAATTAAGACCTTTAAATGTACAAAATCCGGAGATCTAATTCCGATTTCCGGATACCCACTTAATCCGGGTCGGGTATATAGTGTAACCTGAGTGTTGGCGGTAAAATGAGCGGAATTGGTATTAAATTAATTAATTCCCGCGAACATGGATTTTGCATTTGGGCGGGCGCTCAAACCTCTCGAAAATCATACATGGCGCCAAAGCTCCTCACCTTGTACAAAAACAAACCCTACCCCTCTTCAATCTCTCATTCCATCTTCACTCATCTCTCATATTCCTCCCCGCTCCCACCTTTCTCCGTTGTTCTTCACAGTTTCAGAGACAGATAGAAATAGAGGAGATGGCAATGACGGCGACCCAAAACGCTATTTCGACTATTTTGTCCAAACCCTCGCCGGATCCTCCCTCTGACATCCCGGAGTTGGTTGTCCAAGTTGTCGATCTGAAGGCTGTTGGTAACAGATTCATGTCAGTCTCTTTTTCTCTCTATTTTCCGTCTTTCTTCAGGGGGTTTAGTCCCAGATCTAGTCATGTTTGCAACTTGATTTGGCAGAATAGCTTGAATCGTTTCTCAATTCATGATAAATTTGTAGTTTGGTTTCAGTTGAGCTTTTCTCCTTTCTGGGCCCGGTACTCTCCTCGAATTTGATGTGATGCAAGTCTTAATTTTATCTCTATATCGGTTGTCGTACTCCAGAGTTTAAATCGTTCCATTGATTTATTATGTTGCCTTGTCAAATTACCTCAGGTTTACCGTTAATGACGGGAAAGAAAAACTGAGAGGAATCCTTCAATCCAACTTTTCCGACATGGTGAGTTCAGGTTCTGTTCAGAACCTGGGTCTCATTCGGATCCTTAACTACAGCCTCAATGATATGCCAGGCAAGTCTGAAAAGTGAGTATAATCATCTGTAAACCCTAGATTTATTATGTTCTGATAAATTGCATACAGACATTTTGACGCCCCAAACATTCTCATGCTCATATTTGATGTCTGTAGGTTTCTGCTTGTCAAGGAATGCGAGGTGGTGTCACCTGCTCTTGATTCGGAGATCAAATCCGAGGATTGTGGCATATCACTGAAGCCAAAAGAAGTAAAGGATGTTAAAGCTGAGTCTGGCATTGTGTTGAAGCCCAAGCAAGAAGTTGTTTCCAAATCAGCTGCACAGATAGTTCAAGAGCAAAAAAAGTTAGTCTTCTGTGCTATTGGCTTATTATAAAAATTTGTTGAATTAGTGTGCATATTAGATGTGATAGAATAGCTATGTGTAAAAGTTTAGTGCATTGTATTATGTCTTGTAGTTTTAATTATCAGAGATTTATGTTCATCTTATTCATTGCAGTGTGGCTCCTTCTGCTCGGATGGCAATGACCCGAAGGGTTCATCCTCTTGCCTCATTGAACCCTTACCAAGGGAACTGGACCATAAAGGTCAGAGTAACAAACAAAGGAATATTACGGAGCTATAAGAATGCAAGAGGAGAAGGAAATGTTTTCAATGTTGAGCTGACTGATGAAGAGGTATGCAAAAATATACTTCAGTGCGTTTCATTTTTTGTTGTTGAATTTTTAGTCGTGACCATCTTGGTGTGTGCAGGGCACCGAAATCCAGGCAACGATGTTCAATGAAGCTGCCCGGAAGTTTTTTGACAAATTCCACATGGGAAAGGTGTATTACATTTCAAGAGGATCTCTCAAGGTTGCTAATAAGCAGTTCAAGACGGTTAAAAATGACTATGAAATGACATTGAATGAGAGCTCTGTGGTAGAAGAGGCCATCGATGAAGATGTGTCTATACCTGAAGTGAAGTTCAATTTTGTGCCAATTGATGAATTGGGTCCTTATGTCAATGGGAAGGAGCTCATAGGTACAAATATCTACAATGATTGATGATTGCCACATTGTTGAACGGTTGAACCAAACAGTTTTTATATTAAATTTACTGTTGTTTTCAGATCTTGTTGGAGTTGTCCAAAGTGTTTCCCCGACATTAAGCATTAGGCGAAAGATTAACAATGATGTCATTCCCAAACGAGATATTACCCTTGCAGATCAATCGTAAGTTCATTCCACATTTTTCTCATGGACAAGATTGATATAGGTTTCATTTAGTTTCTCAACTTGTTGCTCAATATCAAATTTCAGGAAGAAGACAGTTGTTGTCTCGCTTTGGAATGACTTAGCAACAACAGTTGGTCAAGAGCTGCTTGATATGGCTGATAAATCTCCTGTTCTGGCAATCAAGTCTCTGAAAGTTGGAGATTTCCAGGGCGTGTCATTGTCGGCAATATCCAAGAGCATACTACAGATCAATCCGGATATTCCTGAATCAGAGAAACTGAGATCTTGGTAAACCTCTATTCTCTAGCAATTGATTTGAATTTACCTCTTATTTATCCTGAAAAATTGCTTGATTCTTTTGCAGGTATGACTCTGAGGGTAAGGAGGCGTCCATGGCTTCTGTTGGTGCTGGTATGAGCCCATCCATGCCTAGTGGAGGGAGGTCCATGTACAGTGATCGTGTCTCACTGTCTCACATCACAACTAACACGTTGTTGGGAGAAGATAAGGTAGTGTTCAGTTAGTGAGTGCATACCATTTACTTAGGAAATTTATTTTCCTGTTATTGATTATTTACATCTGCTTTGTGCTGCAGCCTGCTTTCTTTAGCCTAAAGGCATATATAAGCTTCATAAAGCCAGATCAAAGTATGTGGTACCGGGCTTGCGTGACGTGTAGCAAGAAAGTCACTGAATCTATTGGATCTGGGTACTGGTGTGAAGGATGCCAGAAGAATGATGCAGAATGCAGTTTAAGGTTAGAACTTAAAACCTGCTAAAGTTATATCTGGGTACAGGTGTCAAAGTATTCACTAACTACTTATTCCTACAATGTTTATTCTAAATTGTTACTTGCTTTTTTAGGTACATTTTGGTGGTGAAAATGTCTGATGGAAGTGGTGAAGGATGGGTTTCTGCATTTAATGAACAAGCTGAAAGAATCATTGGTTGCTCTGCTGATGAGCTCGACAAGCTGAGATCACAGGTTACTGATTATGATTTCAATGGTTGAATGTTTGAATTCTTGAGAATAATTTCCAATTCTTACAATTAATCTGTTCACAGGAAGGGGAAGAAAACCTATTTCAGACTAAATTGAAAGAGGCGACATGGGTTCCTTATCATCTGCGAGTTAGTGTTTCAGTGAACGAGTACATGGGTGATAAGCGGCAGAGGATAACTATTAGAGCTGTAGCACCAGTTGATTTTGCCGCTGAATCCAAGTTTCTACTTGATGATATATCTAAGATGAAAAGCTCTCAGTAGAAGTTCCTGTTCTATGGGTGTGGATAATCAAGGTTGATGCTTATCTGAAGAAAACTTGGAAGAACCCTTATTACAGTAGGAAGGTTGTCTTTGTTTTTTTTTTTTGTAATTATAGCGAGTTTTCTGCTCATCAATGTTGGTGGTTCTATTTTGAGTTGGAAAAGTACACTTGCTACTTGTAGGAAGACTCCTCATCAATGATATGAAGTTATAAAATGTTCAAAAATGTTTAAACTTTGTTGCAAGCAATCAATTTCTGGATTTTAGCCTTTTTTTTTATGCTTTTGATTAGCCTAGTAGTCTATAAAGATTGCTGCTTCATTTGAATGTTCTAATCTTCTGGTATTTCACATTACAATAATTGTTCTCGTATCAGTTTTAAGCTTTCCATTAGACTACCAAGCTCAAAGACACAGGAAAAATTCTGAATAACCCACAAAAGGAACTCGTGACATTATTATTTAGTAGTTTACATTGTTCTTACTCATTCGTGCTAAGAGTATACATCAATCCATGAGATGAGCACTACAAGGTCCAAACCAAATTGGAAATTTCAAAACAGACGCAGATCAATCAACTCACAATTCTAATATTGCTTTACCAATCTTGCAATCTTATGTAGCAGTTTAACTGCATCTCTGTCCTTATCACTATTGGGATAAGGCGATACCCATTCTTGATAGTTGTGGAGGCTGCCTGTAAAATCTGTAAATAGGCCATCTACTCCTATCTTGTTTAGCCAGTAGACATATTCGTTGTATGGGTCTTGGTGGAAATCAAGGTGCAAGAATTGGTTCTCGTTTCTGAATGTGTATGGGTGCACCTGTGGATGAAAATAAAGTTAGCTAAAATTACTTAAAAAACTCGAAAGCTTTTATGGGACAAAACAAACTCTTCACTGATGTTGAACTTGGTTATTTTTATATAATCATTGTTCATGGCCACTGGTTTGAGAACAATGCAGCATTGTTGCTTCAAAGGTAGTGAAATCAACATTCCAGATTGATATACTATAACTGATTACAGGCTAAAATGGCGAGTTTAAACTATTTTTCCCTTTTCAAAGATCTTGGATGTCTGCATGAAGATACAAAGAAATATACACACCTGTAGGTCATGAGCATGTGCTCTGGCAACAAGATCAGTAGGTGTTTGCAGATAATTATCCACAACGGGAACTATAGTATCCTTCCAGGGTCCAATGCCCACTACATAGTGTTTTATCATGTCAAAGTAAGAGTCCGAGGTGATTTCCCAGTATGACTGCAATCAACATCATACTACATTAGACAAATTTATATGATCAATAACAAAAGGAGAATGGAGGTCAATCCTGCAAAATATCATAGCATATCAGCTCAAATACTTAACCTAACACATAAAAGTCATGGCTGCAGTGTTTTGATTTAAAAAGCATGAAGGTTAACAACATAATAGATGGTTCTATAACTATGATAGAACACAAAACGGCATGTAATTGATATATATTGCTAAACATGATAGCAGTTAATAGTACCTGGTTTGTATCTTGAGTGGGAATACTGATGTCATCAATCAAAAAGATTTTTGGTAAATCTGTCTGATTTGATATGTAGATAAGGGATGTTGGGGCAAAAGATTGTATAAAACAAGGTTGCTTCAGCCACTGTTTTGATAAGTATGAACCTTTATATCCGTATTTCTTAAGAGTCTCCACAAATACATCTTCAAATCTTTTCCCTGGCCATTTGACCTGCAGACAGAAAGTAGAACAAACAGAAATTGGATGCTCTAACAAATGGATGAAAAATGGGACTTCTTTAAAATCCAAGGATACCAAGCAACAAGTCCAGTCACGAAATATAAGCTCACAGATCTAAATGAGGTTTTATGATAATACATAAATAGTTCACTTGTCTACTACCACAAACTGACACGTGATTCCAAATTCACGCACAGACCTAAAACTTTCTGTTCTTTCAAACAGAATCATCATTAAGTTTCCTAAACAAGCTCAGCAGAAAACTTAAGCACCTGAATTTCTGCACAATTTGGTCAAAAAATTACTTACATGCTGGTTGATGAATACTGGATTTTTGATTTCTGGATATATCCCAACAACTCTAGTGGCATCAAGTGCAATGGAGATATAATCTTCGAAAGTAATGATGGAAAATTTTCCTGCATACCATGTGAAGTGATTATTAAGGCATGAAGTGATCCTTGCAACAAGAAGAAAATATAAAAAGGCATTATGTCTTAAGTTGCAAAACTGAAAGGTGACTAACCATTATATTGCTGATCACGGAAGGAATAACGCTGGTTTACCCTCAATGTTTGAAGTTCCTTCCATGTGAAATCCACTGTTCAGTAGGATAGTCCTCACAGTTGATTAGTGAGGTGAAGGTAAAACATAAGATAATTACTGAACAGTGACTAGTTTTAATATACCAGTGAAAAAGCCAGTAATATTTTCCCCTTGGACCTCATAGGTTCGTTTACGGTCAGCAAACTCTATGTGTAATTTGACATCAGTAGTATTATCAAGAGCTACATCATGAAAGCATATAAGTACACCATCTTTAGAGGACAAAATATCCGTCTCTATGAAATCAGTACCCTCTTCAATTGCTCTCTGCCAGTAAAAAGAATGTATGAGTATGACAACTTTGATGTTACAGACTTACAGTGCATAATATAAATTGTATGTAACAGAACAGAAGTAGTGTAATTTATGTTAATTACATAATATGCAGCTGCGGTTTCTTCTGGAATTTCTCCATTAGAGCCTCGATGTGCAATGTTAAAAGGGCGAAACGTCTGCAATGGCTGCCTATCATCTTTATCTTCTTTACTAGGAAGTGGGGAGAATGTCCTTGCACTGCAACCAACGATGAGTAATAGGAGCGCAAAAGGGGCAAAACCTACCGATTGTGGTAAATTGGATTTCAGTTGCTACCCAAAATGTAATATAAACATCAAACAATTACACGTGTAAATTCCAATTGAATTAAGGAAGAATCAATTGAGGTGATGTAATAGCTGTTAGAAGACAGTGGGTTGTATCAGTTGAGTTGGCAAGGTAATCAATTGGTTTAACGAACCCTAAAAGCAGCACATTTAGCATGATCTTCGGAGAGTCGCGAATCACAGAAAACAAAAAAAGTAAAGCCTCGTGTGATTAATAGAAACAAAAGAAAAGCAAGGAGGAATGGAAAAGGTCTTACCAGTTAAAGAAGTCATGGCGATTGATTGCTAAGTCCTCTAACTTTGTATGGTTCTTCCTTGGCTATGTCCACTGAAGTCTGAAGTGCTTCTTGGAGATCGGAGTCAATTCTGAGCACTAAATCGAGAATTTATATATTTGGAGGCCACACCCGATTCTATCCATATTGCCATACTGGATGAATGTGTGATCGAATATTCCTGGAAATATGGGCATCTTGTATTTTCGCAGAACAGAGAAAAAAGAAACGAGTTTAGTCAATTGACTTTGGATGGAGTTATGGGGGCATTCCGTAAAAGGACCGTAAGATACAGTTGAGGCAGGACGGCCAATTTAGTCAACTGACTTTGGATGGAGTTATGGGGGCATTCCGTAAAAGGACCGTAAGATACAGTTGTGGGCCGGACCAATTGTGGAGCGTGTGCCTCACTCATGAAACACGTCCCGATGGTCTAGTTTGTGAAGCCAGATTCTCTGTTGGGATTAGAGTAAAAAGATGAAAAACGTAATCTTCGTAATCCTTATTGCTTATTTGTACCACGAAACATGTTATAGCATTTTTTCGGTTTGGTTTAGATTTTGGACTATATTGAACCGGATAAAAAATAGCAGGTCCGGTCTTCGATCCAACCAATTTAGTCCACAATTGGTCCGGCCCACAATCGGCCGAAAATATTTTGTTTAGGAAATGTTTCGGTCCGATTTGTCCGGACCTATAATTTTGTAACTATTACAAGTTTTTCGGTCCAACTGGTTATGGACCGGACCTAGACCGAATAATTCGGTCCGGTCCAGGTCCGGACCCATAATTTTGTAAATATCACAAGTTTTTCGGTTCATCCGGTCATGAATCAGACCTGGACCAAATTATAATTCGGTCCAATTCCGGTTTGTTGTTCCGGTCCAGGTCCGGACCTATGAACAATCCTAAGTCATACCATTTGTCCGACTACGCAATGCGGAACCTTACTAACAAGCTCATTTCGTTCGAAAAATAAAGGAAAAATGGCTACAACTAAGCATGTCGGATGCATAGTAGTCCATATCAAAACATTTCGTTCGAAAAATAAATGAACAATGGCTACAATTACGCATGCCGGATGCGAAGTAGTCGTAACCGGTGCCATTTTTTTTACTACGGCTCCGCAGTGTGTAGTCAGACAGGTGGTATGAATAACAAGTTTCATGTGTACCAATAACAATAACCCTTAGTAATCTAATTACAGGTTGTGAAAAAGGTAAAGGAATGCGTAGTTGGTCTATTCCGCAATTAGTTGATGAATTATAACATTAATTATTTTATTATCAAGGTTTATAAAATAAAACGCTTAAGATGTGAGTATGGTTATTGAATATATATTAATATATTATTTAGGGTTTATCTATTCATATGGATTTTCTTAACATTATCGGTAAATGTGATAACAATATATTTCACTAAATTCTGACAAATTAAAGCACACTTTTTAGTGTATAATTATGCATGTGCATTGCAGATACGAAATGTGTTGGAATTAATAGCATATACACAGTAACAACTGTTATACATGAGAATACAAAATGATGTATAGAGGAGTACAAAATTATATACACTCAAACTTTGAACTATACGATATATATACATGAAATAAGTAATAAGAATAATAGAATTAAGTAGAAAATGATAATATATTAGTAAGAGTAGATATAGAAATTAAATGGTGGATTCAGCCTGGCCAATGAGCGCCATCGCTATGGCCTATGGGAGAGGGTGGTGATATGGTAGAGTTGTCGTTGTACCATTTTGTGAGACGTTCTTCCACAAGCCTTGTCATCTCTGTATGTATATATAGAAAGACATTTTTGTTCTTAAGCCTGTGTGGTGATCAAGAATCTCTCTCTTTCTATATATATATTGTTAAAAAAAGAAGAAGCAGAGATTAAAAATTTGAAGAAAGAAGTTACCCTTGGAGTGTCTCCGAAGGAGAAGAAAGAGGGCATAGCCGATCATCACGATTCGGGGATTTTCCATGAGATATAACTTATGTAATGTATATAGTTAGATTGTAGATGGTTTATAATGAATAGATCATTCATTTTATCCTATAAGGAAGAGTTGAATATGTATATGAAGACACTAATAACAATAGGAATAGTTCCTAGGGTGGAACAACGCATGGGTACAAATAAGCTACTTGGGTTGCGTACAAATGATAATAAGAATCACGTCATCAACATTTTGAGATTGTCTTTTTAAGAGTTTTTGAAAATTCACAAATAGAACAAGAATTATTCCAAGTTATGATAAGAATAAGATGACATAGATACGTGTTTCACACCTTTTTTTGAGGAATTTGAGATATTTGGTAAGTTTAGCGCCAAGATTATGAGCTTGTGTAGATATAGGGCGAGGCCCAATATGGATATAAGTTGAGGTAGCACAAGGCCCAATAGTGTAATTAAGCCTTGGTGATTGTGTTGATCCTAATAGAAATATTTGGGTGACTAATGATGAATTAAGAAAGGATAGGTATAATGTATATGTATATCTGAAGTGAAGTTGCAAAGAGGGTATGCAGGGGGGCGTTGGAGTGGCATTGAATTGAATGAATGTGTTCAAGTACGAATAAAGAAAGGCAATAACATTGCAGTTAAGAAAATAGGAATAGTCACTTTCTTAGACAGCAGTTCATCTGCAACATAAACAATGTAATGTTTAGTGTCGACTGTCGAGTAGTGAGACTACTACTACTCCTCTTTCCCTTCTGCTTCTGCCATCCCGCTTTTTTAATTAATTTACTTTTTTTCTTTCTTGTTACCATCGATGGAGACTTGTTCTAGGCATGCAACTCTCTAACCCTAGCTAAAACACAACGTTTTATTCAATCTTTCATTAATAATCAAGCTTCAATGAATTAGTAGTAGTCAAAGCCTGCATTTACATGAAGCAGACAAATACATATGTCATCTCATCTCATCTCTTAGCTGTTGTGTATGTGAGTATTGCAATTTGCAAAGCATTCTCCTTCTCCTTCTGATCGATACCTGTTTTGTACTATCCAGCGACTGCCCGGGAAGTAAAACCACATTGTTTGGGTTTGGGTTTGGGTTTGGGTTTGATTTGAGAAAATTAGTTATTACAGAAAAAAAGTAGGTAGGTAGATGAAAAAGTAGAATACTAAAGGAAAGGGAAGAAAGGGAGAATGGGATGGATCGGAGGAAAAAGAAAGGGAGGGAGGGACCAGAGAGGATGCTTTAAAAGAGACGACCCGATTATCATACATGGATGGATCCGACTGACTGGTCCCAACCCTAGCAAAGCGCGCCCCCACCCTATTTCACTATTTCACTATTTCACTATTTCTATTCGAATGAAGATGATACCCCTAACCCTTCTTCTTAGCCACAAATTTTCTACCTTGCTATATAGCTTTTCCCATACGCGTGAATATATACACATCAAACCACATGTGTATATCATTTTCGTCTTCTATCTACACGCATCTTCACTCTTCATTCATATATACAACTATATATATTAAACGCTAATTTCACCTCATAATCCTACTTAATTAATTCCTTAAAATAATAATAATAATTTTACGTGCCATTCTTGAGTTGAAGCACATGTTTAAATTACAAACTCTTTCCGTCAAAATAACTAGTTTATAGCTCGTGTCTTGTACAAGTATTTCTCAACAAAAAAAATGCTTTGAAATTTACGTATGCTGATGAGATATTTCCGTTCTCGAGAATGTCCTACGTAATTTCGGTGGTTTAATTGTAAGTCAGTATGCAATATCTACTAATAATGTAAGTTGAGTGTCAAACTAATTGTCTTTGGTAAATAAATGTAGACATGGTTTCTTGTAATTATATTAAGCAATATTTCCAACTTATGCATTTAGGGTAAACAATCCTTAGTAATATATAGTATTGAATGAACTATATATATTATCTTCTAGTATTAGTTTTGAAAGTAATTAAGCTTTTGGCACAAAATGCAACAATTATATACACATGATATAGCTTGGCATGCTAGCTAGAAGATCGAGTGGCCAACAACAAATGAAGTAGAGATGTTAATTATACTATAAAAGGAATTTCGATTCATATTTTACAATTTCATGGTTCATCTATAGGATTAGGATTAGGATGGTCCCCTAGGTTGGAGTGATCGAAGATAGTACCCCACCCTCTCTGCACTCTAATTATTTTTATGATACCATCTAAGTAACTCTCTAACTTAACTAAGTCCAATAATACACATGCATCCCCCATCTACATTTAATAATGGCTACCATTCTTCATCTCTAATCTCACACATATTTATATATACAATTCAGAAATTGGATTGCAATGCTCTCTTGTACGTGCATAAATTGGTGTGTCAAGACTGCCACATGCTCTCGAAGGCGACCTTACCTTCTCACGCCCATTCCTTCAATTTGTCAACCACTTCTTCTCACATTCAACTTTCATACCCTTAATTACCTCCATCGTATACAACTCCACCTAATTAACAAAACTAATTATAATTACTTTTCAGTTTTATCTCCTTAAGTATCAAGTTTGGTATCCTAACATTTCTCATTTTATGTATCTTAATAACCATTTTTAAATTAAATTCTATTTTCGGTTATCGCTATCATCTAAAAATAAAAAAATATATTTAGATGAAGGGGTTTTTTTTTGGCCTAGAAATGATATCTCGAATCTATAATAAAAATGGACACATATTTCAAGCTATTAATTGAGTGATATAAATGTTTTTGATTAAAATATAAATGTTAAATGACACATATTTCGTAAAAAAGAAATACCATTATATCTTCTCTCTTCCTTCTTTCTCATAGTCTTCCTCTTTTCTTTCTTCTTTCCCAAAATAAAACACCACCTGCAAGAAACCCTTCCCTTGGAAACTTTGCCTCATCCATCACCAACTTATCAATCTCAATTTCCCAAACTG
Source organism: Fagopyrum homotropicum (assembly GCA_033239125.1). Taxonomy (NCBI): domain Eukaryota; kingdom Viridiplantae; phylum Streptophyta; class Magnoliopsida; order Caryophyllales; family Polygonaceae; genus Fagopyrum; species Fagopyrum homotropicum. The sequence goes on from BSWB01000008.1 coordinate 129,004,116, forward strand.
AACCCTCCTCAATCACTTGCTAGGATTTGCCTCATTTGACCCTTCATAGTTCATACCTACACTCTACAAATACATTCAGTTTATCTCTTCATTTTCTCCATACAGCTTTCAAACGAACTAGGAGCTCCAATTTTCAAGTTTCTATATATGGAGGATCTACCACACTTTCATGTAAGTTTCTCTATACCCTACCTTCCTCTAATTCATATTTGGTCTCAACTCCTCCTTCGATTTCCTTCTACCCAAACCTATTCTCCTCATAAATACTCAAATTAATTTTTTTAATTTTTTTTGTTTTGCAAAAAAAATAAATGATACTTTTAACCTTCGTGAGTTGAAATTGCCTTTTGATTTCTGCACAACTCAAGTTGGTGTTCAGATCTGGAAATTATGGCTGCTTGTAATCTTAGAGCATAAACCCTAATTTCCAACTCCAAAATTATGAATTGGGTATAAGTCTAAAGTTAGATCCATGAAAAAATAGCTTATAATCATATGTATGCATCATAAGTTTGATATTCAAGTAAGTTATTTCATGCAGGATGATAATGGAAGGAGCAGCCAACTCTTTTAGTAGAAGATCTAGAAGAAGATGATGAATACCTCATCAGATGATAAAAGCACAATTCGGTCCAAACTCGAAAACAACAACGACAACGACGAAAAACTCTCAAAGGCATTAGCCCGTGCAGCTTCTTCCTCTTCTGCTACTACGACAACTTCTAGGCAATGGGCGGGGTTCAAGAACCCGAGAATCGTACGCGTTTCGCGTACATTTGGAGGAAAAGATCGACACAGCAAAGTTTGCACCATTCGAGGACTTAGGGACCGAAGGATTAGGCTGTCGGTCCCTACGGCTATCCAGCTTTACGACCTCCAAGACCGGCTTGGCCTTAGCCAGCCGAGTAAGGTCATTGATTGGCTTCTTGATGCAACGAAGCTGGACATTGATAAGCTTCCTCCTCTCCAAATCCCGCCGGGAAACTTTGTTGATTTTCATCAACAGCAGGCCTTATTTGGGAACACTCATCAGTTTACTCCATACAATTTGAGCTCGATGAAAGAAGGGGTCAGTAATGAAAGCTCGTCAGGGATGTTGCTTTCGAGTAAGGAAGGGATAAATATCAACGACGATGTGGATGTGGATGAGGACGAGGACGAGGATGACGAAGACAACTCAATGGAAGTTAATTTGGAGAGTATGAGTAAATGGAACAAAAAAACAAGCAGTGATGATAATGGAGGGAGTTCGAGTGTACAAAGCTTCTTCCCAATGGGAGGGAACAACGGTTACCTGATGAATAACGCGGGGGGATTAATGCCTTATAACAACATGTATCAATGGGATCTTTCGTTGTCACAGTTGGCGAGCCATGGATCTTCTTCATCATCACTACCTTCTCAAACCGAAGAAGCTCGTCATAACTACTCTAGTACTCACCAACTCTTCTTTTGTCCACCTTTGGCAACAACACCTCTCTTTCCTCAGCACGACAATCGGTTTCACTTATCGAATACTTATGGTTCCGGGTTTGTTGAGGAGCAGATGCATTCGGGAGAGAACAATGCTGGACATGAGAATAAAGGTAACAACAATTGATTAACTCAATTTGCTTACTTCAAATAAGCCAAGTTACGTTTTAAGGTTGATTGTATGATCAACAATATTGTTGCATGGTCATGTTAGTTTGTTAGATTGGGATTGTTGTTTATGATTGACGAGTCAGTCTTTAGTATAACGAGACACAGTACGAGGTTATATATTTTACAGCTTATTTGTATATGTATAAGTTGTTTGAGCTTACATTAGAGACATTTATATATATAATCGTGTGCCGGATTGATCAATAATGAGCTATTTGTACTTCTGAATGCAAGGATTGGTTTTCATAGAATTAATATAGTGCTTAGTGTTTAAGAAATTATGATTAATTATGTTTGTATAATTACATCAACTAAATTTGAAAAGGAAATGAGCAACTGCATAGTGCATAGTACGTACGTAGAAGAACAGCATTTGACATTTGTATCCCGTGTGTTGTAACAACACAGCCCTTTCTGTGTGTTGTAACAACTAAGAACAGTGAAGTTGTCTGCTCATTCTCATAACTTTACAGTTTACAATAGTGTAGTCTGCAACACGACACTTTTATATACGTACAAATGCTGAAAAAGAAAAGAGTAAAGAGCAGTTACATGTTGGGAAACTTAGTGAAAGACCATGTGACCAAGAATATATGTAAATCCCTTAACAATTACTTCACTAGTATTATTTTTTTCAAACTACTAAACTCGTAAATACTTGTAATCTATAAAACAAAACTTAAAAAGTCTAGTTTCATCTTAAAAACAAATGGCTATTTTATATAGGATGTTAGTTTAGGTGAACTTTCCCTTAGAATCGTGTCTTGTATTGTTAAAAATCGATACAAATATAGGACACTTAGACGAATGATATCTACACATATGTGATATGATCCCTAAGTGACACTAAGGGCCCGTTTGGTTACAGAAGAAGAAACGGAAATGAAATGAATTTTTTTTTTTTTTGATACAAGGGTAAGCAAAATGGGGGGAAAGTCTCTAAAGACTTGTCGCCCCAAAGCATCCAAAGGATGAGGTCTTCAACATCTTCCGATAGCACCTCGTCACCCGCTGCTGACGCGAAATCAATGCAACGCAAGTAAATCTGCTACGGTGTTGTAAAACCAGCAAAGTAGTGAGCATAAAACTGATCAAAACCGGAGATCAAGGAGTAGACGTCCGAGAAGATCATAACGGAAAAAAGTTGATTTTATTGTTTTTTTTGTAGTGGAAGCATGTTTTAGCAAGAGATGCTTTGTTGATGAAGAGGAACAAATTTGTATACATTTTCAAGATCATCCAAGTGAGTAAATAGGCCGAAAAAAAGCTATACATATAACATATTAATACCAATCTTTAACCAAATTTTGAGAAGAGATCTCTTTGTTTGCAGCTGGTTATTATTAAATTGTGTCCATTCTTTTTCTAAGAACAAATTAAAGCTTCATAAGGATGTAGCCGGTGATGAATTGATTTATATGGGTGCATGTTCTTCTCACTTATTCAACTCCTTTTCAATGAATACGCGGAAATGTCATTGACTATCAAGAAGCATCGTGTGTTCTACAAATAAAGGGATTTGAGATTTTTTCTTGCTTGGACATTCGCTATAACCACATGACTCCTTAAGCTTCCAATCTCAGTATTATATATATCTCAAGGACATCTTTACTTGATCTGGGCAAAATTTGCCTTGGATTTGAACAAATTGCTATGCAATGATGTGGAGTATTGTTGTTACTCCGAAGAGTAAAGGCTATCGAGCTTCACTTGAAATATGTTGAATAGGGTTTAATACTCTTATACCTGCTTATGCTCATACTTGTAGATAGCTTTTGTATTTCCAAAATCAATGTATTATGCGTTTCGTACACCCATTGAAAAGTTGCTCAATCTGTGTCACACTTTTTATTGAAACATAAAAAATACTTGCAAAAGCTACATGCCCTGAAAGAATCCCCAGACGGACCTGCCTTGTTTCCAGAAGAACAGGAAGATCGAGCCTCATAGGCCGCCGATCTGAAGGCCTCGCTCCCGCCGGAAGAAATCCCTAGCCGGACCTACCTTGTTTCCAGAAGACAGGAAGATCGAGCTGCCTCCCTAGCCAGACCTCGGCTGCTTCCCATCCTTGGTGACTTCGGCTGCTTCTCATCCTTGGAGATGGAAGGGGAGTGGAGGCCGCCGGTTGCACGAGAGATGGAAGAGAAGAGAGGGGAGTTATGGGTGTTTTGATAGCGTAAGAGAAGGAGATGAACCATTAAAAAAATGGGTTATATTTATTTAACGAAAAAATGGTACAGGCCTAATAACTAGATTATAAATTAAAAAAGACCTACTTACCAAATTCACTCAACATTATATCGAACATATATCGACATCAAACTAGTCCATATAATTATCAAAAATTTCTTGATTTATTTAAGCTACCACTTAAAATTGTAAGGTTTATTTTGGATGTGTAATGCGTTTGGTTGAAGATTATTGTGAGATTATTTGGAGATTATTTTTTCTAAAATAATCTTGACTATATAACCGACCGAATCTTATGTCTATATTAATAACACGACCAATATTAAGTAATGTTTTTTAACCTTTACCATATTAAATAGATAAATATAGAAGATTTTTTGATATATTAATCCATCCTTAAAAATATAAATTAAAAAAAATGATAGTATCTAAATTTTAAAATTATTCTAAAATCAAGGTTATAAAGTTTGTATGTTAGAAAATACCGATTAAGCTATCAGCTTCACTATATATTAATTATTATGCCAATTTAGTGACTTATTTTATTTTATTAGAGGATTTGGTGATTTGATTTTCACTTTTTCAATTGAAAGTAAGATTTATAAATTAAGAAGCATAAAAGTTTACAACTAGTATACCCTTTGAAAATTAAAAAGCAAAATATCGAGTACAATTTCATATCCAATTTCTATTCTTTTATTAACTGATTTATGTATCGGATTCCATTCACCCCATGGTTGGGAAAAACAAACCAGTGGGATATTACGTACACGGGGATGTACTTCATATATGCACAACGAATTCGAGATCCGTAACCGCCACGGTACGGATTTCGGATCCGTAACAAAATTGTCATGGATCAATAACCCGTAGTCGTGGTGGTTGCGGATCCCTAATCCGTGTTGATTATGAACGTTGTAATTGGAATGTTGTGTAAGGATAATAAATTTAAAATATTGAGAGCCAAAGAAGAAGTGTTCAAAGCTCACAAAGTGTTTAAAAGTCACAAAGTGTTCAAAGCTCACAAACTCTCTGAGAAAACGATACCGAAAATGCCAACATAAGACGATGATGATATGTTAATTCCATTTGATGATACAAAATTTAGTCAGTAAGACAAGTTTCGAAAAACAATAAAGGAAAGTTTTAAACCATTGATTTTTTCTGAACAGACACACTCTATTCATCACATCATCTGTGCAAAAAATGTTTCACGGCTTTTTGAGCAAGGATACGAAGTTTTCTTAGTTTTATCGATTTTCGTGTATTGTACTCTTTGACCTTTTTCAAAAAACACAAAAGTTTTAAACTAATTAATTTTTTAAAACGGACACATTTTATTCATCTGAAAACTTGTTCATAAAAAGTTTCATGGTTTTTGGAGCAAAAGGATACGACGTTTTTTGAGTTTTATTGATTTTCGACGAATTCCGTGTACCTTTGAACTTTTTCAGAAAAAGGAAGTTTAAAACAATTAAAAAAAATTGAATGGACACACTCTATTCATCATATCACTTGTGAAAAAAAAAAAAAGTTTTTACCGTTTTTGGAGTAAAGAATACGACTTTTTTGAGTTTTATCAATTTTCGGAGAGTTTCTTAGAAAATTGATGAAACTCCAAAAACGCCAGCATCCTTGCTCCAAAAACATGGAAACTTTTTTTTTACACAAGTGCTACGATGAATAGAGTGTGTTGATCAAAAATTATATTTGTAAAACCTTGTCGTTTTTTTGAAAAAGTTCAAAAGGTTAAGTAGACTAAATTCTTCAAAAATCAATAAAAACTCTGTGTGTTTAGATAACACTGAAATCCCGGAAATTTAAATCAAATTTGGGATTTCCAAAATTCTGTTGAACAATTACCTTGTTGGATAGTGAATTCCACAATTCTTTAAATTCCATGGAGAAAAATGAAGGGAATTTAAAAGGTCAGAATACTTAGTTGAAATTCTATGTACATAGGTGTCTTTTTAAGAATCTCTCCTATTCTTACTAAATTCCTTCTTTTTAAGATTACCACAAAATATAATCCAAATAAGGGATTTGTAAAATGATTCAAATTCCCATCTTTTAAAATCCCATCATTTGAAAATTCTTATGTATTTTGTAAATTCTTCATCCAAACACATATCCCTTACTCCAAAAACCATACAATCCTTTTTTGCACTAGGTTTGTTAAAAAAAAAAACTAAATTAGTTAAAATTTGATGATTTTTAAAAATGTGCAAAGGGTAATACACTAAAACTCCAGAAAAAAGATCATATACAACAAGCTGAAACTAGTTCTTCGCACCAGAAAAAAGAAAAGAAAACTAGTTCTTTCAAAAAGAAAAACAAGATGAAACAAGTCCTCTCAAAAAAACAAACAAACTAGTCTTCACACCAGGAAAAAGAAAAGTAATTGTTTCATCTTCTAACTCAAGAGAATTGATTAAGGGTGCGTTCGGCGTGTCAAAAAAATGGGATTATTTGGTAGATTATTGTGCCTAGATTATTTTTAAAGATTATTTTGACCCAAAAAAAATATCCAACTATAAGGAGATTATTGAGATTATTGGTAGATTATTGAAAATTTTCATCCCTCAAAATAATCTCTTGTTACCACCAAACGGACCCTAAATTACACTAAACATCATATCCACACCAAAGTTATATGTTTACAACAGAATGATTCAACATATCATCAAAGGTTAATAAGTTTAATTTCCATTCCCCTTTGGAAAAACATAATTTTATAATATTTCCTTCCAACAAAACAGATCAAAAGGGCATCGGAAATAAGAATGAAGGGTTAAAAGTATAATATACGTTTACTTGGAAAACAGCTGCCTGCGCCGTCTACTACTTGGCTTTCCAGACGTTGCCTCTCCAATCACAACCTCGTCAACCAACTCTTTGAAGATCGAGCGTTCAACGTCTAGAACAATGCCTGAGATGTCACCACGAAAGTCCGTCCAACTCTCTGATCTGTTCATAATATCCGCCCACAAAACGGTTTTCAATGAATCATCCTCTTCCTCCTCTACGCTCATTTCTTGCCTTTCACTGCCACTCAACTCTTCTATCTCACCACACAGCTCTGCTAAAAGCTTTTGAGCATTAAGTGTCTTTTGAGCCAGCTTACTAGGCTTCAACCATGGCTCAACAACTTGCCCTAATGCCGCCAATTTCCGTGACACAATCTCGTTAACAGCATCAAATATGAGCTTCCTGTGGAACTTCTCCTTGCTCAGCTTTAAACGCTCTTCATCAGGGTTGCACTCTATTTTACAAATGAGGTTGCTCCATTTCGTCTGTTCCAGAACTAGAAATAGCTCGGGATTGATCGGGTAACCAGATTGGTGGAGTTGGAAGTTACCCAATCCGGAGCTCAGATCTCTAAGTAGGAGGCCAGAAGCTAAGAGTATCTCTGACACGTACCTGTGATCTGGGTTCGAGTTCTCACACAAGGATGCAATATAATCTGTCCGTGCTTCATCATGGTTAGAATTCAGTCTTCTTAGCTTCTGAATCAACTTCTCGATGCTCTGCAACTTATTACGGTTGATCTCTGTTGAAGATCCATCATCATGGTTGGCAGCGAGCTGTACTGAAGGGCTGCATTGCCCTTCCCCATTATCCTGTTCTATGATTTTGTTGCCAATGCCTATGCAATAAAAAATTCATCAAACATAAAAGGAAACCGACGCCGTACACAAAATATACTGATTTCCGTATTCCTATATTCAGGCAACATACTTTGCTAAATGCAACTTATTTTCTTTCACTGAATAAATTCCTATGAAACTACTAGTACCAAAAAATAATATACCTTCAAGATCATGTGATGTCTGTTTCAGAGGGGGGGAAGAATTCTCCCTATATGCCGAATCATCAAGCACCGAGATAGGACTGGGATGCTCAGGAGCGATAGGATGAAGTTCTTCCACTAAGTTATTACAACTTGATCTGGTGCTTGAATTCTACAATGAAAATGCACAAAATTGCTCAACACAGAACAAAATATATAAGTGACTAAGCAATATCAAGGAGGTTCTCAATGAGACTAACCGTCTTTATTTCACTAGCATCTGGGTACTTCAAAGACTCGAGGGATAGGATCTCGCGCTCAACTACATCAACAGATCTCTTGTTGCTTGTGACTTCCACGTCCCTCATAGGTTCCAGAGTTGCAGCACCACCAGATTGCTCAGATATATCATCCCTCATGCTACTGATATTTCTAGTCTCACAACTTACTTCACTCAGCTGGTCAGCATTCTGTTGCAAAATATTGGACTTTGGCCTGCGCCTACTACCACCAGGGGACCCACCAGCTTCAGTTGAGCGATTAAATTGCCTTCTTGATTTACCAGAATCTGGAGGGGTCGGTGGACGAGATCTCTTATCAAATTCAAGCTTCTTCTGTAATCTCGGACTTGTGGATCCTAGGTTCTTGGAGGAACTGTCATTAGAAACCCGTTGAACCCTTGTTGAATTTTGAACTTCTCGCAAGCTTCTGTTGTTAGCTTTCCTTTCAATGGAGATTTTAGCGGTATTTTCCCTCTGACTTTCTTTGAAAGACTGGTCTTTGGACGGCCTTCTGTTCACGGCGTCCAACTTTCTATGGCGTGTATTATCTCCTCCCTGCAAACCAAGATTTGGCAATCCATCAATTGGAATTAGTGATGAAGCTGGAATGCCAGATCTTTGAACAAGTTTTGCAGGCTTCATAATCACAATCGGTGATTCATAGGCTTTAGAACCACTTCTCCTGGGTGCAGAAGCACCGACATGATTTTTATGTGGTTCATTTGGATTGGTATAGCCCATGCTCGGACCTGTATATGATTGCTCCTCTTCCCTTTTGCCTCCCATATTTAAATCTGTCTCTTCCTTTGGAATGCCAAGGAGGCCTTTTGCCTGCATTGCTTCCAATATTTGTTTCAGGGCTCTTAGATCTTTTCCAGACTGTTTGAACTCGAGATCTTTCAATCTTTTCTCAATCTCACTAATAACAGAGGGAGAAGATTTTGATGAACTCTCGGGGGATTTGAGCCGTCTTGTTGCTTGCTGTTGAGAAGTACGAGTACCTTCAAGATGCCTCCACGGAGCTGGTTCATTTGAACATTTTGAACTTGAAATTGGTCGCATCTCCGCATTTTTCCAACGGGGTGAAGTTGGGTCTTTCTTCGAGCTCCTTGGGGAGACAGGAAGCCGTATAGGCCTGCATAGATCAAATGTTTTTGAAGGCATTGAATGATGATGACAGTCTTCAAGAGAATTGGTTGAACCACAATGCCTATCCCTATATGGTTTATTATCTGGCAGTGTCTCCAAACCCATCAACTTTGCTACAACACTAGGAGGCCGAGATAATTGCTTCATACTCAAAACATCTTCATTAGAGCTATCATCACCCTTCTGTAAATATGTGGGAAGATAAGCTAAGTTTGAGTCGTAGCTCGAGCTTCGCATGGAGCTCTCTCTACTGTCCAGTGAAAGTCTTGGGAGATCATTTATTCTTTGGTTGGATTTAGAGAAGTCTCGTGGCTCAAAAGACAAGCGACTTATCGCCCTCCCGTCATAAGAATAACGAGGAGCGTCTCTTGCAATAGTAAGTGAAGATCCATCCTTCATCTCATGTGACAATCTTGCATGCTGTTTTTCAGAATAATACCTAGGATTTTCTCTAAGTTTAGCCACAACACTCAGAGATTCTTTGAGATCTGCTGGTAAGTCATTCTTTCCATTCATTGTGGATCCTAATGACCCATCCATAGATTTTGACAGATGCAAAGGACGAGGAGAATCTCTGTGCTTTGACAGTTGGCCCACTCCATCCTCTTTCATGTTGAGTTGAACGGGCAATCCCTTAGAGTCCCTGTGCATTGAGTCCTTGACCACATCCCGAAGATCAAGTGAGATTCTTCCAGTTCTCGGGCTGGGACTTGGTTGGGTTATGACTGCATCACTAGATGGGGTATCAGGGAAAATGATACGGTCCAAAGATGATGGATCTGGATGACCTAGTCTACCACAATCAAGGGACGAAAATGATGATGAGCGAGAATCTGAAGAGAAAGATGCCCTGGATGATTCAGTAGACAATCTTTTGTCATTTGTATACTTGTTGGTAATCCTTTCCTGCAGTTACAATTTTACAATGATTAGAATCAACAAAAAATGTCAAAAACTAAAATTAAAAAAAAAAATCCATCAAAATTCATGGGGCGTTTGTTTTAAATATACATGGTCCGCACTCCACAACAACACATACTTAGCTTAGGTCTATGATACATTTCCACAATTTGTAATTCTATTTTGGATATAACAACTGCAAATGGTTGCAACTTAAATAGGGTACTCAAAAACACGGCGGGATACTTATACAGAAAACTTAGTGAACTTCAAGAGAAAGAGGAAGAGAAGTTAAGATTGTTTCACATGGCTGATCCTTTTTCAGACACAGTAAATATAACCCAAAAATTAAACCACATTGTCACAACTTTTTTACCATTGTCTCTCGGCTATATGGATTGCTAGAATCAGCATCAAGGCTGGCATTACTGAACTGGGAATTCCCTGTGGACAAATAGATCACTTATCATAGGAAATTACACAGTATAATAAGGATGAGATTATTTATGACATTAAAGGAAACAATTGGGAGAAGAAAGACAATGACTGTGTTTGGAGTGGACTATTTCAATTGATCATACAACATACATTGTCACGATATTAACTACATCTGCTGAAAAGTGTGGTTTCTTATCAAGACAAAAACAAATCTATGGCCAACAGAACAAAAGGAAAGGCACTTCAGCATTTGTGCCTGTCCATGCTCTTTGCAGCTAAATTAGGATCAAAATCCACATCAAACAATGTGTGCCCTACATCATCAACAAATTTGAAGCTACCAATGTAACACTGATGGATGGCAGATCATTTATATTATGAATAAGATGCATCACACTAAGAGCTGCCATGGTATACTAGATTTTATGAAAGTGGAACATAAAAACAAAAACATTCTAGCATAGCATCCATTTGCATAGACATCAACGGCTTGATGAAGAAATTAACATAAAGAAATTCAACTACAAACTTTCCAAAGGAATCATTCCATTAGCTGACATATTCCTCTATCTTCCAAATTACAAACTTACTACATCCAAACTCGACCACACAAAACATCGAAGTAGGGCCAATATGCTACCTGGAGGAAGAAGCCTTTTGTGATTTTGCCCGTTAAAGCCTCTACCAATTTGCGGGCGATCAAAGATTTGAAGGATTCCAGTCATACAACCAATCTGCTTCTGCAAGTCTGTATTATCATCTGCCAACGAATGCAACAATTTTGCAGCCATTTGCAACCTTTCTCCGACAAAAAGTGAGGTGTTGGATTTTGCAAAGGTGAATCAAGGGTTAGGTCAGAAGTCAAGAAACGTAAAATTTTGTCTGTCAATTATGCAAATGGACAGTCCCCCCCTCTTATCACACTCATAAGCTATATCACCTCACCTGCACAATCAACAAATATTTTTTGGGCACACCGCAAATGATATAAATCAAGCAAATGGCTTAGATGCAAATGCTAACAAAAAATGAGAAGAGAAAATGAATAAACACACCATAGATCCAAGATCATATTGACTATTAGGACCAAAATTGTTCCTTTTTCTTGTTCTCATTTAAGGGTCAATGTGAATAAATAAGCATCCGAAGTTAAAATCATGAAACGAGCCGCAGGTTAACCAAAATTTGACACAATATCACTATCAGACAATTAAGCAGCTAATTTAAAGAGTAAAGTTGATGTATCAAGAAACAAAATACGTGAAACTGGAAAATGCTAGAAAAAAAAAAAAAGCCCCAAAATCAAGAAGGTAGGGGGAAATAACACCGATTGAAAGAAAGATCAAGGCCAAATTCGCATAAGCTGAGCCAAAAAAACGTCATCTAACAAAGAGGAACTCACATTAAGATGAGTGCTAATTGTTAAGGAGATTAGCGTAGGTCCAACGCTGCGAGACGCTAAAATTGCACGAAATTCTCAAATTCATCCACCCTATACGAGCACCGGTTTTCCGCTAGTGGTGTAGGAAGATTTTAGTTGCAAGTTGATGAACTAGTACATTCACTTCATCTCATTCTTTGCTCTTCCTCTTCCCCTCGCCCTCGTTGCATTCCGGTAAAATCCAACCGGTCCTCCGTCGCCAGGAAAAACACCACCGACGTAGGAGGAGCGACCTCCTCGAGCAGCTCTGTTCTCTAGTGGCCTTCTATCCTTTACGCCTGCGTAGCGAATTAGCGATTGCGGAGAGAGACGGTGAAGGGGGAGAATGGAGCTGTACAGACGCTTAAGCGTAGCGACTAATATTTTTACTCAAAGAAAAATCTAGCTGAAAAGGTGATATGATTAATCTATTATTGAAAGGGTAAATCACACAATTTTTTTTTAGCATAAAACAATACGTTACACAAAAATACCTACAAATAGCACTTCCTAACGTAGCCAGTCCACCACCCTTACGTACAAGATTTAACCTCACATTATTAAGAGAAGTGCATAAATATAACATGATTTTTAAAATAAAGATTTACTTTAAATACGAAATGATGTGTTCAACCAGATACATTAATAATTAAGAGAAAAGTTAGATTGGATTAAAATAAAAAGTAATACTTAGTTACTAGGAATAGTGTTTTATAGACTGTAGACTATGTAGTGTGATGATCGTTTTGTTTCTTTCTTTTGGTCTGTAGTGTTTGTTGTGGGCAGTCAAGCTTTTCCGAAGAGAAGAAAAGATTTTTGAATAATTTTACAGTTTTTACTCGGGGAGTTAAAATTGGAGGAAATTATATCTGGGAATATATATCGAGTCGAGGTATAGGAATTTTTCTTAAAGGTTATTTGTAACCTTTTAGCTGTGCACAAAATTTTTTTATATTATGTACCGTTTACAAATATGACTCCTAAGCTATGAAATATTTGGCTAAATTTAAAGCTTCATTTGTCATATGAGCATTATAGCAAATGGTTTTTGACAAACAAGCATTTGAGTGGTGGATTCCAAATTTGTGTATACAATGTGACATGACATGTAACAACCTTACGTATTGTGCGTGCATAGTTAACGGGGTTTTAAACTATGCATATAGATAGTTTGGTAGTTCCTTAAAACAATATTAACTAAGTAAATAGTAGCGTAGTAATAATTCTTAAAAAAATAAAATAAATTGTTGAAAACTACTATGCTTCCATATGAGTAATTAAATGAAATTTTTATTTTTTTTTATAGACTTTAATTACCCACTTCATATGGGTTGAGAAACCTATTAACTAGGTGTATAATTATGGTGATTATTAGAGATTTTTAATCTTACGTTTTGATGCAAAAAGAAACGGAGAATAGAGGGAAGGTGGTGGTCCCATGTGACACACTCACACATGCATGTGGGACAGTGGGGACTACAGCTGTCACCTTTGTCATGTGAACCTGCCACTCACATTTTTTTCTTCACTCCAATTTAAAGTTATTATATTTAATATAAATTACGATAATTTTCATCATCTTTTCTCACTTAGCTTATGAAATACCTAATATGCCATACATTTTAACTAGTTAAATCTTTTACATTTACCCCAAAGCGTCAATCAATCAATTATTATAATTAATTCGCTGAATATAAACCAATAAACTCTATTTTTCAGTTTCATCATACTTTTATAATCCTTTCAATTGCACTACTTTATTTAATTAATTGATCACGTGATTAAAAATAAAAATTAAGCATATTGTTTCGTTTTGACGTATGCAGCTATCCTCCAAATTTATACAAATTATTTACTAATATATACTTTTTAAAAATATATATTTACTAATAAAATAGAATAGAAGGTTAAAAATCTATTTTATTAACTTAAATCATTTATATATGATTGATAATTTTATTTCAACTGATAGATAGAAAAATAATGAACTAAATAATGAATGGAATAATATAATAAATTAACATAAATCTATTCGTGTAAAAGAAATAAAGATAACACCCAAGACCTAACATGTAATATATTATTGATAGTAAAACAAAAAAAAAAAAAAAAACCGAATCTCGAAGTATTTACGTATGTTTTTAACATCACCTTTTTAGTAGGTGATTTTAAGCTAACAATTTCAATAAATACCGAACTTGACCTGACATGTAATACATTGATATTTGACCGATTTGTGTGGTACTGCAAATACTAGAAAGATAATATATTTATAAAAAATGAATAGATTCTAATTTTCTATGATAAACCGACATAGAAGAATCAATATATATATATATATATATATATATATATATATATATATATATATATATAATGTTTGAATGAAATCATAAATGAAGCAATGCGGTATATGATAATCCGGAAAAAGAAAGGAAAAAAAGAAAGGAAAAAAAGAAAAGAAAAAAGAGTTGTTGTGAGGGTGGGTAGGCAGATGCAGCTGTCTTTTGGCATTGCATGTGAAGCTGTCAGTAGGAAAAATTATATATCGTAAATCAGAATACTTTTAGGGCCCGTTTGGAAGCACCGGGAATCATTCCCGGTAACGGAATGATTCTGAATCAATCAAAAATTGCGTTTGGTTAGAGGTCTTTTAACACATAAAAGTAATCTCATACATTCCATTTCCTTTCTCTACCCTTATTCGATTCCATTCCGTTTCCATTCCACCGCTCCAACCAAACGGGCACTTATTGTTATTTATTATACTATCAATTTTTAGGTCGACTGTACTAGGATCGTATACATCAACAACTTGTTAAATCAAAGTAAAATTAGGATAATTTAGATGTTGAATTGGTTGTAAAATTATTATTATTTGTTGGACATTTATTGGATTTTAATCACGGGGTTGTCATGACCCAAAATGAAGGCTACTCTCTTCATATGAAATTTTGGTAGTGGACCCATCGTACAAATTGTAATTCCCCAAAAAAACTGTAATTCTTATATATATTAAATCAATTTAGTCGACCCTTGTAGCCGAGATTTGTGAATATTATGATTTATCAGTGTTTATGGTAGACGTACGTACATTTGTTTTTTAATGTAATTCATATTCAAACATTTTGCCGTCAAAGAAACATATATTTATAGGCATGGAAATTCTAAATAATAATATTATGAGTTCAAATTTCCCTTTTGACCTATGAAAAAAGTTGGAATAAAGTAAGAAAAACCTATAAAATAGGAAGATAATTAAGATTTGATCCACTCATCTTATCTTACTGCACATGGCTTTGTCACCACCCAAATCCGTAAAATTATGCTATATTTATATATACAAGAAACAATGCATACCTTATCATTGAAGGATAAATGTTAGGTGGTTGGAAATTAAATGAAAATTTGCAAAAACAATAATCAAATATTTACAAATTCAAAACTCAGTGTTAATCGACCACGATTCTGACAAATGGTGTACCATCCTGTCATTTTAATTAATGGCGTCAATATTTAAAGAGGTTTATTTTATCTTCTGTTTTTTCCCATTATTTTAAGATAAAAAAATTACATACTATTTTGTATATCCACAACGCTATGGTTATAAGTAACTATCTAAACGCATTTCCAAAGAGTGTGCGGATTTAACACAAGAAAAATAAAAATGTAATATTACGATTTGAAAAGGTTAGCCTTTTTAAAATAAATATCTCAAGAAATAAACTTGGAAAAAGGTTGACCCACTATTAAGTATTGGTTTATTAGTAGGTAAGAATATACTAATGGCTTGTTTTACATATAGTTTTTTTGTATATTTTTGAAAGATGACAGGCGTTGGGCAATTGCCGTATACTAACTTGTTTTTATTACAGGGAAAATATTTTGATATTTTTATACATAGTGCGTTTTCGGTACCTATTTTTGTCGGACTTAAAAATTAAGATTCTAGTTTTGTTAGACTTGAAAGAAAACGTACAATTTAATATATAAACACTCGTAAAAAGAATGCATATTAAAACTTAATCATTTGCCTTATATGTCGTGTCCAATATTATGATTACGTAATAAAATAAGTTAAGGGGATGTCTAGAATTGGGATGTGTGATACAAAAAATATAAAACTTCATATGAATGCGGACATCTCCTCTTATTGACATATAGTAACGACATGTTCTAGTGTGTGGAGTGGTTGTTGGAGAGTGGACCGCGTCCTTCAGCTTGTAGCATATTAATCTTCAATCTAGTTATGTATACTTGTCTTATGGTGGTGACGTTGTGGGGGTCATCCAACTGTGGTGACTTCAAAACATTCATCGGCTTGAAACTTGACCCAAGTTCACATCCCACCCTCTGAAATTGTGTGTGCATCAAGCGGCTAGCATATGTATGCCCCTTTAATTGCTCGGAAAGTGTATGATTGTGTACCCTACATATAACATGCAACATCCATTTATCAATTTCGCTTTGTACGCCCTCAAGCTCAAATAAACACCCGTATTTTCTCGATTTGTGTGCTCGGTTAATGACGGCTCGGTATCAAGATCTACTTCTTTCTTCTTCCGAGGGTTTCCGAAATGTTCGGATGTCAGACAAAATGTAACGAATCACCTAACATTTCTCCATGACCTACTTGTGACTAACACCATATTCATAGTTCCTCCCATGAATCGAGCCCAATCAGCCATTGTCTCGCGATTGTGGAAAAAATCGCGATTTCAAACATGCGAGAATAATCAGTCTCTTCATCACGCGAATAATTCTTTAAACCCTAATTGAAATAAAATAGTATAAGATTCTTGTTTTTAAGTTTAATGATAACTTACAATAAGTTAAAATATCCTTACCTCTCAACATGTGGAAGAAACTTAATCAACTAAATTTTGTATCATCGAACGGAATCAACATCTCTTCATCGTCTTGTATTGTCGTTTTCAGTACCCATTTTTTCGGAGAGTTTGTGAAGGTTGATCACTTCTTCCTTGACTCTCAATATATAGAATTGAACATACAAAACGTTCGAATTACATGTTTAAAATTTATTACCGTAACACAACATTCGAATTAGAACGGTCAAAACCAATACAGTTTTGGAAGTAACCGTCACGGTTACGAGTTTCGAACCGTGATGTTTCTTTCACGGTTTCCCAATGCGCTATTTGACCCGATTTTAGATATATTAAGGGTGCGTTTGGGTGAATGAGTTGAACCCATTGGATTCAAATTTTTTTGGATAATTTTATCCTTTTAACTCCTAAATCCTTCATTTTCCCCGGACCGAAATGCAGCCTAATTCAACATAAATCATTTGGGTGGGGAATATCAATAAAAGAAACATAAGACCACTCCCACCAGTAAAAAAAATTTCATCTGTAACTTTTTTTTTTGGATAAAAATGTATCACAATAGTGATTATTTTTATAAAAGTTCTAGAAGTTAGAAAAATTAGCTGAGATTCAAATTTTTTTTAAAAGTTTAATGCATATAAAACTGCATGTCGATTCATATTGATAGAAGTGTAAACACTAAACACGGTAATAAGTTTGATAATCACGTGGTTAGTCGTAGGGTGGTTGGGTTACGTTGCATGGTTGGCAAGGTGATCGTTTATGATTGCGACGCATAGCATATCAACTACTACTTGTAGTATGTTTCCTGCCACCTACTACTTCATAACCATTTATAATTTCACGCAAAAACAAGCCACACTAACTAAAATTTTGGTATTGGGAGCTGTGCATTGTTTAAGGTTACATGTCAAATTTCAAAGCATGCTTAACGTCGATCCCTGCTAATACTTGGTATGTTTTATGCTCACAATCTGCCTGCAATATCTTGGGAAAGTATTTATGTAGTAAACAGACGACAAGGCACCAACTATAAACCCCAAATTCACTTCGTCATCCCATGGACACATACGATACAATAAGAGAATACAACAGCAGGCCTCTATCTTTTTCATGTTGCACCGCATATGATCAGAAACACGTAAACAGCAAACTTGCACTGAAGCGCATAACAGAGTTTGCCATGCTCCAAAAGAATTGTGTAAAAATAGCATGTCATCATAGATTCCCATCACTTGAACCAAACCAAAATTGAGTTTTATTCAACCAACCAGACTACTTCTCCCTTCTCACTCAAAAGCCTTCTCCCAGTCATCTGCAACTTCATCTGAATTCAGCCCAGAAGGCTCCACCATGTTCTGAGTGCTCCAATTTGAAGTCCCTGCCTTTGATTCAGCAACCGAACCTGAACCCGAGCTGCATACGCTCTGCTTACCCGAGTTATACCTCGACGTAGGCGAGGATTCGCCATCCAAAAGTGTCCACCGGTTCACCGAAGCATCAATCGCCGCCCCCTCGTTTCCCTTCCACACAAATTCATCGACACCCAATGAGTTGTTGTGTGCCCACTCTTCTTCGCCCCATGAATCCTCTACCCAATTCGATTCTTTCATAACAGCTTTCTTCCATGGATTTGCTTTAACACCTCCCCCTCTCCAAGCATTAGATCCAGACGCCGGCCCTGCAGCTGAACCGCCTTGTGGAACAACAGCTGCCCCGTGATAGACCGAACCACGGTCTAGTCTCCTCATGGCTGTCGCTGCTCGGGCTGGATCACTGAACACAGCGAGTGCATTCTTATCATTTAACCATACAAGCTCACATTCACCGCCAAACCTTAGTATCAATGCGCTGATGTCGGCATCGCTCGGTAAGTCAAACAGAGCTACCACGAGCCTCGGGTCCATGTCCAACAAAGCATCAAAAAGTGGCGCACTTACAGTGGTGGAACCCTTGCCACCAAGGATACGAGCTGGAGCCTTTGACTTTGTAGTGACATTAATCACTACGAACCGCTTTGGCTCCCTGCCTGCAGAGTTAACAGTAAGCTTCCATCTTTCAGCAATCAACCTCACAGCATCTCGTTTTTCCTTTATCATTGGACAAAACACATGGACTCTCATATTGCTTCCAACTCTGCCTTTGCCGAGGACCAAATACTTGCACCTCTCCTCAACGGACAATACCCACTTAGGATCACGTCTGAAGAAGTCTTTGAGGGCCTCTGAAATTGCATGGCTCTCACCAAAATGGAGAGCCTCCAGATTAGGTAAGTTAACATCGAAAGCATCTGCAAGGACCCGCTTTCGTTCTACCTTTGCACACTCATCGTCACATACGAGCTTCCTCTGCCCAAGTGGAACTCTCTTCTCGCTAACTTCAAGAGGCTGTAGAGAAGTTGGCAACTTCTGTATAACAGACGCTCCAAGGACATTATCTACGTTAAAACCTGAACTGCTTCCTCCACTATCACAAGGCACCAGGGCGGTAATACGCCCACAAGAGCATGTGATTGTAACGGGGGATTCACATCTCACATCAGGACAAGGAGCTGTAGGATGGCAGGGTGAAGTACACGTGTGTCTACAATCTCTCCTTGGGGCTCCACATGTCTGTCCACAAGAAGACTTCAAGCCGGACTGTGAGGATCCACAGAATGAATCACAAGGTGGTGTATGACAAGCTCTTCCACAAGCATGGATTCCACATTGCCTTGTCTTGCCACACAGTTTGTTGCATTTGATATCCTTCGATCCACAAGGAATATTCCTAAGAACCACATGCCCTCCAACGCATTCTTTTGCCACAGGTACTGGGCAAGGAGGGCAATCTCCAAAATGACAGCTGTGTGAAGATTGATGACCACAAGGCTGAGGCACAGAGCATGGATACTGGCAAGAAGGAAGAGGTGTTCCACAAGGCAGGGGAGGAGGGATTGAGGTTCTTCCACATGCACACGTGAGATCACTGAAGATCGTTTCAAGGCAAGGAGGGCAGTGCCCACTGTGACATAAAGATTGACATGAATGCTGACCACATTGAAGCTTCTTTCCACACACAATTGAGCAAAGATGAGGATCCCAATCACTGTTCAGTGTGCTTCTCGAGTTTGAAAGAGGGCAGCAACGTTCACTGCAACGGTGTCTTCCACAGTTCTTTTTGTGCCCACACGGCTTTTCACAAACAAACTTTTCACCGGTTGAAGTTGATTTGTAGCATTCCACCGTTCTAGAGGTGGATCCGCAGCGACACTTCTGACCGACGCGCTCCAAACATGGCGGGCAATCCCCTTCATGGCACACTCCTGTACACTGGTGTACCCTACATGGAAGCAGCTTGCTGCAGATTTTCGAGCAAGTCGGTATTGGATCCAAGCAACTTGTTCTCTTACCCTGCAACAACGTTTTACCACAATGGCATGTCTTTACCCTACTTGGCAACAGTTCACACTCACCACAAGGACCGGGATGACACACCTCACCGCAAAAATGGTTTCCGCAGCCCAGTTTCTTCCCACAGGTTGAATTGCATGAGAAGAGGCCACTATCCATATCCACTTCACCTTTCACCGCAATCTCTCCACAAAGAATGGACTCGGTCTTCTTCATGCAGAAACATGACGCAGTAACCTTCACCTTGCAAGGATCACAAGGACCCAAATGACAGATGCCTTCACAGTGGTGGCGTTGACAATCAAGAATCTTCTCACACAGCTGACCACAAGTAAGCACAGCTTGCCGATCAGAGCACCTGGTGGTCACCAATTTCTTCTCACATGGACACATACGAGGAGGTGCAAAAGCCTTACAAGGTGGGCATGGGCCAGGGTGGCACTGCAGAACACAGACATGAGGGCATAAAATCTCCTTAGAAACAGCACTACCAGGGTGCTGTTTCTCAAGCGGCTTCCCACAATGCTCACCACATGAATGTGGTGTCAAATACAAGTCTGATGGCGGATCTTGCCTCTTTCCACAAAAGCAAACGTAACGGATCTCCTTTGATGCTATCAGCTGCACAGACTGACACAAAGGACACCTCCAATTGAATCCCTGACTCTTCTCTGCAGACAAGTCACTCGAAGTAGGTGCACGGGCCCATTTCTTAGTGCAATTTAAATGAAAAATAGCGTAGCAACTTGGACAACACCAAACTGGTGCAGACCTTCTAATCCTATCACAACAAATCATACACTCAACAGTACCCTTCATTAGCTTATCCTGAATTTCTTGAACGCGTTGGGGCACATCTGTGTTCCTTGATATCAATCTGTTTGCTTGATCAACACAGTCATGTCTCTCTACACTCTCTCTTTCCTTTGCATCTCTAGGCCCCTCTTTTTCCCTTCTGTGACTTGGGGGGCGGCCTCTGCGGGTCCTAGAGCTGGCATTCTGGCCCTGCCCATTAGAATTCCTAGAACCAACAACCTCCCCCTGCAAACTATAATTGCTTGAACCAACAGTCAAATCCTGCCCACTGTGATCCCTAGAGGCAACATTTTGAACCTGCTGGTTCCTAGCATCAACAGTCTCTGCCTGCCCATCGTAACTCCTTGAATCAATGTTCCGACCCTGCTGGTTCCTAGCATGAACAGTCTCTACCTGACCACCATAATTCCTTGAACCATTATTCCGAACCTGTTGGTTCCTAGCATGAACACTCTCTGATTGCCCATCATAATTCCTCAAACCAATATTCCGAGCTTGGTCATTCAAATTGGTCAAACGAACACTCTCACCCTGACCATCATAATTCCTCACGCTACCAATCTGACCCTGCCCATTAAGGGTTCTAGAAACAACAGGGTTTCCTCGATGGCTAAGTGCATAGCCTGATGTAGGATGATTCAACTCAATAGCGCTCGAGTTGAGGCTCAAAACTGTATTAGATGGCAATTGTACAACTGGAGCTCCTCTAGGTACCCATTGTTGGCGAGCATTCTGCGCCGCGGACCTGGACCTGTCTCTCCTATCATTCCGACCTTGAGAGCTCATACCTCCGGAAGCAGAGTCCGACGCACAACCCTCCAAGTCTAAAATGGCGATTCGACCTAGAACGAAGGCAGGCACACGCCGATTAGACGCCCTAGGCAAATCAAGGAAATGATCCAATTAGAATCAATGAAACACGCGACTATAATGAACACAATAACGAAGTTGTAGGTCAATATTAGATAATCAATCGAAGCAAGGAATAATCCAATCATCAAGAAATCGAGGAAGAAGAAAATCTTACGAATAAAAAACAAATCTGAAAGAGGTCTAGGTTTCGTAAACTGGAATAGAATGAGGGACGAGAGCAGAAGGATGCAAATCACAGATTGATGGACGAAAGGAACTCAAAATCGAAAGAAGACGGAGCAGGAAATAAATTAAGGGAGAAATGAAGCAATTACCTTGGATAGTGATGAGAAAAGAAGGAAAGAGCGAAAGTCCCGGTAAATTCCCCTTTGGAGTTTTGAGGAAGAGAGCTTTTCTCTCTTAAGCTTGCGAGTGTTTAGAGAGAGAAAAGCGGATTGTGTTGATTTGATAATTTATACTAGGGGGGCGAGGGAGGATCCTTGGGGCTCAAGGGAAAAGGTTTGACTGAGGGAAAAGGAGCGTGTATCCCACCCCCATTTTGCTTTCTAATTAGATACTAGTACTTGACCAGTCAATTATTTCTCCACCGCCACCTCTAAACGCCAATTCTAGTAAGAAAGGGAAACCGCCTTTTAAATTTGGGCCGATTTGTGGGCCTTATTGGGCCATATCAGATGTGGCCCACTTTTCCGTCTACTGGCTCGGAGCCTTTGTTGGGAGCAAACATCAGCCATTATGTTAACTTAGCTTCAAATTTGGAAAGTTCCTACTTTCTTCGGTCTTTTACTGAAAAGGTTCTTTTTAGACCTTTGCCGTGAAGCTGCTTGTCGAGGTGATGGTGTTTGAGGCTCCCCGCTCTTGGCACTAAATGATCTGCATTCATAGGATACAATCTTGTTCAGAAAGGCTAGCTCAATTTGGATCATATTGTTCTACTTTGTTGAATTTTTAACACACATGATTATAAAACAAAAAGTCACTGCAACACAGTCCGAAAGACTTACCTCTCTTCTGGAACTGGAGAAGTAAAAAGAGCTTTGTCTCCCAATTCAAGAGGACCACAAGCAGGGCAAATATAGACCTTCGGTGGGGACACAAGATCGACACAATCAAAGTGATACCACTCGTCACAGTAATCACAAGCGATCATAGCCCTTTGGTTGCTGTATGGCTTCCGGCATATGCAATAAAGTACACTCCTTCCCAAATGTTTCACTGTAGTATATCAAAAGTAATCAAGCTCTACTCCAATTACTGAAAATATGATTCCGAAAACCTTTCATGAACAAGGGTGTACGTATGGACTAGATTCGGTTCCATTCCGTTTTCGATTCCGGAGTTAAACCCAAACAGACCCTTAGCATCAATATTTGAGGTCTTTATATGAAACTGATGCGATGAATTTGATTACTTTTCTTTTGGTATGCATGCACAAGTCATCCTATTCATATTAGGTTGATGAGGTCTTAGAACTCGAATTTTTTCATGGAACGGATTGGAGTTTAGTGCGTTGTGTGTAGTTACTGGTATTTGTTAGTCTTAATTTGCAGTATCAATTTTTTTGTGGTTACCTCTTTGGTTGGCCTGGTGATTCTCATTCCCCTCAATTATTCCTGCCATAATGGGCCAGTTGATCCTACAAACTCCATGAATGCTTTTACTATATCCAATGTCCCTAGGGGATCTAGATGGTAAGCAATCAAGTTTTAGAAACTATTTTGATAACTAGGATGTGATTTTCTTTTTCTCTCACGATGTAGGCCTAACAGTTCCCTTGCCCTTTTGGTATCCTATATAATAATAAACATTTACTAAAAATTATGGAAGTTTATAAGAGTTCTCAACTAATGTGTTGATTCAACTGTAATTTAGTCAATGGTAAAAGGTGTGTGAACCAGATGAAGGAAAAAACTCGTATATTCCATGTACTGATAAAAGTGCTTTATATACACATATGAGTTTGTTAGGGTTGTTATAACAATCCCCTTTATTACATAAAGATCACCTTTATTTAGCCTAATTGCATATAGTCTACACCCCCCCTCAAGCTGGACTAGGAGTAACAAGGCCTAGCTTGCGAGAAAGAAAAACGTGTTGCTGCTGGCCTAGAGGTTTGGTGAATATGTCGGCTAACTGAAGGGAAGAAGAAACATGGGCAGTCTGGATGACCCCTTTCTGGACCTCGTCACGAACGAAATGACAATCAATACGGAGGTGTTTGGTTCGCTCATGGAACACTGGGTTAGCAGCCAAGTGTTGAGCAGCTTTATTGTCGCAATACAGTATAAAAGGGCGAGACAAATTAATGTGAAGATCATGAAGCAAGCCATCTAACCATATGATTTCACTTGTCGTCATTGACATTGCCCGATACTCACTCTCAGCAGAAGATTTACTGACGGTACGCTGCTTCTTAGTTTTTCAGGACAGAAGAGAATTACCAATGAAAAGACAATATCCAGTAATGGAGCGACATGTGAATGGACAAGAACCCCAATCTGCATCACTATAGGCTGATAGAGATAATGTAGATTGAGGGTAATAAGCAAGAGCCAAATCCATTGAACCTTTGAGATATCGTAAGAGATAGATAGCAGCTTGCCAGTGAGGAAGGCGAGGCAAAGCCAAAAATTGGCTTAACTGTTGAACTGTGTAGGCTATGTAAGGCCTAGTCAAAGTAAGATATAAAAGACGCCCAATCAACCTTCTGTATGCCTCAGGGTCTGGATATACATCTCCAGAATCAGTAGACAGATGGGTGTTCTTCTGCATAGGAAAAGAAGTAGCCTGGCATGTGAGCATTTTAGCATCTGTCAAAATATCATGGACATATTTACGCTGGTTGATGAGTAAACCAGTAGAACTGTGGGCAATTTCCATGCCTAGAAAAAATCTAGCCAGCCCTAGATCTTTAATTGTAAAAGCATCATCAAGAGCAGTCTTAAGCAGAGTGATTGCAGAGAGATCATTCCCTGTGATGAGCACATCATCAACATACACCAACACAATAACAATACCTGAAGATGTTTTCTTGACGAATAAAGAATAATCTTGATGAGACTGTATAAAATCAAGCTGAATGAGAAGCTTTGTGAATTCAATGTTCCATTGACGACTAGCCTGCTTGAGACCATAAAGAGATCTCTTTAATCGACAAACATGCCCTGGTGGAGCTCGAGTATAACCTTGAGGAGGCAGAAGAAACACTTCTTCATCTAAATAGCCATGTAAGAACGCATTATTAATATCCAATTGATGAAGAGACCATGAATAAGAAGCAGCAACTGCAAGAACTGTACGTATGGTAGCAAACTTAGCCACAGGACTAAATGTATGCTTATAATCTTTCCCTTTGATCTGATTATATCCTTTAGCAACCAAACGTGCTTTGTGCCTTTCCACAGTGCCATCAGCACGATACTTGAGCTTGTAAATCCATTTGGACCCAATTGCTACTTTACCAGGTGGAAGGGGAACTATTTCCCATGTATCATTCAATTCTAAAGATTGAATTTCTTTAGTCATGGCCTCAATCCAAAGAGGAGACTGCTTAGCCTGAGTATAACTGGATGGTTCAAATGCACTGATGACATTACAGAGGGCCCGAATGTAGTAATGAGAATGACTAGTAAGATCAAACTGTGTAAGTGTAGAGACAGAATTACAAGTATAGTCTTGAAGATAAGCAGGTCGAATAACAGTGCGAGTAGGTCTGGAAGAAGGAATAGGTATGGGACAAGCATCTGGGAAAGGAGATGATGATGGTGAAATAATTAATGGGACACTGGGAGATGTAGTAGAGGGAGATGATGAAATAGGGTCAAGAGAAAAAGGAACTGGGATAGGATGGGCAAAGGAATCAGATGTTGAATGTGGAGAGGAATAAGAAATTGGGACTGGGACATGAAAATCAATGTCTGGGGCTGGAGAAACCAAGGGAAGAGAAGACGTATGTGGGACAGAAGGTGAAGAAGAAATGTGTTTGTATGGGAATATATGTTCTTGAAAAATGACATGGCGACTAATTAAAATTTTGTTGGTGGAAATGTTCAGCAATTTGTATGCTTTTTGACCAGGTGGGTATCCAAGCAAAACACAAGGGGTCGAGACAGGCTCTAATTTGTCACGTCGTGGAAAAAGACTATAACATTGGCATCCAATGACACGTAAATGTGTATAGGATGGTTTGGTATGATGGAGAAGTTCAAAGGGTGATTTCCAGGAAAGAATAGAGGAAGGCATGAGGTTGATTAGGTAGGTTGCTGTGAAGATACATTCAGCCCATAAATTAAGAGGTAGATGTGCATGGATGCGAATAGCTCGTGCAGTCTCAAGTAAATGTCGGTGTTTGCGCTCAACTCGAGCGTTTTGTTGTGGAACATAAGGAGTGGACCGGTGATGGACAATGCCAGAGGCCAGAAATAAGTCTTGTAGCTGTTTCTGCATAAATTCAAGACCATTATCGGATCTGAATATCTGAACATTAGTGCTGAACTGTGTTCTCACATACGCCAGAAAATTTGAGGTACCTGTTGCTTGCTTGCCATAAGAAAAGTCCATGTGCAACGAGTATAGTCATCAACCACAGTTAAAAAATAACGAGAACCACATAGAGCTAAAGTGTGATAGGGTCCCCAAATATCCACATGAATTAATTCAAAAGCTCTCTTAGCACGAGAAGTACTTATAGTAAAAGGTAGCTTATGTTGTTTAGCTGTAATACAAGCATGACAATCCAGGAAACTGTGTTTAGCAACTAAAGCAGTATCAATATGTTGGAATTTAGACATGGACATGTGGCCTAATCTGGCATGAAGGAGATGAACATCATCAGTTTTATTTATACTGTTAGCAACAGCAGGAGGTATATGTGAAAAAGATGTGCCTATCTTGTATAGATTGTCTTCCTTGTATCCAGTTGTAATAAGAGACTTACTGATACGGTCCTGAAATAAACAGGAATGAGGAGTAAAAATAATCTCCATGGGCAAATCACAAAGTAAACGAGATATAGACAGGAGATTATGCTTGAAGTCTGGAATATACAGAGCATCATGAAGTGTGATAACTGAGGACAAGATAATAGTCCCTTTATGAAACACTTCTTTCACCGAGCCATCTGGAAGACCAATCAGCAGTGGTTTATCCAGTTTTGTCAAGTCAGCAAATAAATCCTTGCAAAAAGTAATGTGGTCTGTGGCTCCGGAATCCAAAATCCAAGTATGGATATTAACTGCATTATTGATAAATCGAGATACAATACCTGCAAAATTACTAGATCCAGGCTGTTTATCCATCATAAGCTTGATCACCTCTTGGCAAACAGCATTGATCATAGATTGATCTAAAACTGGAGGAAGACTAGATGTAGTTGGAATATCCAGTGGAGTTTCACCAACTGTAACTTCAAGGTTATTGGCAGTTCTATAAGGTGGAGAATAGACATCAACTCTGTTGCTAGATGATTTATCCTCTTTGGTTTTGAAATCTCGATACCAATCAGGTATGCCTGTCAATTTGAAGCAAGATTCTCGTAGGTGCCCTTTCTCCTTGCAATAGGTGCACATACGATCGAATTTTTCCTTCTTAAAATCCTTTCTACTGCCACCTGCCTGTCTGTAAGGAATTGAGCGAGAAGCAGCAAGCACATCATGTGAAACAGGATTATGGCAAGTAATTTCTTTCTGTTTTTCGACTGGTAACACCATATGAAAAACACGATTTTCAGTTGGTAATTTGTCAAGGGATAGAATCTGACTACGAACATGTTCGTATTGTTCATTGAGGCCCATAAGAAACTGGATAACTCGATTATCAGAATCTCTAGCAGAAATTTTTTTAAGAAGGTCACATGTGCATTTAACAAATCCACAACATGTGCAAGAAGGAACGGGATCGATAGAGCTGAGCTCATCCCATAGTTTTTTTAACTTTGAATAATAACTCGCTACTGGAGTATTCTCTTGCTTAATTGAGGAAAGATCCTTGTGGATCTGGTAAATAAGAGGAGCATTTGATACCTCGAAACGCTCGACTATATCCTTCCATAGATCCATGGCCGACTCTGCATATGTGAATAATTCCGCTATGTCAGCCTTCATAGAATGCAAAATCCAACACCGAATCATATAGTCTGCCCGAATCCAGCGAGTGAGCTGATCCGTTTCGCCAGCAGCAGGTTTAACGCAGGTCCCATCGATGAAGCCTAACTTCTGCTTAGCTCCAAGCGCCATCCGAATACTGCGTCTCCAGGATGTAAAATTAGCTCCAGTGAATAGAATCGACACCAATTGCATTCCAGGATTGTCTGAATGAGACAAATGCAATGGATCATTAACATCGATTGTATGAACAGATCGATTGAGAGACGAATTAGGCGAGACATCAATTGAGCTCGCATCCTTCCCCGCAGCCATGATGAGAAGTCGATATGTAATGAATATGAGAGAAGTTCAGAAATGAAACTTCAGTAATTGAATCTGGAAATAATCAGGTTCATGGCTCTGATACCATGTGAACCAGATGAAGGGAAAAACTCGTATATTCCATGTACTGATAAAAGTGCTTTATATACACATATGAGTTTGTTAGGGTTGTTATAACAATCCCCTTTATTACATAAAGATCACCTTTATTTAGCCTAATTGCATATAGTCTACAAG
Organism: Fagopyrum homotropicum; assembly: GCA_033239125.1. Lineage (NCBI taxonomy): Eukaryota > Viridiplantae > Streptophyta > Magnoliopsida > Caryophyllales > Polygonaceae > Fagopyrum > Fagopyrum homotropicum. Next base: position 129,032,518 of record BSWB01000008.1, read on the forward strand.
CTGTACTTTGTAATTTAGGCTTTGTTTTTTCTTTCAAGTGTTTCTGGGAATTTTATGTTTCTTTATTTGGAACTTACTACAACATTAATTTGTCCTACAGCTATGATGACAGGAAGGAGGATCGCGAGATAAAGTCATCCCGCATACATGAACAACAACAATCTCTTCTTCTGGAATCTCGAAGGTAATCTCATTATTATTATTATTATCCGGCCAGATGATCTATACACCTTGCAATTTGTTTTTGATGGGGAACTCTTTGACAGCATATTGTGTACTTGTTTGTTTGTCCTTAGTTGATCAGCTGCTCAACTTCAGAAAATGTTATTTGTCATTTTTTGAAATTTACTGGACATGTATCTTTTTGTATGTTGCACAGGAAATTATTGAAGAAAGAGAACAAGGTATACAAGAAATTCAAAAGCAGAAAGGTGAAGTGAATGAGATTTTCAAAGATCTAGCCGTATTATCCTCTCTGTGCTCTTCTTTATTATAAGAATTTCCAATACTTTCAAGAATGACTGTTTGGAAGCTGCTGTTTACATTCAGATGATATAAGTTCCAACATTTAGAGATCTCATGCTGCTACTAAACAAGGAGCTTCTCAACTTGTGAAAGCTTCAAAGTTGCAAAAATCAAGTTCCTACTTGATAAATGTTTCTTTCATTTAAAGTTATTGCTTTTCTGTATAAGGTGTTGGTAGTAATCCCAGGAGAAGACTAACTTTATTTTGAGTTGTTGGACAATTTTTCTAATTTTCTGATCCTGGCTCATAACTTTATCTTTTTGTAGATAATTTCAGGAAAGTATTGCTGCTGAGTTGTTGGACAGACTTGTAAAATGGGTAAAAAAAATAAAAATAGCCGATCCATTTGAAGAAGGTTGCAGGCTTGGTGCTGTTATCAAGAAAGGACAGGTATGGTGAACCTAATATGTGAGGCTCATCAATCATCATGGTTATGTTACATTCAGAAATTTGCACCTTCCATAGTTAAAACTGGTTGTTCATTTGGTATAAATCTACTTCATTTGCAGGCTCCTTGTGAAACTTGATTGGCTTACTGGAGGCACATTGATATATTTAGAGTTTGATAAGCTAGCACATCTCTATACCTTCTTCAGTTCTATTTGTTTAATTTCTAGTGAGCTGATTGGTGGTTAGCTAAAATGTCAGGGTTAACTTTGGGGATTCGTTCATCTTGCAAACAAATCTAATCTGAGAAGACTCCTAACAAAGGAGAAGACAAGAAGAACAAAGCTGTAATGTCATTCAGCATTATTCGAATGGAGAATCATTTGTACGTTTCTTAACCCGAATGTGAATGATTTCTTATGTAATTTATTTTACTTACCGTTATAGCTCCTTTGTAATATTGCGGATGCGTAATAAGCGAATCATTTTCCCGCACTAGCCCTCCAATCCATTTGCAGATTTTATTGACAACTACACATAGATTACTCAACGATTTACTATTACATTCTCGATTCCGAACTTAATCCGTCGCGGCTAGTAAACTTGAAAAAATGCCACTTGTTTTTTCTTTTTATTAATCTTACAAAAACAATGCTTGGGTTCCGATTGAAAAAATGTCAGTTGTTTGCTACGTTATACCTCGGTTCGTATAAAACATGTGATACATATACTTTGGTCATTGAAAAATATGCAACATACTCTATACCCTGGTTGTTTCGAGATCAGAGGTATATTGTCTAGATACCCTGATTGTAGCTTATGTGAGTTTCATTGTCTTACGTTGGTAAATGGTAGTTTTTTAGCTGTGGCTTTTTATTATGCATTAAAATGGACAAAATCTCAGTAGTAGTACACCGTGAAATCGCCCTATATTTTACAAATCAACGGGTGTATAAGAAAAGGAATTATAAGATTTAATATAAAAATCGTTTGTATCACATATTCACAATATCACATGCTATATATGATACAACTAGCACTTCTCACAAAAGAATATCTAACAAGTTTCGGCCTCATAGCCTCCTAAAAATAATATTACAAATCAACCAAGTTTCCCTGAAATTAAAATCAATCACAGGCAAATAATTGCTGCCACCGTGAGCTTACAACGTCTCAAACATGTAAAACTAGCAGAGATGCTGCATAATGATACAAATTGTTATGCTATCACTACATAAAAACTATCTTACGAAAATTTCATCTTACAACAATCAAAACTGACATGTCATCTTCGATATGAAGCCGTGCAACGTTCATTTGGGAGAACCCATAAGCTCTTCTGCCACGGCTATACAATGTTCCTCGGAAGTTTCCAAAGGAGGTCCCATTGTTTGGGTAAGATCTTCTGCTCTGGCAACACTAGTTATTACCTCAGGAGTTTCCGTACCATCTTCTGCTCTGGCAACACTAGTTATTACCTCGGCAGCTTCTGAAGGAGGATTTGATGGTTGTGTAAGACCTTCTGCTACGAAAACACGAGTTACTACCTGAAAAGTTTCTAAAGGAGGTTCTAGTTTAGCATCATGTCTTGGTTCTTCTGACTTGTCATTGCCCTTATTCTCTGTTTTACTTGAGCTAAGAGCATCGAGGATCCTAGAGTAGAAGGGCCATGATAAGTTTTTCGGCGTGATGGCCCTTTGGCCAAACGGATTTTCCTTGACAAATTCCTGTACATTATTAGCTTCAACCAGTCTTTCGAGATATAACCGAATTTTGCCACTACGCCCTGCCACAAAATTCCAAGTCCACTTATCATTTACAAACGCAACTTTCCTAACATTTCATTAAGAAAGAGGAAAGAAAAAACGATGCTTTTAATAACTAAAATGAGGCAAAGTTGGAAATTATGTCCGTCCACAATAAACATTTTATTTTAGTGAAAGTCTCACCTAACAAGTTATCTCTGATATCCAGGTACTCGTAAGGATAAGGGAAAACGCCTGTATATTGCTACATCAAGAGTAAATAAAATGACAAAGATGTATCTACAAAAAACAAATTCTTGACGCAATATTCTACTGAACTGGAAAAAATATGAGACACTGGTTTCTACTTACTGGATTACACAAGGCTTTGTGTGGTGAATCATCCATTAGTAGCGTATTAAACTCATGATAGTCACCCTTCTCCCAGGGAAGATTTGGGTCCTCCTTGTCCCACAACTTCTTAATTTCCTTCAAAAATATCGGTTTTTGACTGTCTTCGTGAATCATGTGTCCAGTATTGGTGCAATGACTCTGATCCTGCATGTTACATTCCAGTTAGTTCACAGCTATAGAAAATATAATACATCAGGTGATATTTGCATCAAATATATGCAATAACATCTATTAGGCCCATTCAGGTTTAACATAGAAAATATCCTTAGGATACTGCATGTATAAGAAAATATGCTTGTCTACCCAAATTCTCTAAGAAAATAGCAATGAGTTTCCACCCTTGACAACTTTTACAAAAAAAGTCAAACCATACCTTGCAGTTCTCTTTAAATGGTTTTCACATAGTATTCTTCAGTAGAACTTCTAAGTGACTGGTCTAAGGAGGTAAAACCTAAATATCAAAATCAAGGCAAAGAATGGAACATACAAAAGGCATTACAAACTGACATCCCCCAATGTTTTTGTGGTAAGTATTGAAATTTGTCAATAATGAATATATGATAATACATAAAACTGATCAACCAATAAAGCAAAGTTATATAAAAAAACTGTTTAGGAGTATTGTACTTTCAATGGGAGTACACTTGCTATTTTTCAATCTATTATTCTTTGAGTAACACTCAAGACAGGGTTAATAATTTTGAAATACAGAGTATAAATGAGCACCTCCAGGCTGCACAACTACAAAATGAATAAAATGATAAGCTAACTAACTAATTCTACAAAAACTTGAAACTGAGATTCTCACCCAACAGAATAGCAACTTGTTCTTTTTCTCGCCCATGAGGAAATCAACAACATAGTCCACATTCCTTCTGTGAAATAAAGCACAGGAAGCCGTCATATAGGGTTAGGAGTTGCTCAATTTGTAGAATAGAGTACGCAAGTATGATTTGCTAGCTTCTACTGCCCACAACTTGGCTTTCTTTGTAATAAAACTTTGTTGCACATGAATCGAGAACCAATTAATTCTATCAAAATGTCTTTATTGTACTAATGAAACATGAACCAGTCACAAACGGCAAACAACATAGAAAATATGCCAAGATAGCTAACCGGAAACCAGCCCATTCATATGTAGCAGTAAAATTTTCAAAGCAGATTGAAGACTGAACAGAAGTCAGTACCTGTTTCTTGATGACCAAATCCCTAGATTGAAATTGTCAAAGCAGAACTGAAGAAAATCGTCGCACAAGGGCCTTTTGAAAACTGGAAGTGAAATAAAAAGTAAGAAACATGGTTAAAAAGAAAATAACCTGTTCACAGAAGAACTGTGCTGATAGCAATAACACAATAAATCCTAAGAAAGTTAACCTAACCTGCTTTCATCGATATCCATGCATCAGGCTTGTACTGTGGTTCAGGCTTAGCAACAATGTCAGCAAGTATCCCATTCACATCAAGGATAAGAAGCTTTCTTCTGCGTTGTCCAACAGCTTTCCCATTCTTCTGTTCACGGCACACATCAGATTGATCCAATAAAGATGTACTACTGCGAGTTTTATGATCTTGGCAACAAGCGGTTGACTGACTTGTTTCAGCACTAACTATAGCCGGAACCTCATCTATCACATTGTTCACTCTTGACACATTTTCACCACCAAGGTTTTCCTCTAATACTTTAACTGGATGGATCTCTATTCTTGGTTTCTGATCATCTTCTTTTAATCCCAAATCGACACATTTAATTTTATCCACGTGACAAGTTTGCAAGCTCTCCTTTCTCAAACTAGAGCTACTTCCATCTGCGTGAGAAGATGTATCATTGACAGTAGACTGGGATGTGGATGAATCTCCACCCGAGTGAGATTCGTTACCTAGGAAAATGTCATTACCATCACTTGAATTGGAATTATGCCTCTTCTTTCTCGGGCCCTCATCAGATAATTTCATCTCCTCGTCAGTTTGCAAAGTTTCATTTCCGTCCAGACACATGCTCTGGCCTAAAGATACTGGATGAGACTGGCCATTAGAAAGATTAGGCCTCTTCTTTGTCTCATTTTCCATGCTTTGGTGAGATATAATTGAACTTGACGGTGCAATTTCCGAAATTATTTGTTCTGTTGTAATTTACCCAAAAAGAAATGCATACAATGCCTACATAAAGCCAATGCATATCAAACTGCCTATCAGCATTCGAAGACAAAAAAAGGCGTAGAACATTATCTAACTAACCAATCAAAGCAATACTCAGAACCTCTGATTCAAATTGCTAAGATCTGGAAAACAATAAAACAAATCTGAATGAAATTTACGAAATAACATAAATCCGGCCAAATTGAGATAGAAGGGTGATAAATCACTAAGGGGATAGCAACATCGGGAACTGCTAATACGTAATGAATGTCCACCATTAAATTTCAGAAGAAACAAAGAGAAACACAGACACGAAAAATACTACTCCGTATAATGGATCGGAAACTGAGGCAAGCGTGTAAGTGAATTTGCGATGCAAAAGACCGCACTCAAAAGTAAATCAAAAGAAACACAATCGTCAAGATTTGAGAGTATGAACAATAATCAGGCACAAATCTGCAATAATTGAGAGAGTGGCTTGTTGAGAAGGCAAGCGTAAAAAGTGAATCTGACGCTTGAAAACAAAAACCGCAGTCATCAAAAGAAGCACAATTATAAAGACTTGAGAGCATGAAGAATCATCAGACACAAAACCGCGAGAACGAAGAGAGTACCTGTGAATCTGAAGAAGCTTAAGGAATAAATCCTAATATGGAGAAAATTGCAGCGGAGAGTTAAAAGGATTGAGAATATGAGAGTTAAAGGGGCGGCGGGAGGAAGACGAAGAGCAGCCGATGGCGTGCGTTTATTAACAGATTAGAAAAGTGAGGTTTGTTTGCTTTGGAGCGTCTCCAATTCGAAACTCTCGAGTCAAAGTCGTTGGTCCTTACAGTTACCCTACCCAACCCAACCCAACCCAACCCAACCCAAGAGGGGAAGAACGTTGGTAGGGTGCAACCAACTACCAATACCAATATAACCTTTTTACATATAAATTATACACTAAAAACCAATTTTGATATAAACAAAAACATTATAAGGTGGGAATGATGAAGTAGAATTAGTGAAATGTAGAACTAATAATACAAAAAATAGTTGTTTAATTAAAAAAAAAAATCCGTTATCTATGTCTGCTAAAGAAAAAAAATGCAATACCCGAAGTTTTTTATTTTGGAATCCCTAATCGAGTTACAATTATTGAAGCAAATCACACATTTCCCGATCTTGGGTCATCCCTTTCTTTAACTCTTCTAACCGGTTTGATGAGCCATGTCTTTTTCTTGGTTCAGCAGCCTGGCGGATCTGGACCAGAGCTGACGGGCCTCTGGCTTTCCTTCCTTCTTGACAGGCCCAATAACTTTTCCTTTTCCTTGATGGCCCACTAAGCCTCCTTTCTTCAATCAGCTCATGACATCTCTTCAAGCAAACGCCTCCCAGTCGATCGGAACGCTGCTCGCCATCTCTCACAAGGATCATCTTCTGAGTTCAGTTGGGCGGACCTTGCTCTCCTCCGGCTCAGGAAAACTGGCAACCAACCTTGAAGACCCTCCAACCTAGGTTGTTAGTAGGGATCTTTTCATGTTGTGTTGCACGCTGAGGCAGGGCTAGACCTATGGCCTCCTTAGATCGGTCTTGAGATCTTTTCATATTTAGTTTATGAATCTTTTGTAGTTGCTAGTAGGGATCAATCTTGTGATCTATAGATGATTTAAGTAACAGGATAATGTTGTGGCATGTGGGTATGGAAGCATAGACCTCTTGCACTCCTTTTTAATTTTTGTGGAATGAAGGCTGGAACTGTTGACTTTGTGAATGATTGACGATGAGTTAGATTGATCATTCATCGTAAAATTTTTAATATAGTGTAGATGGATACATTTAGTTTGATGTATTAAATTTTGAACGATATAACGGTCCGATTTAGAATAATGATTTTCAAAGTAGAGTAGTTATGCTAAAGAACTAGTATTGTGGTACTCGGACGTTAACCCGAACCTTGATGTCTGCGTAACTGCGTTATAAAGTCTTGTTTAAAAAAAAAATAAAAGCAGATTTTTTTGTGACGGCCTCAAACGTTACAAAGTTACGGGATTGTGCCGTAGCAAAAACCTTTTGTGACGCCATCGTGTGACTACAAAATGTTGATGCAATGCCGTCATAAAATATCTCGAAAGAATTTGGTCAAATAGACCCTTTTCTATTTTTATTAGATTTGTGTATCCCTTCAATTTTTACCACTTTCATTTAATTGAAGTTGGAAGGTATAAGGAGTTTGCTTAGGGGTACATTTACCAAACATATTTATACCATAGGCCTAGTTATTAGAGAAAAATCTCAAAAAGATTTCTTAACTAATTTGGCCAAATATCTTTTGCAACGACATACTAGACATTAACGACGTACGGCATGATATCGTGGCAAATGGATTAATTTTTTTTTGTAGTGTTTGTTGACCCAAACCATTTGGATCTTGCATTTCCGTATCCCATAAAAATTGTCATCCTGCATAATTTCAATGGGGTGTTGTTATTTACTTATAAGGATGGGTTGCTAAGAATTATTGTTTTTCCAGTGGTAGAGTGAGAACAAATAACTCTGAAGTTAAGCGTGCACGTGTCTACGCGAGCATAGTTGGAACGAGGACTGCGTCCCTAATACCTCGGGTCTTGCACAAAGACTATCTTCCTAATTAACCAAACACTAATCTTAATTATACTTACCTACTCAACTAAGTAATTCATGCTATAAATTATTTGAAGTCTCGTCTTATGATGTAGTAGTATACAAGTAGCAAAGCAGGCGAGCAAGGTTAAAAGAGAAAGATGAAAATAATTAGATAGCCAATGGTGAATGGTACCACAAAGTCAGGAAAGATGATGCGTGGTGGAGTGGTGTCAGCCCATTGCCAACTGCATGCTGCTACTACGTACTATGCATGCACTTGCCTTTGCAGCCTTTTCCTATAAATTAACATGCATGCAAACAGTGTATGCATGTCATGTGTATCCGAGATTAGAGATTAGAGGATGGGGAGAAGGCACGTCGACCGGGCCCCACCACCAGCCAAGTGCCAGCTGGACGGCAGCCACCGGCCGTGTCGGACGGCGCTTCGATGTGTGCACCAATCAACATTTTAAAGGACGATATGATTCCCTAAACAAAAACAGTCTACGTACGTAGGTAGATTTGATGTAGCTAGGTAGCGATAAGCGTTTGATGCATTATTAAGGGTTACTCCCCTGCATGCCCTGCCCTGCCCTCGTGGCTCATGCATCTACATTTGTACTTCATCTCCGCATTTACAGCTGCGGCTTTTTGTTAGATCAACTCTAAAGTGTCCCACTTCACACATTTGTCAATCTCGCCATTTATTACCAGCCCTGTTATTATACACTTGTACTCCATCCCTCTTCTAGCCCTTCCTTTCATTGCAAATTATGCCTTACTTTCTTCACAATCATAACATAAACAATAAGTTTCAGATGATATGTCACTCCTACCTAGTGTAGCAAAACGTACAATTCGAGTTTAGTTTCCGCCAAGCTAAGCGTCATCGACTTTTAGTGTCGTTGCGTTTGCCTTGTGTGACAAAGGAAACACCAATGTTGAATGTTATTATAGCCCCAAAATTCATGAATGCTTCGATCTTGTACGTAGACTCTTTTTTTTTATTATTATTAATATTAAAAGGAAAGTTTAGACTTAATGAAAGATGGAAACAAGAAAAGCGTAATGATTTGTCCATTGAAAAATGAAAAATGTGAAACTAAAACAAAAATATTTGAAACAAGGGAAGGACTAGACCTTTTCTGATGAGCAAAAGAAGAAACACGTGGTGTGTATATGGACCGTCGTAGCCCCATCTGGTTCCCTAAAACTCACGAAATTCATATGAAGAAAATTGGAAATTAAACGCCCATGCTAATGCTACGTCTCAATCATACACCAAACTAGATAGTCAAAAAATATGACATGTCCGGATCTTAAGATTTTACGTCCTCCTTCCTGTCTTATTAAACTAGTAATTTTATTAAAAAAATTATGTTTTTCCAACATTTTTATTGTTTAATGGCCAATATCCGTTGTTATTAAACAAATAATTTTTATTTTCTTTGTCAATATTTTTTATGTTTTTAATATCTTTATATACTCAGTTTCTATGTTCCATCATTTAAGCTGCATTTGATATAATGGTGCATGTAAAGAATTTTATTAAAAAAAAGATATACGTAGATAATAATAAGACATTTGAAGATATTAAAGACCAATGTAGTGTATACAATTTATGTTTTGTGGAGATTCATTTAATTCTCTACGGGTTTATTTGAGTTTATAAACTACTTAAAATAAATTTTTTAAACCAACTTTATTTTTATTTGGATGAGTTTATTTTCGTTTAAAACCCGATTTTGGTCTTGTACTTTTCCACCCCGATATTACTGTTCATCTTTAGGTATTCAGCGTTATTGTTCAAATTTTTAGGGACACGAGTGTATTTTGAAGTAAAATAAACTTCAAGACTTCAAGTAAACAGTCTTATCTTGTTTATTTATATAAACTCGTTGAAAAATAAATCAGAGAATAAACTATAAACCCATATAAACTCATTTACTTTTTAAACTAAAAAATAAATCAATTTACAAGTGAATAGACCCTACGTCTGACAAATATCCGTGTTGGACGAAATCTAAACTTGTTATGATATTATAACTAAGCCATTGTTATTTATTTTGATAAATATATAACATAAGAATACCTTACTCATGTAAAATTTATGACTGTTTTGATTTTTAGAAATTAAATCGATTGATAGAAGTTTTCTTTTTAGAAAAAAAAAAAAGTTAAAAGGCTATGTTCAAATTCGTAAGTTACATTTAGGCATAGATAGTCATGCAAAGTAACGAATTGTTTGGGTAAGACGTTGGATAAAGTAGCAAATTAGACAAGAAATCCCCAAAAGAAGGAGCGTAACTAACTATCCGTTTAGGTCACATTAAACGTGCCTAGGGGACACACCCCAACGAATTACATAAAAATGCAATATATCCAATAATTATTTTGTAGGCTCGATGTCATCAATTGCATCTTAAGTTATACATTGGAGTAAAAGATGGTAACGCTCCTATACTCCAACGCTTAGGTTAAGAGTTAAGAAGAGAAGGAAAAGAAAGAATTATATATATATCTTGTCCGATTGATGATGTTGGAACCCGTGAAGGCGAAAATACCTCTCTAGACTGTAGTTCTGCCAGCGCTAGCTGCGCTACTCCCGAAGTTGAAACGACTTCACCGCGGTGGACCCCCAAACTAGAGCCGAATTTTTTTAATATAAACGGTTCGTCTGACTCGCGACTACCGTATCCCTAATTCCCTATAGAGGCATAGTAAAAAGTGTGTAATTTTTTTTTTTTTTTTTTTTTTTTGTGGTAAGGAGATTCGGTGGTCTCCGGCGTATCTAGACGCGCTTATTATATACAGAAAAGGTGGGCTAAGTAGTACTCATGCGGGGATAGTCCGACCCATTACGCAACGTAAAAGTTCCACTACACCTTCAGGAGGGTCACTCAATACACTTCCGCCTAGGAACTGCAATTTCGAAAGTTTTTTAATTTTAGTTAAGAACCACCCAAACCGCTTTTATACCCGTATAATGATCATGTAATACCAAACAAAGCTCTACTTTTAACCGATTCGGATCATGGAAGAAAAAAGATTAGTTGAATGATAAACAGCTGTCTTTCTTAGTCGAGGAATATGACTCCACCAATACGTCAACCAATCTCAATTTATGTTGTTGTTTTCTAAATTTTTTTATTAAAAAACTCCGTAGCAACACAATAATTGCATTTCCGTAGTATCCACTGCCCTCACGGACGTTACAGAAATATCTTCAAAGAGGCGGCGTGGCTGCGCCAAGCAGCTCAATTCTCAACGGTAACTCAGCAAATAACTTGAGGACTTGTTTGGCACGCACACCGCATAAGGTATTTTTATCGCATAAGTCATAAAACATTTAAAGGTACGTAAATTAGGGCTGAACATAGGACGGGGTTGAGATTGTCTCACACCCCGTTCTGCAACTTATAAGCGGGATGAGACGAGATTTACAACTTTTTTCGTCGTCTTAAGGGCCCTGGCTCATGTGGAACGAGATGAAACATGCCTAATCAGTAAGAATTATTCGCTGATTATATTCAATATTTGTATATGTTTTCTCTTATATTTAAAGATTGGAATAATTGGCATTGTAGGTATTTTACACCGTGAAGTTGAAAATTATGGCCTTCCAAATAAAGGGCTACTATATAGTAGATGAAATTAAAAAAAAAAACAAAAAGTGACAGCCGTTGATTTGATTGATGACAATGTTGATGACATTTTACATGTAATTTGTGTCAAATAAATGCTTTATTCCCTATTTATAAATTCATGCATCTCCTTCAGACGTAGGTCATTTCCTCTTCCATAGCTCAAATTCTTCTAAACGCAGGTCCTTTCTTTTTCCCTTCACCGGAATCTGGAAGCAGTCCCAGTTCTATTTCAGGGTAAACAGCAACGTTTGTTTTGGGGTAAGCAATACCCAAAACTGCATACCCAAACTTCACACGCATATACTCAATAAACAATACAAAAAAAATGCATATCAATCACTCAATAATCAATACCCAAAAATACATACCCAAAAAATGCATACCCAAAAATATGCATATCAATAACTCAATAAGCCATATTCAAAACTGCACACACACATACTCAAAAATGCATACCCAAACTGCACACATATACTGAATAAGCAATACCCAAAAAATACATATCAATCACTCAATAAGCAATACCCAAAAAAATGCATATCAATCGCTCAATAAGCAAATACCCAAAACTGCACACACATATACTCAAAAATGCATATCCAAACTGCACACACATATACTCAATAATCAATATCCAAAAAAACTATCTTCAATAATAAATACATGCCCCAAACAACAAAAGTCTATCTTCAATAATGCATACCCAAAATCCACACACATAGACTCAATTTAAAACAATACCCAAAAAATATAAACGTTAAGTAATCAATCTCTTTCATTATACATACCTAAACTGCACACACAAAATCAAACACATATCCACTACTACTTACTAAAACGAATCAAATGCATACAAAAAATCTAGTAGATATAGTTTACCCAAAAAAACAAATCTGATTCCCGACAACGACGGAGCATGCAACAGTGAGAGAGAGGAGGGTTGGTGACGGAACGACGATCAGACAACGGCGCCGGCGCCGGAAACCAGTGGCGTAGCTGTAATAGCTAGGATTTCCGAATTCTAATTAATGTTTATTAACTTACTCGTTAATAGTAATTGACATATAACTCGCGAAGATTTTGCAAGTGATGAGTATGAGTCTCACCGTTATGTTCCTAGCGTAATTTTGGACGTTTGGGGAAATTTTTACTTTTTCCCCCAGATAATTATTTTTCTCCTCCGGTGTTATTTGGAGCATTTGGGAGCTCCAATTAATAAAAATGCAGTTGAGAGAAATGATCATGACATCGGATATGTCCTAAATATGAAATAACATGGAGAGGTAAAACGGCCAAAGAAGTCGCTATTTCGTTTCTTAACGGCTTAGGAATACACATTTTCCGAGGCATTTGTTGAATAATTATCCCTGCAATATTCCAGATTTAATATTTCAATCTCGAGAAGTTTGGAGAAGGAGGTTCGACCCGCCTATGGATCGGTTGAAGGATAATTATCGACTTTGCTAAAGGATAATTATCGTCTTCACTAAAAATAGCGGAAAATCCTTTATTAATTCATTTACTTTCACGTTTCCTCGTAAAAGCTCTAATTTCTCTCAACCTTCAAACTCAGATCTACTCTCCGTTTCTAATCCAATTTCAATTCCGTTTGAGTTTCTGGATTCCTCTATTCATTCTCTTCATATCGGTACCGAGTTTCTGCATTTCCGAGCAGATGAAGGGTTGGTCGAGCATATACGTCACAAGGCAGGTTCCGTCGCTCAGATTCCGGTGAATTTGATGTTGTTCATGGGTAGCCTGCGTCGTTGTGATTCCGAATATTCTTTCAGATCGTCAATCGGGTTAGTAACGAATAAGCTATGAAATTATTCGTTTTTCGTATTGCGATTTGGCCTAAACTGACTTTAGACTTGTCAAAATGGATAATTAGAAATTTCATTATGGTCGTTATTTTATTCTGGTGATTATGGGTTGTTTGTTCGATGAAATCTGATGACAAAGGGGTTTATAAATTGTGTGCGGGCAAAACGTTATTTTGGCAAAATCTAATTAATTAATTAAAGATTAATTAATTAAATTAGGATTAGAATTGAGATTGAGGAATGTCGATTAGATACTACCTGAGATTTGAGGAATTGTGAGTTATGTTGAGATATTGAGGTTTAGTTGGTTGTGAGGCTTATATATTGAGTATGATCCTCATGTATCCTTTTGGGTATAGGTGTGACCCCTTTGATGAATAGAGTTTGATATATCTTTATGCCTTGTTATTAGGCAATGCCCCTCTTTCAGTATTGGAGGTTGTTGTGGTTGAGCTGAGTACGAGGTTGAGGTAAGTCCGTAGGACTTACTTAGCTATCATCCTTATATTGGGTGTTTGCATGAGTGGTGTGTGTTTTATATGTTTGCTATGGTAGCATGAGTCATCGTTTATACCGACCTATGTTTTATTGACTGCCCCGTTGCGTGGTTGTGATAACCTTTCTCTTTCATCCCGTAGTGGAGTATGGGAGGTTCTCTGACGTCAAGCTAGTCTGGTTTACATGAAGGGCACAATCCACTCCCATAGGGTACACGGATTGTGTGACCGATACTCGTACAGCTGGATATAGCACTCAGAGGCGAGGATGTATCGGTCCACTTGTCACATACTTTCATTTATATATATATATATAGTATAGATCCTATGAGAACACTCCCTAACGTGAGAACATGAGAACAAATTCGTAATTATTATTAGTTTTGTTACGAATGTGTCATATCGTTTAATGTATTATTCGTAGTTATTGTTCGTTGAGTGGATTATTCGTAGTTATTGTTGGATTCCTAATTATTATTATTCGTAGTTATTATTATTTTTTATATCTACTCTAAATCTCAACCCTTAATACTCACATCCAACGGTGTACGATTGTTCTCATGTTCTCACGTTAGGGGGTGTTCTCATGGGAACCACACCCTATATATATATATATATATATAGAGAGAGAGAGAGAGTTAGGATCAAGTAAGAACCTATGTTACGGTAAGGAATAAGAACGAATCTCAACCACAAGATTAAATATAATTAATGGCTATGATACATTTGAAACATAAGCAATAAATAATGTACGATTGCTTATTTCCTATTACGATAAAAAAAATATATTTATTACCATAAATATGTAAACAAATCAACTTAGTTAGTTTTAATTTTTTTTACTTACTCTATTTTTTTTACTTACTCGTGCAATCCTTGATAAATTTAACAAATGTGTAATTAGATTTTAAAAAAAGTTTAAACATTAATTAATAAATTAAATTAAATTTTACTTAATTAGTGGCGCAACTATACCATTATATAAGATTACTTATTCGTGTAATTGTGCAAGTGTATAGACAAATGAAGTAGATGAGTATGCACGTGTAGTGATCCAAAATAGCATGCACGAGTAGTGAGATATAATTCATGCATACTCATGCACGTGTATATATTGATCTAATTTCGTTAACATGCACGAGTAATATAGATGAGTATGCACGCATAAGTTAGATATATTTTATTTGTGCACTGATCCAATTTTGATAACATGCACGAGTGGTGAGATATATAATACATGCATGAGTATGCACGTGTATTGATTCAATTTGGAAAGAATATGTACGAGTAATGAGCATGGTATGCACATATAAGTTATATATATTTATTATTCATGCACCCGTAAATTAGAGCATATAAATTCTATTTTCATAATAAACAAATTGTGTAAATTGTAATTACCATGTGCATGATCTTGTAATAAATTAGAATATATCGATTCCTTATTTAGATGTCAAATCGGAGTCATCCGTGCATTGATCCAACGGTCCATAATTGTTCTTATTTCTTACGGTAAAACAGGTTCTTACTGGATCTTGAGTGAGTGACTTGAGTGAGTGACTATTATATAAAAATGATAAAATGGGTAAATGTGTGATAGCATGTTGTGCTTATCCTTACATGTTTGTGATTGTGCTTATGCATTACCTCATATATGAATGGTTAGCTAACGGTTTCACTCCGTGTTGTAGATGTTTATAAGTTAGGCGCTGTTGAGTGATCTGGCAGGGTGACAGGCCGAGGACTCTCGTACATTAGATGGTTGGTTTGGGTTTCTTGTGTTTCTCTCTTGCGTGAGGATGGTCTTTTGTACCTCCTGTGTGAGGATGTCGTTTTATATACTCGGCTATGTTGTTGTTTATCTTGGGTTGTACATTTTATATTGTTTTATGTATTTGTTTTATATATGTCAGTGTCATGTTGTAAAGTCCAGTGAACTTGTTGTCAGACTAGGGTCAGGATCCATTGTGAGATCCTAGCCCAATGTGACATCCCGAGTCCCGCGGATTCGGGGTGTTACAGTAGCCCCTCTTCGTGTCAACCTTGACGGCGAAACCCTAGATCTCTCGCTCGCCCTTTGACGGAAACCCTAGATCTCTCCGGCTTGAAGGAAACCTAGATCTCTCGCTCGTCCTTCGGTCTTTTCTTGTTTTCCCGACCAGATTTGTTTGAAAGAATGGAGGAGATGGGAAATGGATTTCTAAATGATTGATTTAGTGAGAGTTTTTCCTCACTTTATTTCAAATATCAAAAAGTCAGAAGTAAACATCATATAACTATTTAAATTTTGTACACCACCATCATTTCAATTGACCCCCTATTTTTATAGTTGTAGGCCTAATTTTTATTGTTTTTCCTATGAGCCCATTTTGCAAAAGTAATATATGTTAAGGGTCCTATTTCCATAATTAAGTCTTAAAGATTTGATATCGAATTACCGGTTCAAGAGACCTACATTAGTAGTTAGTTCTTTTAAAACGAATACAGGTTACACTAAAGTGTACCTTATCCATTCACATTCAAAAAACTTTGCGTTGCGCTACACTAATTTAAAGTTCATCTTATATTAAATATTATTACATGTCAGTATATAAGTGTATAGCCATATAAACAATTAATGTTTACTGCTCTTTTAGTATATTATTACTTTTATAACTCTTATCAATTTTTAATTATGATTTACCTGTATAATGTTTTTTTTAAATTTAAAAACTTATACATACATATATATATATATATATATATATATATATATATATATATATATATATATATATATATATATATATATATATATATATGAGACGGGATTATTCTGGATGAGAAATTTTCGTTCCGGGTCCCGTCCGTAAAATTTTTATGAGACGGAACAAGACGGGATACACAATTTTTTTTCAAATCCCGTCAGGATTGGGACAAGATCAAGACGAAACCGGGATGGGACGAGATGGGATTAACCGAAATTTATGTCCACCCCTAACGCAAATACATTAATACCTTTAGATTTTTAAATAAATGAAGAAAAAACAATAAACTTTGTAGTTATAGATGTTTGAACTCCGGTCGATTGTTTAACAACTCCCTCCCACCCAACTCTTACCAAGTTAATAAGTAGTGTCTTATTTTTTTTATGCTTTTCGTAAACAAATTGTATCTTATGATTTTTTTTCTTTACCAATTTGGTGTTTTGTGTAATTGACATTTCGTTTAATCAAAACTATTTGTGTAACTGAATTTGTGATACTTTAATTTGTGTAATCAAAGTTGTTGGGTGTTTTTATTTTATGTAGTGAGAATTTGTTGCTTCGTGTAAATGTATGACGTTCACTAATTCGTGCAGTGTTTACGATGAATGTAGATTCAATAATTGTATTGTCAATCGCTTGATATTTGCCTATGTCTTGTGTAGGTAAATTTAATTTCGTGTAAATATATTAAGGGCAATTTTGGTAACTAGGCCTTTTTGAGAATCTAGAGTAATAACTAATCTTTTTAATGTTTCAATTAAGTAAATATACCCCAACCTTTTGTATTTATTTTCAAACCCTAAACACTCTTCTCTTAAGGGGTACATTTACTAAACACAAAACTAGAAAAAGCCTAGTAAATCAAATTGTTTCATATATATTAATGTGTTTATTTTAGAAATCTTTTATGTAGTTGAAATAATGTTTGTGTATATTATGTAACTTTTAATATATTGTGTAAATATTCAGTTGGGTGGAGACATTTGCGTAATGTATTAAAATTACGATGAAAATATCATGAAGAAATTGTGAAATAATGAAGAAAATATTTTTTAATTATTCAAAATCAATGGAGAAGATATGTGTTGTTTTTTATGGCAATTACATGGAATATTGGTGGGTGAATTAAAAGAAACAGTTTCATATATTTTGGTACTTCAGTTTAGTTTTGCGTGAATACAAGTATGTGTCTATTTTCAAAATATTTTGTGTAGTTATGATTAAAATTTTTTAACTATATTATGTAATACAATCTAACTGATTCTCGAGTATTAGTGTATCTTAAATAGTTTTGTGCATTTAAGAAATTTTTTAAAAAAGATTTACTTATGTAAAAACATTTGTGTAACATATTTAAATTACGTTATTTTAGGTAAGAGTATATTTACTTGTGTATATATATTAATGTGTGAATTAATAGGCTTCTTAAATCGGTAATTCGGTATCGATTTTTTTAAATCATTTTTGTCTTTAAAAATGAGAGAAAACGGGTACAAATTTGGAATATAATAAGTGCATAATTCTTATTGGATTAGGTCCGTCCCGTCCCGTCCCATGAGATAAGATAACTTCTCTCATTATAATATACTATATCTTCCATTACGCTCCCGCAGTCGAAGCGAAGGTAGAGAGTAACGACCTTGAAGACTGAAACATCTCATTGACAACAAAAAAGGTCCGTGACCCCATGTAGATCGGTGTCAACTGTTAAAACCACTAATGGATCGGAGGCAACATTAGATCGATAATACCACAAGTAAACCATCGCCTATAAGTTGACGAGGATTGGTAGGTTGAGGTCCCGAGTCGAACGGGCTCTGATACCTTGATAGATTTTGGTGGAAAAGACCACTTAAATGATGGTGTAGGTAGAACACACTGATAGTGATTTTATTATCACTCTATTTGTAAGGTTAGGGGAAAATAATAAGATTACAGAGATAATTTAAAATATAACTATTCTAAAGTGGTAAGATAACTTATCTAATGATAATATATCATATCTTACGATAGATGTTGCCACCGTTTTCGTTGAAGTCGTCCCAATGGTCCAAAAAAATTTATTATTATTATTATTATTATTATTACTACGACGAAACACTTACAGGCTGGTAGGCTACAGTCACAAAAAAGTCACATTTTTTATCTAAAAAATGATAAATATCCCCGTAATCATTTACACGTAAAGTGCAAATACTGAAATACATACCTTCTGTTACTAATTCTCTTCTGTACAAATAACGTATTATTTTATACACTTACTGGTACGGCTCCTTTGGTAATTATCAATTTAAGTATTTTTTTAATAGGTTATAGTAGTTATACCACTCGAACGACTGTGCTCATTTGTACGACATTGTAGAACCCAGCAAAACTACACGTGGACGCATCTCATCGAATACTTCTATAGTCATATCTTAATTAGTTAATTGCGCATTAAGATACGTGCACGTTGGCCCTTGGAACAACAAATTTACCTAGATCTAAAAATATTTTACACATCTCAACCAGTCTCGATCGTAGATTCGTAAATGTAACTCGAATATATAAGATCTATTTTAACATCTTATTTTAAGAAGCCCATGACTCCATGAGATACGATTGAAAGACGGGTTGTTTGTGTGGCTACTCTTATACAATATATATATATAATCTTGCGACTAGCGAAGAAATATTTGTCGGGTCTGGTTCATATATTCGACGGTATAGTCATATATATTCGGCTGTATATTTACATCTATTCCAGTATATTCATATATATTCGGTGTTTAAATGTTCATATGGTAAAAATTGTTTACCTATGAATCATGATCTATTTATATATATATACCGAATTGACTGGTAAGTGATCTAAAAGTAATGTAAAAATTTAAGAAAATAATTTTGTACATATGCATGTGGAATCGGATAACAGATTGAAAGGTTCGTACTTGTTGCGTTATACAATTTTTAATACGCTTAAGTCGGTCCACACAACAACCATTAAGGAGAAATAAGAAATGTAGGTATTACGTAGAGGAGAAGCAAATATAGATTCCCACCAAAATGCCATAATTATAATAACGCATCAAATCAAATTGATCGAAAAGTGTTTTAAGCTTTACATATTTCCAAACGATTCGATTCACCGGTACAAAACTCAGGTTTTTTTATTTATTGAAAAAGAAAATCACTGCGGAGGGCAAATATGTCCTCTTAAAAAAGAAAACCATCCGATCACTTACAAGTCCTTTCCTTTTACTTTTTTTGTTAGATGAAGGCTGAAGACGCCGTGTTTTTTTGTTAATCTTTATTAAGAGTAATTTATTACTGTAATAATTAAAAAAAAAAACTTAAACTGAAATGAGTGGACGGGACGGGAGTTGTTATCGATACAAATATATGATTAATAGCCTTAATCATTTCTCTGTCTTTAGGTCTTTCTTAATTTAATGTTCGGCTATCCCTGTTTTTTCCATTTTAATGTCTTTGTTGGTTTCTTGGTACAAGTTAATTAATTCAATTGACCTGTTATAACTCAAAAGTCAAAATAAATTCCCAGCCCAGTGGCCAGTAAAGAGTAAATCACAGATTTACCTTTTTTTTTTCCTCCAAAGAAAAAGGAAAAACTTAAAATATTATAATAATAACAGCACACTAGTAGTACATGCCTCTCCTACTCCCTATATAACCGCCCCCTCACACTCTTCATCTTCACCATCCCAAACATCGTTACCAATTTCCCAACCTAACTCATCGTCTTCCTTCCCAAATTCCTTCAACCTCCTTGACAATGTCGACCGCCGACGATTACTGTTTTCTTTTCCTCTGCCCTGCCCTTCTCGGCCACCCACTTCTTCTTCCACTAGTCCTCGTTGCCGTCACCACTGCTTTTATCGTTTATCCCGGCGGTCTAGCTTGGGCCCTCACTAAAAAACGCCCATCCCTCTTTTCAACCAAATCGGAAACCGTTTCCGCCATTCCTGGACCGGTCGGAGCTCCGATTCTTGGTTTGGTCTCTGCCTTTACCGGTCCTCTTGCTCATCGGGTTCTCGCCGGCCTCGCCAAATCCACCGATGCTCTCCAACTCATGGCCTTTTCAATCGGGTCGACCCGATTTATAATCTCAAGTAAACCGGATACTGCAAAAGAGATTCTAGGATCTACTTCTTTTGCAGATCGTCCCGTTAAGGAGTCTGCCTACGAGTTACTGTTCCACAGGGCCATGGGATTTGCTCCTTACGGTGAATATTGGAGGAATCTGAGGAGAATCTCGGCGACCCATTTGTTTAGTCCTCTGAGGATCGGGGCGTTTGGTGGATTTCGGAGTGAAATCGGGAAAAGGATGGTGAGGGAGATTGAGGGTCTGATGAACAAAAATGGTGTTGTTGAAGTTAAGAAGGTTTTGCATTTTGGGTCTTTGAATAATGTAATGAAGAGTGTGTTTGGTAAGGAGTATGAGTTTAATGGTAATGAGGAAGGTGAAGAGTTGGAAGTTCTTGTGAGTGAAGGTTATGAGCTTCTTGGGATCTTTAACTGGAGTGATCACTTTCCTTTGTTGGGTAGATTGGATTTGCAAGGGGTGAGAAGAAGGTGTAAGAATCTTGTTGGCAAAGTTAATGTGTTTGTGGGAAGGATTTTGGATGAACACAAGATGAAAAGGTGTGTGAATGGTGCTTCTGATCAACAAGTGACTGAGAGTTCAAAGGACTTTGTGGATGTATTACTTGATTTGGATGGTGAAAACAAGCTTAGTGATGGTGATATGATTGCTGTTCTGTGGGTATGTTTTTTGACCCTTTCTTTATATGATATGATCCAATGATGTTTTGGCTTGTTCCTATTGTTTTTATAGATGGATTCATGTTATTTTTGCCAATCTTTTAGGCATAAGATGGAGACAGGTATTGTTTTGTTCTTCCAATATACATTACACGAGGTCGAGGTCTTCTATAGTAGTTGTGGTTTCATGTTTTTTGCAATGATATTGATTTGGCTGTAATTGGTGTGTGTTTGTACCTATTTGGTTATTGTTTGTTTATTTATGAGGTAAGTGGAATGGTATGTTGATGCTATTAGGGCATCTTGTTAGTGGAATTGCTTGTTGAAAGTAGTATAAATTCTTTTTGGTCACATATAATATAACAGGAGATGATCTTCAGAGGAACGGACACGGTTGCAATTCTCCTGGAGTGGGTTCTTGCAAGGATGGTGCTCCACCCTGACATACAGGCTAAGGCTCAAGCTGAAATCGACACTGTGGTGGGGACCACTCGAGATGTTGAAGATTCCGATCTCCCAAATCTCCCATACGTTACCGCCATTATCAAGGAAACCCTCCGGATGCACCCACCGGGTCCGCTTCTGTCATGGGCCCGGCTTTCGACCGAGGACACCCACGTGGGTCCCCACTTTGTCCCTGCCGGAAGCACCGCCATGGTGAACATGTGGGCAATCACCCATGACTCAAGCATTTGGCCTGAAGCGGACAAGTTCAAGCCCGAGAGGTTTATGGAGAAAGACGTGGCTATCATGGGATCCGATCTTCGTCTTGCACCTTTTGGCGCGGGTAGGCGGGTTTGCCCCGGAAAGGCTATGGGAATGGTGACCGTTCAACTATGGCTTGCACAAATGCTTCAAAACTTCAAGTGGGTTGCTAGTGAGGAGGGTGTTGACTTGTCTGAGACTTTGAAGCTGTCCATGGAGATGAAGAGTTGTTTGGTTTGCAAGGCACTTCCCAGGAACGTTTGTGTTTAGAGGTTGCATGGTTTGACTAAGCTAAGCTCTCTAGAAGTTATGTATGCTTTTCCTTTCTAAACTAAACCCCTTAGTCCATCTAGGAAGGTTTTATGTTTTCACTATCATGTTAGTACGTACTACTACTGTGTCTGCATGCTTTGGCTCCTTCCATGATTTTGCAAAACAACAATGTATTGGGAGATATGAGCCAATCTAGCCTAAGAATATGCATGTCTAGGTTTTGTGTTATGTGAATTACTATCGTAACTAAAACCGTGTTACTGTCGTGCTAGCTTTTCCTCGGTTGTGTACGTTGTTGGCATTGCCTTTTTTGTGCACATTTCCTTGTCTACGTTTGGTGGATCAAATCTTGCGAAGCCATAATACTGTTTCTACTTTCTACTTTGTTTAGACACGTTTTTTGTTTGGTCTACGATTGCTTCATTTGTAATTGTAGCTTATGTTATATTTTGTCTTCTTCTTTTTACATTTTGGGTGGGATGATTTTTGGATTAAATGTCACTCAAATTAATTTTTAGATGAAATTTCACCGAACATGTACATTTCACGCCTAAGTTTTCGGAATCGATAAAGAAAATAAAATCCGGAAGTGGTAGGATATGGGTTTTTTAGTCGATACACGTACTTTTTCTTTACCTATTAAAATAGATATTTCCCAATAGGAACATTATACTTGAAGATGCTCATAAAATATTCAGGATCCTGGAGATTAAATTAATACTTGTTATGCTCTCGTTTTTGCAAATGCAATAAAGCAAGCCTAGCTGACAAATGTTTTTTTTTGGTAAGAAGCCTAGCTGACAATTGAACAAACAGCACTTTTATTTTATAGTCCATTCACGTGTAAGATTGAAAGATGTGTTGATAATCTAACGGTCCGAGTCATATGTATGCTATTTAGATGGACATCTAAAATCCTCATAGCGCAAGTTTAGTATCCAATAAAACTATTTGACTGCTTCAAGAACATCACCATTTTGTATAGTTGATTACATTTGTACCATATATATATATATATATATATATATATATATATATATATATATATATATATATATATATATATATATATATATATATATATATTCTCCTTTGAAAAAAAAACCATTAGCTTTATTCTCTTGAATTCTTGTTGGTTTTATCCCATGGCCCCCTACCCACTTTATTGAACGTATTTAAAATATTGAAATTAAGAATGATACAAATAGATATGCTCATATAATTAAAACATAGATTCCTCCCTTTGGATTTAAACTCGAAGAGTGGAAAGATAAGTTAAAGTCACGAAGTTGGATTAAAGTAGTCTGTACGTAGTGCCATGAAACATTTTGTTTAATCTTAGAATTAGAATATGGTGATATGCGCATTTGCAATGAATGCGAAAAAGCTGTAGGCATCAAAACAAAAATATAAAGTAGAAAACACTTTTACAAAGGATTTTGAGGAATAAGAACCTAAGTAGTAGCTAGGTAGCATGCACTCATACATAGAGGAAATTGAGTTGTTAGATGAACATAATAAACCATATGACAATTTAGAGCCGTATCGTGTGCTGTAGTGGTGCACCGTACCTTAGTTAGATACATGAATGAATAGAATAGGGATGCCCTAGCCTAGCCTTCTAATAGAGATCCAAATCCTTCCTTAAACATGTCCGTTCATTAGGCGGTTTCCATTCGCCTTGCTGTCACAGAACTCCTAAAATATAAGAGCCCCATATATTTATAATCGTGCATTATATTACATGTTCTTTTCTAATAGCCTAGTGGTAAGCTTTCTTAGTTTTGGATGCTTGATAATATAGAACATGACCTCCAAAATGAATTGGACGGTCTGCCCTTCCTCCACCTCTCCGCGACAATACTCACTTAAAGATGCATTGGAATATACAATCTACCATTCTTAACTTCCAATCTTCAACTCTTTTAATTAGTTGCACATGAATGACTAAACCAGCGAGTTGTAGGTCGTTGGTTAACTTATTTTTGCAAAACACCCTATCTAAATCTCTAAAATGGTAGGGCTGAAAGTAATTTAGCGTAGATTTGATTATGTTTCACCAATGTCTTAGTGGTTGAATAAGTACCTATTATTTAGGTAATAGATAGTTCGGTTTGTTTTCAATTAATGCTTAATAATAAGCCCACTTATACTTAGGCTTGGGAATGACTGTTTAAGCTTAATTTCCTTTCGGTGAAGAGATTGATCTGATTTTATGATCATTGAACTTAGCAATGGCTTCATTCATACATATATACTATTCCATGTGAAATCCTTACTACAAAAAAGCCAAGTCATCGATCTAGCCTTGTCTGGTCTATATGATGGGTGAGTTTGTTCGAAAAGTCGATTCTACACTGAGCTCCATTTTGTCGGACTCTTGTCTTCAATGGTGGTGTCCAAGGGAATTAAAAACAAGACATATATGTGCAAAGAGTATACAATATGTGATTATAAAAATCTTTGTTTTCCATTGCATGCAAAGAGTATATTCTTTTTCCATGATATTGTTTATGGAGCACACGTGCAGGAACTTGATTTGATAGCTTATGATCAAATTATTCATATGCTCTTCCAAAAAAGAAAGATATCAAGATTTGAAGATATATAGCATTAAGATACATAAATAGGTGTACGGAACGCTACCTTGTTTTGTTTGTATATACGTGATCTTGTGAATGAAGCAACCTACATATTCGACTATGAGAATACATTCTAGCTTACTCACATTAGCTACAAGTAAAGAATTCATTCATGATCGTATTTAGTTACTCAACCAATTCAAATGTATAAGTACTATACATTCTTTCATTGAATAAGGCTCACCAAATCTTAATCCACTCTTCTTGCACGCACACACAAACTTTGTACCCAATCTTTACCACAATAATGATACGGTTTATGTACACCTACATATCCGGACTGTTGATCATACTAGTTTATATAGTTTAAACACCTCGTCTATTTTTGTTAATTATTAATTTTTTTCTACTTATGATTTTAATTTTTTAACAATTTGTTTTTTTTTAACTATTATTCTTTGGAATTTCATTTACAGTGTTTTTAGGAATGCCAATTATCAGCCACTTTCATTAACACCAATCAATATATCATCAAGAAAATGTGTCTAATTCAAAGTCAGGTTATCTACAAAAGGCTCGAGCTCCCCTATATATAGGGTGTGAGTCGTGTGGTCTCCAAACAAAATATCCTACAGAAAATAATAAAATAAGATTTATCTCCTGTATTCAAGTCCCTTATATCCGGATAGCCATGCACACGTAGGGAAGACATGCAACACCTCCCTCAAGCCGAACGAACCATGAACACGTGAAGTAAAACTACACCAAGATCCATGGAAGCCAAGCAAGCCATGTCATATCCGTATGGGATCGGATCATTCTTGCCATGCCAATACAAGCTTTCCATGTAAGCTCCCCACATAGGATCCACAATCTCTAAACATACTCTTTCCGGATCCCCCATCGGAACCGATGACCTATCATTCCGATGTTTAGACCATCATATACGAGTCTCCTGGATCATCAACGCCATCGTGAACCATGGTCCATGAAGACCAATTCGGACCCATCCCTGTGCATATGAGGTACACTATTAGTGGTTGGATTGGGCTTTCTATTTTATTTATTAGACTATAAGGACATGTTTTAATTATGGGTTAATTTGTGGGCTTTTACACGTTATTTTCAGCCCATGCTATTTTATTTTTCTTTTGCAAATAATTTAAGTATCTAATAGAGAAGCTTAAAGATAGACTTGAAATCATATTGGTTCATCCCCATGTGTTAGATCTTTTTTATTAAAAGATTGATCTTATTTTATTATTCTTAGAGTAAGGTTATATCTTATTATCGATAAGATATGTATTCTTCGGGCCAGAATACACGAAACTCATAGCTGAGTTATGCCCTATAAATAGGGACCTCGAACCTCTTGTTTTCTTAACTCGAAACTGAATAAACACATTGGTTATATTTACATGTATTTACTTGTGGAATCCGTGTTAGGTGTCTTCCGCGTGAGAAGGAGAGCAAGAGAGGTCTTTTTACAACTCGCTTGAACTTGTTTGAGTGCGTTCTACTTACGTGTGTCATAGTAGGGTGCTTCAACTAGCCACAATCATACCTCTAGGTGCTCTAGGGTTCGTCAGAACGCCTATTGTGTTTGGTAGCACGGAAAGGTTCTACAAAATGGGCTTCAGTTGCGTGTTATGGTCCATCGCGTCCTAGCGTGCCTCTGAGTCGTTGCTTAGGGTTCGATCTTGATTATCCATCTACCGATCCATCCATCATCGGATCATCCTCTTTCCATATCTCTCATTGTACTATTGTCTTTCTATCAAGTCTTTAGGTGTTGAAAGATCACGTCATCCAATTACGGCTAATCCCCGTATCATTTAGCTTGTGTGTGTGTCGAGGATGAGTTACTACTTTGGGGGCAACGTTACAACGTGTGTCCGTACAATCCACACTTGTGGGAGATTAAGTTCAACCCTTCATACTCAACTTGAAATCTAGTATTGCCAACTAGGATAGTGCCTATGAGCGGTTTGTCTAGTTCGATCTCAACGCACACTCTTGCGAACTTTCCCCTTGTAACATATAGCGTGTTTAAATCCACATGTTAACTTTGTGATTCATGATAGTATAAGGTAGATTACATAAGTGCACGCAATAGTTTTGATTTGTAATAGATCCTAGGTCTAGTATGATTAGGTTAAGGTTACTAATGCTTGTTGTAGCTGACTAGTGTGGTCCTAGTTGCCGGTTCATTGAACCCTGGTGGCTTGGACTCACTGGGAAGTTGTGGCACGTGTTTTTTCCTCATATCTGATATGTGAAGGTGGCCTTGTTACTTGAGGTGTTGTCTTCTGGACAGCCGCTTGTGTTATTTGTTGGACCGGGTTCGAGCTGTGATGATTATCTTCAGAGTTTGGCTTGGTCCGGGACCGCTTAAATGAAACGATGCGTTTGGGTTTTGAAGAGGAGGTATATAAGCTACCGCTTACCTCATCTAACCTTAAGTGAGATTGCAGTCCTTTCCGTTGAGAGAAAAAGAGAGAGCTCCTCTGAGAGAAAGAGAGAGAGCGATCGAAGAGAAGTCGGAGGTGGATTGCTAGGGTTTGAGACGTTCATCCTCACCTACACCTCTCCAGAAGAAGATCTTCCGATTGAAGATAGCAAAGCTTGACAGAAAGCTTTGCTTAGCCTTACAGGGGCTATTTCGATACCTTGTTCTTCGTATCTCTTTTGTTGTTTCTTGTTCTAGATATAGGTCCTTTACAGATTTATCTTGCTTGCACCCTTGTAATCGAACCTATATTGTAATCATCTCGAATGCCTAGTAAAAGCCGGGATCGGACCTCCCCTCTTGAGGTTCCGCCGATGTAGGGTTTTAACACCTGAACTGCGTAATCAACTTGTGTGTCGATCTTTCTACTGTTTGACATATAACCTTGATCGCATGATAAACATTCTACACCACCTTTAGGGGTGCCTAATGCCGATGCAAGTTCGTAAAGCAATACATCATCATATAATTGCATGTGCAGTTTTGATAACCTGGGCATGCAATGATTGTACGTGAGTTTTCAGTGTTAGCGTTAAACTCAACAAACCACTGACGGATCATAAAGTGGTGACCGAATTTTCCCACGGTCCCTTTGTCAGAACCCTTAGGAAATCCTCTTCTTTGTCGAACCTTACCACATAATTACCATTCGGAAGATCAACAATAGTCATCATTTGCAGGACGCCATAGCTCGTAGACTCTTCGCTCTACTAGATGGCATTCTACATTCCTTCTTAGGACCTTAATTATCACCGGTTGCTTCCATTTTTCTGGCATCACATCTACCACATCTTAATTAATTTCCGCTATAGCAAGCCCTCTAACTCCGTCAAGATACGAAATCCTCATCCTTCTTGATTCGATGAATGCATCGCAACATAGTGGTGCCGCAATAGGTTTCAAGATCCCCACAACCTTTGCATAGGAGCGTTGGTTTGTCAGGGTACTGGTGGTGGTGTTTGTTGAGCCGCCTGGGGAAGGAAGGAGAAGGAGGATGAGACATAGAGAGTGTTTTTGTTGCTTGCTAGTTTTTAGCATTCTACTTTATGACATATTAAAGTTGTCATTGCGGTTTTCTTTTGTTTAAAGATGAAAAGATATATGGAAAAACTATTTACACGGTCTTCGTTTTACTAAATATCAATATTCGTTCTTCGAGTTCGCAAAATTTTAACTTGAAAATTGATGGACTGGCCTAATAGCACTAACAATAATCCACAGCATACCTAAATCTAATTTATGAGAGAAGGCTAATTAGCCTAATGAGGTACAGAAATAGAAGGCCTGGTTTGGCCTTTGGAGTAAAGCAGGATAATTTAATTTTTAATGATTAATAAACAAGGATATCTATATTCTGTAGTGTTCTGATGGGGTGCTGACATTGCCTTTTTCTTTTAATCTTAACCAAATAAACAAAAGCTTGGGGATTGCTTTCCATGGACCACACACCCACATATGCTCACGAATGAGCTATCATCGCCGCCACCTCCACCACCATCGCTAAATTTATATCCGTATCTGAAACGTATATCTTTACCTGTGTTACGTTCGTGTGAAAACAACCTTTCAATTCTGCATAAAAATGGCATCCCTGACATTATATGATCGATTCAGCTATAAAGTTATGCTCATTTGTGGCTATGCTTTGTATTTCATGATTGTTATAATCAATCAGTCGTCCATATTCTGCTTAACCATCAAGCTTTTCAGCTGCACAAATTCTACTGCATTATTGGCCAGATTTTACATCACTAGTTTCAATCAGCTAATGAGCTTTAAGTTTTTACAGCACGCGCAACACCATGCTTTTCTGTATCATCAAGTTAGTTAATGACTTAAAGCCAATATTGAGAGGAGCTTCAAAGCTTGAATTGAACGAGCATAGTGACAGCTGATGCAGCTTTTGTTTTCTCCGTCCCCAGACTTGGGTCCACTGTAACAAGAATATTCCTCCTTCAGTTTCACTTCCTTCAGAGTAGCCGTCTATTTCTTGCTATACTCTTCTTAGTGATGACAGTGATGTATCTTGAGTTGCATTGAGGCTTTCAACTTACTGCGTGTAGAGCCAGATTAACACACCTGTAATCGACGAAATCCTACGGCTACTACCATACGGGTTTTATTCTTCATTCGTATTGATCAAGTTAGACAAAGACACCTCACCTGCAATCCTCTTTCAATCTAGTCCATCTATTTTCTTGTGTAGGGTTTTAGGGTGGATTATGATCAGCAAACACTAACAAAGTAACAAGCATAGCATATCAAATATCAAATAAAATAAGGATTTCCCACTATACTGTGTATATAGCCTCTCCTGTCACCTTATCTGTAGCATATTAGTTTATTCTAGCAATTATAATACTGTCTTTCGTTCTAGGTTTGTACTGATGCTAGAGTAGAAACCCTAAAAGGATTTGCATCATGCAGAGATGGCATAATCTTCCACCTAAAATTCTCTAATGGAGCCCATTAGTATCGGTCTCAACATAACAAGATCATAACCCAAACTGGCAACTATATCCGTAACCATACAAGAGAGGACGCTGGTGCAAAAATAATAGTATGAATATGAGAAGAAAGCAAAGATCAGTTGGACAAATGTCCGCGTATGCAAATTTGCAGAAAGAATTCAATCGTGGAAGTCACATGAAGCCAGAAAGTCTGCATAGTTTTGAGTTCAAATGTCACCTTAAGCTTAAATTAACTTTGATGCAACAAGTCATGTCTCTACCAACCGATTTCATCAATATGCAAGTATATGTATGGCTATGAATGATATCCCACCTGATTTCTGATTCTTGAGAACTTGGATACAGGTATATATTATATAGCAAACAAGACATCTCTCACAGATTCACATCAGAATACAGACTCAGAAGAATGGACAAAGAACGCTCAAGCACGTACTCAATACCGTACATTGAGTAAACCTCTAGCATATCTGAAAGAAGAATGTGATTTTTGTTGTGATGTCATAAATTCTGGTTACTTACAGAGTTACACATTGAATACTCTGAAAGAATCGACAACAGTGTACAGTCTGTCTTTCATCTTGTTCCATCTCCTCTCATTAGCCCCTGTTGTTAGGGTGTAGAACTTTCCTGCCACATTATAAGAGCAAAGGTCAGTGAGCCTTGATGGACATGAACTACAGGCTTATTTATGTTTGTTAGAGTGGAAGATTCGATTTTAATTAGAGATAACAAAGAGTGACAATATTAGGATCGAGAAAACAATTCCATCCTAGATTTTTGACTTAACATTTCTGGACATAACCAAAATGAAAATGGTGGTTTTGTGGTCTTGGATACTGTGTTGCTTTATTGTTTCATTGACGTCTCCACAAATAAAAAAATATGGAGAATAAATGCCTTAGATGCTTCCATGCTTGATGCTAGTAACTTTGTATGTAATGGAGAAACTAACGCTCATGCCTCATGGAGTTGAAATGTATTTTGCCAAATAATCTCCCCCGCTCAAGCTCATACCAGCTACGCATTTTTATGGTACTCACTTTGCATTCATAAACACCCCATACCACTCCACCAGTATGAGATAAGTTAACAAACTTGGACCGTGATATATAAGTTGCAACAGTCAAAGACACTGAATAGAATTTCCACCTAGAAAGTGTGGATTTCAGATCAGGAAAATACCGTTGCCTATGCAAATTGTACTGAGTGCATGTCTAGTGTAATTTCGGGCTTGAGAAACGAACTCGAACGTGTAATAAGTTTTTCCATCAACATCTTGCTGTAAGACAAGTAAATTACTGCCATTCAGAATGATAATAGGGTAGGGCTACACCAAAAGTAAAATGGCAACCAATGTCACAGAAGCAAAAAGATCAAACTACAATAAAAATACTGAAGCCAACAAGAAGAGTTATTAATGAAGAGAAGGAAAAAACATCATTCAACTCACTTCATCTCAATCAGATGATATACCATATGGCTAATTTAGAATAGTTACCCAGATTTGCTAGTTCTCCGGAGGACTCAACTACTTTGGTCATTAATCCTTGGATCCATCAAACTTTCTTTTCTTTTATTTCTTTATCTAGGAAATATGAAACCACGGTTTCATATTCCTGAGATAAATTTTCTACCGACAGTTTCTCCGCAATTCATTGCGAGTTATTAAATCAGTGATCACGGTGATGAATGAATACTTCTATTTATTGATGCTACACTAGAAAGTAATATTTTCAATCCCTGGAGTATATATGAAGAAGAAAAAGAAGTAAATACAGTCCCATTTTAGATGTATATCCTTGAAAGCTGAGTTTTAGAACAGAAAGAAGAAGCATGAAGTGTTGTGTACAATACTGCAAAATGGAGGGCTCAAACCAACCAATCTGGGTCAGATTGTTAGTGCAGGAACACTACCAGGTTATGTGAAAATCTGAACAATTTACATACAGGTGCTATACGGCCTCAATGCACTTTTAGACCCTATTATCTCAATTAACTTAAAGTTCTTACAACCATTTCAGGTTCTTTTCAGCGTTATTATACCAAAATCTGTAATTCATAACCAAAAGTGAAGAGTGTCAAACAAGATAACACAACACTAAGTCACTAACCATGTAGGCAACTGTGACGTTTGCTGATAGGCCTCTAACATCAGCAAAAGACAAGCCTTGGAACACTTACGTGAGGAAAAAGAAACAAGTCTGATTTAAGTTTAATTCTATTAGAACTTTTAACTTAATTGTTAGTTCAGTCAGCTCCTTAGTTATAGGGATTAGTCCTTAAGTTTCTCAGTAGGCGGGGAAGTTAGTTGCTAGTTTTCAGCTAACAGTTCAGTATTTAAGGTCTCCCTGAGATCATTTGTCAGCATGTTTTCAATTATCTAATACAAAGAGTCGTTGAGAGAGTTTCTCAGCAAATCTTCCTCAAGTGAGACACTTACTTGAGTGGTTTCTAATATTTGCCTGGTAGACAGCAGTTTCAGTAAACAGTCACAATCATACTATTAAGACTATGACTATCTGAAGTTTTGAAAGAGTCCTATGTTTGCAGTATTTACCAGAAATAAAACACCTAAAAGTATATTTTTATAAATAATCAGTAACTAGACTCAAAGACATCTCTGAAATGGTATGTTGAGGAATAAGGCAGAAGTCATTTTTTTTCTTTTTAAATGTAGATATGAGGTTTTACCGAAAAAGGAATTGGTAAAAATTACTGCAAAGCTGTTGTATATATGGTCAGCCAAGTGAAGATTACAGAAACCGTCCTGGTTCATACCATGCCTATCTGCATAATAATCTACCATTGAGGAAACTAATCAAGCAAAAACATATAACAAAACACTAACCTCTTTTGCCTGAATGAGCTTTGTCTTCTGATTGGAAGGAGCCAGGACTTTTTTAATTAAAGTTTCTGCAACCTGAAATACATAATCAAATCAATTAACTTGAACAAGCTATAATTTAGACAAAGACTAAATAATCTTCTATTTCCCCCTTACCTACCAAAAAACTAATACAAATGAAGGAAATAATATTTAATAAAACACGGAACCTCTTGTGGGGGTCCAAAGTCCTTAATGTCCTGTTTACTCGTTGGGATCAAGTTTACGCTCACACTTTCCAGTGGTTCAATGACATCTTTGAAAACCTTATCTTGACCGTCGATGGCTACTTCCTGACAAAGCAGAAGACAAAATAAATTCTTGAAAGGAAAGCATTGTCCAGGTAACATTGAAGATTACCTTATTTTAGAACCTGCAAAGTATCCATCCTCTTGGAAGGAAAATTATTGAAGATTAGGATATCTTAGAAGCTGCAAAATTATGCACTGAATTAAAAGAGCAACGCTGAGAGGCAGAGGATGAATATACCTGCCACCCAAATGGATAGTAAAATGAGTATCCATCCTTCTTGTCAGTTACAGGTAGAAAGCCTTTCTTAGATTCTGCAGCAACTGAATCATATCAAGGGTGTACCTCTTAAAATCAGCCACTGTTAGATATAATGCATTAATAATAATTTACAATCGTTAGATTCTTACGATTGTGATAAAACTGAAATATATGAAATGATCCCTTTTGCAATTGCATAAAATACAAAAAAATCGATTGAAATACCTTAGCATCACTACTTACATGACAGGGTAGCATGGTTAAGAAATAAAAGATTGGTGCTTGCTCCACCAGCAAGCAATATTCGTCTACTGAGTGCATCTGTAAGGGAAAGAAAGAACCATCCAGTTAGAACATCAATAAGGATTAAGGCATTCTACAGATAATGACATTCTTAAGTGGAAACTTATAACAGAACATAGTCGCAAATCATGTTTAGCAGAAGGTAAGCAATATTAGTTTTGAGAAATTACAACTTGGTAAACAGACGCAAGGAGTCGAATGTTTATTAACTGAGTAATTCATTTTTGTCAATGTGAGGTAAGCGAATTACCGGGGAAACAGAAGAATTCTTTAATAAAAACAAACATTACTGTGTTTCCAAGACAGTGGAGTGGAACAGAATGTTTCATCCACTAGGTCACATTAGAAAACTAGAACAATGGAACTAATTTTCTGACCTCGAAATTGTTAAAATAAAGGAAAGGCAGGCGCAACTAGAGACTAGATTCCTCAATTAAGTCTTCACTTCTTATTGTACTTTTTGTTGCAAAAACATGCTTGATTTCAAAAGACTCAGCTGGCTACTTAATATGCATATAAATTGTATAATTTCAGCATAAAAGCTTTTTTTTAGGAGCTTCACCATACCATTTGAATCTCAATGTCAAAGAATGTGATTGCCACTTGGTAAGTAGTAGCAGAAGTAATTTTATATTAAGTTAGTAAAGACAAATTTCAGCTTTTGATATCCGCCTTGTAATGGCAGATGAGACTACCGGTTGCAGTGCATGTAACCACAACTCATATATGTTGTGTTTCTAAGGAAGGTTCCTATCCACCTCATATAACCATTTAGGGCCAGTTTGGTTTTAATTCCGGAAACGGAAACGAATGGAAACGAATCTAGTCCATACGTATATCCTTGTTCGTGAAATTTGTTGGAATCATTCCTTGTGGTTAGAGGTAATTGTAGTGGAATTTGATTAGTTTTGATACACTATAGGGAAACAAAATGGAAGGAAGCAAGTGTATTTTTGCATGAAACCATAAGGAATGATTCCAAAAAATTTCATGAACAAGGTACACATATGGACTAGATTCGTTTCCATTCCGTTTTCGTTTCCGTTTCCGGTTAAAATCAAACGGGCCCTTAATCTAGTCTTCATGAAGTTGCACAATTTACACTAATATGCTCATGCAAAATTCCAGAGGCGGATTCCTCTTTGACACAACATCCATCATATAATAACAATGAACTACACAATAAGTTATCATGAATGCCCTTCTACAACTTAAGGGCGTGAAAGGAAACATACATAACAAGTTAGACATTAACTAACGTGAATCTCAAACCACCTTCAAAGTGGATGAAAGGTTAAAGCTTAAGTCATATCCAACAGCAATTTCAAGATAACACTCGATAAAATTCTCCCCCAAACCGCATTACATCAGCAACAACAAAACCCTATTTTATCACTAAATTCTGGGTTTTTCACCTACATTTCAGAGTCTAACAAACAAACCCATGAAATGAATCATTCACCTACATTGAATAAAATGCAACTACTTAAAATATCAAACCTTGAGAAGAAGACGATGGAGATTCTGATGAAACGTGTTCAGCTGTGACCATTACAGGTAATTTTATCCCAAAAGAACCATTCTTTCGTTGAGCAAGCTAATTCAAACACATGAAACGGGAAAGAGGAAATCATATTCCGTCGGCAAGTATTAATCTTTGAAGCATAAAAGTGAGAAGATAAGTAAGGAAGAAGAGAAGAACCTGAGGAGGAAAAGCACTGGGGAGAAATGCCTGATAGATTGACGGAAAAAGGGTGTGTTGATAAAGGCACAGCATATTTGCGGGGAGTCTGGGGGGATTGTAGAGATGAAGAAAGGGCATCATATTCTCCTTCAAAGAGTTTCTTCTCAGTAGGAGTATGTGGTTGATAGCAACCGCCTTATCCCTCTTCAGTTTCCCCTTTTTTATATATATATATATATATATATATATATATATATATATATATATATAATTATTTTTTTTACGGAAAGCGGTTCGATCTCATAGACGGTGCGCCGACTATTGGATCGAAAGACCAAAAAAGATGGCAGACGAACTAACCGTCATGAAAGATCATATCAAAGAAAAAAAAATAAAACACAAAAATACATCGTAAAAATCCGAAAGCATAGAAATCTTCAAAGGAAAGCAGAATGATCCAGTAAGCATGTCTACGGGTCACGGGGTAGAACTATAGAAGTCTTAAAAGGAAAGCAAAATGATTCAGTAAGCATGTCCACGGGTCACGGGTTACCTGTGACCCGGCGGGTTACGGGTGCGGGTAAGGGTCGAGGTGATCCTTACCCGTGACCCGGCGGGTCGACCCGTCAACGGTCAATTTTTTTAAAAAAATAAAATAAACCCAACGGCTAAAATAGCAGTTGGGCAAACACGTTGGCGGGTCAACCCGCCCTTTTCTTCTTGTTTTTTTTTAAAGAAAATTCGGATTTGAAAAAATATGTCCAACCCGTCGGGTCTGACCCGTGACCCGACGGGTTGGCCTATTAGGCGGGTCCGGGCCACCCTTCCCGGACCCTTACCCCGGCGGATCCGACCCGTGGACATGCTTATGATTCAATCCGCCAGAAGCGATCGTTCATCTTCGAAGGAACTACACAGGCAGACGGGAAGTATGGGAACAGTTGTGGACACCTCAAATTTGGACTACAACACATCCGTCAAAAGTCGATAACACATTCACGCCCCCTTATCGACAAACACTCGAAATGCCACCAAAGACAACATCAAAATAGAGAAGATGAAGTTGCATCACACGAGTATCATGATATAAAAATGTGTACAACTTTGATGGTTTACAGAGTACGATTTATAATGGGAACATTATTTGTAACGAGTTGGTTTACAAATGATTAAAGCAAAGGAGTTTTGCAGAAGAGAAGTACTCGATTATGAATTTAAAGAAGGAGAATTGGTCATAACTTAACGTTTTGATATTTTTTAAAACTACGAGAACTTTGGTTTAGTGTGTTTTTTTTCTTCTTGGGTTTCATATACATTCTAATATCAATGAAAGAAACAATGTGGTTGGCGGAAAACCTTAGTTTAGCATTTTTTTTCCTTTTTGGGTTTCACATGCATTCAATATTAATGAAATAGTCGGCGGGATTTCCCCGAGATCAGTGCCCATTAGGCCGCGTTAATCTTGTACTCTTTGTTAAACTTTAATTTAACAAGCTTTTGTTCATGCTTTCGTTAGTATTAGATAAGGAAACAAAAGAATGAGCCAAAAGGCCGAATGAAGGCAAATATCAGGTTTGGAAAGGCATTACAGAAGTTGGAGGCTTCATCTTCCTCAAGGAGAAAACCAAATAGTAGTCCCAACATACAGATCGATGCTTGAAAGCAACGAGAACCTAATTTTTCATTTGATTGTTGTGGGTTTTTTAAAATTGTTTTATGTGTCAAAGCGATTGAGCGAATCTCAATCATATCTGTTTGTTGAAGGCATATCTAAGATGGAACTGGTGAAGAAAAACGAGTCTATTTGCTTTGGTTTAAAGAATAGATAAGCCGGAGGAGAGAGGGTTTGCTTGGTCCGGGATCGCCGGAATAATCCGAGGTCATTAAATTATATGTGTTAAACTGAGGGGAGACCTCTTCCCGGTTAGGGTTTGCAACTTGTATTGTTTGTTAATAGTGAGATCTAGACCAAAGGCAGGAAAAACATCTGACAACTTTGGATCCATAAATGGCTGAATGAATCCAGATCCGAGCTCAAACAAGCTTCCTCCTTGTTGAAAATCGGTGACCACGAGTTCTGCTTGAGCAGAGGACGGTGTCGTGACAAATCAGGCGATAGAAGAGACGGTGGAGGAAGCGTCGGTTGTGTTAAAAACGGCGAGAAAGGGACAACTCTCGGAAGCGGCAAGTGGAGGAGAGCTCCAGGGCTTTTGGGGATTATTCGTAGTTATTGTGGTTATTCCTAATTATTATTATTCCTAATTATTATTAATTATGATATCTACACTAAATGTCGGCCATTAATACTCACCATCCGACGGTCTAAGATTGTTATCATGTATATACGTTAGGGGAGTTCTCATGGGAACCACACCCTCTATATATATATATCTATATATATATATATAATTAAACTCATAATTTATAAACTAAATAAAACACAAATAAGTTACAAGTAAACGGACCATAAGTATAAATGAATCCCTATATGATGAATTCAATCAAACAAAAATCAAATCACTAACTCTATCTAACTTCTTCTTCTGCTTGAAACTCGTGATCAGTGATCTATAAGCTTTAGAGAAATAATGCATTTGATCAATATTACAACAAAGCATGTATTCTAGATTTTTCCTCTTACCATGCCAAAGTGATCAATGTTCCTAGACTTTGTACTTTTTATTTTAGCAGGTGTCGAGGGATACATGCACATTAACTAAAGCACAACTACTATATAATGTCAACATTGATGCCTCCAACATATTTTGTATCTATGCATAATGCTTTCCGGGAGTATCCTAACTTTTGCATTTTTAACTACAATGTCGTGATTACTCATAAACTTTAAATATGTTCGTAAAGTCCTCGAGAGTATGTTGTGCCCGAATGAAACATTTACAAACACTACTCCATATTTGATATTTAGAATACATATTCATCAACTCACTTCAATGTATGATATATACCATACTGTCTCATATTAATAACCAAAACAACAACAATTTTCCTTATTCATCACTCAAAACTCCTTCTCTAACTCCTAAGAGAAGGCTTCATGAAATTTTCAGGAGACAAATTAAAACAGATTTAGCAATTTAGAGCCACAATCATTCAATGAGACAGTATTATTAAAAGAACAGATTTAGGGTGATGATGCGTAGGAATACTGAATCAACCCTAATTCAATTCAGCCTCAATTCAACTCAAATTCCTAATTTTGATGTTAGAAAATAAGGGTGAGAATTGTTATAACCTGTGGTATTTGAAGTTAAAGCGGGTGAATAGGGATTCGTCTCCGGCGGCGCAGGGGCCTCTTCTCTAGTGGCACAAAGGTGTTGTATCCGACGGGGCTCTATGTATGCAAGATGAGAGAAGTTCATAAAACTCACTACTTAGGGTGTGTTTGGTAGGAGATGAAGATTATTTTGAAGATTAATCTAGATGAAATTTAAAAAGGGTTAAATTTTATATGGTATTTATTAGGGATTATTTGATATAAAATAATCTACATGAAGTTGTTTGGTTAAAGATTTTTTAATAGGTTTAATTGATATTGATTTATAAATTTATCCTTATTTTAAGCTTAAATAGGGACATAAGTGGAATCATAATTGATGGTCCAAGATTAATATCCTTTAACCTTGGCAATATAAGGTTCATTTTTAGCCATTTTTAATCCCAATTAATCCCTTATATAATTTTTTTCATAATCTCCATCTTCATCCAAACAATTGCACAAATTTAATCTCCTACATTTTATATAAATGAACCTCCTTTAACCTCCAACCAAACACACCCTTAGATTAAATATATGGAAAGTATATATTTTTTTTGATTTAAAATTTAAATTTATCAAATTAATAATTTTAAATGTTAATCTACGTGTACCAATCAGCTTTGGTGCAACCGAAAAGGCAACAGGATCGTCTCCTCCGTCTCATAATTCAGCAAAGTTTCTTCAATTATTTTTATTATATCTTTACTATATTAAAAGTAGGAGTTGCTCAAATGAATAGTCTGTTTCCGATTTTACCCTTATTGGTTGATTATTGACTATTTTACCCTTAACTTTTATAAAAATTACAATCTTATGTTTCAGATTTTTATACACCTGTCGTTGTCTCCTTTACTCTTGAATTTCTCTGAACACGTGTTGAAACTTCACTAAATAGTGTTCTTTTTTACGGCTTCCATTGTACACCTCCTGCTCTTCCAACTTCAGTGCCTCCCATCTCCTCTCTTTGGATTTACCGTTTATCTCCACCGTGTGTTCTCCATATGAAACCTCATCTTCCGTTTTGCCCTCGGTCTCCATATGAAACCCTAACCTTTGTTGACCTTCCACCGCCCCATGTTTCTTCGTATTCAGCTTTGCCATCACTCTCCATATGAAACCTCGTCTTCTGATTTGCCCTCGATCTCCATATGAATAGTCTGTTTCCGATTTTACCCTTATTGGTTGATTATTGACTATTTTACCCTTAACTTTTATAAAAATTACAATCTTATGTTTCAGATTTTTATACACCTGTCGTTGTCTCCTTTACTCTTGAATTTCTCTGAACACGTGTTGAAACTTCACTAAATAGTGTTCTTTTTTACGGCTTCCATTGTACACCTCCTGCTCTTCCAACTTCAGTGCCTCCCATCTCCTCTCTTTGGATTTACCGTTTATCTCCACCGTGTGTTCTCCATATGAAACCTCATCTTCCGTTTTGCCCTCGGTCTCCATATGAAACCCTAACCTTTGTTGACCTTCCACCGCCCCATGTTTCTTCGTATTCAGCTTTGCCATCACTCTCCATATGAAACCTCGTCTTCTGATTTGCCCTCGATCTCCATATAAAACAATTACCCTGATTTTTGGAAGAAATTACTTAAAAACCCATACACCTGATGTTCCTGGTTCTTCTCGCCAATAAACCCATACCTCCTCAACCATTTCCTCTTTCCTCTCCGCCGAAACCCAGCTCGAAAATCCCTACTCACTTTCAACTGAGCTGAGCCGCTGAAAGAAAGCCTGAAAAAACCCTAACCATGTTTACCTCCTACTCCATCTCTCCGAACGCACAACATACGAAACTGCTAATTGATCGGTGATTTTAGGCCTTCAGATACGCTTTTTCCTCACTCGATTATAATAGGTATCGAATTGCTTTTTTGTATTTTGAGCTATAATCGAAGTTCTTAACTGCTTGAACAGATCTATGTATCATTGAAAACGCTTTTGGAATGGCCATCAAGCTTCCCAGTGAACCTAGAAATTAAACCTGAATTTTTTTTTTGGTTTATTTTCACCATCAGGTTGAAAAAAAAGCGATGAAAACAACTACTGCATTTTCCTACAGTAGATACCCTTTTTTTGGAATAGCTGCTAGGTATAGGTATATTTAGCTACTTGACCTTGCTATTACAAAATATCCATTTTTAAAGCCAGCCGAAATTTGAAGAACCTTTCACTGCGTTATTGCAAAGCCTTTTTTGTTGCATGATGATTAGAGATTGGGAAATTCACCCATCATTAAATTGAAGCTTGTATGAATGATTTAAAATGCACTCCATGTGTTTGAGAGAATGCCTAATTGAAGAAAGTTTAAAACAATAAGCAAATTACAACTGCCGCTCCTATGTTTGAAGCCAAGCCTAGATATTCATGGTGCGTACAAATTAGGTTTGTTATTCCACACCCAAGTCCAAGAACAATACAAAGGCATTGTGTAGGTTGTTGATGTTGCCTTGTAGTGCAACCTATTCTAATTTAATAACAATGTAGTATATGCTAGACTTAGAGTCTTTTAGATACAAATATTTTAGCCTTCCTTTTAACTGAATTACAAAACTGTTTGTTAAAGGGCAGTGTCCGACTAACCCTTGAAGTGGAGTCTCTGAATCAATGGTGTATATTTTCTTAGTGCTTTTGTAATATGCTATGTGCGGAATAGTTTTGTTGCTCATGACCTCAAGTAAGATTGGCTTGTTGAATATGTTCATTTCGCAAAAAAGATTTATCTGTTATTTTTTGAACTAGGTCCGGGACGGGCGGAACCCTGAGAAGGCCATAACGGTGGACGGTGAGGGTAATACTATTTTAGATGCCAAGATGATTGTCCAGGTATAAATGTTTCTTTGTCTTGTTCTTTGAGTTTTTTAATTTCTGATTTGCGAATCATATATATTCTGTTAACTCAATATGTTGTTCAACATCAATATTTGCAATATTAGACCATAAAATATTTGCCATTATAACATTATCAACAATGTTTTTTTATGAATCAGACGGGGTTTGTTATGATTCATTGTTCCGACTTCCACATTCTTGCAGTTGTGCTCATCAAGTGTTCATGATGCTTCTTTAGATAATGAATATAAGAACCTGACTCAAGCCTTTACTAATGGAGCTGCTTCAAATTCTCTGTCTCTAGCATTTTTGGCCGTTCAGGTAATAAGCTTGATCACTTCTTGACATACTGCAACACAATCAAATCACAGAAAACAAAGCACAATGAAATCAAACAGACGTGACATAACTTATTTTAACTGTTATTTAGTTGGTTGAATGCTTTATATTTTTCCACGCTAATAATATTGAGCCATTTTCCAACCCTTATCTTGGTTGTTCTTTTGGCAATGTTTGAAGTTATAAGGCCTACGTGTTCGTGAAAGTGAGCTATTAATATTCAAGTCTTCAGGAATGAAAGGAAGTTCCCAAGTAAAAAAAAGAATTAGCTAACCAACACCTTGCGATAATAACTTGTAGTGGTTGTTCCCCTTTCATATTTATTGAGATTTTTACCCCCTCTCCAGTCACATTCAGCTCCTGATTTATTTCCCCTACTTGACTAAAAAGAGGATAAATGTTAGCAAGATTAGTGGGGTTGACAAAAAGCAACATCTTCATTAAGAGAAACCTCTACTATGCATTCCGTATATATTGGCACAACTGCAGCCAAAGTGTGCTTCCTTCTAGCTTATCACTTTCACTCTATAATTTGTGGAGTTTCTTATAGGTTTCACTACAATATCATACGTGGAAACCATTAAAGCAATATTGGAATTTTCTGATGAGAGTTTGATATGTTTTATGCTTCCGGTTGTCAGATTTGCCCAGCAGCATATAGGTATATCAAATATTGTTGCAGTTGATGCTCCACTCCGCCAATTACCATTATCAGCAGCTCACGGTGATTCAGCTACAGAGGTGGTTGTCGCTAAAGCTCTTTCTGAATGTCGAATTCATGATTACATTAGCAACCTTAAGTTCTCTATATCACTGACTGCTTTCTTTCAGGTTTTTGCTAAACCTATTCCCATGTTGCACTTTTGACTGCTGCCTTTATTGTGATTATGATGCTCAGTTGATTTAGATGTGAAAGTATGTATTTTCATAGTTTCTGAAATGTATGGTACAAATCAGTTTAAGGATGCCCTTAAGGTGTTCGTTTAAATGCCTATGGGCTTATGGATACCAAAGCGCTAAGAGCTACTTACCTGTGTTTGTTTGTACTAAATGCGCCTAAGTTTGATTATCGACTGCATATATATCTTGCTACTCCTTCTGCGTTCGTCGAGTCCATATTTTGGTTGTATCATGTGTATCAGTCAATTGTTACTAATTTCAGTCTAAAGGGAAGTCATCTCCTTTGTAATCTTCTTTTCTCTTCCTTATCTTTGCCCACTATTTTTTACAGATTTTTCAAATCTTTGACTGTAGCGGCATGGCTTGCAAAGTATCATAGTTCATCTGTGCATCTTGTTTGCGTGTTCCCATGTGAAGACTGTTATTGTTTAGGTCAATTAAGTGCTTGAATTTGCATCCTTAATCTATAACATTATTAATGCTTATTTTTTGGCTTCTGTAGGCAACAATTTAGGTACTTTGTTTTTTATATGGCAATAAATTTTTTTCATGGCTGAAGCTATTTTTATAGTTTTTAATTTATAATGTTGATATTGTATCGAATAATATGATTGATTATTGTGTGAGAATATATTTGTGGGCAGACTCTTAGATTTGTTTGACGAAAGGGTATAGTTTTTACAATATAAAATAGTTACATCCGCAGTTTGCAAAAGATTATGTGCAAAAGATTATTTGTTCCCATGTGAAGACTTTTATTGCTTAGGTCAATTAAGTACTTGAATTTGCATCCTTAATCTATAACATTATTATTGCTTATTTTTTGGCTTCTGTAGGCAACAATTTAGGTACTTGTTTTTTATATGGCAATGAATTTTTTTCATAGATGAAGCTATTTTTATAGTTTTTAATTTATAATGTTGATATTGTATCGAATAATATGTTTGATTATTGTGTGAGAATATATTTGTGGGCAGACTCTTAGATTGGTTTGACGAAATGGTATAGTTTTTACAATATAAAATAGTTACATCCGTGGTTTGCAAAAGATTATGTGTGAAATAAATTTTAGAATATACTCCATAATCTTTAAATTATTAGGACTTTTTTAAGCATTCCCCCGATCATTATGTCTTTGATTCTTCTTCCTGATTGGTGTTTATTTTTAAATTTTATTAGCAACTTTTCTTCGCTTTCAGATTTGATCACGCCGTGGATATGGTGATGACATTGTCCATGCTGTTGTTGACGGTGCCATTGCCCATGCTGGCTACTTACCCCTGCCCCCTCCCCCTTTGTACAAAATATAACAAGATTGAATTCATGTGACCAATTACCGGTTTCCATTTGTGTTTATGATATCGAATTGTTTGCTTATAATTTACGTGTTGGTAATGGTATATTGCCTAATGGGAGAGCCAAGGATAGTCAGTCACTGGTGCTTTGTTTTGGAGAAATGTTGATTGACTTTGTGCCCACTGTTTCTAGAGTTTCACTTGCTGAGGAGCCTTCTTTCGAGAAAGCTCCGGGAGGAGTCCCTACTAATGTGGCTGTTGGGATTTTGAGGATAGGGGATTCAATTGCCTTAATTGGAAAGGTCCAGTTTTACTTGTCATTTCCTCTTTTTAGCTTTTGTAAATGTGGAGTGATTTGTTGATATATATATATATATATATATATATATTACTATACTTTTTCGTTATTTTCCCCCCGATGGTTTTTGTAGTGTTAAACATGAGTTGAAAGTGGCCTTAATTCCTAAAATCTGATGTCCCCTTGGTTTGCATCATTGCACATTGTCATACATCAAATAATTTTTGCAGGATGAGTATAGTTTTGGTTTTGTCTCTAATATTGCACAATTTGTATGCATCATTTCCCAAGTAGGAGCAGATGAGTTTGAATATATGTTGGCTGACATTCTGAAGAAAAAAAATGATGTGGACACTCTGGTGTGAGATACGATGATGTGTCATTGGCTACACAGTTCCTCAGCAGAACAAGACCATGGTCACTATTTATGGTTGTTGGTTGGGGGTTTGGTGCAAACATGCGGACCAAATACCTTGTTGAAGTTGGTGAGTGCATCCATAATGCAAACACTGTTGAGTATTGATTCATACATGTCATGATAGTATGACACTCATATATACTTTGCAATAGAGATTAAGGTAACTCAAGTAGGGAAGGCTCAACTTTACAGTATAGAATGGCGTGCAACATCTGTTGTAAGAATTCCCACTGCATGGTTACATTAAGGTGAAACAAAATCAACTTGCCTAACTATGCACTAACACTTGTTCGCTCA
Organism: Fagopyrum homotropicum; assembly: GCA_033239125.1. Lineage (NCBI taxonomy): Eukaryota > Viridiplantae > Streptophyta > Magnoliopsida > Caryophyllales > Polygonaceae > Fagopyrum > Fagopyrum homotropicum. The sequence goes on from BSWB01000008.1 coordinate 129,077,394, forward strand.
CTGTTGCCATGCCACCATGAACGATGCTTTATTTAGTGTAATTAGCTTCTTTATTATTGGATTACTTATGTACATATGATTGTCATAAATCTTTTGCACTTTTAAACTTATAATAAGGTGTCATAATACTTCTTTTCGATCATAACCTAATATATTGTACCTTTACAAGTTACGACGAGTGTGCGCAAACTGCCATAATACTTTACTAGATTTATTCCAATATAATAGTTCTTTCGATCAATGGTTTCTGATGTGTTTGACGTATTAAAGTCACGGCGCGCGTGCGTAGCACGCGCGTCCACACTAGTATATTATGAAAGAGCCACTTAATTCCCTCCATTTATGCAAAAAAATAAAAATAAAATCAATTATATAAAAAAGCAAAAATAAAATTTAAAATCATTTTAATTTGTGGAATTGGCAGGTAACTTGTAGAATTGAAATTGTTATTTGAAATACTTCTCTCCAATCATCACATCGATTCTATAATAAAATCTAATATTTATTTTTAATTTTAATATAAGAAATGGTTAAAGAAACTCCCACTAGGGACGAAGATGCTCTTACACCCCTAATATAAACAACCACTCAGCATCGTCTCTCCGGCGTCTACTCTTCACCGATCAAAATGCCGCCGCGACCTTTCCCCTATCTTCATTTCCGGCGAATCCTTCGTCCTTTCACCTCCTCCTTCATCATCTCTGGCCACCACCACATCATCCTACGACATCCGTCACCCTTAAACCCCTTCCTAAAACCCTTCTCTACCTCCCAAAGCCTAATTTCCGACGACTCATCTCAAATCGCTGTTTCCCTCTCGTCAGAGCTCATCAAACCCTACGATTCGGATCCACTTCCTCTCTCCAAACGCCTCGATCTCTCCTTCTCCCACCTCTCTCTGTCACCTCCCCTCGTTCTTCAAACCCTAAATTCTTCCCCCGCCGCTGGACGCTCCGCCCTCGACTTCCTCTCATGGGTATCCTCGAAGCTCCCTCTTTCCGATGAGCTATGTTCATTCTTCGTTCACTATTTCGGTCGCCGACGTGATTTCAAAGCAATCGACGAGATATTGACTCGCGGTAAGGGTGTTCTTGGTCCTTTAACTTTTAATGCTTTGATTGACCGATTGATTCGTGCTGGTCGCCCTGCCCAGGCCGTCTCGGTTTTTGATCGAATGAAGGTTGATCTAGGGATTCCTAGAAATAGGGAGGGAATGAAATTGGTTGTTTCTAAGCTTTGTGAAAATGGGAATGCTGGCTGTGCGGAGAATATGGTTAAGAGTTTGGCTAATGAGTTTTTCCCCGATGAGCATGTGTGTGATATGTTGATCAAGGGTTGGTGTGTTGATGGGAAGCTTGATGAGGCTAGGAGGTTGGCTAGAGAGATGTATAGGGGAGGGTTTGAGATTGGTGTGACATCGTATAATGCTATTCTGGACTGTGTTTGTAGGCTTTGTAGGAAGAAGGATCCGTTTAGGATGCAGTTGGAGGCTGAACAGGTATTGGTGGATATGGATGCAGCTGGTGTTCCGCGGAATGTGGAGACATTTAATGTTATGATTGAGAATTTGTGTAAGATTAGGAAGACCGAGGATGCTATGAACTTGTTTTTCAGGATGGGGGAGTGGGGATGTTACCCTGATGAGACGACGTTTCTTGTGTTGATTAAGAGTCTTTATCAGGCGGCAAGAATTGGGGAAGGAGATGAGATGATTGATAGGATGATATCAGCTGGATTTGGATCTTCTCTTGATAAGAAGGCTTACTATGGGTTTTTAAAGATTTTGTGTGGAATTGAGAGGATTGATCATGCTTTGAGCATTTTTGGTAAGATGAAGGAGGATGGGCGGAAACCAGGGGTGAAGACATATGAATTGTTGATTGAACGGTTGTATGCTCATGGACGAGTTGAGAAAGCTAATGCTCTTTCCAGTGAAGCTCTTTCTAATGATTTGCCACTTGAGCCTAAGGTGTATAAGGTGGACTCAAGATATGTGAAGAAGCCTGTGGCTGTAAAGAAGGGGAAGAAGAGGCTGACATTGCCTGAGAAAATGGTGTTGAAAAGGAAGAAGCTGAAGAAATTAAGGCTAAGTTATGTCAAGAAGTCAAGACCAATGATGCGCCGGATGTTCTAATCTAGATAAAATTTAGTCTTTCATCGACATAAAACAAAGGTAATGTACCATTTTCTGCAGCTTTATTATCTAGTTTTGTTGTCCAACTTGTATATTTCTTTTTTATCTGAATTTGTCTCATCACTCTTTTGTCTGATCTGAGCCGGATGGATGTGTCTAGTTGGAGCTTAGTGATTATGTTCTCATTTAGTAATTTAGTCTGATGTGAGATAGCAATCAGTTAGAGTTCGCTGAAGATCAATTTTGCTCTGGAAGTTGTTATCTTTATCTTTAAGGGCCCGTTTGGTTAGTAAAAAATTGGGCTGGAATGGTTTAATTTCGGCCCAAGTTGATTGCAAGTGTCTGTTTGAGGGTAGGAAAGAAATAATACCTTCAAGGCCCGTAATTGATTACCTTTCCTTACGTTCTCCCAACTTTCTCTCTCCCCGACCATCGTTTTTGTTTCTGCCCCAAGCCTTGGCATCTACTTCGCTCTCGTTATCTCGCTTGAAGATCTTACATACTTGGATTGAAGATACACATGAATCGTTGATTAAGGTAACTAGGGTTTCAAAATTGTATGTTAGAGCTTCGAATTTGCCTGGTCTTCAACTTTGTTTCATTCTTCTAGTTCTTCGTGTACAAGGCGACTTGTGTGTTGGATCTGTTGGAACCGGTGATAAATCGAAAGTTACATTGCATCTAGGTTCATAGATAGACATACTCCAACAGACATGGGCACCAATCTGCTATATTACTTCAATTCGTATGCTCGTCATGTGCTCACTTGTGCTGAATTTGCTATATTACTTCAATTGATATATATGGTCACCATGTGTTCACTTGTGTGATGAATCTGTTATGCTACTTCAACTGATATGCTCATTATGTGCTCACTTGTGTGCTGAATCTGTTAAATTATTTCACTATTCTGCTACAATGTGCTCAGCTGAAGGGTTTGAAGAACTTGTTAGTAAAATAGTAATTTGTAGAATGGTGTTATATTGGTTAGTAAAATGGTGTTCTATTACTTCAACTGATCTGCTCACTAAACCTCATGCTATACTGATTAGTAAAATTGTAACTTGTAGTGTAAAATGGTAATTGGTAGCAGCAATATGTTAGATTAAGGAAGAAATGCTTATCACTGAAGCAGGACATGTGCTTGGCTTTGGCTGAGCACTTGGTTGCTTCAGTTGCTGCTGCTTCCAAGCTCTCCCCCTCCTCCTCCTCATTAATTTCTTTTAGCATCAGTTTTATATCTGCAACACATTGGGCTTCATCTTCGGTTGCTGCTTCTTTCTTCAGATGGAACATGCTCCCTATCTACAATTTCTAGTAATATAAAAAAACTAGTAATCCCGAACGAAATCAATGAAAATACTGTTAAAATGACATGGGTACTCGTCTGTATTATTGGATTTGCTTTGAGTGATAAAGAAAGAAACAAGAGATGAAACTGCACTTTCAGTAGTGGGAAAAATACATAGCCAAAGCTGAGCTTTAGCTGTGTGACTGTAACTAGGGAGAGAGGTGCTAATAATTGTAATTATGTGATATTAATCAATAAATTAAGCAAAGTAGCCGTGTTTATAATAAGTAGGGTTAATTTGGGTGGGGTTATTATGATCATTGATTAGTATTGCAAGTCACTGTATGGTATATTTGATTGTAGTTGTCTTTCATCATGAAAAAGCTCCCCATCGACTTGTAGCTAAACTGTGTATGATGATGCTCATTTAGTAAGATATTGAATTTCTGAGAAAATCTTTGCATGGATTAACTTCTCATTACATTACAAGTTTTGCTTGGAATTTACCATTCTTGCAATACAAGGATGGATCTCTTGATTTCAGGAGACTACTTGCACTTATTGAGGGAATATGAACACCATTCTTGATTTCAGGATGAATTCACCATTCTTGAAGATGAATTCTAATTAGCTTTCTAAGCTCTAATCTTGTTATGAAAATTTCCATTTACAAAAGTTTACTATCCAAAATAGTTGTGGTGATAGATAGTATCAGTAGAGGCATTGAAGAAATGCGCAGCGAAGCCGGAAAGAACTCTTCCTGATATGGTCATGGGTTGCTTATGTTATTTAATTTGTGTATTTTTTCTTTGAAATACCATGTAAATGGTGTAGAAGATCTTGTTCATTGTTATCAAGCACCCGTCTGTTTTGACTGAGCTTATGTTGTAATGAGCATTAATGTTTATGGTGATGCTAACTAGGAACTTGCTCTCGTGACCTTCCTGGCTATTTTCTGTTTTTGTTTTGACTTGTGTTGCTATGACTGAACTTGTACTCATGACTGATTATATTGTATTATATAAACTTGTGTTGTTAACTAGGAACTTTTTTTTTTGTTTTGTTTCCTGTTAGAGCATATGCATAGCTTCCTGCACATTGGGCCTTTCTTTTGGTTGTACTGCTTGTTGATTTGTTTTTGTTTTGATTTGTAACCCCTGAAATCTGGACGGATGCTGGCTAGTAGATACAACAAGTCTTCCAATGATATTGGTAATCCTGTTGTGTCAAATAGTTTCAGGAAGAGGTCCTTACCAGAAGAGAATGGTAAGGAAATCAAGATATGTGATAAGAAACGGATTTGTCATTCCAATGGCATTGTATTTGTTTTATTTTGATTTAAATGAAAGTCCAAGGGATTTTGGGCCAGCCAAGAGGGTGATTTGACTGGTGAAGAGGACCTCACATTTCAGTTGGAGGAAGATGAAAGTGAGGAAGGAGGCAAGGTACTACCAACATCTTCTTACAAGGCTTAGTCACTTGAGGAAGACGAAGATAAAGAGGATAAGATGACTTTGCAAGGCTTTGAACAATGCCTTGAAATTATTATTATTATTATTAAATATCATTTTATTCAATGAGCTTAATGTTTCCGTTCAATGATTCCATTCAAACCAAATAAGAAAAAGTATCATTGATGTCAATCAATCCATTCCTAAATATAACAAACATACAATAAAAATAACCCTTTTCGTTTCCTTTCCTTAATTTCTTCATTCCGTTTCCGTTTCTCCTTCCGTAACCATACGGGCCCTAAATGTATTTGAGTGTAAAATTTTGACATCATAGTTCTACTTCCACCATTGACCTGTTTTTCCCTTGTTTGCTGGAATTTATCTTTTCTCATGATATGATATTAAATAAGATGTAGTTTCTATCATACTTTCAATGTAGCTTGTGAGCGTATTATTTAGGTTGAAAATGCTTGTCCTAGAAGTTGTCTAAAAGCAGTTTGAATAGTAGCTGTCAACTAATTTGCGCTGGAGTTGTCTTCTAAATTTTTGCATATTGGTAAATCCTGCTTGCATTACAAAATCTAACCACTTTGGGACCATTAACTTCTGAAGTGGATTGATATTATTTTGGAGAAAGAAGAGTAGTTACGTCTCTGCACTCCCTTCAAGTTATGTGACTTGCAGCACTTACTTATATGCCAAACCTGATGATGTTGTAAAGCAGTTATCTTCTGATTTTTTGGACTGTTGAACTATACCTGGAAGGTAGCCCATCAGTATATACTCGTGATTAGTTTTTTTTTGCTTATTTAGGTCTACTGGTTATGTGTCACTAACTCACGAGGGATCTGAACTGCTATCGCAACTCTACCTTTTTGGTGGTCGAATGAGATTAGATAGTGAGCATTCGGAGTTTATGAGAAGTCAAAGAGCAGAATATACCGCGTTGTTTCTTCCTATTAGATTCACATATTGCTTCCAGGCTAAGAATGCATTCTTATGAGTCATCATACTTTTTTTTCCCCATTTGGTTTTGGGTAGTATACAGCTCCGAAAATTTCCCTTAATCTTGTTGACAGTATGCATGCATTTGAAGTAGGTTCCATGCAACAAAGGCCCATGCAAAAGTTGAAGCTGAAATGTTTCCTTTGTGCATCGACTTTAGTTATTGATGTTGTTGTGTTGGATCCTCTTTTCAAACTTTTGCAATTAGTTAAGCTTTGTACATGGAGTGATGCTTTTGTTTATCGTACTGCCCTCAGGTATCGAATCTAAATGGGTCCAATCAAGGCAAGTTGTTATTTTGTGTAACTAGAAAGGCAAGCTTCGGTGACCCCAGAAAGCATGGCAGGCTTTTGATGCTGGGAGTCGGTGAGTGGGATACTAGGACCCAGAAACTATGCAGAAAGAGGCGAGGGCGTCTTTGTTTTGTGATTTTTACTTTGTTATTTTCCTTGATTGTTTTTGATTGATTATACTGTAGGGAACTTCTTAGTGAGTTAGTGAAGTGCAAGAAGGGGTGAGATTCGGGTTAATCTCCCTGCCATTTTCCATCTTCCCTTGTAACAACTCTGTTTTACATCAAATATTTGTTTAGCTATGTTCTGCTTATATTAATTATTGGGAGGCATCAAAATATTATAACGTTTTGGCTTTGATGACCCTCTTCTTTGCCTATGTTTTTAAGGTTTCGGTGTCTATCTGGGCTCTTTTGGTTTGTTTAGCTATTATCTGCTTAAATAGGAGTTCCATATGCATATGCTACTAAAAGTTTGCATCAGCTGAAGAGTTTCGATCGTATTTGAAAAAGTTGAAACCCTTAAGTTTGAAGTGGGAATTATGTTCAGACTGTTCAGTTGAAATTACATTAAAGTATAACTAGCTTTCCCTATTCTTGTAAACAACGGACCGAAGAATCCATTTTTTCCTAAATAGGAGCAAGACAAGGAGATCCCTTGTTGAAATTCTAACACAAATGTTACAAAACGATTGTAAAGAATACGATAACCGTATTGGATTCTCTTTGAGCAGACAAGGAAACCCTATCCTGTTCTTATCATTTGCATAGAACATGATCATTTTTGTTAAGATAAATAATCGCTTCCGGCTAAAGAACTAAGCCAATCCTGAAAACATACTATATTTTGGGAAGAAAAAAATCGGGCTTCCAAACAACAAAAAATACCAATGAAAATCCCAATTAAAAATGTTTTGGCCATAAACCACATTACAAACCTCGACAAATATCTTGCATGCCCAATCATCAATGGAAGAGTGGCAAAAAATACATTTGGTGACATTAAGCTTAAAACGAAACAACTTCTTTCGAAATGGAAAGTTAATTATCTATGCAAGAATGTGGAAATACCTCAATAAAACATAATGTGGCGGTCAAACCGACATTTGCTATGCAAAGCTTTATTCTTCCAATCCACAATCTAGAGGAGTTAGATAAAACGTATAAAAAATTCTTTTGGAATAAACGGGACCAACACAAACCTATCAAGCTGAGATGAAATCTGCAAATAAAAAAATGGTGGTCTTGGATTGAGAAATTCTTTAATCACGAACAAAGCCATACAAATGAAGCTTTTGTGAAAAATTCTAGCGACCAGACTTTGTGTTTAGATTGTTAATGAAAAATACATCAAAAGTCATATAAGGGAAGAGTTAGAAAGAGACTTGACCGGGTTCTCATGAGCCCCAATTGCCGACATGTGTATCCTAATGCCCATGTTCGTCATCTTGCACAGTTTTCATTAGACCTCCCCTCCTTTTTCTCAATAAACCCAACCATCCCATCCCATCAGATCAAACGGCATTTTAGATTGGAAGATATATGGATGCTCATCATGATATTTTCCTATAGTCGAGAGTTGTTGGGCTGATCAAATGGAGGTTAATAAAGCTCTTCATAAACTTAAGTTACGTTTACTTACTTGGAGTCGTTTGTTTTTTTGTGGTGTCAATCGTAGGAAGTTTCTAAGCAACTTGCGCATATCCAAGCAAACCCAAATCTCTTGTTCTCCCAAGGTCTTATTGCAACTGAAGAAAAACTTAAGCCTGAGCTTGAAGTTATTCTTGAGCAAGAGGATCTTTGTTGGTCAAAAAATCAAGAGAAAAATAGGTCATTAACGAAGGTCGTAATAATAATAACCAAAAATTTTAAACTCCGTTTAATTCTGAATTTAAATCGGATTCCGATCCGCCAACCTTAATTCTTTTAGATAAAACAAAACGATATTAAATTCGATCATTTTATGTAACCTTGATTCACATAAAATGATAACTTAAATAATCCCGTAAATAATTTCGTACTTTTAACGTTTCCGGGCGAATAACTAGTATTATTTCAGCTCATTTGTTTTATTTGATGAGCAGCCCAATTCACGGGCCTAGTTTTCGGCTGGCCCAATACGTGAGAAGAGAGCTGGCCAATTCAACTCTTCAGCCCCGGCCCACCTCTCTAATTTTGCCCTAATCCATCCCTAATAACACTTAGCCTAACCTAACCTTTCAGCCACTGCTGTTTCCCTTCTCCGCTGCTCTCCGCACGCACAACTGGACCAATGATCAACCTCGACGCCGACACTACTAGGCAGCCGCAAACCGAGTCACTGACGACCCTCCACCGTCCTTGCGTCGGGACCTGCGTCGTCCGTCTCATTCCGGTGAGTAACGTCCCTTCCTCCCTCCCTTCCGAGCACATTAACCACCACGCTTAACACCACTACTGTTGCATAGCGGGGTGAAGCCACCAGCGCCGGTCCCTTCCCGCTAGGTCAAGTCGCCGCCACCGTCGTCGCTTCTGCAGTAGGTGAGTCGACCGACTTCTTCCCTCCTCTTTCCCCCTTCTTCCTCCCTTCGTTCCCTTCGGTTTCGTGTAGTAATGGACAACAGGCTCGTCCTCTCTGGTTCCTACAGGGAGTAACAAAAAAGTAGAGTGTACCTGTGGGAGTGAAGACGGGTCAGTGTACGAGCCGGTCCAAGACGCCCCTGTTACGCCCGACAGCCGTAATACCGGACCATCGGCAACCTGTGTAGGTAAATCCATTCCCGTGCACTGTTGTATGTATCGAGACGGAGTTATAAGTTGAGGGGACTGAGTATGTATGTGTATATACGTATAAGAGCATGATAGGAAAGCGGTATGTACTAAATAGAATAGGAAGTGTATATATTAAAGGTTGAGAAAGATAAATAGATTTAGATAGGAATAAGCTAAGTGGATATATATAAATACATGGATAGATAAGTTTGGAGATGTGTAAGTTTCATATATAAGTCATAGTAGTATACTTAGGAGAGTATATATATATATATATATATATATATATATATATATATATATATATATATATATATATATATATATATATATATATATATATATATATATATATATATATATATATATAGGGTTAGGTTCAAGTAAGAACGTGTTTTACAGTAAGAAATAAGAACACATATGTATCGTTGGATTAATTCACGGACGGATAAGATTTATCGCCTATATAAGGAAGCATTCATATTCATTTATTATAGTAATTTTGCATATGGTAACAATATTATACACGGGTACGCTTACATGGAAACAAATATTGCTAATAACTAATTAATTGTGCACGAACCATCAATATCATTTATATATGCGTGAGTGTAGTCTAGACGTGCATTAGTAATGTGCATGTGCACGTGCCCAGAGTGTGTGCACTACTAGTCGTGCAATTCATATGTGTCTAGACGTGCACTAGTAATGTGCATGTGCACGTGCCTAGAGTGTGTGCACTAGTGCACTACTAGTCGTGCACATTCATATGCGTGAGTGTTGTCCTAGAATGCACTAGTGTGCATGTACACGTGCCCCTTCCTATTCGTGCACATTGTAATGGTGTATTCGTGTTATGTAATATTCACATGCATATGATATTGTTAAATGTTGAATTAAGCGTGCAATCGTAAATTCGGTAAGATGATTGGATAAACCGAAAAATATATAATAATTTGGTAATAATTGGATCGTTAGCTAAATTAGGAAAATAGTTATATACCGTAACTCATATGGTAACATATAATATAACATTAAATACAACCTAAATATATATCTCATCATATCCGTCGAATGCATTAAATCGTGCGGTCTAAATCCGTTCTCATTTCTTACTGTAATACACGTTCTCACCTGATCCTTTTCCTATATATGTATATGTAAGTATATATATGGATGAGTATAAGTGTAAGATATATATATAAGTGTATATATATGAATAGGTAGAGTGTATATATACATAAGTATATACATAGGTGGGTAAGAGTAACGCATTATATACGTACACACATATGTATAGGAGTAGAGTAGCCGGGAAAGGGATAGTGTGGTTCTCTTTGACGAGTGTTTGAGTTTTACCTTATATCCTCTAGTAAACTATCTTGGAATAATCAGATTATGGAAACAAGTTCTAAAAGAAAATAGTAGGAGTTAAGAATAAACTTTTGAGAATTTTCGGGACCGGGGGTAAAATAGTCATTTTACCTTAAGAGGACATTTTAGTAAATTTTTCTCTTGATGGGTTTGTGCATCTTAGAAGTTATAGACTTCTAAGATTATGGGATGTATTTTGATCCATGTGTCTTGTATGACAAGCATTTGAGTTGCTACGGTTGCAGACCGAGTTGAGATTATTGAGGGTTGTGGTTTGATTCAGGTAAGTCCTTGCGACTTACTTAGCTGGTTTCTGGATATTAGTTGGGTGATAATGGTTGTGTGTGTGCAATGTGTGTTATAATAAAAATAACAACTTGTTAGGACGACCGTGGTTATTATGTTTTAAGGCCCAAGTGTATGTATAACGGGCCATGACATCACTGCCCAGCTTTGCCAGGTGACTGGGAGGTTCTCTATACCCAGACCATACAGGTACAAGGTGAGATGCATTGGATCCATTCCTGATGGTTACACGGGGGCGGAGGCGAGGTTTGGGAATCCCTTGTGTCACACAATAAGTATCATTAGTATGAATGAATGACCTAAATGAAGATAATAAATGGATTGTGTGAAAGCATGATGAGTGTTTACTTTTGATATGTGTGTGTGCTACTATTCTTCTTCTAATGTTTAGATAACTAGCTAATGGCTGTATTGTTGTGTTTTTTTTTAGATTTACCGCAGGTTAGAGCAGCAGCTGAGTGATCCGTAAGTAGTGGTCAGCCGGGTCTTCGTACTCCTTAGAGTGGGGGTTTGGGTTGTAGCTTTGTTGTTCTTTCCTTTTGTTAAGACAGTTAGTCTTTTCCCTCTGTTTAAGTACTATAGGTTGTTAGACCTTGTTGCATTCTTCCTTTTAAAAATACTATTTCATGAATTTCGATTTTTCTTATTTGTGTCTTGTTGCAAGATCCTAGTAATATTGTTGTCAAACTGAGGTCGGGACCCATTGTGAGGTCTTAACCAGTAACGTTCCGAGTTTTGAGAATTTGGGGTGTTACAGTAATACTGCCTTCTTCCATGCCTCAACTATTATTAGGAGGAGACAAAATTGAGTTATGTGCTTCGAGTTTCTCATGATGTTGGGAAGAAGATTGTGAGGAACTCGAAAAGCATGTTATGACCTATTTTAAAAATTTGTACAACCTTAATGACATACAACCTCTTCTTAGTAGTCATTTGGAGATCAATGTCTTTCCTGTTGTCCAAAATCCGGATTGGATGAAACTCTACGATGACGTGTCTCCGTTGGAAGTCTGACATGCTAGGAAAGGGAAGGGTACTTACAAATATCTGGGCCCTGATGGTTTCCAACCGGCTTGCTATTAGAAATGTTAGGCCACGATGGATGAGTTGGCTACCAAAGAGGTCCATCATTTTCGAGCAACATACACTTCCTGCTAGCAACAATGATACTTTAAGCTCTTTGTTTGCTGAAGTTAGAAAACTTGAATTGATCAATCAACTTAGATCGATTCCCCTTTGTAATGTGACCTACAAGATTATCTCTAAAGTCATGGTGCAACATGTGCAAAGGTTAATGAGCGGGTTAATTGTGATAGCATGAATTATAGTCTATATTTTGGGGTTTGTTTGGACGTTTTATCTTTCATAATCTGCATGTTTGTATGTATATTATGTGATTATATTACCGTTTCATCTACCTTTGCGGGAATCGAGGTCTACACCTAGTTTTTGTAACAACCGGTGTTATTTGGAGTATTTGAGAGCTCCAATAAATAAAGTTGCAGTTGAGAGAAATGATCGGGACATCGAATATGTCTTAGATGTGAGATAATATAAAAAGACGAAACGGATAAAAGAGTCGCTATTCCGATTCTTAGCGGTTAAGAAATGTGACTTAAGAATGCCCATTTTACGAGATAGTTATGAAATAATTATCCCCATAATATTCCGAATTCTATATTCCAATTTGGTAAAGTTTGGAGACCGAAAAATATAACCGAGTTTATTTAAAAGCTTTCGTTAAACATTAATATATATATATATATTAAACACATGCACAGAGATAAGAAAGATGAGGTCGGCTCTTCTAATTCCACATATACATGATATATATATATATATATATATATATATATATATATATATATATATATATATATATATATATATATATATATATATATGTTAAAGATTTATACAAAGCTGATCATCTTCATCCTTAATTCGGAAGCTACATGAGAAGCAACCAAGTGAAACACGATCTTAACTTCATCTAGCCATAAATCCTCCATCTTCCATCCATTTTCAAATCCGTTTGTACCAACGAGTCCCTTATCTTGTTCTCTTCAACGTGGTACCAACTTATTTCCCGTTTGTTAGCTTTTTGGTAAAACTTCCGTTTACCGCTATCGGAACACCGACGGACCACCGCAAGTCGTCAAATGTAAGGTTTCATACCGTGCTCTTACTCCCCGTATCGCCAAGAGTCCGTACCTTCTTCCGGATCGTATATCGGGTTAGTAACGAATAAGTTATGAATTTATTCGTTTTTCGTATTGCGGGTTAGTATAAATTGACCTTTAGTTGGTTAAAATGGATAATTGGAATTTCCATTTATGCTCGTTACATTATTCTGGTAATTATGGGATTTTATTTGGTGATGATATCATGAGTTGGATTTATGCCCTGATGTGGCTTTTAGGTTTAGCATGTTATTCGAGGTTATAGGATGCATATGATCTCTATGGATCCTTTTGGGTCTAGGTGTGACCCTTTGTTTGATAAGAGATGTGACATCTCTTTATGCCTTGTCTATAGGCTGTGTTGTTCCTCCAGTGTTGAGGTGATCCAGTTGTGGTTGAGCTTTATACGAGGTTGAGGTAAGTCCGTAGGACTTACTTAGCTGCCATCCTTATATTGGGTGTTTGCATGAGTGGTGTGTGTCTTATATGTTTGCTATGATAGCATGTGATGTCGTATTTACCGACCTATATTTTATTGATTGCCCCACTGCGTGGCTGTGATAACCTTTCCCTTTCATCCCGCCGTGGAGTCTGGGAGGTTCTCTGATGTCAGGCCAGACCGGTTTACAGGAAGGGCGCAATCCACTCCCATAGGGTACACGGATTGTGTGACCGATACTAGTACGGCTGACTAGCAGGCTCAGAGGCGAGGATGTATCGGTCCTCGTGTCACCTAGTTTCATATATACTATATCTATACGATTTGAGTGAATGACCATTATATTGAGATGAATAAATGGGTAAATGAGTGAAAACATGCTGATATGTTTATCATTCCCTATGTGTGATTGTGCTTATGCATTACTCTATATATGTGTATGGATAGCTAATGGTTATTACCATGTTGTAGATGCCCTACAGGATAGGCATGCTGTTGGGTGATCTAGCAGGGTGGCAAGCCGAGGATGTCTCGTACATAGGTTGTTGTGGGCTTTTGGGTTTGTTTATCTTTTCCCTCCTGTGTGAGGTTGATCTTTTGTTACCTCCTGCGTGAGGTGTGATGTTTGTACTCGGCTATGTGGTCTTACCTTTTGGGAGGTACAATTTTATACAGTTTTATGTATTTGTTTTCATATCTGTCAGTGCCATGTTGTAAGGTCCAGTGAACTTGTTGTCAGGCTAGGGTCAGGATCCATTGTGAGATCCTAACCCAATGTGGCACCCCGAGTCCCGCGGATTTGGGGTGTTACAGTTTTGTTGTAATCGTAGGTAAAATGGCACGTTTTGCATAAAAAAGGAGCAAGAGGAGCTATGGAGTCATTGGAGCTACATTGAGGAACATAAGGAACCATCCAGGAAGCATGACCATGGATTTGAGATTCACTTTGGACCAGTTTTGAGAGATTTCACATTCAGTTATGACTCACCTCGGTTGACCACAGATTCATCTCGACCGAGGTGATCCAGAGAAGTCGACTCGACCGAGGCGAATACCTAGGACGCGGCGAGAATATTTTATTCTTGGCTGAGATCTTTTATCTTTGGAAGGTGATCTTATATTTTTGGGCTTGGCTCCTGGAAGGAAGAAGATATTATAGATCATATATTTTACCTATTTTTATGGGAAGAGATCTTTTTAAGATATCTTATCTTTGGAGAGTAATTTTCCTATAAAAAGGGTTGAATTTCCACAAATCCAACATCATGCTATACCACCGATCAGGGTTTATACACCGCAACAGCCATACTCCAGTTGGGAGATTTTAAGAACCTTTTTGAAGGTTGAAGGAAGATTAAATATATAACTTTTATAGCTTTTGGAGGTTTTCTTGTAAGATTACCTTAGATTCTCTTCCTTATTGTCTTGCTTGTTGGATTTATATCCAAGGAACGCTTTTGTTGTGATATTTGATTCAGTTATTGAAGTCTTTTCATTAAATTCTTCTTGTTCAAATATTCACCTTCTTCCCATATATTTGATTAATACTTTCATGATGATGAGTGTCTAATTTCCTTGTGTGATTCTAGGGTGATTGGCTGAAAGTTGTGGGAAAAACAATGATAGAATAATCTTAGATTCCAGTAGGATTCTGAAAGTTTGAGTCTTTAACCTTAACCCTAAGCATCTCGTTCAATCGATGAACATCTCGGCCGGGGTGGAATTTGGCTGACCGAGGTGACTTATCTGATCCGAAACTGAGAGTTAAGTGTTAGAGTTTGCCAAATCCTATTCTTATTATACCTTTCCTGGTTCAATGCAAGCTTAGGATGAGACTTACCCGGTAATTCCTTAGTTTGTGTACCAACGATCATAAGTATAGGTAATAAAGGTTTATCCTTTATTGGGGTTTGAGTGTGCTTTCATCCCTTCTTTGTGAGTTAGCCTGAGACTTACCCGGTGAAGGTTGATTCTATTCCCTTAGATGGTGTGTTAATTTGAGGCTATAGTTCTTTATCTTAATTTCTTGAGACTTACCCGGTGATAGAAGTTACGGTTTAGGATTAGTGAGTAGTGAGACTTACCCGGTGATCTATTCTACTTTAGTAACACCTTCCCTATGCAAAAACCTCAGCTTTGTCCGCTTATCTTTAGATCTTGAGTTGGAACCACAACTAGATGCTTTAATCCCTAGAATTGCATGTTTGCTTTATTGACTTCTTATTCATCTTTGATTGTTTTAATTACTCTTGTGGTTAGTATTTACATAAGCATACCGTATGTGGACTTTGTTTCACTAAGTCCCTGTGATCGACCCCTGTAATTCCTTGCTTTTACTACGATTGACCCGTACACTGCGGGTTCGCATCCTTGTTTTAAGCTTACGTCTAGGGTTATAAATTTAAAGCTTGCACACACCGTTTGGAGCGAACAAGTTTTTGGCGCCGTTGCCGGGGACTTGGTCTAGACCGAGCCGGTACGGTTTGCTCTTGGGCAGTGGCGGCCTTTGGGTGGGGCAGGGTGGGGCAGCTGCCCCACCCTCTGACACGGATTAATATAAATAAAAATGTATAAGTGTTATAAAAAACATGATGGCATAGTGGTCTGGTGATTTGAGCAAGAAATGGAGCTTTCATTAGGTCTTGAGTTCGAATCCTATCTCTCACCATTGTGTTCATCTTCTCCTTTTTCTTCTTCTTTTTTTTAGGTCTTGGTTTCGAATCCTATCTCTCACCATTGTGTTTATTTTTTCACCTTTTCCTTTTTCTTCTTTTTTTTGTTTTTCTTACTTATTATTTCGAATTTAAATTACATATTTCATAATATATTTTGTTTTTATTTGTCCAAAATCTAAGTATAAAATTTATTCATTTTTTTCTTCTTATGGATTCTACTTGAGAGCAATTTATTGAATAATTCAAATACAAAATTAATACTCTATCAAAAATATGTTATAATTTATGACAAAAATAACATTATTTCAGTTAAGAATTTTTAAAAACTAATTCAATCCTTTATATAACTCCCTAAATATATGTAATGATAATCAATATATATTTTGTATGAATTTATTTTGATATCTAAATAACATATTATTCTTTAGTTAATTTTAATCAATATATATACTCTCTTTCTTCTTCTTATGGATTCAACCTTTGTTGTCCGATTGACAGTTTATTTGTACAATTGACTATTTATTTTTGGTAAACTTGTAGTCAAAACTACGCAAGTAAATTACAAATTGATTTTAGTTTTATCGCTATTTTATTTTCATAGATATTTTTAATGATAATTTATTTTTGCCCCACCCTTTAGAAATCCTGCGGCCACCACTGCTCTTGGGGCACTTGCCCCCGTGTCTACTAACCACTCTACTTGAGTGACTTTTGCAGGTTCTTTCTTAGGTTTATGCGAAGAACCCGCACTGGAAGGAAATCGTTCCTTACGATCCCGAACCAGAAAAGACATACAAGCGACGCTTAAGAGAAGCGAAGATGGCCCAACAAGACAACCGCGATCTTGAGGCCGAGTTGAAAGAGGCGCTAGAGCTGCTACGCCTCAGCAAGGAAGAACTAAGGCGAGAGAAGGAAGAAACTCGCACCAAGACTGAAGCAATCGAAGCAGAGATGACCGTCATACGAGACTAGATTCTACTTCGACCGAGGGAAGATCCAGTCCCAGATCCTCGACCGATGCAGGATCCAGTTGCTGACCCTCGACCGAGGCAGGTTCCAATACCTGACACCCCGGCCGAGATACTTCCACCTCGGATGCCAGTCCGAGATGTTCTTCTTGCAGGAATCCCACGAATCCTAGGTCAAAGGATGGACCCTAATCAACAACTGAGGCGTCCAGGAGTTAATCTAGGAGATCCAGCGGACCATGACTACGAACTTCGACCGCAAGTTCTATCCATGATTCGTCAATGCCAATTCGGAGGGACGGAGAAGGAATCACCACATCAACATCTTCAAAACTATGAGATCTTGATGGAAACCTTGAGACCTTCAAGGATTGAAAATAACAACTACAAGCTAAGACCTTTCTACTTTTTTTTAAAAGATAGAGCTCTTACTTGGTATCAATCTCTTCCTCCAGGAAAAATCAGCACATGGGAAGAGATGACTACGGAATTCTTGACGAAACTCTTTTCCCCCTCAAAGACAGCTGAAATGAGAGGGAAGATCAATGCTTTCATTATGAAAGACAAGGAGAGCTTGCCCAAGTCATGGGAGCGGTTCAAGGACATTCTTTTGGATTGCCCACATCATGGGATTCCAAAGTTAGAGTTATTGGAGATATACTTCAAAGGACTGGACGGAAGCACCCAGTTCAATCTCCAACTACTCTCCGCCGGTACCTTCATGGACATGGCGATTGACGAGGCTTGGGACTTCATCGAGAAGCAAGCCTTGCACATGGAGAAATACACCCACCAAGGAGCTGAAGGTGGAGTTAAAAGAGTTAATTTCCAAGAAACTCAGCCCAACAACAATCAACTCACGTCTTTGAAGAATGACGTGAAGCAATTGAAGGAACTCTTGGTTGCTCAAACCAAGAAGGAAGAGCAAGGGCAAAGGAACAACAACAACGGATACCGTAACAACAACAACGGTTCCCGGAGCAACAATTACAACAACAACAACAATAGAGGATCCAATAGCAATAATTGGAGGGCGAACAACCAAAATAGCGGTAACAATCATTCCTCTAACCCTTTCCTCTCTTCCCCTTCTTCTTCTTCTTCTTCTTCTACTCCATTAAAAAGCCAGGAGCAAGGATCAAGTTTGTCTCAGCCGGAAAACAAAGACGCAGTTCTGGAGGCCATCTTGATCAAGCTCAACGCTATGGAGACTTCTATGACTTCATTTTCGAAGGCCCAAAAAGCCTTTGAACAACAACTTGCAAGTAGGGCGAATGAAGCGCCAAGAGATCCAGGGAAGCTTCCAGCAAGGACGGAAAGCAACCCTAAGGGCCAGATCATGGCCATAACTACAAGGAGTGGACTGAAAACTGCAGATCCAGTGCCTCGGTCGGTGCTAGTACCGACGAAGACCACCTCGGTCCAGATGCAGTCGAAGAACACTTCGACCGAGATGCCAACCGAGGTGGAGCCACAGAAAGCGGAGGGGAAAACTGAAGTTTATGTTCCACCTCCTGCATACAAACCACCACTTCCATTCACCCAGTCAAGGACCAGAGCACATCTAGACAAGCACTTTGGTAAGTTCCTTGACTTGATGAATAAGCTGCATATTAACATTCCTTTCCTTGATGCTATTCTAGGAATGCCCGCCTATGGGAAGTTCTTGAAGGAGAATTGGTGAGCTCTATCCTCATGAAGGAAAAGATGCCACCTAAATTAAGAGATCCCGGCTCATTTTGCATTCCCATTCAAGTTGGGGATGTCACTTGTGAAGCCCTTTGTGATCTAGGAGCCAGCATGAGCATCATCCCGCTGGAGCTATGTGTGAAGATCGGACTTGGAGAGCCCAAGCCGGTCAAGATTCGACTCTACATGGCGGATCGCTCCATCACCCATCCCGTGGGCATCTTGGAGGACGTTCCGGTCAAGTTAGGTAACTTCTATCTACCTATAGATTTTGTTGTACTTGACATTCCCGCAGATTATCCTGTCCCTATTATTCTCGGGAGGCCATTTCTAGCAACATCGGGTTGCAACGTGGATTGCAAGAACGCCAAGTTGAAATTCAACGTTGGCGGCGATGAAGTGGAGTTCGCATTGCTTGCAGCCATGAAAGGGGAGTAGCTAACTGATGATATCTTCAACATCTACGATGAAGAAGAATCAAGAGAATTGGTGAGCTCTATCCTTATTAACGATTCACTCGAAAGAGTTATTAGCTTCAGTTTAATGGAGGAAGGTATAGATGCTTCCTGTGATGCAGATATACGGAGCTTAAAGGCACTAGAAGAGGATCCAGGAGCTAAAACTGAGAAGCTAACCCAGGAGACGAAGATCTCCAGTTTCGGTTCCAGTTGCAGTACCTCGACCGAGGCACTTTCTGGACTGAGCGAGGCGACCGAAGAACATCTCGGTCAACGCCTCTGCGCCTCGACCAAGGTCGATGGCGAGATGATGTCAACTGAGACTACTGAGAATAATAAATTTCTTACTCCCTTCCTTGACATTCATCCTCAGTTGGTGGAACATTCTATCCACCAACTTTCTGATAATAACGGACCTTGGTATGCTGATATTGTGAATTATCTTGTTTGCCAGGAAACACCGCCCGGATTGACGTACTCTCAAAAGAAGAGATTCTTCAAAGAAGTACGACATTACTACTGGGACGAGCCGCTGCTATTCAAGCGCGGGCCGGATGGGATGCTTCGAAGATGCATTCCGGAAGATGAAGTTAATAGCGTTATACGGCATTGCCATTCACTCCCTTGTGGAGGACATGCTAGCACCGATAAAACATGCGCTAAGGTATTGCGTTCCGGTTTCTTTTGGCCTACATTATTTAAGGATGTACAATCCTTTGTTGTCTCTTGTGATGCATGCCAAAGAACAAGAAATTTATCAAGGAGGAACGAGATGCCACTTAACAACATCCAAGAGGTGGAAATCTTTGATGTATGGGGGATTGACTACATGGGACCTTTCCCATCCTCCGGAGGAAACCTCTATATTCTTCTTGCGGTTGATTACGTCTCTAGATGGGTTGAAGCCATTGCTTCTCCCACTAACGACGCCAAGGTGGTTGTGAAGTTCTTAAATAGAACCATCTTTCCACGGTTTGGAACTCCACGCATAATCATCAGCGATGGAGGAATGCATTTCATCAACCGGAAGTTCAAGGCACTTCTATCGAAGTATGGGGTAACCCACAAGGTATCAACCCCTTATCACCCTCAAACTAGTGGACAGGTCGAGATCTCGAATAGAGAAATCAAAGCAATTTTGGAGAAGACCGTCTCTAGGACGAGGAAGGATTGGTCCATGAAATTGGACGATGCTCTTTGGGCGTACAGGACCGCATTTAAGACTCCCATAGGTACCACCCCTTATAATTTGGTATATGGGAAGTCTTGCCATTTGCCCGTTGAATTGGAACACAAAGCATATTGGGCGATCAAATGGTTAAATTTCGACATTAAGGAGGCCGGCGAGAAGCGACTATTGGAACTCAACGAGTTGGAGAAGCTGCGTTTGAACGCTTATGACAAGCGTATCGTCCCAAAGGAGCTTAACGAAGGAGACTTAGTTCTACTCTTCAACTCCCGCCTCCGCCTTTTTCCAGGTAAGTTAAAATCTAGATGGACCGGACCTTACATTGTGAAACATGTTTTTCCTCATGGTGCAGTTGAGATATGGGGCAAAACTAGCGGAAGCTTCAAGGTCAACGGTCATAGACTTAAGAAGTACCAACCGGAAACTCCGGTTGAGGAGGTTGCACCAATATACCTCATTTGAGAAGCATTATGGTCCAGCTAGCAACCAAGCGCTTTTTGGGAGACAACCCAAGGTATTGCTTTCTTTTCCCTTTTTCTAGTCTAGCTTAGATAGTTTTTGCTTTTACTTGCTTTGTTTTGTTTTTGGCGTTCTAGACAGATAACAGGAGACATCTAAGGAAGGAGCATAACTGGAAGGACAGAAGTTCGAGAATTTGAGAAGACGGAGTTTGACTGAGGCATCTCGGTTGCTATCAGAGCACCTCGACCGAGATGATTCTTGAGCAACCGAGGCGACTAGGGTTTTCTGAAGAACCACCTCGGTCCGTACCACCTCGGTCCAGTCGAGACCATCTCGACCGAGGTGACAACAGTCCAGAAAAGGGTATATAAGGCGGAAGATTTCTCTCTCCACTTTACTCTTTCCCCTCGACCGCGGCGACAGTTCACCTCGCCTCCTTCGTTTCTTGCTCGTTTTCGAAGATTTCTGTCTCCAAACTACGATTGAAGGATAGAGGATCGTGTTGCAAGTACAGATCTGCAGAAAATCGAACCGATTCGGCCAAAACGAGGTAAAACGAACCGAAACCATAACCTCTCCGTTTCGCTTCGATTTGGGCTTTGGTTGCCCCTGCATTTGTTGAGGAAAGGCTTAAGTACCCCATAGGAAGCAGTTGTAGTGATTTTGGGGGAAAAGAACTGAATTTTCAAAAGGAATTAGAATCCAGTTTTCCGCCTCGGTCCAGTCGAGTTGTGCCTCGGCCGAGGTGATTCTTGAGTGTCGTCAGTTGACCGAGGTGACCTGATAGTTTGATTTTCTGAAAATGAGTTCTGACCGCCGCCTTACCCTCAGGGATAGATCCTCACCTTCCCCTTCTTCCTCTTCTTCCCGACCTTACCGCCCGGTGATCCATGAGCGACACCGGGTGGATTATGAGCGTATTTCCGGCCGTCCAGTGATTGCACCACGCTTCCTGGACGTGTCCGCTTTTGATTGCCTCCAGGTAGACGGAGACCTTAGGAGGATGATTTCTACAGTTGGGTTGGATCAGTTTACTTTGACTAAACATGTCTTATCCTCCATGTCGGTGTATTCTATGGTTTCTATGAGTCTCCCTCAGTCTGTTTTTGATGATATAGACACGCACATGGTGATTGATCGGCCACAAAAACATGTGGGATTGAAGGTTGACTTACATGCAGACACGTATAGGCTCCTTCTTCAACAAACTGTATGTGAGCTGGATTAGAGGTAACATTCTCTCTCTTAGTTGTTTTAATGTTAATGTTTTCTGGAGTCAGGCATTTGTCGATTATCATGGTGGACGTGAAAGTGACACAACGAGAAGATTTTTAAGAAGAAGGACATTTTTGGAGCTAGGCACTTGCATGTTAAAACTCGTTCTCTTAAGTTTACTTCCATCACCAACAAGTTTCAGCTTCATAAACCACCCAAAATGTGCTTGAACTGTCATGTTGCATGGGAAGCTCCTCCGGAGAATACGGTCAGGATCAACATGGATGGAGCGCGACGAGAATATGATCATGATTCGGCGGCAGAAGTCATCAAGAACAACGTGGGAGAGTGACAACAAGGGTTTGTCGTCATCTTAGGATATGTATTGTCTCTGCGGCTGAAACTTGGGGATCTTATATGGTCTTATATTGGCACGAGAGTTGGGTTTTAGATAAGGGATTCTCGAAACAAATTCATTGGTTGCTACTAGCTTTCTTGGCAAGACAATCCCCAATACTACCTCAAAAGAAATTGGGTTATCCAAGTAGGCATGGCGAATTTTGTGGTTGATTACCTTGCTAGTTTTTCTTGGGTAAAATGTCTATGTAGGCAATTATTGTAACATTGAACATTATTATTATTATTATTATTATTATTTTATTTTTATTTTTTGGGAAATTCCGGATGGTACCCTCGTGGTTTGGGGTATTCCGGATTTTGCCCACCAGTTTTTTCAAGTTCGGATGGTACCCTCAAGTTTATGTTGTTTTCCGGATTTTGCCCAAATTCATTACACTTTTTTAAATTCCATTAAAAATATACAAAAGAAAATAAACTAAAATTAAAAAACAACTTAAATAGAAAGAATAATTTATTAATTTTAAAAATAAAGTAAAACAGTAACTTTTAAAAAAATATATATATTATATTAATTTAAAAATAAATTCGTTAGATAATTTTAAAAAATTAAAAAAAATAAGTGTTTTCTTTTATTTTAAAAATAAATAAATTGGGTTAGCATTTTTTAACAAAATCTTAAAAAATAAGTTTTATATTTTATTTCAAAAATAAATAAAATAAGGATTTTTTTAAAAAATTTTAAAAAATCACTGTTTTAATTTATTATTAAATTGAATAAATCAGTTTAATATTTTTTATTTTTTAATATTACTTTATTTTCTTTCTTTTAGTTTTGGGAAATAAATAAAATAGAAAAATTATTTATTTATTTTAATAATAAATTAAAACAGTGCTTTTTTTTATTATTTAAATAAGTCCTTATTTTATTTATTTTTTAAATAAAGTATAACAATTATATTTTTAGATTTTGTAAAAAATATGCTAATTCAATTATTTATTTTTAAAATAAATAAAAAACTGATTTTTGAATTTTTTAAAATTTATCTAATTTATTTATTTTTAAATTAATATAATATATATTTTTATAAAAGTTACTGTTTTACTTTATTTTTAAATTAAATAAATTGTTATTTCTATTTTAAGTTGTTTTTTAATTTTAGTTTATTTTCTTTTGTATGTTTTTAATGGAATTTAAAAAAGTGTAATGAATTTGGGCAAAATCCGGAAAACAACATAAACTTGAGGGTACCATCCGAACTTGAAAAAACTGGTGGGCAAAATCCGGAATACCCCAAACCACGAGGGTACCATCCGGAATTTCCCTTATTTTTTTGATACAAGGGTAAGGTAAAAGGGAAGTTAGTCTCTAGAGACTCTCCTTCCCAAAGCATCCGACTGGATGAGGTCTTTAACGTCTTCCGGTAGCACATCGGCACCCATAGCCCGTTCTAAGCCGTGTTTTTGAGTCTGTCTGCTACTGTGTTGATTTCCCTAAAAATATGAAGAGTGCTGAACGTACTGCTCAAAACCGCATATCAGTGTGGAGATGTCCGAAATGATCATATCAGTTTTCTATGGCGGCTTCCTGATTTGGTTGATTGCATTGATGAGCATAAGATTCTCACCTTTAATCTCTATGGCTACGTCACTAATACTTCTGCACAACATCTTCCTTTCCCTAGTACCAAGGGTCTAATTAAGTTGTCTATGAGGATGTACCAATAGGCAAATTGGTCCAAATGGTTTTTTGATGCATCAAAATTGAGCTTAGTAAATCCTTCTATTGGTCTTTGCCACCTGATGTTCTTGGTTTTTCTCTTGTTTTTGGGCTGGTTTCTTTTACTACCCAATTGTTTTGCGTTTGCATTGTCCTACTCTTTGATTTGGGTGAAGACAGCTTGGTGTATGTTCTGTGGTGGTTTTTTCTTATTAAAGACACATTGGTTTCTCGCTAGCCAGAGATTCCACCAAGTGACCACTAGTTTTCTAAACTCAGTCTGGTCAGTTTTTTCACTTATATTGGATAGGATATCGATGATTTTCCTGTTGGTGTAATCATAGTTTTGTATTGTTTATATTATATTGGTATTATCAATGTTCTGGATTGTGTACGGGCATTTAAAGAAAAGGTGTTCAACACTCTTTGTATGATGGTTGCAGAATTCGTTTTGCATCAATAGGGTATATTTTGTTTATCAAGGTTCTCCTTCGTTGGGATACCGTTAAGTGATAACTTCCATAAGAAGTTTTTTACTTTAGGCATTATGTGAAATTTCCGAAATCATGTTTTATCCGTTGTTACCCCAATTTTTCGTTTTTGGATCATTTCCATGGCCGACTTAGTCGAGTACCATCCCTCTTTATTAGCCGCTCAGTAGATTTTGTCTCTTATTTCGCTTTTCGGAAGGTTGTAGATTTCTATTTTATTGAAACTTTATTTTGGAAGAAGGTTTTCTATTTGCTTTAGTAAAGGTCGATTCAAATTCCTATCCGTCATGAAAGAACATGTTAGTGTTGTTTGATCAATGCTTTCTTTATTTGTCAAGTATTCCAATAGAGGTTTGTTTGAGACCCACCTGTCTTTACAGAAACGGATCGTTTTGCCATCTCCTACTCTCCATCTTATTCCTTTGTCAAAATCTTCACGTAGCTTCATCAACTTCTTCCATTGCCACGCCGTATTTTTCTAGCATTTATAATTCCACAATCATCCACCTTTAAGGTAGTTTTCTTCTATAACTTTAACCCAAATGTTTTCGGGCTCAACCATAATTTTCCATAGGAGTTTCATTTGCAAGCTTTTGTTCATGTCTTCTGCTTTCTTAATTCCAGTACCGCCAAGTGCTCTTGGTTTGTAGACTTTGTCCCATCTAATTAGTGGATGAAAGTTTGGACCCTTGTTCCAGAAGAAGTTCCTGTTTATTCGGTCTAGTTCATTATGAATGTTTGTCGGTAACATAAAGGCCTGCATGAGAAAGGAAGGTTTGACATTAAGGTTAGCCTTAATTAGCGTTGTTCTTCCTTCTACGGAGACAAACTAAACTCTACTGATTTTGGGTAAAAAGATTTATTATGAAGAAATAAAAGATTCTACCTATTAATACTTTCTTCTCTCTCTTGTAAATTTTAGTTAATTTTCGTAACTAAAGAAGCTAATTATTCTCCATGGACCGTTAAACAAGGAAAATCTCTGTTAACAAATTCTTCAATTGTGGGCAGTTTATTGTTCTTCCTTTTTTTTTCCGAAAATACGGTGCTGCATATCTTATTCTCTCCCATTCTGCATCGATCATTGCTACCGGTCAATTTGTTCGAGATCTGTGTGTAAAACAACCGATCCTTATCTTTTGTGCGTCGATTATTGAGTTCGTCATAGCATATGTAGCCGGTAACAAATCTTCATCACTTCCGGGTCGCCTTTTGTCGACATATTCAGTGTTTTGAACAGTCTGTATAGTTCAGTTGCTTCAATGGTGTGTATATTTTAAAGACCTGTCATACATAAGTGTAATCAACCGCAAATATGACGCTGACACAGAGTACATCTTCATATCAGTTTCTTCGTAGTGAAAACTATCTAGTTTGCGTTCGTGGTTAATAGTATATTTTAATTGTGTTTTGAACTTTGTGTAAGCTAGTATGAATGTGTACGCTTTAATATTTTGACACAATTTTTCGGTTGTTGTGTACCGTATCTTGTTATGTAAATGTATTGTTATTTGTAAATATGTGTGGGTGTTGTCAATATTGTATAATATGTATCTGGTAGTGTATTAATTAAGTTGAATGAACTGTGTATATGATTGTTATGGTATTACTTTATACTATCTACATCATGTTCATTTTACCTTTTTTGCCTATGTGAGTGGGAGACAATGAAATATATCGCATATATTATGTACATGATTGTTATATTGATTTTATGTCGATGCCTATTTTGTGAACATATATGTATAGTGTTATATTTACTTTCTATTAACTTTAAAATTTATGTTGAAACATCAATTATGTACATAAAACATTATTATGAACTTTGTGTTTGTTTGTGATATCGTTTTTGTTTTGAGTGTAAAATATATGTATCTACAATATGTACATTAATAGATAAATTATGTATTTTGTGTGTTTATGTATCAATTTATTACTAATTTGTGTAATTGTTGGGTTGTGTATTGTGTAGCAGAAATGACATATGTGTTCGTCACTTTATATTACGCGCGGGGGGGGGGGATGAAAAGTGGAAAGCGATGAAATATAGTGGAGATGTGTCAAGCAAACCTTTGGTGGTTGAAGTATCTTGCACCTTTGATGATTTGAAAACTAAGATTGCAACACAGTTTGAAATATCTCTATCGGATTTTGATATTGAATTGTCGTACAATAATCCTTTCAATCCATCTCTGAAACCATTTGATGTTAACACAAGGGGTTATTTGGATACATTTATTTAGATAAATGAACTACAACAGTTGGAGTGTTCCTTTGTGTTAGGAAAGTGAAACTACATAATCTTGACGGAGGGGTGTTAGTCAAACTACATAAGGTTGACGAAGGAATGTGGTGTCATGTACAAGACGATAATGGATAGGTACATAATATAGAACATAAAGCCAGCGGGTGGTCACAACTCGAAGTATGTACAACTACATGAAGTGTGCTAGACACCGACCATCTAGATGATGCGGTGAGTGACTCTCTAATAATCGTTCCTCATACCAATACTCGTGTACTAGCTCACGATTTGCAACTTATCGTTGGGAAAACATATCGTACAAAAATTGAATTAAAAAACGCGTTGTGTCTACATTCAATATCATATTATTCTCAGTATAAGATTGTTAAGTCGAAAAAGAAGGCAATAACAACAAGATGTATTGATGAAGATTGCAAATGGAGGGTGTGTTTCTCTATGCTTGGTGAATCACGCTACTTTATAACAACAAAGTTTGTCTCCACACACACATGTTCCTATCACTTGAG
The DNA here is from genome assembly GCA_033239125.1 of Fagopyrum homotropicum. NCBI lineage: Eukaryota > Viridiplantae > Streptophyta > Magnoliopsida > Caryophyllales > Polygonaceae > Fagopyrum > Fagopyrum homotropicum. The sequence goes on from BSWB01000008.1 coordinate 129,104,619, forward strand.
GAGGTCGAGAGAAACAGGGGTGCGTCATACCACGTTATAGGTGAGAAAGTTAAATCAATGTATGTTTTCCATTTTCATTGAAACATTAGTTGTTATGTAACCGAAGTTTGTTAAACTGGTTTGTATAGGTATGATAATTCAAAAAAAGTTATCTTCGGTGAATTAGATAGTCACGGTTATGAAATGTTTACATTGTATTGACGCTAGTTATTGGAAGTGTTGGAAGACAAAAGAAGCCTTAAAGGACATGATTAGAGGAACGACAAAGGATAGTTATAGCTCAATCCCGACATATTTGTATGTGTTAGGAAAGTGGAAATGCATATATTTCTTTCAATCCAACCCTGAAACTATTTGATGTTAACACAAGTGGTGATTTGTGATTCATGATGTGTCACATGTTGAATAAAGTTATATTTTTTTTTATTGTTTGTCCCACTTTAGTTCACTTCCTATATCACTTCATCCCTAATGCCACTTCTCTGATGGGCATTACTTATTATGTTGGTTACTTTTTGCAATGACAATTATGGAAGGAAAAAGTGAATTGTTTATTTTTCTTCCCTTATTCTTCATATGTTTACGCCTAATCAAATTGAGTATGATCTAATTGAGCGAAATAACCTGGATGATTAAGCTTCTAGTATAGACATAAGTAGTTGACCTTATTTTTTCCCCTCCAGGTTCTATTTATTTTACTAAAAGTTACGGTGTCACTTAAGGTGGTTCATGAACTTGTATCTGACTGGGACTATTTCTTGCATCCTAATAAGAAAACAAAAAGAACGAAACAAAATGTGCAAACAAACAGAGTAAGCATAATTATCCAAATTGTTCTATCTATTTAAAACCATTGTTTTCGTCAACTTTTTTCTTTGTAAATTTTAATGTTCTTTTTTTTTGCATTTGAAGATTAGTTGTAGCTAAAGCATTTTCATAACAACTTCATTAAAGAAGGACATAACAAAATGCTCTCCCATGAGGGACAAAATGCTTAAGTAGAAAAGAGAAGGACAAAATGTGAAGCAACATCGATAAAATAAGGACAGAATGCTCAAGCAATTTATGCAACAATGAGGGACATAATGCTCAAGCAGAGTTAGCAGCAAAGAGGGAAACAATGCACACAACATGTCGTTGAAGATTAGAGTGCAGAGAGGAGAAGGAGATTCATTACGTGTTCACTGTTTTGTTGAAGATTAGAGTGCAGAGAAGAGAAGGAGATTTGTCGAAGCAATATGATCCTTTCGTCGCAACAGTGCCGACAACCAACAATTTCTTTTTTACGTTCTAGGGTTCAATTGAAAGCCATTATCGGCAACCAACAATGAACTTTGCCACATGGAAACACATGTTATGGTAAGGACATTTTTTAATATTTTAATAAACAATCTCTACCAAAAGAATTATATCAAACACAACAATTTTACGGTATTTAACAATCTCCGATAATCTACATCCACCATAATATCCCACAATCCTAACAATCTCCATCCCCAACGATCTAAAAAAATAATCTCCATCTTATACCAAATAGGGCCTAACTTTCTAATCAACTACGGACCGGTCTTCTAGCCTTCTAGGTTTACAAAAATATTATACTTTATTCCTATTTTGATATTTAAATCTATATTTTTGATACATTTATTAAAATAATCATTTTACGTATAAGTTCTTGTATCTACAAACATGTAACTTCAATATTAATACGCGCGTTTGTACATAAAATACAAAATTAATTTAGAAAAATAAATAAACAATAAAATACATCTAAAATATAATAATATAATCTTCTATTTAAAAGTTTGTAGTTGTCTCATTAAAAAATTATCAGATATATCATTATATCCTAATTATTCTTTTAATTTTGCTTTAGTGACAAAAGTACATGGCTAAAACGTCAATTATTTTAATAGGGAGGGAGTATTATTTTATAAAAAAGTAAACATATAAAATGCATGGTTTTCATAATTCTTACGTTAAGAACAATTTTTACATGTTCCTTACCACAAGAGCCTTATATATATCTAAAACTCAGAATCATTGATGAAGGGGGTTGATATACGTACCGACGAAAATCTATAATTGTCACCCCAACTACGCACTTCGCGTGCGTAGTTGTTAGCGTTCTCAACTATGCCGTTGGGGAGCGTAGTTGAAGTTTCAAAAAAATAAAAATATCAACTAGGGGTGAGTAGTTGGAGTTCCAAAAAAATTTTAAATTTTTTTTAGAGAACTCTAACTACACTCCCCCATATGAGTAGTTGATATTTTTATTTTTTTTTGGAACTTCAACTACGCTTCCCACAAGCGTAGTTCAAGACATTATCAATTAATGGCAGAAATGGATGGTTGGTTGATCTCGCAGCTGATGTAAAATTGAAGGAGGGCTTAGGAAAGTGGGTAGCATAGATACATTAATGTGGCAAGTGAGGATGAGCCATTTGGGCAAATAAACAATCAAATCGCAGTGCCATGACCTTCCACTGTTCACTGTGAATAAAGCAATTCTTTCCTTACTCCCAGCTGCCTAGCAAATGGAAACAAACACAATACGCCAAACAAAGATCAAAAGAGAGCAAGAAAGAAGAGCCCATCCATCAGCTGCTTCTTTACTCCCTCTCTCTCTCCCCGCTCTCAACAGCTACAAACAGATAAAGCAACCTTCAAAACTACGAACCCACCTAATATATTTTTCATTCTCATAGAGGTTATTTTCTCATGTCTCCTTCATCATAGCTCTCTTCTATGATTGCGAAACTTCTTTCTACCTTTCATTGCCATCATTCAACCTTCTTTCTGCTTCTTTTTCTTTCTGGGTTCTTTATGGGTTATGTTAAGATTATATTTCTGCACTGTGTTTCTTGGGTTTGATTAGTGATTCAACTCAACCTTGTTTTTGAGTCTCAATTTGGGACTTTTTAGGCTAAGTGTTGTTTTTCATTGATCAGTTTTTAGGCCTTTTTAATTGCCATTTTTTTTATTGGTCAATGGAGTCTTCTTGGAGCTATGACTGTGCGGGGAAGGGGTTTATGCTTTCAAATGAAATAGTGACTCCTCCTGATTTCCTTAATGCTAGAACCAGAAATGGATTTACCAACTGGGGGTTGATGAAGGGTCCTTATGGCTATGATGTTAATACTATGTTGTTTTCTAGCCACCAAAATGCCCTTGAAAATCAAGGTAACCTTGAAGTAGGATTTATAGACATGATAAGGAAGCAATCACCCCATGATTCTTTGAGGAATTGTTTAAGTAGTAATGGCAGTGGAGGAGGTGATGTTATCAATATGCAGACGATCGCCGCCAACGCTATTTCTGGTGAAGAAGAATCGAGCTCAAAGCTCTCAAACTCAGCAAACAGCAGGGATTCATCATTGATTGATCTTAAATTGGGGAGATTTGGTGATAATCTTAATTATCATACAATAATTAGGAGTGCCACTGTTATGTCTTCTTCAGATTCATCAACTCCTGCAAAGAGAGTGAAAGCTTGTAGCTTAAACTCCCAGGCTGCATTTTGCCAGGTTTATGGCTGTTACAAAGATCTTAGCTCTTCAAAAGATTACCATAAGAGGCATAAAGTCTGCGATGTTCACTCCAAGACTGCAAAAGTTGTTGTCAATGGTCTTGAACAGAGGTTTTGTCAGCAGTGCAGCAGGTTGGTATTTTTTTTCTCAATTAACTTCAACTTTTATTACCCATAACCCAACAATTAGGTTCCAAGAAATATCCTTGTTATGATCTATGAAAATGTCCCATGCTTTATCAGACGATTTACTTAAGTGCCTCTATGCCTTTCCTTTCTGCCCTTTACTTTCTCTTATTATGGCATTAGTATAATTACTAAAAAATACTCATTTTTCAATCAATGCTAAAAATAAGTGTTTAATACCACTTGTAATGATAATATGAACCATAAAATCTAACTTGCTGTGAAAACAGACTTCTTTATGTAGTGATGGCTGAGATTATTGGCTGTATAGGTTCCATTTGCTGGGAGAATTTGATGATGGTAAGCGTAGCTGTCGACGACGGCTTGCTGGCCACAACGAACGTCGTAGGAAACCTCAAGTAGGGTTTCACTCTGGTAGAGCTGCAAGGTTGCTTCATGCATATAATGGTAATAAACTTCTATACATGAGTAAAAAATGGCAATGAACTTATTATGATGGAGACTGTTTTTTGTTTGTGGTTCATGTGTCATCTTCATACCCTTGGACATTTGTTTCTTTCTTGCTATCTTTTTTTCACGTGAGATCTGCTTTTCGTCGTTGTTTCCTGGTGTGTTACATGTTTTCATCTTGACAAATCGTGAATGATAAAGTTGACTAGATTGTAGCATTGTAGTTTGGTGCTTTGAATATTCAACTAAATGGAAAGTACTTAACAAACGCGGTCCCCTCCAAACTTGGTCAGAATTAGGTGGTACATACAAGTCACATGGGATTTTGTCTACTGATATGAAATTCCTCAATTCAAACATCACCTAGGCCTTGTATCTATCTTTGCAAACCTTCTAGATTTTCCGTATAAGAAGACAGCGGTGTTCTTTAGTGTTGTTTATTAGAACATGTGGAAAATCATGCAGGGTTTGGCGGGACAAGGCCAGATGCGGCTACAGTATCATCAACTTCTTTCATTTTCCAAGACATTTTACCTAGTCATACCCACCCAGAAAAATGTAAACATCCGAAACTCGAAGACAGTGCAGATTTTGCATCCAAGCTAGCATGTAATTGGGTAGACGGGCATGTGTTGCAAAAATCCGTGTATCCTAGTCCTTATGGATCAATTATGAAACAATGTCCTCATTCCCAGAGTCTAATGACAGCAAGTGTCTTCAATGACCATCAATACCATCCCCGTGATAATAATGTTTCATGCTCATTGTTCCAAAATAACGTTTTTGACACAGCATCAACCGTTTCAAGTTTTCCTGAGCTATCTTCTAAGCCCGGTTGTGCTCTCTCTCTTCTGTCATCTCAACCACAAAGCTCAAACCCTTTAATCATGCCTGTAAACGTTTCCCTTCATAATTTTGGTATTAGTGATGGCCCGTTTGGAGTTTCGAGCAAGTATCCGTTGTATAGAGTTCCTAACTCTGTAGGAGGTAGCCAGCTGAACCCCGTGGATCTTAGTAATGGCAATACCATCGATGTTGGGTCTGGTTTTAATGGAGGATTCTTTAATGGTTCTGAATATGTGAACGTGAAGGACGGCGGTCCATCGTTTGATGATGAGGCCACCATTGATTTGCTTCAGCTTTCGTCACAGCTACAACGAGTGGAGCATCAGAGGCAAGCTGTGTCGGTGAAGCAAGAGGATAAAACTTTCTGCTACCTAAAAATTACATGATTGAGATTCTTTCATGTTATGTTTCTACTGTAAGTGAAAATTTCAGACTATTTGACTTCAACTGTAATTCTTTCTTCTATGTTCAGTTCAGTGAAATTGCTTTCATTACTTAGTTTCTTGCAGGAGTGAATAAGGGAGGATGAAGAATGACCTCAGAAAGATTCATCTACTTTTTGCAGCAATGAAGAAACGCGTGACCACAATAGAAAATGAAATGGAACCCACTTTGGATTTATGCTGGCACCATCTTATCATTTATTAATGTCTCAAGGACGGCATCACCATCTTAGGGTTCTGGATGAAAATAAATATTGCCACTGCAGAAGTTGTTTGCTTCTTTTACCGTTTAGTGGATGTAACCCTGGAAAGTGATACAACAATATATTCATGTAAACTATATTGTTCAGCAAAAGTAATTGAGCACGCAGTTAAAGAGTTTACGTTCTTAAATCGCTTTGTACGTGTAGAAAAATCGAGCGAAATCTGAAATGAGCTCAGGACTGTCACATTGGATATAAGATATAGTTGATTCGATGCAATGATCCGGAAAATCTGAAATGCCATTTGAATTGGTGATTCAAATCTGATTTTTTTTTTCCTTTCCCTAATTTATACTAATAGTAGATTTGTAAGATAATCGGATATCAGGTTGTTCAGAATGAATATATCCGACTGATCCGGTACTCAATAGACCATATAACTGACTCAGATAGCAACTACTCGAATAGGACGCTAATTGAATTGAATATCCAATAAAAATATTTCATCTTTAAAGTTAAAAGATAAATACAGAAACTCGGATCTAGAAAAAAAAGTAACTTGAGGTGGGTTTTAGGAGAGTTTACCAGGTTACATTTTGGTTGGGCAACTAAAACTGGAATTTTTGTAGGCCTAGAAACGTCAACCAAGAGGCGAACGTGGAAGAAGCACCAACTAACAAGCTTTCGAGAGTTTGTTGGTGGGTGTTAAGTGGCATTGGGTAGCCTAAAGAGCAATAAATGCGCATATGCCATCAAAGTTGGGTACGCAAGTCAAGAACAGGTCCAATAGCTTTAAATGTGTAAGACAAATAGACTTCAAGTTGCCAATCCATATGTATTCCTCCTCATTTACCTAGGTAGTCTAATTAGACAATAGTTTAGGTTGACGCTCATTAATAATAATTAAAAACCACCAAACCTTTCCATTCATGACCCCAAGATGCACAACTTTAATCATTGTCAATATTGGCCCAACAAATTTGACAAACCAGTAGTACACCACAATAGTGTGTTTTATACTTCTCAATGTTCTCATGTATACACCAATATTATGCCTAATGCACTTTCTCGCCACATTCAAGTGAGACCAACAAAAATGTCTTCTCGGATTGCACACCTAAATATTCACACTTAGATTAGGAAGTCCAATCTTCATCACTATCCTGCAATGCATGATGCGATTTCGTACAGAAAAAGCACAGGACATCAGCGCATACTTTATTCATCTAAAAAATTTCATATTTGACCCGGTGCAAAAAAACAAAACAAAAGGAAACACAAACCTGGGAAGGATTTGAGAACTCCTCAATGCCATCACTTTCATCTTCATCTGAGACCTGCTAGGATGCAAACCATCCATGTTATGTACAGCACGTGATGTTATGTAACTCTATGCATCTACTCTCTTATTTACCTAAGAGGACTGAGGACATGTAATAAGGTTTTCTTCAAAGTAAAACATAAGCTGTACCATGTAACTCATATAACTGTGAAGGTAATCAATATTAATAACAACAATATTGTACCGATACTTATTCAAGAGCATTGCTTTCAAAAAATTTGTTGCTTTACAATGTGACTAGCTTCAATGGACATAATTTATATTTTACCAGTTCCCTAGTCTGAAAACTCCTTCCACATTTTCTACCTAGACGGCTAGACAGCTAAGCATTCTCCAACATATCTATAAAGGCTCTATTATGGTCCATGCAAAAAAAGATATGCCTCCAATGCAGTAATGTCGTTACCCTAGAAGGTAATTGCTTTAATATATGGTCATACCAGAACTGACTAAGTAACTGGACAGGATCTTCACTTCAGAGAACTAATTTTGCATGAACAAAGAGCCTAAGGTCTGTTTGGATGTCAAGCATTATAATGCACCTATATAGTATCACTGTATCAGGCTTTATATATTTCATTGCTCTTACGCCAGAAATCAAAGGTTCCACACGAGCTCCGTTCTGCAGCATGGTGGCAGCACCGCGTAAGACATGGATCTGTCAATCAAGTCTTTTGATTGCATGATGAACTCCCCAGAAAAACATTGCACACGTTTTCTTCCCGTAAAATCATGCGTTTGGTGAATGTGCTTTCTATTGGTGGAGAAGCATGCCAACAAAAGATGTTCATTTGGGCTTCATTTGTTCGTTGTCATAATCAAGTAGGTGAGAGAAATTGAAGCTGTTAAACTATGTATCATTTAGTGTGAAAGGTAGTATAAATATACTGTCTGTAAGCTGTGTTTGTCAGTAGCATTACAGTGCAAGGCACCCAAACAACTTTGTTTGCTGAGTTGGATTATAGGGCATAAAATGTGTGGTATAAAACTGTTACGGTCCCATGAGTAGGATCGAATCTCAGATAAAAGACACGAGTGATTTGTGGATGAGATGATAGATGAAAGTGGATTGATGGATGGATGGATGAAAGTAGACTCGTCCTAGACAAAGCCTCTTCATTTTCCCAGAAGGGAATGTGACGGTTCCGTCACCTGCTCTTCTAATGCCTTTTGACGAGTAGTCATCCCTTGCATAAAAGCCTCCAACTTGGAGGCTAAATATTTTGTTTCACCCATGAGATCTAGCTCTGATACCAAGTTGTTATGGTCCCGGATGTAGGATCGAAATCTTAGATAAAAGACACGAGTGATTTGTGGATAAGAGTGTTGGAGATTTGGGTCAAGTCTTCATTTTAACCGTTGAGCTCTTGAGACAAGGTACGATGAGTTGTTCACATGTGTATCACTATGGTTCGGGTTGCGGAAGTCAATTTGTGCTAGATTTTAGAAGGCCGACATTTTGGGCTTTTTAGCCACATTTTATCGTCCCACCATTAGTTCTTAGTCCTTGTACTGGCTAAAGCATATGGGGTTAAAATTTGGGAGAATCCAATCTCAAATGTTAGTGAATGTCAATAAAGCAGCTAGTGAGCTTCTTTAGGAGCTACACTAGTTTGAGCTAAGATATTGAGTATATATTAGAGTGAATGAAGCTCATTGGAAGTGTTTGGACCAAGAAAAAATAAGCTAGCTTAGCTCCGGGGAGCGTTTTTGGGCTCCCTATGTGGGCCTCGGGCTTTCTAGGGCTTCAAGGCCCATCTTCCAAGTAACTTCAACGTAACTTTCATAACCGATTTTAACTCCCAAAACCATGGCCCCCTATGCCTATAAAAGGGAGAGTCATTTGCACTTGATTTCACATTCGTTTTGCAACAATAAAGCTTTTAGTTTCATTGTATTGACATTGAATAGGCCTTTCTTATAAGCTTGTTTGCAAAACTCGAAATATCAGTATAGTTCATTTGTAATGACAAAGGATAGGCATCTTAGTTTGGTTTTGTATTGACAACCTAGGAATACCCTTTCTACAAAGTAAGACAAGGAAGTCTCTTACTTAGTCTTTGTAACGTGTAACGTTTTATCCCACTAAGGTATTTGGATATTCCCGGTGTAGGGGAGAATACACTTAAAAGGAAAATTCATTTATGAATGACTCATTACATTATCCGAGTCAATGGTTTTAACATATAACTACCGGTTTATAAAATGTGCAATTGAACTTAACTTCTTTTACAAACTCTTGGTTGAGTTTTGTCTAATTCCGTAAAGATTACAAACTCTTGGTTGAGTTTTGTCTACTCCTTTGGAGATTACAAACTCTTGGTTGGGTTTTGTCTACTCCTTAGTGGAGATTACAAACCCTTGGTTAATAACTTGTTTTTAGTTCAAGATAATTATATTAATTTGTTTGGCAATTGAAAGAATCGTCTACTCACATAAGTGAGACTACGGCCGTTTGGTCTAGAACCGGACACCGAAAATCTAACAATCTTCTAAGTGTATTTATTGTTAATTGTTTTGTAGGATTAGATTGGTCAATAATGAGTAAGACGTTAATGACTTATCGTTTTGGTAAGTTGGATAAGTTTGAGGATGTAGACTTTAGGAGGTGACAAAAGAAAATGCACTTCCTCTTGACTACACTAAAAGTCGCTTATGTACTCACTACACCTAGACTACATATGTCGTGGTCATATTCTCAATGACAGGAGTGATGCATTGTTTGATGTCTACCAAAGTGTAGAGTCATCAACATCAACGTGGGATCAACTGGAGTCTAAGTACATGGTCGATGATGCTTCATCTTGCAAATTCTTAGTCTCGAATTTTAACTCATATAAAATGGTGGACTCAAGGCCGATAATTGAACAATACAATGAATTTCTCCGGATTGTTGGGAGGTTCACTCAACATGCATGCATATGGACGAGGTCATTGCGGTTTCGTCTATAATGGATAAGCTCCCCCCTTCGTGGAAGGACTTCCGCCATTTGCTGAACCACAAGAAAGAAGAATTCACGTTGGTGGAACTTGGCTCTCACCTACAAATTGAACAAGGCCTTATGGCACAAGAGGGGGACTCAAGAAGGAAGATAAAATTTCTGTTTTCCACGAGGCCAACATGATGGATGGCAAGGGCAAAAGGAAGAGGTTCAAATGAAATGACAAAGACAAGGACAAGGGAAATAAGTCCAAGAAATCCAAGAATGATAATGTTGACAAGAAACCAAAAGGTTCTTGTTGTAAGTGTGGCAAGACTGACCACTTCAAGCGGAATTGCAAGGTTATGGGCGATGGATCCAAGGGTGAAGGCCAAAACCCCCCAAACAAAGGTGACACACTTATGAGTCTTAATTCTAACTTTGATATAAATTCTGATTTGAATTATGTATCATTGAGTTTTGAATGTTTGTCCACGCAGGATGATGACCTTGGATGGTGGGTCGACTCGGTGCAACAACTCACGTTGGTTCAAGACATACGATGTTGCTAATGATAGAGCACTCATACATATGGGAAACAAGTCTACCACCCCCGTTCTAGGAAGAGGACGGGTTGACATATACTTCACAAGTGGCAAGACTCTAGTTTTGTCAAATGTACTACATGCACGGGTCATTAGAAAGAATGTGGTTTCTGGTGGTGTACTCAATAGGCTTAACTTCAAACAAGTCATAAGCCGACCGATATATACTATCTAAGTGAGACACATTTGTAGGCTTTGGTAATTGGAACAACAATATATTTCTTCTCACTTTATGCAATAAACTTTCTAATACTAATATAAACAACAATAGTTTGTTTACATTGTCTTCTTCTTCCAATTGTGATTTTGTTAAATGGAATGCACAACTTGGACATCTTCATTTTAAGCGTATGAATGACATGACTAAGGATGGTATTTTACCTAAACTTGACTTGTGAAAAGACAAGTGTAAAGCGTGCATGTTGATCAAGATAACAAAACTTTCATTTCCTAGAGTTGAAAGTGAACAATCAATGCTCGGCTTAGTCTACTTGGATCTAGGCGACTTGCACTCTACTCTTTCATTAGGAAAGAAGAAGTATTATGTAACATTCATAGATGATTACTCTAGGTATTGTTACGTATATTACTTTTTACAAAGTGTGATGCCTTACACAAATTTTATGTATTCAAGAATGAATCTGAGTTGCAACAAGGTACCTTAATAAAAAGACTACGTAGGAATTGTTGTGGTGAATTGATGGATAAGGAATACTTTGAGAGTGTCGAGATCATACATGAGACCACGTCACCTTACACACCTTACACACCACAATCAAATGATGTGGTCGAACGAAAGAATCGAGAGCTTAAAGAGATGGTCAATGTCATGTTGTCTTACTCGGGTCTTAAAAATTCGTTTTGGGTGAAGCTATGCTCACGACAAACTACTTACTTAATCGTGTTCCAAACAAAAGAAGCAAGAATACTCCTTACGAACTATGGTTCACAAGGAAGCATAAACCTACATTACTTACGAGTTTGGGGAGGTCGAGCCATAGTAAGGCTCAATGACAACAAACGTAAGACGACTTTAGGTGAAAGAGGTGTTGAGTGTGTGTTCATTAGCTATGCCGAACACTCCAAAGCTTATAGGTTCTATGTGATAGAACCAAACGACTTCATCTTTGATGAAGATCGCTTCACCTCGGCTCCTAGGCCTAGAGAAGTGATTAACATGACCTTAAATGAGGAACACTCAAACAAGCATCGCAAGATTCAAGATGAATCATGGCAAGCGTCCCATGGGCTTGACTTGCCAAAGATTGTTTGCATGAGCAATAATTTGTCCCAAAAATCAATTTTCCAAGTGTTTTTAGTTGAAGGGTTAAGGGATACTAAAATGGATCGTTACTCTTACTTTCATATAGATGAGAATCCAAAAACATTTGACGAGGCCATGAAGTCTCAAGATGTTGTCTTTTGGAAGGAAACAATCCAAGAGGAGATGTACTCCATTATGGGCAACCATACATAGGAGTTAGCCAACCTTCCTTCCGGTTGCAAACCTTTGGGATTCAAATGGATCTTCAAGAGGAAAATACGGTTTCATTGACAAGATTAAAGCACGCTTGGTCATCCAAGGCTTTAGACAAAGGGAAGGTGTCGATTACTTTAACACATATGCTCCGGTGGCTAGGATTACAATCATTAGGTTATTAATAGCTATGACGGCTATACATAATCTAGTGATTCATCAAATGGATGTCAAGACAACATTCCTTAATGGTGATCTAGAAGATCTAGAGGAGGAAGTGTATATGAGGGGTTTGTTTTAAATGGACAAGAGCACAAAGTGTCGCTTGGTCAAATCCTTGTATCGACTAAAGCAGAAACAATGACATCAAAAGTTTGATGATGTTGTATTGTCAAATGGATTTAAGATAAATCAAGCTGACAAGTGTGTCTATAATAAGTTTGATCATACCGGTCAAGGTGTGATCATATGTTTATATGTTTATATGTTGATCTTTGGAACAAACCAAAGACAAGTAGTTCTCACTAAGGATTTTTTGTCCACTAAGTTTTCTAGACTTAGGTGAGGCAGATGTGATTCTAGACATAAGAATTAAGCGTGATCCTAAAGGCTTAAGCATCACACAATCACACTACATTGAGAAGATTGTCAAACGCTTCCAATGTAATAAAAGTACAATTGTTAGTACTCCTATGGGCTCAAGTGAGAAGTTGATGCCTAATCAAGGATCAACTGTCTCTCAACTTGAGTATGCATAAGTAATAGAATGTTGCATGTATGCAATGACTAGCACTAGGCCAAATATTGCTTTTGCTACTGGTAAATTATGTAGGTACACAAATTATCCTAGCTCACAACATTAGAAGACACTAAGGCGTGTGCTTAGGTACCTCAAGGGGACCATGAGCTTTGGCATCTTGTACAGTAAGTATACTTCAGTGATAGAAGATTACTCGGATGCGTCATGAATCACTAATCTAGATGATCACTCATCCACCACATGATGGGTTTTCTTGTTAGGTGGTGGTGCCATTTTGTAGGCTTCAAAGAAGCAAACTTGCATCACAATCTCGACCATGGACTCCGAGTTTGTGGCACTTGCCGCTGCCGGCAAGGAAGCTAAATGGCTAAGAAATTTGGTTCTAGAAATTCCTCTATGGCCAAAACCGGTTTCTCCTATGTCAATTCATTGCGATAGTGCAACTACGTTGGCTAAAGCTTATAGCCAAACGTACAATGGGAAATCAATACACTTTGGTCTAAAATCGGACACCGAAAATCCAACAAAGAGAATAGATGAAAGTGGATTGATGGATAGATGAAGTAGATTGAAGGATAGATGAAAGTAGACTCGTCCTAGACAAAGTCTCTTCCTAGGTATAACGTGTAAGCCCTCTTGGTTTAACGTTAGCCTCCTTTTAATCATAATTCTGCTTATCTTTTATTTCATCCTAAAGCACATATATATATATATATATATATATATATATATATATATATATATATATATATATATATATATATATATATAGAGAGAGAGAGAGAGGGAGAGAGGCTACTAATTAACGAAGTAAATATATAATTGATATCCTAATTAACAGCAAAGATAATCCTGAATTATCTTAAAGTTATGAACTAAAAAATACAAACTATCCTGAAACTAATAGATAACGTGTTTAATATTGGAATCTCTTCTTTCCTAAATCCAGTCGTATCATCACATCTCTTGACTTTTTTGTCCTCAAACTCAAACTCTTGATCAATTCCTTGGGAGCGTGCATGTCTTATCCTCCTGGATTTGCATAAAAGTAGGCTCTGGTTTCCACCGTGGAATGTCTCCTTTCCACAAGATTGTTTTATGTTTAGGATGGATTCATTAGAGGAACTAAAAATCCCACAAAATTGGTCCAATAGAAAAATCATGTGACGGTAAAGTATCAAATTCAACAGTCGCACTTATTTTAGCAAGAAGAAGTGATTACTCTTGACAAATAACCATGCTCAAGACATCATCCCTTCTCTCCCCTCCCGATAATTGCATCTTAGGCTGCACAATAGAGACATTTTGGTTCAATTCGTAGAGGATTAGAGGCATTTCAACATCTGCAACTTTTTCTTGGACAAAACTCGTTGGCTTTTAAAAGTTGTTGGATCTCAGCCCCTTGTGAAACCATTTGCCTTTGCTCTAATGCCTGCGCCTAAACAATGGCGGTTCTGATATTCCCCGGTTGTTGAAGTTCCAAGTCGGCCTTGATTTCCTTTTTCAATCCCGCCATAAATAGGTGTACATGTTGTTGCGTGGTCACACCAGAATTTCTTGCCAATAGTTGCTGAAAATGGCTTTGATATCTTCAACATACCCTTTATGCTTGAGATTTTCCAATCCTCCCCTTTACGGTTCGGATATGTTTATGTTTAGGGACCTCAAGCTCCCTATGTTGTTAGAGCCTTTTTTCTTTTCCGAGAAAAGAATATGACAGTTCCGTCATCTTCTCATCTAATGCTTTCTGACGAGTAGCCATCCCTTGCATAAAAGTCTCCCACTTGGCTGCTAAATTTTCCGTGTCACCCATGAGGTCTAGCTCTGATACCAAGTTGGTACAGTCCCATAAGTAGGATCGAAATCTCAGATAAAAGACACGAATGATTTGTGGATGAGAGGATAGATAAAAGTGGATTGATAGATGGATGGATGAAAGTCGACTCGTCCTAGACAAAGCCTCTTCCTTTTCCAAGAAGGGAATGTGAGGGAATGTGATAGTTCCATCACCTGCTTTTCTAATGCCTTTTGACAAGTAGCCACCCCTTGCATAGAAGCCTCCAACTTGGAGGCTAAATATTTCGTGTCACCCATGAGATCTAGATTTGATACCAAGTTGTTACGGTCCCGGATGTAGGATCGAAATCTCAGATAAAAGACACGAGTGATTATAATTCTGCTTATCTTTTATTTCATCCTAAAGGCCATATATATAGAGCTGATACTATCCGGGTTCAGGACGGATCCAGACCGAGCTTTTCTTATTTTTTTTGTCCGGATAGCCGGGCCGGATCCGGGCTAAGCCCGGGATCCGGGCTTCTACTCATAATCGTACCCGTCCGGATGCCCGGGCCGGGCTGCCCGGCAGGTACCCGAATTTGGCGAATTTGGCGAATCTGGCGAATCATACACCTTACCCAATCTGGCGAGAGAACCAAAAAATGGTCGAAAATACGGTCGAGACTCAAGAAGCAAGTGACTAAAGTGAGACGCTGAGAAGCAAGAGACGCCCAGAGAAGCAAGTGACTGAAGTGAGACACAAAGATCCTTGCCTTCTGATTCCTGAATGACGGCGACCTCGAGTCATTCGAGTGAGAACGGAGAAAATGGGAAGGAAGGCAGAATAGATGAGTCGGCAAGGTTGAAAAGGCAAGTCGGCGAGGCTGGGAAGGAAGGTTGAAGACTCCCTTCGGCGAGGTTGAAGACTGAAGAGTGAATAGGCACTCGGCGACGGCGAGGTTGAAGAGAAGAGTGTAGAGAGGCGAGTCAAACTGTCGAAGGCTGAAGATAAGTTAGGGTTCCCTTTGGTCTTTTCTAAGAAGTATATATATATACTTATTTTTTATTTTTTTTAATAATCCGGGCCGGACAAGCAACCCGACCGGGCTATTTAGTCTGTCCGGATCCGGCCCGGATGCCCGTCCGGGCCGGGCTTTTAGGCCCGGTCGGGCTTTTTAACTTGTCCATACCCGCCCGTTTTTGCGGGCGGACGGGCCGGGCCGGTCAGGACGGCCCGGGGTGTATCAGGACGGCCCGGGGTGTATCAGCTCTACATATATATAGGCTGCTAATTAACAAAGGAAATGTATAATTGATACTTACTAATTGACAGCAAAGATAATCCTAAATTATCTTAAAACTATGAACCGTAAAATATAAACTATTATCTATTATAATCCTAAATTATCTTAAAGCTATGAACTGTAAAATATAAACTATCATCTAATAGATAATATGTTTAATATTGGAATATCTTCTTTCCTAAATCTAGCTGTATCATCACATCTCTTAAAGCTATGAACTAGAAAATATAAACTATCCTGAATCTAATAGATACTATGTTTAATATTGGAATATCTTATTTCCTAAATCTAGCCGTATCATCACAACAGGCCCCTCATTTCTGGATTTACCTATCAACAGATGCAGTGATGCCCCCTCAGGTTTGGTGTGCAGGGTAAGGGTGTCATGGTAGCTCTCATGGATTAAGTATCAACACTAACTAGGATACAATAAGTGGGAATTAACTTTTCTTTTGGGATTAAGTATCAACACTAACTAGGATACAATAAGTGGGAATTAACTTTTAAAAAGAACTTGGTTGAAATGATGGAATAGAACCTACTCTCGTGTGATTACAGAGACACTGTATGTCCAAGAGTATGGATGCAATATGCAAAGAGTAGATAAGACGGAATGTAGCCAACATGACATTCCATTGTAAAAATTAGAAGGAACAAAGGCACCCCAAAGGGGTATGGGTTTCCAAGCAGGGGTAACCTAGAATGGGATAACAGGCAAGAAATGCATGTCAACAATCCAAAGGGAAACCGTAAATCCTGAGGAATGTTGCCGTAATTAGAAAACTATTTGAAGCTGTCAACACTGACCCCAAAAACAAGGCAAATTCAATTGCACAGAAACTGCAAAAAATATTTCAAAATTAGGCAGTCAAAATTGAATCATCACAGCATCATATTTTGAGAAGCACATACCTCAACTTTTTTTTTCATCTTTACGTTGCATGACCCTGCAACATTTAAAGAAACAAATGATTTTGCTAAAAGCAGATCTCAGGCAATTAAGGTTACACTCTTGTTTAGGATCTTATTGTTGAGTATGTAATAAGCACAATGGAAGGTCGGACAAACTGAGTCGCTGTATAAAGGTAAGTGAACAAAGCACTAGCCAGTGTGACATGTTGCAAATGGGCACCTATACATATTTAGTTACTGACTGCAGTGTTATGTAATTATGTTAAGTTCATCATGGTTGATTACCCGAGTGACTAAGCCTAAGCAAAGGTAAGGTTTGGATGACATACTTGCAGTAATAAAATTCAGATATATTCTGCTAATTAACAGTTAAACACAGCATTGATGGAAGAGGATGTACCAGCTTTCTCAGCTGAAGAAACCTTTTTCTTAACAGTTGATGATTGCCCAGCCTGCACAACCACAGACGTCATTAATATCGGAGGAAATATAAGTAGAGTTCTATTCCCATAAACTTTCAACGCATGAAATGCCACAATCTTACTACTAAAATCGATCATAACATGAACTTGCCAATAACACGTGATATAATAACGAGTCTTTTATTCTGTGAAGCAGTATAAGGGTGTCACTTCTACTTATGATTATGCTGAACCATTAGTTGATTTTGACGAAACAACTTCATGGAGTTCACCTTGATACTCTAATATTCATGAGATCACACATGGTGAAAATTGTTATGCGCTAAACTCGATTGTGGTTGAAATAAATCAACCAATAAAGAGAAATCTGAAGACTAGATAATAATTTCCCTATCTCCATACAGCATGTACGTAATGCACAGAACAAAAGTAGCCATTGCCAACAAGCTGGCATTCACATTAAACTTTAATATAGATTATTACAAATTGACATCACAGAAAAGTATAACTATATCAGTAAGGTTGACTTTACTGATACGCAATCTATTCAGTGTAGTCCAAAAAAGGTGACATCATGGATGTGATATGATGGACAAAAATGATGCTTCATACACAAAAGGAAAGGGAAAAGTAGAAAACTACGCAATCTATTCAGATTCTAAACTGAATGGCCTATGTTCTAACTTCAGAACAAAAGTTTTTTGACAGAATATTCTTTTCCGAACAATGTTGAAGAAACTAATCAGCAAAGGTACTCGCACAAAAATCCTCACTACAAACAAAATGCTGATTTCCAAAACAGGAGAACTCTTCATTCGAGAGACAAAAGACTTTGTTATAACAAAGAGATCCGATCCAAAAGAATAACAGCTCACAACCTATGTCTCCAACGTTGGCTCTGTTTGAAATAAGACATTCACTGGTAATGTCTGATGCCATTTGCAGGTCCCATCCGAATAAAACATTAACCTTTAAATTTCTAAAGAAAATTTGTAAGGAATCAGACCAGCTGGGTCTAATGCAAGCAAGAAAAACCTACCTACTTAAAAAGAATAGAACTTACACAGGTGTGCATGCTTGTCTATGTACATGTTATATATTGAGAAAGAAAGATGAAGAACGAGAGCATAATAGAGAAGGTAAGCTTTGAGAAAGCAATCGAAACATAATGCTGATTTAAAACATTTAAAAAATAGAACACCCCTATCACTATCAACATGAATGCATGTTTTAAGAGGTTTAAGAACTGTAGCATCATATAACTAAGCATAAAGTTTTTTTTAACTGCTTCTATACATGCTTGATGCCCCATCTGAAATAGGGAACTCATCAATCATCACCTGCCACTTATCCCTACCAATGTCATGAGCATCTCATGGAAAACAGAATGTACAAGGTTATGGATTCTTGATAACGGAAGTAAATAACTACTCCTGAGAAAATTCTCTTTCAGTCTGCAACTAGCATATGGAAGAAACTACTGTAAATGAAAACAAAAAGTATTGCTTCAGATCATAATACAGGGACAGAAGGTGATCGTTCTGTTCCAGCTTCCTACATTAAATATGCACTTCACCTTTGAGTTTGCTTTCTTCAATAAGGTGGATATAGTTGCTTGAACTAGCCTACCGTTGCCACTCTGGTAAGACTTTTTACTACTCGACTTCAATACTGCATGCTGAGTTAGTTGTGTTTTGCTTGCTCCATCTTCTGCCGGGGTAACTCCACAAAAGCTATCCTCCACTGCAACATCTAGACTAGCATCTTGCTCGTGGACAGGGACAGCTGTATCAGATTGTTGCTACTAATTAAGTTTAACAAAACACACATGAATCAAAATCATTTTTTTTAACTAGCCAAATAATGTGCAAGAAAAGGCAAGAGCAGATATATAAGTTGATACGATGGTGGTAGTGGCATGATAGTATGAAACGGGAGAATCTCTCTTCTGTCAATGATCTTAAACTTATCATTAAAAAGGATATTTTCAGATGCCTCTTCTCCTCCAGAAATCCCGTCGCTGTCAACAGGGGAATTATCTCCAGAAGAAGCATCTATAAATCTGACAAGAAAACAAGATGCAACCTCAGCTTTTTAATAAGAGAAAAGAGAATGACAAGTAACATCCAAGGTAACTAATTTAATACATTCTGGAGTAAGCATCAGTTGCACAAAAAATAGAAAATAGGATAAATAGGTCATGAGTCCGCTACTCAGGACACATGCATAGTCTCACAGGGCTGGGGAATAAAGGAAAGAACTGATGGATTTCATAATTAGCAGCTGGGTATATAAAAAGATTATATTGCATCATCCAACGTTTATAAACTGCTCCATACAAGTTTGTTTAATTATTGAAACTTGTATAAACACTACAACAGAGAATGTAAAGTGCAGCACACAAATCATGTCAGCACCCTTAATTAGGCCTCTTGAGACAAATACACATACACATAGGCGATACTCATTTTTCAACATTTACAACCACAAACAACCATCAAAAAAGGGTGAAGACAAAGAAGAAATGAGAATTATCCAAGATTAAGTAAGTCTAGAAAATTCATCAGTTATCTCAATATATATGAAAAAACAAAGTTCCCATTGACAAAATGGCATCTAAGGTATATTAACGAAACAAGATGTATCCAACTCCAAACTTATATCTGCATAGCAGAGAGAATGACAATACTTATATCTCTTTCCAGCAGTTCTCTCTGAATGTCGAACTGGTGTCACATCCAAAGATATCTTCGTATTATTTTCCCTAGCTGGTGATTGTGTTTCTTCATCAGTGTCAGTGGAGCCTTCTTCAGCAGATTTCTTAATGGCTTTACTTGAACTTCGATTCTCCATGGCTGTAGCGCCAGCACCACCTTGGAAATCATAGTCGGAACTAGAATTCTAATTAGAAAGTCAACAAAGTCCAAGAAAACTATGTTTAGCAACAACTTTCAATTAATGATGTCTACTGCAACTACGATAGTTCTATATAAAGTTTCAGGACCTCATATAGTTCCACAGGAATTGGTAATCTGTTTTCTTGTGGATTCTCTTCTTTTGTCCCTACCCAACAAGCATCAGAGAACACGATCTGCACAAGAACACGGTCAAAGTTATAAGGTGAAAACCACATCCCAACAACAATAATTCAAACAAAAACTGATGAAAAGTTCATCCCATACCTAGAAAGGATAAATGACACATTAAATTCAGCCTTTGTTACCTTGGATAAAGACTTTTAATTGCAGTGAGAATTTCAATACTTCCAAATTATAGTATCTCAACAGCAGATGATCACTGTAACATGAGAGCAACTCAAATTGATAATGGTAGTTTTTAAAAAAACGTGCCTCAATTATCCTGGCACAATTACTGACATTACCACCAATATATTGTTTTGTTTGTCTTTTATTAAATATTTATTTAAATTCCAAATGAGAATAGCATTTGAGACATAACCTGAAGAGTTTCACCCTATGTCATATAACCAAGGTCAAACATATGAGAGTCATGAATTTCCTATCATACATGTGTAACTTTAATAGGCTAGTGTGTCGTTCTACTTCATTCTTTATACCTTACAAAATATTTATTCAATATTATTTAACTTAGTCAAGCCCTCTAAATAATCTTATAAAAATCATTCCAACTTACAGCAAGTATTTTACTATTTTATATATTTGCATTAGTGTCACAGTCTCCAATGTGAATTTTCTGAATTGAGTGTTTGAACCCATTATTTCAAATCTCTCAATTCCAAAACTTCTGTTTTTTTTTTCCTAAAAGCCTCAATGCCTGTTCCGATCTAAGGGCCCGTTTGGTTCCAACTCCGGAAATGGAAACAGAATGGAAACGAATTTAGTCCATATGTATACCCTTATTTATGAAATTTTATGGAATCATTCTTTGTGGTTTAATACAAAATGCACTTGCTTCCTCACATTTTGTTTCCCTATAGGTTATCAAAAGTAATTAAACTCTACTCCAAGTACTTCAAACCACAAGGAATGATTCCAAAAACTTTAATAAACAAGAGTATAGATATGAACTAGATTCGTTTCCATTCCGTTTCTGATTCCGGAGTTAAAACCCAACGGGCCCTAAATGAGTAAGAACCCAGGCAAAAGCAATATTTCCATTGTTTGTGGTTTGATCTTACTAAACATACCAAATGATGAACTTTTCAGACAAGTTCTCTACAGAATATGAAAATATCACTCTAGCCAGAACTTTGCATTGAAAAATGAGCAAATCAGTCTAAGGTGAAGATCGCATAGTCAAGGTGCTACATAATGATATTAGTTAGTTCACCTAATGCAAAGATTAGTATTTCACGTATCCTCATAACAATCAAAATCATAGCAATAATGCATAGGAAAAAGGTTATTTCTCACTCCTTATATTTCTAAAGGGCTTGCCAGTTGCAATCCTACATCATTTTTCCGTCTATCAAAAGAGATGAAAGTGCTGTAAATCTGCCAAAAAGAAAATAGAGATATAGAAGAGGCAATTTAACCTAACCATAGTATCGAAGTAGTCTTCGCACTTTACATTCTTGCCAGAGAACTGCAAAGTCAGGTACCGATTATTCGGATACACAATTGTGCCAAACAGCTTCATCCTCCCCTATACATCCAAAACCACAATTAATTACCGACAACGGGGAGGGAGGAACTAGTGGAAATCAGATCAGAAAAAATATGAACAAAAATAGAACTGTATACCTGTGGGAAATGAAGGTAAAGAGTAGGGTTTTTAGATCCCAAATTGGTAAGCTCTCCGATTTTGCCGCCGTTAATGGGAGCAAGGAGGCCACTGAAGGAGAAAAGATAACGATTCTTCCTCTGGGACTTCTTAAGGATGTCAGCGCCGTGGTGTTTGACGACAGTCTTAGAGAGAGAGAGGGGGTTGAAATCGTCGGCAGGGGCGGCGGAGAGGAGGTGGTTGGAGTGAGCGAGCTTCTTAAGCCTCTTACGTTCTTCGAACTCGGGGTTGGTCTCGCCATTATCGACCCTCTTAGCAGCTTTCTTTACCATCTTTCTGTCCGTCTCTTAGCTCAAGTGATGCGCTAGCGTTAGGTGAGGATCTGTGTTACTGGGCTTGGCGGCATTGGCGCCGAAGGAAAACCGTGTAGATATCATTGATAATCATGTTTATATTATCTCCTTCACATCGTGGCAGCAGCAATAAAATGGACTCCCACAATTTTTTCGTCATACTCTTTAAAATTGGGTATCATTCAAGTAAGGCCCATTATTGCGGTACGGCCACCGCAGGGCGACACGTGTCCCGAAAAAAAAAAAAAAAAAAAAAAAAATTTTTTTTTTTTTTTTTAAAACGAGTAAAAGTAATAGTTCAAAACTTATTATGGAATAGTTCATAACTTATAAAAGGATAGTTCATGAATTATAATAGAATAGTTCATAGTGTAAAATTTATAAAGGATTGAAAGTAATAGTTCAAAACTTATTAAGTAATAGTTCATAACTTCTAAAAGGATAGTTCATGAATTATAATAGAATAGTTCATAGTGCAAAATTCATAAAGGAGTGAAAGTAATAGTTCAAAACTTATTATGGGATAGTTCATGAATCATAATAGAATAGTTCATGAATTATAATATAATAGTTTAAAGTGCAAAAATTTATAAAGGAGTGAAAGTAATAGTTCAAAACTTATTATGGGATAGTTCATGAATTATAATAGAATAGTTCATGGATTATATTAAAAAGTAATAGTTCATGGATTATATAGGAATAGTTCAAAGTTTATAGGATAATAGTGCATAAATTATAACATGATAGTTCAAATAAATTTTCATTAGTTTCCGTAAAAAAAAAAAAAAAAAATCGTTTCAGAAAAGAGAAAAAAAAAAAAAAAAAAAAAAAAAAAAAAAAAAAAAAAAAAAATTTCGGGACACGTGTCGCCCTGCGGTACAGCCATACGGCCGTACCAGATAAATAGGGCCGTACCTGAAGGAAAACCCTTTAAAATTATACGTATCTTTTTTTTTTTTTTTTTTTTTGAGATTCTCCAAGAAGCCAATAAATTTTTATTTTTGTGCCAGAAAATAAATTGGTAAAAAATTCTTTTTTATTAAAGTATATAAATTTTATAAAACAAACTAGTAAACACTTTTCCGGCACAAAGAAGGATGACACTTTGACAACATGTATAAATAGACCTTAAATGTTTGAAGATTATACAAATCATAAATAGACCTTAAATGTTTGAAGATTATACAAATCATACATTTTCGGACCTTTTGGTCATAATCAAATATAATACTTATTGATACCGGATTAATATTTGTATGTGGATTGTTGTGACCTACTAATTCGTAGGTCGTTTTGATCTAATGATTTTTAGGTCGTTTTGATCTAATGATTTTTGGGTCGTTTTGACCTACAGATTTTTGGATCGTTTTGACCTACAGATTTTTTTGTCGATTTGACCTAATAATTTGTGGTTCGTTGTAACCACTGATTTGTGGGTCGTTGTGAACCGTTGATTTGTGGGTCGTTGTAACCCAATAATTTGTGGGAAGTTGTGACCCACTAATTTGTGTGTCATTGTGACCTATAAATTTGTGGGTCGTTGTGACCTATTGATTTGTGGGTCGTTGTGACCTATTGATTCGTGGGTCGTTGTGACCTATTGATTCGTGGGTCGTTGTGACCTACTGATTTGTGGGTCGTTGTGACTTATTAATTCGTGGGTCGTTGTAACCTACTAATTCGTAGGTCGTTGTGACTTATTAAATTGTGGTCGTTGTAACCTACTAATTCGTGGGTCATTGCGACCTATTGATTCGTGGGTCGTAGTGACCTACTAATTTATGGGTCTGTGACCTACTAATTTATGGGTCTGTGACCTACTAATTTGTGGGTCCTTGTAACCTACTGATTTGTGGGTTGTTTGTGACCTACTAATTTGTGGGTCATTGTGACCTACTGATTTGTGGGTTGTTTGTGAGCTACTAATTTATTGACCGTTGAACTATTAAATTCGTAATTCTTGACGTGTCGCCCCACGTTTTTTCTCGAATTAAACTTTTTATTAAATCACGAATTAAGATAATAAATCCTTTTTTTACAAAAACATAATTAGCCTAAATCTTTTTTATTTGGTTCCAATTTTAAAGTATTTTATTTGGATTACTAACTAATTCCGATTACAATAACATTTCCTCTTCTTTCAATTTTTTTTCCATATATTTAAAATTAAAAGATATCGTTCGTAAGCCTATCTCATACCCGTAAGCTTAACTTCTTTCCTATCGATATACTTTACTAAAACATAAGACATTAATGCTGACGTAGCGCTCTACATTTTTATCATATTAAATCTTTTACTAAATTACGAATTAAGCCAATAATTTTTTTTACTAAACCTTAATTATTTTGTATAATATGAATTTTGTTATCCCACATTGGTTATCAGAGAACGATGACACTTTGACAACATGTATAAATAGACTTACAAAGGTTTGAAGATTATACAAATCATACATTTCTATACCTTTTGGGTCGTTGTAACCTACTAATATTTGGGTCGTTGTAACCTACTGATATGTAGTTCGTTTTGACCTAATGATTCGTGGGTCGATTTGATCTAATAATTTGTGGGTCGTTGTGACCTATGAATTTGTGGGTCGTTATGACCTACAAATTTGTGGATAGTTGTGACCTATGAATTTGAGGGTAGTTGTGACCTATGAATTTATGGGTCGTTGTGACCTATTGATTCGTGAGTCGTTGTAACCTATTGATTCGGGGGTCCTTGTGACCTATTAATTTGTGAGTTGTTGTGACCTATTAATTTGTGTGTCGTTTGTGACCTACTGATTCGTGGGTCGTTGTAACCTACTGATTTGTGGTCGTTTGTGACCTACTGATTTGTGGACCGTTGAACTATTAAATTCGTAATTCTTATTTTATCAATATACTAAATATACATCTATATATTTTACTAAAACAAAAGACAATAATTCTGACGTGACGCCCCATGTTTTTCCTCAGATTAAAATTTTTACTAAATCACGAATTAAGCTAATAAATCCTTTTTTACTAAACCATAATTATTTTGTAAAATATGAATTTTGTTATCCCACATCGGTTATCAGAGAAAGATGATAGTTTGACAACATTTATAAATAGACCTATAAGGTTTGAAGCTTATACAAAGCATACATTTTTTGACCTTTTGGTCAGAATCAAGTATAATACTTATTCATACCGGATTAGTAATTGAATGTGGATTGTTGTTACTTGCTAATTCGTAGGTCGTTTTAACCTAATGATTTGTTGGTCGTTTTAATCTAATACTTTGTGGGTCGTTGTAACCTACTGATGCTTGGGTCCTTGTGACCTAATGATTTGTGGGTACTTGTGACCTAATTATTTATGGGTCCTTGTGACCTATTAATTTGTGAGTTGTTGTGACCTATTAATTTGTGTGTCGTTTGTGACCTACTGATTCGTGGGTCGTTTGTGACCTACTGATTTGTGGTCGTTTGTGACCTACTGATTTGTGGACCGTTGAACTATTAAATTCGTAATTCTTATTTTATCAATATACTAAATATACATCTATATACTTTACTAAAACAAAAGACAATAATTCTTACGTGGCGCCCCACGTTTTTTCTCGGATTAAAATTTTTACTAAATCACGAATTAAGCTAATAAATCCTTTTTTACTAAACCATAATTATTTTGTAAAATATGAATTTTGTTATCCCACATCGGTTATCAGAGAAAGATGATAGTTTGACAACATTTATAAATAGACCTATAAGGTTTGAAGTTTATACAAAGCATACATTTCTGGACATTTTGGTCAGAATAAGTATAATACTTATTCATACCGGATTAGTAATTGAATGTGGATTATTGTTATCTGCTAATTCGTAGAGGCGGATCCTGGCCGAACCAAGAGAAGAACCTTGCTGATGCAGGTGGGTGCAGGGGCGGACCATAGGTAGCGCAGAGGCGGATCCTAGCCGGCGCAGGGACGGCTGCAAGGTGGCGCACGGACGGCTGGACAGTAGAGGGCACCACCTTAGCCCTTCCTTCACTTCTTCCTTCAATTCCTTACTCCTTCTTCACTCCAACATCAACATACATACAAGACTAAGAAACGTAAGCTAGACTAAGGAAGGATAGAAAAAGAGATAAAAAGATGAAAGAATGAAGAAAGAAGGGATGGAAGCCATTAAAGCTTATCAAGTTGAAGGTCCAGAAGCTCAACCCATCACCAAAACGTCCTCAAGTTGGCTCACGAAGCTCAGCAACCATAAACATCATCAAAGCCAAGCACAACTCTCACAACTTAACCAAAACTCAAGAGAAGATCAAGCAAAGATCCAAAGGAGAAGAGAGGAGAATAAGATGTACGCAAGAGAGAGAGATGGAGTTGAGAATGATAAACCCTCATCAGGAGGAAAGAGATGAAGATTATAAAGGATAAAAAGAGTAAAGCACGGGTCAAAGGGTCAAAGAAGACGACTGCTGTTCGCTCGAAAGTGTGCGTGCAAATCTTAAATTTATAAAACTGAAATTAAAGCAAAGCGAACCCGCGGTGTACGGATCGGCGTAGTAAAGCAAGAATTCCAAAGTATCGAACTCGGGGATTTGGGGGGAACAAAATCAGTTCACAAGTTGTAAGCAAATAAAATAGAAGCTTTTGCAAATAATTTGGGGGAACAAAATCAGTTCACAAGTTGAAAGTGTGTGATAAATACATTATATTACTTGTCTGAACGAATAAATACTGGAAAAAAGCACAATCAAGTACATACGGGTCATCCGGGCCAAGTCGGCAACTCGCCCGCTTTTTATATGAGTGGGCATGGGCAGTGTCTGTGGCCCGGCCCGCACCTTATGGGTAGAGCTTTTAGTTATGGCCCGACCTAAACCCGCTTTTATACATGTCTACACTCAATCTAGTACGTGTACGATCTCAACTACTTGATTAAGAGGGAAACTTGTAAAAATATAATACCTATCTTTTAGAAGATTTTAGTGTAACAGACTAACAATAGACTATAAATTTAAAAAATGAGCATAAACTGTAAACTGTAATATTTAGATTACTAATTTACTATAAATAAAGAAAATATGATTTTGTATAATTTATTGTATATTGTAATAGTAGACTATAAACTGAAAAATACCTAAGAACTATAAACTGTAAAGTGACGAAAATATAAGAACTATAAACTGAAGAAAACATGTTGAGTGTTGTTGAAGGCTTTAGATTATTGTCTGTAAACTGTTATATTTAGATCACTAATTTATTGTAAATAAAGAAAACCTGACTTTGTGCCTATTGTAGATGAATAATTTAGATTACTAATTTACTAGTAAATTGTTTTATGCTTACTCATATTTAGATTCATTCCAAATTTCAATGTATGTGTGTCATATTTAGATTCATTGTAGTTTTCAACAGTATAATGTGCATATTGTGGTACTATTTTAGTAGTAATCCTATTAATGTGAATCAAGTGTCATCAAGAAGTCATTTTGCTGGTTTTGAAGAAATTCGTGAAACTTTATGTCAATTTGTTGTATATAGGGTCATTCTTTTAGTATTATAGAGGAACCTGGTTTTAAAAATCTCATGTGAACTGTTGCACCTGATTTTTAACTTGTTGGTAGACTTACAACTAAGAGAGATGCAATTGCTCGTTATAAGGAAGCAAAAACAGTGGTTTGTTTTGAGTTACAAAACGCTCCCAGTAGGATTAGTTTTACTACCGATAATTGGAGAAGTGAGAACAATTCTAAAGAGTTCATGTGTTTGACAAGTCATTGGATTGATCGTGACTGAAAATTACAAAAGCATATATGATTAAGTTTTCATCTTTAACTCCCCCCTTTTGATGATGTTTCCTTGCTGAAGAGATTTAATTGTGTTTGGATGAATGGAAATTTGTGGATAAATTTTTTACCATCACACTTAATAAAGCATCATATAATAATACTATGATTGCATATCTAAAGAATCATCTTATTAGGAAACACTCTTTGTTATTTAATGGACAATTTTTCACATGCGTTGTTGTTTTCACATCATTAACTTGGTGGTGCCAGTTGGTTTGAAGCTCAAAGATGTAGTAGTTGTCAAAATCCGCAAGATTATCATTCATTTAAGACATTCAATACCGAAGAAGTAGAAATTTTATGAAATTTCTTGCACTAATTTTGGTTTGAATCCTACAAAGCAATTGCGTTTGGAGATGTCTTTTAGGTGGAAATCTACTTTCATAATGCTTGATCGTTTTATATACTTTCAAGATCCAATTGATAGCTTTGTTACCAAAAATTTTGATTTGAAAGCTCACCATTTGACGGTTGAGGATTGGGAAAAAGTTGATAAGATTCACAAGTTTTTGCTTATTTTTTACGAGGTAATGTTCGCTCCAAAACGTGTGTATATTGAACGAAAGTAGCTTTAAATTTATACCAAGAATAAAAGCAAATAGCGAACCCGCAGTGTACGGATCAATCGCAATAAAAAACAAGTATTCTAGGGTCGAACACAAAGACTATGGTGAAACCAAGCAATAAAAAAATATAGTTAGACAATTTTTGCAAATAAAAGACAAGATTGTATGTAAATATTGGGAATGCGAAGATTCTAGAGATCAAGGTATCCAATTGTGGTTTTTGATTCAAGACTTCTAAAGATCTATGGACAGAGCTGGGAATGCAAAGGAAAGGTGTTTCTAAGGTGGGATAGATCACGGAGGAGGTCTCACTATCAGCTATCCCAAACCAAAGGTCCTATCACCGGGTAAGTCTCAAGGATCTAAGGAAAAGAACTATAATCTCAAACCAACCACTCAACCTAAGGGTATAAAACTAACCATCACTAGGTAAGTCTCAAGTTAACTCACAAAGGTAAGGGGAAGACACACTCAAACCTAATAAATGATGTTGATTCCTCTATTACCTATAACTCATCATCTTTGACAACCAAGAAAAGGAATCACCGAGTAAGTCTCTTCTCAGGCTTGGATATAGGTTATAAAGGTTCAACAAGGCTAGGGTTTAAGCAATCTTTAACCTAGACTCAAATATATAATATCAAAGGTCCGATAGAAGAAATATCGGGTTGTTCTTGAATAAAAATCGGTCGATTTTTCACCAAGAACAGACCGATTTTCTCTTCTGTGAAGGTAGATCCAACTCTCAAAGTCCAATCTAAACGTGAAGGCTCAATCTTTCATCATTTAAATCAACCTTCAATCAATCACCTTAGAATCGCAAGAGTTTTAGCCAATAACACACATTATCAAATCAAGATTGAAATATGAATCAAGAAATCAAGAAAGTAATGAAACTTTAAATAAACAAGAAATCCTTAGCAAATGTTATGCAATCTCCAAAAACTAAATAAAAGCAATAGAAAACTTGGAATCTTGCTTTCTAAAAGTAAAAGAATCTAAAAACTAAAATAGAAGAACTTCACTAATTAGTCTTGATCTTGAATCTCGAATGTGGAATGTTGTTTTACCTCTCCTTACTGCTTGTCTTCTAGGTTTTTTGAGTAATCTAAACCTAGGCATGGTATGAGGTGTCAATTCCTATCTAGCCGTCGATCTCCTCGTCGTTGGAGGTCCTTTCAATGTTGAAGGCTATAGTTTAAAAATAAACCATAAATATAGGGTTTTACAAGCATGAATTTGTAAGATAGATCGCAGATTAAAGGTAAACCCTAACTTATAAACTTTAGTTTAAAGATAAACACTAAATTTTTGGGCCGAAAAAGAAACTGAGCCCGCTGGTACCAAAGTCCGCTCTGGCGCGTATCAGAGTTCACTCTACGGTATCAGAGCCCACTCCACGGTATCAGAGTTTGCTCCGTAGTATCACAATCCACTCCAACGTGTTCATAGCTTCCATTTATGCTCCTTTATATTCCGCATTAAGGCTTAATCCTCATATGTGCCATTTTGCTCCATAATTCGCCAAATTATCTACAAATGCAACAATAATCCGTTTAAACATTTTTTTCTAGCAAAGTATGCAAATATGAGTTTAAATGTCATAGATTTATGTTTATGCATGCAAAATAAAGGGAAAATCTACATAAATGCACGTCTAAATATAGGTCATAATTCATGTCATTAGGTAACAAATCATTTTCTGCATCAAAGACACATAATGTCAATGTCTACTTTCATGGAGTGTGGAGTATTCTTATGCATTTGTTATTTGTTATGGAAGGTTCTCATTGTGTTGTGTCTGACATGGTTGCTCAAATGCAATTGAAGTTTGCAAAATATTGGGTGATTACAATTTGCTTTTATCTTGTGTTGTTGTTTTGACCTTCGTATGAAACTAGAAGGGGTTCATTTTTGTTATGAAAAGTTGTTTGTGTTGAAAAAAATAAAGAGATGATGGATAAGATTAATGAAATATTGTTGAACTTATTAAATGACTACAAAGACCGTATAGTTAACACAAATAGTGCAAAAAATAGCGAGGTTGCGGTACCGAATGTGATGGCTGATTTTGATATTAGTGTTAGGAGGTTTGCTTACTCTCTTTATGAGATTTTGTATGACCATTTGTCCAAGAAAATGAAGACTAGTAATGAACCAGAGTTGGAGCAATATTTTTGATGAGAAAAATCATGATTTTAGGAAGGAGTTTGATATTATTGAGTTTGGAAGACTAATGTTGATCATTTTTCAGCCCTTTCTTCTTTGGCCCGGGATATTCTAAGCGTCCCTATTTCAAGTGTTCCGTCTTAATCGGCTTTTAGCTTAGGAAATAAGATGATAACTTCAGCGAGAAGCTCTCTTGCGACGAACACTATTGAAGCACTTGCATGATATGAAGATTGGTTACGTTTGAATGACTTGTTTGAAGGTTTAATTTATCTCTTTATATTTTATTATCTACTATAATAGTGATATCAATTTGAAGTTGTTTATTTAATACTTTGCCTTTAACATTTTCAAGGTTCATCTAAAGTCCTTCAAATTGGAGTACCGATTGAAGAGGGTGAAGACGAAGAAGACTAGAAGAATCATTGCTCTATTTAGTTGTTTTTATATGTTAACTTGTTATCTCGGGACTTTGTTTCTTAGATAATATTTACACCTATTGAGCATTTGACTCATTGTGTGATATATGCTAAAACATCCTTCAAATTGTAATGGCTATTTGTGTCCGTGGTTTATTAAATTTTTGTTAATAATTGTTTGTATTTATTTTTCTTTTGAATTTTTGTGCCTTTCATCGAAGTGTACATATTGTTTTTATAGGTACAATGCATATTGGAGGTTATATACCTAATACTTGTATTATTTTTACAGGTACAATGCATGTAGATTACAAAATTTACAGGGGCAAACCGCACAATATAGATTAACAAATTGCTTGCATGTTTTTGAACATATTAAACAATTTTGAAAAAGGTACCCGGCGGGCAACCCTGTCCGTCCGGTCGGACGGCACTGCGGCCCTTATAGACCCGCCAATCGGGTTGGACCAGACTTAACGGGCTTTTTTTTAGATAATGCCCGACCCAAGTCCGGATATGAACAGGTTTACCGAAATGGTATAACTAATAGTTAAATATGATCGGGATAAGAATAACATAAGGAAAAGTAAGAACTTAAGACTAATTGAATTCAATGACCAATCATATCTCTTGTTAAGTGAATATTTTTCAAGTGTATGGTTTTTTCAATCATATAAACAATTTTTGCTTGCTATGTTAATTTACTTATTTACTCATTACTTGGTTACAAACATATTAAACCCCCTAGTTTCTAGTAGGTGACTTGAAAATATATGAACTGACAATTTGATTTCTTTTGAGTTCGACTCTGTCTTGTCTGATATACTCTATTTGGTAGGTACATTAGGATAACATTTAATTAGGTGTACGATGACACACCTATCATAGGTTCATGGTGGTTAAGGTTGTCCAAATGGTCCGAACCGGACCGTTTTATTTTTTTTTTTTTAAAAATAACATTTTTTTGTATGGATTAAATCCGGTCCGGGACCAGACCGAATGCTCTTCCTGTTTAAAAATAATTAAAGTGTAAATTAACGGTCTAGACCGGACCGGAATATCATGGATTGGACCGGACCGGTTTTTTACAATTACGGTTTTCTGATCCGGTGTAAACATGTGCAACCCTAATGGCGGCGGCTCGCGACAGCTATTCACGGCGATGGGTTGAAATAAAATTGTGAAATTGCGAACATTTTGCCTTTGTTATAACTTATATAGGTTGTTTGAAATCCCTAGATCGAGAAGCAAGCTATGGATGCTATCCGTTGTAAATTGTAATAGATTGTTTGAAATGAAATTAAGTGTGAGCACTTGGCCTTAATTTGTTTAATTTGCTAGCTAGGTGCTTCAAGTTTGAACTTGATGAAACAAATTCAATATGAATTTTGTTTTGTTATGTAAGTTATGTTACAAATCCGAGGCTCTATTTGTGTACTCCTTGCTTGTTGGATCTTTTGGTCTACGTACACTTTGCTCCGTGTGGTATCGTAGCAAGAAAAAAAGTGAAAAAGGTATGTAATTAATTTCATGCACATATAAGTGAATTGATAATGTACATCTGCAAACGAATCAATCCTGGCGTTGATTTGATAAGTATCTAATACCTTATACGTACATTCAGCTTTCTATTTTATAGATAAGATGCCAAGGTGAAAAGTAAGAGTGTGTAGTCAAATCGTATGGCCATTACGTTAACTTAGACAGCAGGTATATATCATACATGGAGAGATATCTAACTCTCCACTTAATTAAAGTGCAAGTTTTGGCTACCATACAATAACACATTCTTGATCAAGTGGAAAGGCATGTCATGACATTAAGAGAAAGCTATATATAGCTTTTGTAGTTTGGTTATGCGGATAGGAATGTATGATATGGCTTAACAACAGACTAATGGCTATTGTAAAAAAAGTGTACGTTCGTAGGTGCACCTAACTCATTGATGGCTTGGCTGGGACCCTGAGTCGAAGTAACGTATAACCACCCACACTGCACACCTTTGATCCATGAAAGAAGACGCCCTAGCTCTTCCATCTTCGGTTTCACGGTTTCGTACAATTCAATCCAAACGTTATATGTCTCATCCTTGTTTTCTTCTTCTGCAAGGATAAGGTTACGACTCACGATCATGCTTATACTTTTTCTTAGTTGTGTAGACCGGTTAGTATGGCCGTAGATCTGCATAGAAAGACTGAAACTGATGGGTTCAAGTAGTGTGGTCCTTTAATTGGTGGAAGTACAATTAATGACCACAGATCGATTATTGTTCGATCTCGTACACCATTGAACACGACACCTAGTTTGATTTAATGTTCTTTTCTTATGGTCCAATTTCGTTATCAACTTTTATTATGGTATGTCACCAGCGTCGAACTTAAGGGCGCGTCCGCAAATTTATGTATTTATATTCTTTCTTTCTTAGAAAAGGTAAAATATTCATACCCCAAATTGCATGATTTGCGGAACCATTCCGCATGCAAGGCAAAATATCTCTATGCCGCCAACTCGTAGAGATTTTAACTAATAAAAATAAAACCGCGAATATATTTGTCAAAAGAAATGACATGATAAGATTAGAGACAACACAATATGCGTTAGATAGGCAGCACTTTGTTTATTATTATTAGTACGTACCACCATTTGAGAATTGAGACATTGATTTATAATGGTGTCACTTGCGACATTGCATGTGCTTTGTAGGGCCAATGACATAGACAATTCATACCAGTATAAATAGCTCTTCCCAAATTCCAAAATGGCCAACATCAAGGTTTTGTTTTCCTTCCTATCTAGGTTTCCCACTAATCTCAATTTGCTTACCTTGCTCTTTCTTCTCCTACTCCTATATATTATTGTTATTTTCATATCATGTATCATTTTATGTTAGATAATACATTTTAAGCTATATGTTTTTCTTTTCATTTGTCGGCACACTCACGCTTACGTTTAAAGGAACATACAAGTACGTATATAGGCAAAT
Source organism: Fagopyrum homotropicum (assembly GCA_033239125.1). Lineage (NCBI taxonomy): Eukaryota > Viridiplantae > Streptophyta > Magnoliopsida > Caryophyllales > Polygonaceae > Fagopyrum > Fagopyrum homotropicum. Next base: position 129,138,785 of record BSWB01000008.1, read on the forward strand.
GCATAAGCTTTCAAAAGGGCTTTTGGATTAGCTATAAATGAAACCCTAGCTTCGGTGGCCGGATTGGCAAGTAGATAAAATATCATATACATATATAGAAGATATATATAAAGTCGCGGCTAGTTACCCGTTAATTATATTAGTCACCCATAAACCAACCATTTTCATACTTTTTCAAGGAAGATCTCCGTTAGTTCCTTTGTGTGTGTATCAATGTATATATATACTGTATCTATGATCCGGATTCGCGTGGAATTCCCTAATATGTTTGTGAATTGTGATGAGCAGCTATATGATTGCAGCAGACCAGGGAGTACCCACATGAAAATAACTTTATATTATGGTACAACGATTCATATTATTACTCGACAGTTGGTGCCGTGTACTTGCGAATTGGTACGTGGTAATGATCAGGATGTGCTGTTGTAAAATTTGCGTCACACATCTGAGTTGGACTCTTGTGGAGTAAAAATATCTTTCATACATTCTAAGTTTTGTAGCTAACAAAGTTTCATAGAGAACAAACATGGGACTTCTCCATTTTTCTTTATAAGTTTTAACACTCTAGCTAATAGCTATAGTATATATTGTAATTTGAAGTCACTCCACTTCTTGCATCGTGCTTGAGTTGGGCACGTACCACGCGAGTTCACAACGCTCGAGGTCAGCTCGCCTCGGCGGCCTTCAAATTCGTGTGATGTGTGTGAACACGTACGAGTCCTTGCGTGGCATACTTTTCAAAACCGATCTCCGCATTTCCACGGACGACCAAATGTACTAGGAATAATCTGTCAAAAAGAAAGAGAACAGTGAGATGGAAGTATTATAAACGGCATTTGAGCCAAATAACGCGGGGCTTGCAGCTATATATGATTACATCATGCGTCATAAACCCAACATATAACTCCTCTAATGTTCCACCGTAAAATCACCAACCTTACATAGTAGTGGAGATAACGAATTATATGTTAGGGAAATGAATATTGCTACAGTAATGATTAATGAAGTAAGGGCCCGTTTGATTCCAACTTCGGAAACGGAAACGGAATGAACACGAATTTACTCCATATGTATTTTATGAAATTTTATGGAATCATTCCTCATAGCTTAATGCAAAATGCACTTGTTTTCCCACATTTTATTACCCTCTAGGGTATCAAAAGTAATCAAACTTTACTCCAATTACTTCAAACCACAATGAATAATTTCAAAAACTTTCATGAACAAGTGTATACGTATGAACTATATTCGTTTCTCTTCCGTTTCCGATTCCGGAGTTAAAATCAAACTGGCCCTAAAATTTACAAGATAGTGAATTAAATTATTAGTGAAATATGAACCATTTAAAAACTTTATGAAACTTTTAAATTTTCAAAAATACAACTAACTGTTCATATCATCGTCATATTTTGTAAATGCATAATTTATATTCCTTAACTTAGTACCATAATAACCTATCCTTAATTACTTAAAACAATTTCATATACTAATCTGTAAGTATTTGCCATCGATATATAATAATTTTATATTTACTATCGGAAAACCTAGATTTATAAACAGGGAAACCGATATTAACACCGTAACTCAATCTTCTTACCAAAAAAAAAAACACCGTAACTCAATCCCATTGGAGTTGCCCGAGTTACAACTGGGATCTTGGGATTTCAATGAACCGGTTTTGAAATTTTTTTTAAGATTACGTTAGACACGTCCATATAAAATAATACAATATAATTATAATCATGCAATTTGGGGTATAATATATTTTTTAATTTTAAATTTTGAATTACGCATATCACTCTCAAAATGAAAGCCGATTGATAGTTGAAATGAGTCACACGGTTTCGTACTTAACTTGTGTAGTAGAAGCTTGATTTTGCATACGACTCCCAAAATCAAAATTATTTTCGCTTCCAGCTCCCAAAATAGAACTTGAGTTACTTTTGACACTTAAAATGGAATTAGAGGTGCATTCGTATTGAATCTTTCTTTTACAATTTCGGTTATGCGTAACTAATTTTTTCAGTTTTCTGTTTGGGGGCTAAAATTTTTGCGATTAACTAGATAGGTTGAATACAAGAAGTTATTGAATAAAATCTCAATAATGTTCCATGAAAGAGATATAGGTACATGGATCGTAATTCGTAAATAGTGGGGCGGAAAAATGTAAAGTGTGACTTCATTGAAATGAAAAAAAATGAAGAAGATCGTGGGTTGATGTGATGAATCAGAGTTTTGGGATGATGTGATTATTCAACAAAGGATGCATGTTACAAGTTGAGTTAGTTCACATATATGGAAGTGCAAAAATGCCAAGGATGTGTTGATTACTTACCCAATATCCAACACGTACAACTTATGTGTACCTAATGTATTGTCATTTCACGTGTATACGTATCATCGACAACAAGATATGTGCACACAAAATTTACTAACACCGGAGGTAGACAATTTTAGCATAATGTCAAATTGTCGTATGTGTTAGATTAGTACGCCGAATGTTAATTTGTGGAACGAATTGATACGTAAAATGTCGTTTGACAAGATTTAAAGGTGTTAGTTGTAATGCTAAAAACGGTCTGTACATTGTATTCACATGTATGGTCGACGATGTCAACTGTGTGCGCCTCCTCTTTTTTCTTCACTATAGTGATCGATAGAGACGCATCACGAACTATACGAATATTTCGTTGTCCAACTTGGACTTTGTTGATTGCTGGTTACCGCATAGCTGAGGTGAAAAATGATAGGAATTAGTGTGTGGAATGATACATTCTTCAAGATCAAGGGACTATTGACGTACTATATCAAGTTTCCACCTATCGTTCATAATATAATTAGGACCGTTTGAAAAAATAAGGCGTATTTTAAGATTTAAGAAGTAGGAAATCATCCTGAAGTTCTATGTGACCGAGGAGGCTTTCACAAGGACCGGATCAATGGAAAAGTTATGTAAACAATTAAACAAAATTCATAAGTCCGTAGAAATCTCAACTTTAGATCATCTTTCTTTTGATTTTGGACCTTCATATAAAATACAAAGTATAAAATTTCAAAACACCTTCGGAAGTAGTATACGGGTTTGCTGGGTACAACTACAACAACAAAAAAGTTAGTTTAGTAGAGTGTCGGAAATTTGTCAAAAGTTATCGATCGACCCACATCGAGACCACTTTTTTAGCATGTGATTACCTTATTCAAACAACAATATTTTGCACATGATCGAGTCAATTGATGTCACTGATCGATTCCATGAGATCAAATCTTCGTCAACGGATCTGATTTTACCTTGGGGCTTCCTTTATCATATTGGTATGAAACCATCTTTTAGTCCGCCCACTTGGTTGTTTTATGTTCTTTCTACTAGGAGAAATATTATGAGAAAAATGGGCATGTAGACCGTGAATGAATTAATATACAAGCGTGTATCTACGAAGTTAAAGTAGGCCCCTTCAGATTGTATAAAAAAAATATATTAAAAAAAAGAGATTATGGAAATTAGAAGATCTTTCTCTCTTATTAATTATATTTAATTTTGTTATTTAAGATAATAAATTATTCTTCTCTCTCTTCTTAATTATATTTAATTTTGACGATGCACAATATTAATACACAATTTCAATTACATAATATTAATGCATAATTTCAATTACACAATGTCCATACACAATTTCAATTACACAATTTCATTTCTTATGTCAATTTATGCAGTTAACGCATTCGGTCGTTTTTCAATTGCACAAGTTCCGTTTGTTTATGTCACGTACACAAGTCTATCATTTACATAAGGACTGGTTACACAAGTCTATCATTAACACAAGGTTTGGTTACACAAGTCCGTCATTTACACATATTTTTGTTACATAAGTCCGTCGTTTACACAAATTTTGGTTACACAAGTCCGTCATTTACACATGGTTTAGTTACATAAGTTTGTCATTTATATAACACCCCGAATCCACGGGACTCGGAGTGCTACATTGGGCTAAGATCTCACAATGGATCCATACCCTAGCCCGACAACAAGTTCAATGGATCTTACAACAAGACACATGTAGTTTAAATTCAAATACATAAAATTGTATAAGATACATCAAAAGGGTATACAACAACGAAGCCGAGTATAAAACAACATCCATAAACATTTGATACAAAAGATCCCATATCCCACGCAACCCTAATGTACAGAAGTTCTCGGCTGGTCACCCCATCTGGCTCACTTTGAGATTGTTGTGAATCTCCGACAATAGAATCATGATCGACCCATTTTCCGTATCAATCACGAGTTACTTTGTGGTGTTTTAATCGTGTGAATTTTTCGGTTTTTTCGAGCAGTTCGCGGCGCATAGGAGAGAGAAGAAGAAGGAAAGAAGAAAGAGGTGCCGCACGGCTGACCTAATACCCGGATTGGGGCGCATACGCAACCCACATGCTTCACCTTCTTAGCGTTTTCTGTCTTCGACAAGTAACATCACTCCAATAAATATAATGATATTTCAGATAACAATATATTATATTTATGGTTGAAATTATGGTATTATATGAACAAAATCAAATTTGACGTTTTTTTTACACTCAACACTAATTTTTCTAACGATTTCGAACTGCATGAACCTAATTACTTTCCATTTTAAAATAAATAACAATAGAGAGCTTTAAAGTAAAAAAAAAATATAAAATAACATAAGCATGTATATATCCGAGTCACAATATTCTTATTTTACAATGATAAATTTCGTTTATGTTACGTCTTCAATCAACCCTAAGTAGGAAGGCATCAAGTCCATCTTGTAACCCTTGTCTAGTTGTCTTAGTTCGCAAGATAGTGTTTCACTTTCACTATTGCCGCCATTATATCAACTAGCTCGTATTAACTTTGATTATCCGATCTTGATATCAATAGGCTTTTAATAATGTACATACACACTTGTCAGCGTACGTGTATAAATTATCACTGTAAATGCTAAAGGAAAGTAACATTTTCACGTATGATATGCATTAATATTAGCTAGGCAACACATACAGTACGTATATATAGCAAAAGAGTTTATACACACAAATAGTATGGTCAAGTCAAACCTCCCTCTAAGCCGATAACATGGCGTAGTAGTGATCGTGCGAAGAATGCACGCAGTTTAGCTACAACAAGATAGACCTATAATTCCAATTTCAGAAAAGCAAATTTTGGCTAATTCATAATCACAGAAAATAACATTTACATTTTATTATTAACTAGTGAGAATATTTGTTCTTGGGAACATATCGAATGAGAATACGTAACATTACTATTTCAATCAGACTTATACCGACTTAATTTGGAAAGTTTGTGCGATATTTTGGGTAGGTTTCATCCTGGAACGCTTACACGAATTCGACCAATCCATGACCATGTGTTCAGTTTTCCACTTTGAATATAATTCTCTTTGTTACATTATAATTTATTTTCTGTTAAATATTTTGGTCGTGATTTTTTTACAAAAAAACTCATTCCGTGACTTTGATAGTTATGAATGGTCAACATTAATTTGGGACAGTTTATAAGGAACGTCGTAAGTTTATGGTCAATCATATGATGAATGTTGAGCCTGAATAATCATTGATAGCTAAATATGTAGATTATTATATTATTTAGCATAAGAGGGATGGTTTACGTCATTTGAATGCAAATATAATATGATGCATGATAAAATATCATCACATAAAATGCAGTCTTTGTATAAATATTTAACTTGTTATCTATGAACATATAACATGAATTAGCAACTTTTAAAATTGTCAATCGATAACCCTAATTAGAAGTTTAGAACTGAATATGCATAAAGTTTGCAATAAAAAAGGCTAGTCCAAATTAAAATCCAAGGATCGTATTTTGTAAATTATGATATTTAAGGGCTGTTTTTTTGGCATTTACTTAGTTTCATAATCTCAAGTAGCTAGGACTCACCTAGGGTAGCTGTAGGAGAAAGGTATCTGGGAATGTTTAGGGTGCAAACACATAAACCAGAAGGCCAAGTTCATACTTTCCGGCAGTATTTAATTCATACACCAAATTCATCACTTTTCAGCCTCACGCGCGAACTTGCAGCCTTTTTTAAGAGTTTGAGATGATCGACGGGACTTTAAATCTTACTCATCAAAGAATTTTATTCAGCTCTGTTTGGTAACGCACGATTATGTACATTATGACGAGGAAGAAGAAAATTATTTAGATGAAGAATTAAGATAATAAAATTATTTAAGAGGATTAATATGAAAATTAGTGAAATGAGTGTGAGCTAAAATGAATATGATTGAGCCTAAAATTACGAAATAAAAAAAAGGAAGAGGGTAAAAAATGAAATTTTAGCCCGATTAATTGTTATAATTCTTATAATCGAATTTTTATAGCATTGTAAAATTTTTATAATCTAACCATCTTAATCCCCATAATTTTAACCCTTTAGGGCCCGTTTGGTTCCACCTCCGGAAACGAAAACGGAAACGGAATGGAAACGAATTTAGTCCATATGTATATCCTTATTCATAAAATTTTATGGAATCATTCCTTGAGATTTCATGCAAAATGCACTTCTTTCCTCACATTTTATTACCCTATAGAGTATCAAAAGTAATCAATATCTACTCCAATTACTTCAAACCACAAGGAATGATTCCAAAAACTTTCATGAACAAGGGTATACGTATGGGCTAGATTCGTTTCCATTCCGTTTCCGATTCCGGAGTAAAAACCAAACGGGCCCTTAGTCTTTTCAATTCTTATATCAAATGAGATTATGATAATTATTTCTTCTTTTAATTTCCGCAATCTTAATTCCTTTAATTTATATCCTTGTCAAACGGAGCCATAAACTTCATTTTTAGAGATACACAG